>OX463788.1:34911622-35566689 GCA_949825025.1 Siphlonurus alternatus
CTATTAGCATTTTTATCACATTGCTTAATTCATAATTTTTAATTATTATTCATAATACTTAACACAGTTTCAGAATTTCAGATAGAGAGCGTCTCACCTCAATACAACCATATGTCTGTCGCATGATGCCTTTTTCATTGTTAACACGGGACGACGTAGTGTTTGATTTTGCCACCAGAGCAGAGAACGTAAGGGCATTGTTGGAGCTAGTTAACCGTTTTAACTTCATAATTAACGGTT
This sequence comes from Siphlonurus alternatus, assembly GCA_949825025.1. Classification (NCBI taxonomy): domain Eukaryota; kingdom Metazoa; phylum Arthropoda; class Insecta; order Ephemeroptera; family Siphlonuridae; genus Siphlonurus; species Siphlonurus alternatus. Next base: position 34,911,863 of record OX463788.1, read on the forward strand.
ATTTTCCATAAGTTAACATGTAAATCAACAACCGTCCCATGTTTTTCCTTTCACGTGACAGACATTGCACAACAATACTTTGTTTACTAACAACGAGCAGAAGACTTTGAATATATAATAAATAGAAAATATTAATGAATAATTAAAAATTATGACGCAATGAATGATAAAAATGAGGAAGTGTATTAATAAAATATTATACGGTTAGAAACTTTTAAAGGTATGTACTTATTTTATTAATTTTATAATTAATATTTTTTTACTTCTCATTATTATGTCACTGTTATATATAGCCGTTATAGGATTATGATAAACGTTGGCATAACATAAAGAAAGCTTTTTGATATAAATTAAAGTGTTGTTATATTGAATAAAGCACGAAAATTCTTTAGTCGTATAAGGAAATGGCCAAACCTAGTTTTGGTTAAACATGTGAAAAAGTGACCAAAGGCCGAAATAAAGCTCACATCCGGTTTTGGTTTTTCTGATTTAACCACAACTAGATGTGGTTAATTTTGTTTGACCAAAGGCCGACGAGCTCTCTCTCAACGGGTTTTGGTTTTTATGATTTGACCAGAACTAGTTGTGATCAAATTTAAATGACCAAAAGCCGAAATATTTGTTCATTTCGGGTTTTGCATGGTCAAAATGCAAAAAACCACAACTAGGTTTGGTCACTTTTTTTGGACATTGTCCGAATTCAGCTTTGGGCGCTAACATATATATATACAAGACTCAAAGCTAAAAGGCTACATGTGTAACACAACGTGTAGGCACAAAAGTAGCTATATATTTTGTTTTTTGTTTTTACAAAATGTCTTAATTTTCTAGATTTCCCTATGGAAATTACGATCATGTGATTTAGTGATTAAGCTGGCATAATATTGGTTATAATGCCAAGACAGCAAATCATCTTAAAAAACGGAAACATTTTTTTATATTACATTGTTTATTTGTTTGTCTTGTTTCTTATACGACAAAAAATTGACAATATATTCAAGTGATTGAACATTGGTGAAGCTAGATTTTGTAATTCAGTCGTTGGTGGGAGGCCTAACTTAATGTCACGCATGGTTTAGCAACAGAAGCAGTAGCAAGGGGAAGATTAAGTGCGTTGTCTGCTCTACAAGGAAAACCCTCCCTGCGTCCCTCTATAATACCGTCCGTCTGCCCGTCCGTCGCTAAGCGTAAGGGATGATGGAAGGAAGCACGCGAAATGCGCATTATCCACTCCACATACACACCCACACACACCAATACGTATATTCACACACACACACAGGAGAACTGGGACCGGTCTCAGTACAAAGCTCAGTTCCAACCAAGAAGCAACTCTCTCCTCCCTTCTTCTCTCTCTCGCTCTCACTTTGTAAACATACTCGCTTATCCTTCCTTACCTTATTGTATTAAATAATGAGGTAGAATTTAAGGGAAAGTTGTTCCGACTTGTACTCTCTAGCTAGTCTAAACGGATATATATATATATGAACATATCTTGGTAAATTCTCGCTAAAATCTCACTTCTATTTTCTATTGCAACTTAATCTATGTTGCTTTGCTTTTCATGTGAATTTGATATAAAAAAGAACAACGCAATGCCAACTTGGTAATACTGATATAAAAGAAAAGAAAATTAGTAAATCGTCCCTCGTCCGGAATAATGAGCTATCTGCCTTCCAAAATTCAAATGCAATAATGAGCTGTCTGCTTTTACTTTTACATTAAAATTGCATTCACCTGGTAAAACAGACAGCTCATTATTGCATTTGAATTTTGGTAAGCAGATAGCTCATTATTCCGGACGAGGGACGAAATAATAATTATGTATTGAGCACTTGATGGAGTTGATGCTTCATGCATAATTAAAATAATTTAACAATTTATTAATACAACACTGTGAGATTATATTTTAATTAATGATGTTCAAGTATCCCTTATATTCTATATTGCTAATACGTATGTTATAATTAAATATTTACTCGTTATAATAATAAGGGCGTTAACGATGCTCTTGGGGTATATAGTAAATTTTTATGTAATATGTCTTATGTATGTTTAATGAATAAACAAATAAAAAAATGGCAAATTCAAAGGTCTTAATTAAATGCTCTACATAGAATTTTATCTTATTTAAATCTGCAAACCGCATACTTAATAGTAATACTCATAAGTAAAACAAATATATAATATCCAAATAAGTACAAGAGTGAAACCTGTACCTTTACAAGTTTACACAATATCACACAACTCATCTATTGATATTGTTTATGTGACGTCACAACTTGTCGATTTTTGTTTTATTTTCATTTCCTTTCAATCTGAGTGTGTATACTATTTGTCTTCTTTTGTTTTGTATGGAGCTCTACTTGCACCCTAGAGACCTGCGTGCTTACAGTGGATACAACACAAGCAACAAGCAGCCTTCCCAGCTGACATGATCCTTCATTCGATTCGATTCATTTTTTTTTTTTTTTTTTTTTTTTTTTTTTTAGTATTTCACTCTGAATTTAAAATTTTTGTATTCTGATGTTCAATGAAGAACTTTAAAAAAATTATTCTTTAAAATTAATGATTTAAGAAGTGTAATCACAAAGTGACTGGATTGAGGACTGGATATTTTAAGATTGTAAAAATACTAAAAATGGTGTATAATTTTATTATTAATACCTACTGATAATAAAATTTATGAATAAAATCGAAAATTAAAGGGCTCGATTCACGAAGGAGATATTAATAACAATAATAACCAAGTTTCTAGCCACCAACCACTGTTTGCATAATTGTAATATGGTTAGTTTAACTGACGCCAACCGTGGTTACTGACAACAACCTGGTTTTCTTTTCGAGGATCATTACTTATCGCTTTGTGACTGCACTTTAGTCTCAAATATTGATGCTTAAATTGATAAATTTTATCTAGATTTTATCACATAAAAAATTGTTATGTTTGATGCTGCTTCTACCTAATTGAGTCCCAGATTATGTAAAAGACTAATTAGGGGAAGGGTATAACCTGTATACGAAATCACACACGCGTATATTCTGGTAAGATTAGTGTATATTCTATATAACACAAGTATGATATAAATTATAATAAAGCACTGTATGAATAGCGGTAGAACTGTCAGGTTAGGTTGTCAGGCGGTAACTGGCGCTGGCTGGCGCGGATTCTAACTAGGAGGGGTAAGACAGGTGGGAGAATAGGTAAACCGTGGAGGGGCAGGCATCGTTATATGACCATATAAGGTAAGGTATTTGGTCACCGATGAAGCATCAAAAATAGACCATTACAGACATGACAATTCCTCCCCACTAGTTTGAGAAACATAGCAAAATGAGGATCAAAATATTAATTAACAATGCAAGAATTACGATAAAATTGAATACTGCATATTATAACATTGAGTTTGTATAGCAATACAATTTTATTGATTAATGCAAATAATAGTTATTGAAACTAGGTGTTACTTAATATTGAGTTGAATTGAATATTAATAACGATTTAACATAATTAATACTTTATAAAATTAACTTTATTTTACAATATTAATCAATGCCGATTTATTAATATATTAATAGAAATTAAAGGAAATTAAGAAACAACATGAAACATACATTGATAAGTTACAATGTATTTATATTTTGAATATAAAATACTAAACAACTTTACTGGAAAACTATTTATGAAAGTAACATAAAAGTGTATGTTTTATGTTGTTATTAAACAAAACAGAAAACTACTTTTTCAATGAGGCATTGACACAAGCAAAACAAATATCAAATTTTGATAAAAAAATAAACGATACGCTCGTCGATCGGGATCGACTACGGGGGCTCGCGTTCCATGCAAACTTGTTGATGCGGGCGAGCTCGGGATCGACTCGCTTGCTTCTCAGTTGGATTGCGGCTCGCGGCGCCGCATTCAAATGCAATTCAAATGCATTGGATTGCGGCGCCGGCGCTGGGCTGGCTTGGCGGCTCCTCTGCGGTGCTGAGACTCACGGAGGGCGTTACTCCAACACTCGCGGTTCCGTCTTTCTCGTACTGGAGCGTATGGGACGCGCGCTGCGGCATCTCCTCCCCCCGAAGATACGTCTCTCCATGAGTGGTGCTCGCCGTCGCGACCTCGCTCCTTCCTGCTGCGGCTGCCACGTCACTCTGGGTGCCGTGAAGTTCTGGTGGCACGCTCAGTGAGATGCCAAGCGCTGCAAACCAGTTCCTACCGATTAATGATTGTCCTTCTTTGTACAGGACAAGAAGGGGTAATGCACACTTAACATTATTCCACGTCACCTGGACCATGAAACAACCCTTAACTAATAAATCTTGACCTGACCAAGTAGTAAACATAGAGTCTACAGGCAGTAGATGCACTTGTGACCAAAATTTATTATAAGTGTCCAAACGAATCAAACTGTACCCCGTCCCTGTGTCAATTTGCATGCTCATGGCATGTCCGTCGAGGATCATTGACATAACCATGGGGCCCTCGCTTGCGTCATCGATGGTGGAGAAAAGGAGTGAACGCTTCGGGAGCTCCACTGGCTTCTCCTCTGTATGGAAATGCACCGTCTCGCTGCTCTCTCCGGGATCTGCAACGTAGTTGTTGTGTCCACTCTTTGTCGTAGTCTGGCCACGACTCTGAGGGTTTCCTGCATCACACTTACAAGTACACTTTGCACGTTTAGCCTGCGATTTTTTTGTCATACAAGCCCTTTCAATGTGACCTGTCTTAGAACAAAATCCACAATGCGTGTTAATGTACTTGCAGTCGTTTGGTGAGTGTTCACCGTCGCAGCGAAAACATCGAGTTGCGGGCGGTGGCGAGGAATGTCTCGCTCCGCGCGCTGCTGCGTGTGGTGGCGCGCTGCTGGTAGGTACCTGCCGGTGTCCTCGCTGCGAGCGCTGCACACGTGACGTCACCTGGAGCACGTCAGAGGCTGCTGCTTGCTCTCCAGCGTTGCTAGTTGTCTGAAACTGCAAAGCATTCTTGCGCGCTGCCTCCTCGGCCAACGCCTTGTCCTGCACTTTCTTGAAGGTTAAGTCAGGAATCTGTAAAATTTGTACTTTCAGTTTCATGTCAGACATTCCAGCTAACACTTGTCCTAACAAGGATTCTTCAAGACTTGTAAAATTACAATGTTCACTCAAGCCATTTAGCTCTGCTAGGAAAACTGAAAATGACTCTCCAGGCTCTTGTTTTCTGTTATGAAAAGTGTTTCTTTTAACCCAGATATTTGGAACTGGATCATAAAATTTACCCAGATGATCAACACATTCTTTATAACTCAAATCAAAAGGTTTTTTAGGTGAACATAACTTTTTTAATTGCAGGTAACAATTTTTTCCCATAACTGTTAATAATGTACTTTTACGTTTTTCTGGATCATTAATGTTATTGGTGAAAAAGAAAATTTCTAATTGTTCTACATAAGTTTCCCAAGTCTCGGCACCACCATGCACGAACTCACTAACGTTACCGTATGTCCCTGACTGTACCTGAACCTGGCCAGTTTGCATTGGCAGACTGGAGCCACCAAGTGCAGACCATGTTGTAATACACTTAGCTAGCTCTAATGCAGCTGCATCCCGCGCTGATTGTTCCGCTTCCTGTTTCTCGCGTGCTTCGCGCTGGGCCGCCGTCTCGTTCTCAGGAGGTGACATACTCGACGGTAAATCTTCTATTCGGGTAAAAGCTCAAACCGGAGGTAACTTGTCACTCATACGCACTTACAGCACTTTTCTCATCACTTTCTTCCTCGTCGCCACTGTTATGTTTGATGCTGCTTCTACCTAATTGAGTCCCAGATTATGTAAAAGACTAATTAGGGGAAGGGTATAACCTGTATACGAAATCACACACGCGTATATTCTGGTAAGATTAGTGTATATTCTATATAACACAAGTATGATATAAATTATAATAAAGCACTGTATGAATAGCGGTAGAACTGTCAGGTTAGGTTGTCAGGCGGTAACTGGCGCTGGCTGGCGCGGATTCTAACTAGGAGGGGTAAGACAGGTGGGAGAATAGGTAAACCGTGGAGGGGCAGGCATCGTTATATGACCATATAAGGTAAGGTATTTGGTCACCGATGAAGCATCAAAAATAGACCATTACAGACATGACAAAAATGTATTCAAAAGTGATAATCCAAGTCATGTATATAATATGCCATGCTGTTAGTTGCAAAATAACACTGTGTGCCTATCAATAGTGCGTAATTACACTAATGTTGATTCTATTTTAATTAATCTCTCCATATATTTTATATATATATATATATATATATATATCATATATATAATATATATATAACATATTATATATTAATTCCAGTGATTGTCATACATTTATGTTTAGACATCATTTTAATCATTCACATGATTAAAATGTGTTCTTCGTGTTTCATTTGAAAAAGTTTAATATATAGAGACTAAAAGGTTTACAAGTTTTTTTTCTCTTGTCTCAAGAGTCGAAAATCCCTGTGACTCCTGCAGTTGACCTTAGAGAATAAAATCCATCAAGGAAAATGAAATATTGAGAATCGTTGCTTTACAATAATGTTTGTTCGTTCCACGAGAAAAAAACTTACAAAGTTAGCTTGATGATTATAATATTTTAGTGTATATGTACAAGTAAGTATATGAAAAGCCAAACTCGCTCGCGACAAGGCAGAAAAAATGCGCTGAACTAGTTTGACGTATCACGGTTGGAGCCAAACTTCGAAGTATATTATAAAATTTCATGTTTGGATCATTTTCCATTATTAAAATATTTTGAAGTAAATATAAAATATTAAAGATTTCATTTAGCTAAAATTAAAAAATATGTTTATATATTTTAAACGATCACATTTCCAATAAATTTGTTATTAATTTTCCCCTTTGTGTTAAATTTCAATAATAGTACTTGCTCAGTATTGTTTTATTCTTAAAATTAATCTTACTGTAAAACTTTACACCAGCGGAGGACATTATTAAATTAATCTCTGGTGGACAATATTTTTAAACTTAAGAATTTAAATATTAAAAAAATCAACATTTAAAAAAAATAATATTTATTAAATTATTATTATTTTACTGTTGGCTTGCGTGTATATATGTATATAATACATTTTTTTTATTTATTTATTTATTTTTTTTACAAGGATACACCTCTAAGAGCTTACAGCTCGCGGCGGGGTAATGGATAGGGAAAGAATTGCGGCCACGGCCTCTGTTATACGCGTCCCAGCATTTGCTGAGGCTAGACTGAGGGAACCGTGGAAAACCTCAATTAGGACGAACACTTCTACTTTTTATTAATGGATCAAAGTGATGTCCAAACCTGGGATTATTTATAGTCAGTTTGAGGTGCAGTATTGCGCATCAAAATGCTAGAGGTTTCTGCAGTTTTGTTTAGTCCCCCAAAAAAGTTGTTTTGTACGTTACATATTATATGTGTGATGTTTAACAATTAATATATCATCCATATTATTATACATAAGATTATAAAGGACTTAGGTTTGCAAACTTTCTAGACTTTGTATGTAAGATAATATAATGTTTGTAACTGATAAATGCAAGGCCTTAGTGCTAAACTGACTAGTAACGTGACTATTACGTGAGAGCAAGTCTAGTTATGTTGGCTCTGGAACAGGGAGGTAAGCAGGCTCTATCTCTATATATGGAACATACTGGCTGGCTGAGACACAAAGATGTCAAGAGCAGCTCCAATGAAGCAAAAGCGTTCTCGTAGTCAGTGAGTGTGCAGCCCACCCACCCAGCCTGCACTCGAGCGAGACTATAATGTACCTGCTGGTCCTGCTGCCTTCTTGCTTCGGCATCAGCAAGCTCCCCGTCGAGCAGGCGCGGATCCAGAACCAAAATTTTTTTTTTGGAGGGCAGAGGGGTCCTCTTCATAAAGTCAATGCTAAAAAAATGGAGTGGGGGAAATGTCTATATTGCCCATGTTAAATCCAAAATTTCAGGCTCTCCCCCCCCTCGCCCCTGGATCCGCGCCTTCCGCTGAGATAACATTAAAAAAATTACATCGTTCTGTTTCCGACATTCACATTTCTATCCATTAATTCAAAAAATTATAAACGCAAATTTTACTTTTTTTTTTTTTTTATGTAATTCATGTTATGGTATATAGATACTTTTTATCATACCTATATACAATATAACCTCAATACCCTCAACAAAACCTCAATACAAAAACAGACATGTAATGACTCGACTAGCAGTGCATGGTTTTCACCATCTAATCATCTAATATGTAGTAATAGATCTTATCACATACCAAATGGAAATGGTATATGTAGCTTACATAACACAGAATATTCTATATTTCTACCGTACCAACTGTGAAGCTAGAACAAAATTTATAGTGCAATATATGCAGAAAATACAGAAGAATAATCTTCGCTGTGTGATCCTCCAATTAAATTGTTAATATATACTATTTACTTCTTACTTACAGAATATGTACGATATTATAGTTTGTATATGCAACATAAATATTTATCGAGTGCGAATGCACTATGTACATACCACTGTTATTTGATCAATAAATATTATTATTATTATTATTATAATTTGTGTTTTTAACTCCCAACTTAGTTGGGGTGTTTAAGCGCCAGCACCGGGCCCAATTGGGCCAAGATGAAGGCGCCCGCTGATCCTGTTGGTGATGTTACGATACAGCGTCTCCTACTCAGCTGCGGGCAATGAGGGCTTCCCGGGTACACCCGCAAATAGCCCATCACACAGCCTTTCGGGCAGGTCCTCTCCTAGGCGCGGTGGGACACATTTCCGCTAGCACTCTTGGGTGCTGGATGCCTTTAACCAGGGCACTTAGAGGTGGGGATGCATTTTGGGCTTCCCAAACCAATGCCCTGGCCGCCCTGTGGTTCAAGAACCACAGGCTACGGGCCAGAGGTCACACTCGCAAGGAAACCCCCAACCCGCATGTCCTTCCTGAGCGCGGGGGGACACGTACCGCGAGCCAGAGAAGAGCCTACGCCCTTCCCGTAGCTGGATGCCCTTTATTATTATTATTATTATTATTATTATTATTATTATTATGTCTTTTTCTTGCTTTCTTCTTCATAAGCACTAACACCGGGCTCAATCAAGCCAAGGTGCAAGCGCCCGTACCAAACATTGAGAGGGGAATGCGGGTACACATGCGGGGGTGCTACAAGCTCAAAACCTTGCGCACAATGTTAGCCGTGCCAAGAATAGCAGCCTTCTGCATGACACGCATGTGGTATTCTTTGCGAGCCAACTTCTCTCTGGCAAATGACCAGTCTTTGGTCACAAGATCGTTACTAGAGATCACAACTGGAACCACATCAACACTACGGAGCTGGTACATGTCTTTGAGCTCGACAGCAAGTGGCTGGTACTTGCGCTTTTTCTCCGCAACTGTGGTCACAAGATTCTCGTCCAGCGGGACAGCAATGTCGACAATCACCGCTGTTCGAGCTTTCTTGTCGAAGAGAACAAGATCAGGTCTGTTTGCTTCAACAGCTCTATCTGTGGTGATGGCAGAATCCCACAGGATTTTTGCATCCTGATTACGGAGAACTTGTTCCGGCTTGCACTTATAGTACGGAACCTCTGTCTCAATGAGACCAACTTTCTTGGCCAAAGCTTGATGTACAACTTTGGCAACAGAATTGTGGCGCTCTAAGTACTCTTTTGGAGCAAGCACTGGACAGCCCCCAGTGACATGCTGAATGGACTCGTTAGCCTGCTTGCAAAGACGACACCGGTCACTGATGTTGACTTTGAGGATGTGTCGCTCATACGCCCTAGTCCTGATGACCTGATCCTGTACGGCACAGACAAAGCCCTCTGTCTCCGCAAACAACCCACTTGTCCGCAGCCACTCAGTGGAACTCTTGGTGTCCACCTGATCCGAAGATAACGCTGCAGCAAACCGACCATGCAATGCTTTTGTTGACCACTCCAAGACTCTGTCAGCCTGGGTTCTAATGGCAGGCTGAAACTCTTGCTCACTCAAATGTAGCGGAGTGTAGCCACGGTCCTGGTTGCAAATAGCTGCATGCAACCCATCACCACGTGACACAAAGTACTGCCGAAGTTTCAACTCCTGCTGACGACGCATCATCTCCATGTTGAGCTAACCTCTTCCACCTACATGACGTGAAAGGTACAGTCTCTCGACTGAGCTCCTCGGGTGATGTATCCTGTGCTTCGTGAGGGTGGTTCTCACTTTTCTATCAAAAGCTTGCAGTGACGTCTCCGACCACCTGACGACACCAAACGTATATCCAGCCACAGGGATAGCCCACGTATTAATCGCAGTAATCTTGTTCCTCGCACTGACAAAAGACTTGCAAGTCCTGTCGACTCGAGACAGCACTTTTTTCTCGACTTGTTTTCTGGCATCTACATCTTTAATGCCAATTAGCTGCTGCAGACCGAGGTACTTGTAGTTTTCCTCGACACCCAAGTCTTGAATAACGGTGCCTCCCATGAGCCGCAAGCCTTCTTGTGGATCTTGAATCTCCCCTTTTCTCACATGCACAACAGCACACTTGTCAAGACCAAACTCCATGCAAATTGCATCACTAAAACTTTTGACAAGTTCAAACATGCTGTGCAACTGGTCTTCACCAGAAGCATATAACTTGAGGTCATCCATGTAAAACTGGTGAGAAATGCGAATTTCTGGATTCCTCCGTAGAACGTAACCATACCCAGAGGTTCGGAGCATCCTGCTCAGCGGGTTCAATGCAAGACAGAACCATAATGGGCTGAGACTATCTCCCTGAAAAATACCTCTCGAGATTCGCATCTCTCCGGTCTTGTAGCTGACCCCCCCTTGGTTTACATGAAGACAAGTCCTCCACATGCCCATGCAAGAAGTGAGAATCTGAACAATGCAAGGATGAATTTTGTAAATGTGAAGTACAGAGAGGAGCCAGGAATGGGGGACTGAATCAAAGGCTTTCTTGTAGTCAACCCAACCTACTGAAATATTACGGTGTTTTCTACGAGCCTGCTGAGACACAACAGCGTCAACTACCAATAACTCCCGACATCCCCTCGTGCCCTTCCGACAGCCATTCTGCTCCTCAGCAAGAAGTCCATTCGCGACAAGATGGTCATAAATCTTTATCGACAGAATGGATGTGAAGATCTTGTACAGAGTGGGAAGACATGTGATTGGCCTATAGTTCTTGGGATTCAATGAATCACCTGACTTCGGCTTCATGTACGTAATTCCAAGCGTACAAAATCTTGGCACAATGGACGGATCTTCCAAGGCCTCATGAAAGTGAGTAGCAAGAGCCTGGTGAGTAGTTTTAAAATACTTTCACCAGAAGTTGTGAATGCCATCCACACCCGGAGCCTTCCAGTTCTGCGTTTTCCTAATTGCAGCCTGTACATCAGCCAGTGTAATACTAACTGCTGGCATTGCCGGAATGTCTCTGCATTCCTCCTCTTCCTCTCGCAACCAGTAAGCATCTTCAGAGTGTTGCTTTGGCTCCGACCAAATGGACGACCAAAACTCTGCCATTGTTTCTGCTTTGGGTGGCCGCTGAGGTTGCTCCTCTTTGCCCTCTTCCTCCAATTTCCGATAGAACAACTTCTGATCAGCAGCAAAAAGGCTTTCTTGCTGCCTCCGCTTAGCTGCCTCATTATATCTCCTGATACGGGCACCAAGCGCTGCAATTCGCTGTCTTAGCTGCTCTTCCTTCTCTCGGAGCTTCTTCTCGAAGTCCCTGTCCGTCCTTCTCACCTTGATACTTCTTGCAATGAGACGAATGCCTGCTAAAACCTTTTTACTGCATCCATCCTGGTCAGCAAAGAACGCCGCCAGATGGCTTATATCCCTCCGAGCTCTGTTGATCTTCTCCTCGATCCTCTTCCTCCAAGCTGGCACATTATTATTATTATTATTATTAAATAATTTAAAGTATAAATATAATTATAAAGTTACGAAGCTCTCCGCCGCTGGAAAACTCATAAGGTGGCAAATATATTTTGTAAATATATATAATATATGTTGTATATATATGTATTGTTTTAATTAACCGAGTTATTCAGCTAGAATTTTTATAAAGAATAAACTAATACAGTAAAAATAGTGATAATTTTATAACACGTTGTACATTCTTCGACAATAGAGTATTGTCCTCAATTTTTTTTATTGCAGAAATGGATAGAGGGTGCAAAGTTATGCTACCCTGATTTTTTTCAGATTTTTTAGAGCCCGGGAACTATTTTTAAAAAATTATTGAAAGTCCTTTTCGTGACGTCACGAGACGCCACTCCTTAAGAAAAAGATAGGACTTGCCGCCGCGTGACGTCCCAAAAAGGACTTTCAATAATTTTTTAAAAATAGTTCCAGGTCTCAAAAAAATCTGAAAAAAATCAGGGTAGCATAACTTTGCACCCTCTATCCATTTCTGCAATAAAAAAAATTGAGGACAATACTCCATAATATAATATTCATGCAGTGTTACATATACACTCGCATTCATCATGAAATTATTAAATGAGAGCCTGCTAAAAATTGCATTAATTTTATAGCAATTATAATTATAAAATTATGAAATTCTATTTCACATACCTTTCGCTTTAAAATTGTGAAACAATAATAATGTATGTACAACCAGTTGTTCCAAAAAATAAATAAATAAATAAATAAATAAACAAATAAATAAATAAATAAATAAATAAATAAATAAATAAATAAATAAATAAATAAATAAATAAATAAATAAATAAATAAATAAATAAATAAGTAAATAAATAAATAAATAAATAAATAAATAAATAAATAAATAAATAAATAAATAAATAAATAAATAAATAAATAAATAAATAAATAAATAAATAAATAAATAAATAAATAAATAAAAAAATAAATAAGTAAATGATTACCACAAATACATTGCTAATTGTTCATAATTCATAATTTCTATATTAGCTCTATATATAGGTAGCCTAAATTCATTGCTCATTTTAAATAGATACAGGTTTCAAACAAATTAGACAGTCACCAAGTGCTGCTCGAATTTGTAATCAACACTCGCATTGTTTTTATCCGCGTGCGGTGCAACCGTGTAAAGTTGCGCTGCAAAGGAGGCTCTTGCTGATGTCATAACTCACAACCAGCCCCGATTAGCATGAGTTGTGGAGTCAGCAAGGACTGAATTTCTTACTTTGCACCTTAACTTTGCACGCCTGCACCGCGCATGGAGAAAAATGATGTAGCACCAATAAACTTAATTATAAATATTCGACTTAAGGGGAAGGTTACGCGCCCAATGTTAAAAAAAAAAAAAAAAAAAAAATCCCACACATGAAAATCATGAAATTTTTTTAAAAAGTTCTCCTCTGTCATCCCCTATCAGTAGCTAAAATATCAGGTATACAAATTCGAGCTGTAGTTTTTGAGTTATGATTTCTTAAAGTTGACTTCTTTAACATGGAGAAATGGAACTTCCATGTTAAATTAGTAAACTTTAAAACTTCATAACTTAAAAACTAGCTGGAATTTGTATACTTGATATTTTAGCTACTGATAGGGGATGTAGAAAGGAGAACATTTTAATTTTTTTTTTTATAATTTTCATGTGTGGGATTTTTTTTAACATTTGGCGTGTTACCTTACTAACCAACATTGTACCGATATAATTTCTGAAGGTTCTAATATTTTTTTAAATTTTATCACAGGAAATATTCAAGAAGCATGATATTTACAAAAATTTAACAAGAGAGAATAAATATTTTTTTGCTCGGAATAAAAGAAAGTTTGTCAAGTGTTTACGAAGGCAGCACTGCCTTGAGGGTTCAGCCTCACAACCGCCTTAACCGCGTGCATAAAAACATCGGTCTAGCAGGCAGGGCACAAGAGACGCAGGGGACGCGCAGCACAAGATAAGAGATATCGATGAAAAGTAAACGTATTCCATAATGTAGTGTGTGATGACGAAAGAGGAGAAGATATTTTTTTCCGTCTCTTCAAAAAGCTGATATAAAAAGGAACATTTGATAAGAAGCGACCAGAAATAGTCTTTGTATTCTTTATTCTATAATCATTACACAAGATTTCTGTTTTTGTAGGCTGAACGATAAGAAAACAAAACAAAACATTTATAATTACCCCCATAAACCCCCATTGTATTTTTGCATTAATGCTCCTGTTATATATCGATTTCTTTTTCTTTTCAAAATATTGCCTATATATATAATATATACAGTATATACTGTACATACAGTATAATATATAACTTGAAAACTTTGGGAAGAAGAAAACAACACAGCAACAAAATAAATATATTTTGTGATTATTGTGTGAGCATGTGTCAAAATTGGACTCGCATGAAGCGATTTTTACTCTCGATCTTCATTTGTAGTAGATTGCTGCTTACTTTTATGTGTTTGGGTTTAGTCGAGTAGAGTTTGTAGAGTAGGACTTTTAGGCACGGACGAGTGAGTAGCTTGAGAGGGCGCGAAGGCCCAGCCAACAGCATGTGAGCAAGGTGTAAAGGGCAGCTGAGGGTACGAAATAAAACGCAAGACCCCACGCCTCCTTCCAACATCTTCTTTCCTCACCAACATGAGGGTTGGACGAGGAGTGGCTGAGAAGCAATGACACGAGATGAAATGGCCATCCAGGGACGAGCACTGAGGAAACAGCTCTGAGAAAATGTGAGAGTCAGTAGCAGCTCACAGCGGCCCAACTTTTTAAACTTGGAGATATAAAAATGCGATTACTTAAAAAAAAATATATATATAAAAGAAAAAAAGAGACACAATAAAAACATGAAGATGAATGCAAAGCTTTGATGGAACAAATGATACGTATGGGATGAAGATGTGGGATATTATTACGGGATATATTATACTTTTTAAAACTTATAAGATATTTGAAAGTATCACCATTAAAAGTAACACTGATAATTAATGATAATTGCTACGTATTAGCTGGCTCATGATAAAGTGGTAATTATGTTTAGTTTAAGCAGTAATTAAAAGTTAGCTCCAATATACAATTAAATTAAAACACATCGCTCCAATGTACAAAAAATATAAGTGCGATTTTTATACGAATATTGGCACATACAACAGGTTGCTCGTAAAAAGTAATCATTATATGTTATTAAGAAACTAGAACATTTACGTTAGATCGTCACATCGGAAGTGATCGGAATTTATAAAGTTTTTTTCTTTCTTATTATCTGTAGACAGAATGTAACAGATTTTTCTGCTAAACTTTACATATTGTAGGACTGCAGCTAAAAATTTTTTTTCTTGCATAAGAATATAACATCACATAGAAGCTAAGTGGGAGGTGTGGCGCAGTGCGCTTGACCGGGTCTTGTCATGCAGATCACTGAAGTCAAGCAACGCCGAGCGTGGCATAGTAGTTGGTTGGATGGGTGTCCATTTTCAACAAAAATCACGTTTCCCAACCCAGGGGTAAATCATTGCGCTTTTCCACCATGTAGTTCCCCTGGCATTGAACCATTGCACTTTCGGTTCATTGACAAAAGCTGTATAGCGTCCATCCTGGCTGAGGTTTCCACGTTTCCCTCAGTCACACGCAAATGCCCGGATGGATTGCAAGGCCGTGGCCGCCCCCGTTCCGGAAGAGCCCGCGAAACGCTCAACTTAGGGTTTCAGAAGGTTCGAGGTTTCAAAGTAGTATATATATAATTAGTAAGTAGAAGTATCCAATAGGGTTTGAAATAAAATTGAAAAAAATAGAAGCTATAAGTGACTTCGTTGAACCTTTAAATTTTACATGACTTAAATATTTGTCTGACTTTTTTTTAAGTACCTATAATCACAGGTTGATCTTGATCCCAAATATTGTGAACTTTCAAATTTGATAGAACGGTACATAAACTTATTCCGTACCATAAATTTTAAAATTTCAAAGTATTTGTTTTGTATAAATATACATACTATATACATATATTTTCTATTTATTCTGACCTTTTCTTTCTTTCTGAAGGAAAAAAGCGCTTAGATTTGTTAAAAGCACATTTTATAAATCTTTACTTTTAAAAAAACATTGAGAGGATTTGCGTTGTATTGCGCACTCTCTTGCTCGCTCGATGCACTTAACTCTTATAACCTTTGGTTGATGTGTTACAGAGTGACGAGACACACTATGGTGGACTGGACGTAAAGGAGCCAAGCAAGTGATGCGCACACCATGACGTCGGCTTGTTGGAGTGCCATCTGGGTAGAAGTTATCATTCTCACAGGTAACAGTGAAATCAAGAAAAAAACTTTGGACTAGTTATTATTTTTTCTTTTTAATTTCATATTGAACTCGAATACAAACATTTTTTTTTATTTCATATACAACATAAAAACTTGTCACTGGTTACACAAGTGAGCACTATTTTTTTTTTTTTAAGTTTGAATATTAAATATAATATATTTTTTTGGTATTGGTATGCTATTAAACATATTATTTCATCCTTATACTGACCAATTTTTTTACATTGGCTTGCATAATAATTTAGTAATATTTAAATGTGTTTGTAATAATTTAGAAAAAGGTAAAGACTTTGTACAAAAATCTTTGTACTTTTGTAAGTCAATCAATCAAATAAATAAATAAAACAGTGTGCATATAAACGATCAAATTTTATATTTGATATTTCAATTTAATGAAACAAACAGAAACAACAGGAAGATTATGGACGCCCTACTCAGTTGCTCTTAAAGTACTGCAATAGAATAATTATTTATAATACTTGATTGTTTGATAATATTTTATATTAAATCAGATACTCTCATTTTTTCAAATTTAAGTTAATGTTTGCATTTGTATTTATAATGCATGTTTTATGTAATTATCATTATTTAGCTGTTTTTCAGTTTTCTTTTTTCTTTTTTTCTTTACAAAAAAAATGCTAATTTGAATGCAACAAATCTCTTATCATTACAATAACTTACAAAACCAAATTTATTATTTAAAATAAAGTTGTTGTTTTTAATTTGCTTTTTTTTTTCCAAAATATAATATGTACTACGACGAGCACCAATGTGTTCTACAAATACTGCAAGCTATAGGGCCTACTAATATGCCACCGCACTCACAGACTGACCGTTACGAATAAACAGTATAAACACGATAAGCCTGCTCGGAGAGCGGGTAGCTGAGTCCGAACGATGTGTAAGGAAAAGTGTATACATTGTGAGGACGAGCGGTGCTATAGAGCTGCTGGAGGAGGAGAAATATTCATGTGTTTGTGTGTGTGAGAGAGAGAGAGAGAGAGAGAGAGAGAGAGAGAGAGAGAGAGAGAGAGAGAGAGAGAGAGAGAGATGATATTGGTCGCTTAGCAACAGAACAGGAGCTGTCCCCTCCCTACAACACCTGCTGAAACATCACAAAATGACTGTAATAACCCTATATTGCATAGCCTACTATAAATTTAATATCACGTTTAGTCATAAACCTTTACCTTTTGAAGTATCAAATTGGTTGGCTACATGAGATACATAATAAGAAAATACATTATATATATATTATGTATGTATATGTGTAGTAGTTTTAGGTATTTGGTAAAAAAAATAACTTTTCAAGTTAATTTTCTAGGAGCTTATTATTGCCATCTTAACGTTCGTAATTTTGTATGTTATAATACAATATCTGAATATCAAATATCTAATAGCACAATGTAGAACTAATACACGTGTAATATACGTTATAATGTATTTTGTGAGCTCTTAAAGCCTGGCTTCTCTTATTTAATAAAAAATAATAATAGTAAAGTAAATTAAATTATTATACATAATGAAAAGCAAAATTTATAAAATGATGTAATTTTAAATATTTAAATAGGTTTTAATAATTTGACATACATCATCAAAGGCTACAGCTATATCAAGAAAGTAATCAAATTATAATTTAATTGAAATCGTTATATCTCAAATCAAACAAAAATTAAATATTGAAAATCTTATTATGTATGTCCTATAAGAAATTTATTACTTCTAAGATTATAAGACTCAATAAACCAATCGTAAATTGAAATCTACATTCCGCCTTTCCCCTTTCTTTGAATAAATCCAACTCTCGTAATATATCTTTTAGTGCAACCTAATCCTCAACCGTGAGAAAAGACTGCGTGTGATTTGAAAATTCAAGGATTTAATAGGATTTAGAAAGCGTCTGATGAATGAATATATATAGCCAGGATATGTACATATCCTGTATATATATAACTGACTTTTCATTTATATTTTTATTTAAGCAATAAAACTCAATTCATCAGCTTTACCTTTAAGATTAGTTATTTTGCAAGCAGAAAGTTTTGTCTAAATAGTTTAAAAGAAACTTCCCTTGCATTTAATATTGTTTTGTATAATATCATTATATATTTTTTGTTACTTTTTATAGTTACAATTTACATGCAGCAACAGCATAATAATTCACACATACCTTCAAAAATGCGAACACCTTTATTTTATAAACGAAACACGATTAATGGAGTATTGACCTCAATTTTTTTATTGCAGAAATGGATAGAGGGTGCAAAGTTATGCTATCCTGATTGTTTTCAGATTTTTTAGAGCCCGGGAATTATTTTTAAAAAATTATTGAAAGTCCTTTTTGTGACGTCACGAGATGCCGCTCCTTAAGAAAAAGATAGGACTTGCCGCCGCGTAACGTCACAAAAAGGACTTTCAATAATTTTTTAAAAATACTTCCCGGGCTCTAAAAAATCTGAAAAAATCAGGGTGGCATAACTTTGCACCCTCTATTCATTTCTACAATAAAAAAAATTAAGGTCAATACTTCATTACATAATTATATTTTTAAAATTAATTTTATTATTATTTTTACCTTAAATTAGCATGCAATTTTGCTTCTAGATTTATTTTCGGTTTCGTTACTTCTTTTACTCACGTCGCAATGTTTAAAAATAAAAGGAAGACTTTTTAATAGTTTATTGTCAATGATATTTGGCAGTTACACCAGTTTACACAACTAAGATTCACACAAATAATTGATGAACTTTGTTCCCATTTTTCATTGCAAGAACTCCTCCTCTATAACAACAAAGGACATGACAGCAGCAGGGTACAAGTTTATGAATGTACCTCGCACGTCATATTGTTAGCTGGAATAATGTGTCTACCAGAACAACTATATGCAGCTAACTTGCTGCTTGCGCCACCAGCTATCAATCAACTTGAAAAGTGCAAATAAAATAAATTATCGATAAATAAAAAACAATTTATTTTTTATAATTATTAAATGTAACGAATACTGAAAAAAATTAAAGGATCTATAAATAATCGATTAATCATAATATATTTAAATAATTATACATTACATATATAATGTATTATAGAACTTTTTTTTTGAATTTTGAGTATAAGTTTATTCTCTTTGCAAAGAAGATTCTATATTAATTTTATCGTCAAAGCTAATACGAGTCTTTTTTATATAATCTGCAATGAATTTTTAATTTTCTATCACTTCTTTATACATACTACGTACAACTAGCCTTTTAGATGGAAAAAAATCAATAGAATTTTATTCACTTAATTTTTTTCTAACTTACTTTTATTTAGATTCTTTTCCTTCTTTGATTTACAATTATCTCGCATTGAAATTTCCTTTCCTGTCTCGCTTTCTTTTTTTCTCTTTTACTCACTGCAGAATTATGTAAAGAATAATGGGATTTGTGCTGTGGAAAGCAAGATTAAATCATCTTGCTTTATAGAAGTAGTAGTTCAAATTACTTTAAGGGCTTGGCTCAGCAGTTTGCGATCTGATGTGTCTGTAAAGCCTGAGCTTGGCACGCTTACGGCTTCATTCTACTAACTCATCGTAATATTCTCTTGCTAGTGTCATTTATACCGCTTACTGGCAGGCAGATGAACGGAGAACGGAACTGTGTTTATATATATATATATATATATGTATATATAAAAGGAAGACTTTTTAATAGTTTATTGTCAATGATATTTGATCCATCAATGAGATGGGTATATATATATATATATATATATATATATATATATATATATATATATATATATATATATATATATATATATATATATATATATATATATATATATATATACACACATATATATGGGAAGATTTCTGCACTGAGGACCATGCATTATATAGATACACAAGCAAGCTACATATTGGTCCTCGTACGACACTTCATGTTGAGTTTTTCGTAACAATGTTATTGAAATTTGTTTTATTTTGTATATTGTATATATTAATATTAAAGTTAAAAGCACTATAAAAGTAACATCGTATATATATTACGTTATAACATAGTATACGTGTATGTACTTGGCGTCTCTTTTTCTACATCACCAACTACAGTGAGCGACAGTGCCGCATGCCTGCTAGCTTATTTGCTTTCTTGCTTGTTTTTTGTTTACTCCTTCTGCTGTCATATCCTGGATGTATCCTCAACTAGCTACACCACGTATATATATCAAATAAAAGTTTAAACAAACAAAACCTATCTGAATTGATTTCTATACTTCTCTACTGCTTTTAAAAAAATGTTTAACTATTAAAATACGTTATTACAAAATAGTTATATACAAGTCAACGGTCAAATGTTAGATATAACACATCTAATTGGCAGTATTAGGTTTACAAGTATGCTTTAAATTCAAAGCACCAAAATATATAAAAAAGTATATTATACAGTAACTTACATAACCATAACAAAAATAACATAATCGTGAAAATGTGTAAAGAACAATTAATTTTAATTATTTTATCCTTTAATCACACGTATTTATGCAAAAACACTATACAATAGCTTGCGCGGGAATTAAAAATGAATGAAACGTACTTACTTTAAATAAATTAAAGATAAGAAAGTGACTATTCGTTGAGTATTCATAGTTTGCAGTCAGAGGAATTGTGTGATCGTGTATGTATATCATTTTTATAATAAGGAGCAAACTGCTACACGTGCATGCCATTCTAATTAAAATTGAAGTGTATAATATACAAGAATTTTCTTCCGTTGATGTGCAATGCGCATCCCAAGTCCTCAAATTGATTGATATATACACACAAGATCAATAAAAGTATTTAAATAAGCATGAGTTTTTAAAAGGGTTAATTCGTTGAGAATGAAATTTAGTTGTATAAATGTATGTTATCAAAACATAAAAATTTAAAATACATATTTAATATAAGTGAATATTTAAGTGTAGTATACATTAAATTTGATAGTATATTTCTGTCATGAATGCAACTGTCTTAAAATATATATCGAACTTAAAATTCTGCAGTAAAAAGTAATGTTATAACTTTTACATCACAAAATTCTTGGAAATATTTTTGTTTAATTACGTTTTTTATACGACAATATACAACTTGACTGTCGGTTTTAGTTTGACGCAGTAATTTAAATATATATATATATATATATATATATATATATATATATTTCTGCAACCCGCTTGACAGATAAGCAAAACAGGCTGCTTGCATTTAACATATGCAGGCGTAATCGAAATTTTTAATATTATATAATATTTTTTTTAAAATTTTATCTGGCTGATCTGGTTAAAAATTCATGTACTTAAACCCAAACTTGTAATATGTGTTTTCTGAATAAAAGCCTTTTAAACCTGAATCTTTTATATTACATCAAAGAAGATCATATAATATATATAAAATGTGTGTGTGTGTAATTTTATTATATATAATATATATATATATATATATATATATCATATATATATATATACAGGCGCGGATCTAGAAAAAAATTTCGGAAGGGGCTGCCTCCATAAGGCCAATGTTAAAAAAAAATTGGAGTGGGGGAAATGCCTATATTCAAAATTTCAGGGGGGGGGGGAGGGGGTTACTTTATACAGATGATGTAAAATTCTATAATATATTCTATATAAATAGTACATATCTATTATTGGAACGAGATCAAGATTTTAGACAAAGAAGAGAAACAATAATAAATAAATAAACATTGAATGGAACAAACTGTATATGTTGATGTATACTAATAGAAAGTTTCTGCGTGTGTTTGCAATCCACAATTCGTAACTTATTGACCTTAAAAACTATAGCTTATACTGATAAAACATTAAGTCCAACTGTTCCGGTACAATACCTCTGTAATCGTGATCAATAGAACAAAAGCTGGGTGATTTCTTACTGTAAATACGGCTAACGCATGGGGAAATAGTATTGTTTCTACTACTATACCATTGCTGTTACTAGATTTCTTAATGCAAGAAAAACAAATGCTTTTGTGATTTGTAATTTAAGCAAGATCAATAACTAGTTTAGGTTTACGGTTTACATTTAACATGGTTAATGTTCACTTATACTTTAATTTTGGCCATATAACAGAAGATCCCTCTTTTATACAGGCTTCCATCTCCCTCCCTCTCCCTCTCTCTCTCTCTCTCTCTCTCTCTCTCTCTCTCTCTCTCTCTCTCTCTCTCTCTCTCTCTCTCTCTCTCTCTCTCTCTCTCTCTCTCTCCCTCTCTCTCTCTCCCTCCACTCTCCCATACACACACACACAAACATACACAACGTATAGTAAAAGTACAGTACACGTACATCACAGCAGTACCATGGGGAGTTGAGGAGAAAGAGAGGAGGGAGAGTGCGAGATGGGTGGCTACGGTGTAAAGGAGAGAGAAAAAATGTTCCGTCCTGCCTCGCAAAGCTGGCTCAGCTTTAGCCTTCGTATATAACGTAATTCATAATTAACGCCACTCTCTGCATGACAGGTCAAAAATAAAAATGAACACTTCAGAGACATTTTACCAAAGCCCTAAACTATTAAGAACTATTTAATCAAAGAGAGTTAAAAACGTTTTATACTCTAATGAAATAAAAATGTACATTCCTTTTTTTCTCTCTCTCTCTCTCTTTACTGTGCCTTAATTATATTTGCTTTATTATCGATACTTTACCCTTTTTATCTGTTAATCGATTGTTTTAATTTGAAATCTCATTCACCCTCACACTTATACATGTGTCCTCTCACAGTCAACACTCTTGCTATGAAAAGCCTATACACAGCCCAAATCTCGCATCACTATATAGTACTATATACTGTAGCGAGCTTTTCTCGCTCGGTTGTAAATGCCATAAATTGGATTTCATTTCAAATTTCAACTCTAGAGCAAAGGAGTCTTATCAAAGGGACACACTGCATGGTTGATTTTTCCCCCATTTTAAATGTAACAAAATAAAAGCTTCATGATAGTGAATATTTACTAATACGAAATTTATTAAATGTCTAATTTGCCATACTATAATATATAGAAAATACGTATGTAGTAACTGCATACTAATTTACATGGCCAAAATTTACCTCGTTAAAAGTTTTTAGCTAGACCCATATATATGCGCTGTAGGTTGTAACTTAATTAGCAATTCTAGGCTCTATGCTGTAATTATATAGAACACAAATCACATGTTGACAAGACTGTTATACCATATATTATAGTATTATAGCTCTATAGTTTATTTTTAAAAATGAATGGTTTATTATTAGTTATTAGTAAAGATGTAATCATATAAAATACTTCATTGTGTACAGGGGCGGATCCAGCCCGTGGCTTTGGGGGGGGGGGCGGTGCCCTATCCCGCAATGTTAAATTTTGGGGTGGGAGGGGGGGCGATGGGTGGGGGGTGGTAATACCTTCAATGTATTTTGGGGCCTTTGGGGGGGGGGGGGGGGGCGATCGCCCCCATCGCCCCCCCCCCCCCCCTGGATCCGCGCCTGATTGTGTATAACTATTATATTAGCAACTTTGTTCCGTGAAATGTATAACAAAATTATATATTTTGTTGTTCTCAATTTCTGAGAATCTTCGTATATAAATCTTGCATAGCTGACTATTATAGAGTAGATTGCGCTGACGTCATGTCCTTTTAAGTAGGTTGCCCTCAGGTAGGCCGGAATGAACAGACTAGAATATATTTATAAACAAATTACATATTTATTTTATCCACCATGCAGTACACGATAAATATCATAAAATAATCCAGGGAGTGGACCCGGTCGTCTTTTTGAGCGGATCCGGATCCGGGTACCCGGATCCGATTTTTTTTATAGCGGTTCCAAAATTTGGGATCTAGATCCCCTTGATAAAAAAATGGGGGGATCTGAAAAACGGATCCAGATCCCCTCTTGAAAAAAGCGGGTCCGTTAGATCCGGAGCCGGATCCCCTCGTCTAAAAAGGGGATCTGAAGCGGATCCGAGATCCGGATCCGGATTCGGGTCCAATGAAAAGTTAGAAAATATTCACTTTGAACACTTTATTATGCTCGGGGTTGTAATTTTTAGCTGTTTTAAATTTTTTAAATTGTCGTTTTTTAATAGAGTGGATTTGTGTCCAGATCCCCTTTTTAAAAAAAAAGCGGATCTGAAAATCGGTTCCAGATCCCCTTGAAAAAAAAGCGGATCCGAGATCCGGAACCGGATCCCCTTTAAAAAAAGGGGGGATCTGAAAAACGGATCCAGATCCCCTCTTGAAAAAAGCGGGTCCGTTAGATCCGGAGCCCCTCGTCTAGAAAGGGGATCTGAAGCGGATCCGGGATCCGGATCCGGATCCGGGTCCACTCCCTGAAATAATCACAACACCAAAGAACAATAAAAAAAATTGTTGTCATTTCTCCCATACAGTATTTGAACCACCGCACTTCCTTTCTCGCGATTGAGGTCCTACATTGCATCCCTCTCCTGAGCCTCACGTAAAATAAACAGCAATCAACTCTATAGAATCTATACATTCAAAAGAGAAAGTTACTCGGCTGAACAAAGCGTCCTGAAATCCTGTAATACTATACGTATTAAAGAACGCTGTAAGCTGAATATTGCCTAATTAATAGGAAAATATCCAGACCAAAATTTGGCACCTTATTTACGCATCTTAAAGGAGGGGAACCGCTTCAGCTTTTATATTTTTAATGCTTTATAAATAATGTCAAACTTACTTGTGCACCAAAAAAATAGTCACCACCCTCCTCCTTCCACCATTTCAGCAGTTGATTTTCAAAAAGTGCGCCAAAGAAAATTGGGGCTTATGACGTAAAGCGCCATGATAGGTCAACCGCAACCAATCGTTGATCTTGACGTCATACGCCCCAATTTTCTTCGGCGCGCTTTTTAAATGTCAACTGCTGTACTGGTAGAAGGAGGAGGGTGGTGACTATTTTTTTGGTGCACAAATAAGTTTGACATTATTTATAAAACATTAAAAATATAAAAGCTGAAGCGGTTCCCCTCCTTTAATTATGCCCCATATTCACTATTAGTAATGACTGATCCAAATTTTTAATTTCGTAATGCCAAAAAAAGTTATAAAATTATTTCATATCTTTTGAAACGTTAAACACCCGAAAGTGAGCTGGTGTGAAAATGTTCACCCACCACTACAATCGAGCTAATTATGTCAATTTAAAGTAGAGTGAGCGAAAAATTGACCGATGGTAAAGCTCCTTCTCTTGCATGTAAAAAGTTACTTTGGAGCACCATAAATAAGCATCTGAAATCAGTTGAGACTGTCCTTCGTAAAAATTCTGAGCATTTGGGTCTAAAAGTCGATGACTTCGTCCATCTACTCCATGCTAACGCTCGAAAAACGTGGCTTCTTTTTTATTCGAACTTTAATTTCTTTCGCAATCTCCCGTAAAATGTGTTTAAAAAATATTCTAAGATAGAACATATTATGGTGAATCAGAAAGTGTCATAACCTTTATTAGCCCTTCATAAAAATTTTGAGAAAATTCTGATACAATACCAAAATCCGAGGCAAATTTTCATTTCAAATGTTGCGGTCTACGGGTTAACAGCTGACTGGATCAACGGGATCAACAACACTATATAACTTCAGCAGATGCTCGTATTGCGCAACTTGCATAAATTTCTACTGCGCAGCTTTTGAGGAGCCGATGTAACTTTTTCGTATGCACATATATAGTGCGTGACGTCATTCCCGTCATGCACTGCGCACTCAACTCGCTGACTCCTCTTTAACACATCAATATTATGAAATTTTGTGATTAGACAATATGATCATGTCATATATGATCTTAATTCCTACACTCTTTTTTATATTTGGTGATCCAGCTTCACACGTATAACCACCCTCGCAATTAAACCATTATCTTAATTATTTAATATATATGTCGCGTGTGTCCATTCAAAAATAATGTACTGAATTTCTTTGCTCAAAACCTTTTTTTTTCAACTTCAAACATGCAGACAAAATGAAACGAGTGCTAAAGGAATAGTTTTTATATCGAGACCAAGAAAATAGTTTGCGGAATGTTCTATTAATTTTTGTACAGTATCACATAAAAAATAAATAATAATGAAAAAAAAATGAAGTATCAAATGGCTGTTGTTATATTTCACTTTTTTTTTTAGGTGCAAAAACTTGAACGTATGAATGATAAAGAAAGAATTAAGAAGGCACTTTGGCAATACAATTCTGTGCTAAAATGTTAATGAAAGAAGTTTAAAAGGGAACAAGGTGTTATATATGAATAAAAGTTTAATAAAACTGCGTATGAATAAAAGGAAATTGTATACATATTTGTAATGTCTTCGTACTGCAAATAGTCCATCAAGATAGCAATACGATAAAATCATAAAATGTGATGTCTTCAGAATTAGACATTTATATGTATATGTGTGTGTGTGCGTGTGTGTCTTATTTGAGGCAAAGCGATTGAGAAAAATTGACTGGCTAGGGGTGGAGGGAGGGTGTATAGAAGAGGTCGAAATAGGTTGAGATATACTTTGCACGGAGAAGCATGGATGGAGAGGGAGAGGTGGTATTGTAAGGTCCACGATCCGCAGCAACACCAGCAGGTGTAATGGCTCTGGAGGGACCTTCAAACACTCGCGCTCGCATCCTTTCTTCCCCTCTATGTGCCTTGCGTTTTACTCACACCAAACGACACACACACACAAAAAGCTACTCGCCCTGTGAGATCAATTGTGCATCAACGAGAGAGAGAGAGTAAGAGAGAGAGAGAGAACATAAACAACATACCAGAACGACAGGAGAAGAAACTGGCATATATATGTATTTTTTAACATCATTAAAATTCGGAAAATTGAGATAATGCAGTAAAATTTTCTTATTCACAACAACTTTGCGTTGTCTGAAAATTTCATATATTTTTCACGCAATATCTTATATGTTAATATTCGAGGCAATTA
The DNA here is from genome assembly GCA_949825025.1 of Siphlonurus alternatus. Lineage (NCBI taxonomy): Eukaryota > Metazoa > Arthropoda > Insecta > Ephemeroptera > Siphlonuridae > Siphlonurus > Siphlonurus alternatus. The sequence goes on from OX463788.1 coordinate 34,939,073, forward strand.
TTGTTCTGTTATTGTGGGTGGATTAGAGTTTTTTTTACTTTTACTGGAGGATTTAAAAGCTGCAATGAAAGGTGCTTGAACTAATTGATTATGGTCATGCTAAGATGGAGTACTGACCTCATTTTTTTTTTATTGCAGAAATGGATAGAGGGTAAAAAGTTATGCTACCCTGATTTTTTTCAGATTTTTTAGAGCCCGGGAAGTATTTAAAAAAAAATATTGAAAGTCCTTTTTGTGACGTCACGCGGCGGCAAGTCCTATATTTTTCTTAAGGAGCGGCGTCTCGTGACGTCACAAAAAGAACTTTCAATAATTTTTTAAAAATAGTTCCCGGGCACTAAAAAATCTGAAAAAAATTGGGGTAGCATAACTTTGCACCCTCTGTCCATTCCTGCAATAAAAAAAATTGAGGTCGGTACTCCATTGACGGATTACGGATTATCATAGGATGCAAACGAAGATTGTTTGGGACTCAACGTATATACCATCAAAGACCTTAGAATTGAACTTTTATAGACGTTACATGTCATATATACAAAGTGAAAAAAATTATAACAAAGAATTCGTGTTCTTTTTGGATTTGGAACACTTTTCAAGCGCAGTTTTTTTTTGTTACGTCAAATCTTCATTTTAAAAACATCGCAAAAAAATGTTTTTTTTTTTGTTTTTGTGTGTTTCCCGGTCTCAAGTATCATATTGCATATAATAATTATTAAATAAATATATATTAAATAGAAAGCAAAAGAACAATTAAATAACAAAGCAACAAAAAAATAAAATTTGTAAAAAGACACATAATTTATTAATTAAAAATTCAACAGAAACCTTGAATCCTAGATGTTTAAATATTGGTTGAAACATCTGTTTATAATAATTCACAATACATTCATAGACTCAAGTATACCTCATGCACGAAAGGAAATTTAAACAATATCTACATAACTTCAATCAATATCCATGCAATTACTATTACTTAGACAGACTATTTTGTATTAAAGTTTTGAAGTTACATTGCAGCTGCCTCTTTCAAATAATTAAAAATAAAAATGTATTGTAAAGTCATGACATAAAAATACAATTAAAAATAAATCATTTTATGTAGCTTTGTAATCCAATAAAGTAGAGTAACAACAATCCAATATCTGGATTGCTTACTATATAGCATCATTGGCCATTTACCACCATTAACTCATTAAGCTGGTTTGGTGGTGGATTGTCGCATCGCACTTGACCGCGCGCTAAGCGAATCATAATTACCCAGTCCGTGATTGCCTCGAGTCAAGATACTTTGAAGAGTACAGTACGTAACTTCAGCTAACAGATTGCAAATTTAGAACAATTTAATTTGTGATTCAATTACAACAAGTGTGAGTCATACCTGCTATAATTCATACTTTTTATAACATACCTTATAAGGTAGACATCAGTAATGTGATGAACTCTGTTTCTACATACTATACCATCGCAATTTCTATCTTCCTTGGCCACAATATTAGGGTTGCGCGCATGACTCGTCTATGTTTCGTTGTTGGTATTAAAAAATACATGGGGAAAAAATAGTTCGAGCTTTCAGTTTTAACGAAAAACTATTAGCATTTCTCGAATATTAAATAAACCATTATATATAATTATATATACATATAATATTAATGTTAGTATTTTATAATCTTTATATTGATAAAATTGCATAATATTATATTAAAAAAAGAAGAAGAAAAAAAAAGCTCCAGTTGTACAAATATTTATTTATTTTATTTAAATTAATAAATAGTAAATATTATTTTAAATCTTTAATATATAATATACTGTTAATAATATGTTTAATTAAGGAAATGCATACGTTAATTTCACTCATTACAGAATTTTATATACTTTTATTTTAATATTATTCATTGGTTTTGTAAATGAAAAGCTATATTATTATTTGGATGTTTTTATATTATACGATTAACCAACTAAAAATTGAAGTAATTGTTTTCATACTTACACAATAATTTATAGCAAAGCAAACAACAGCCAAATTTTGAATCCTAGTTCAAAATTGTTTCCAGTGAGATTAACTGTATATCATTAGTATACTATAAAGCATTAAAGTTGTGTGCATTTAACCATGTAAGAAGCACAAATTGTAAGACGTCTATTGTAAGACGTTAAATTTATACAACTTTGTTAAAGTCTGATGACAATTAACAGTGGCAATTATATTTTGACATAAAATTTTACAATCACAAACTTGCCTGGCATACTAAAAGTTTTAGAAATACTATAATGTGGCATTCAGAACAAGATATATAGATATAGTGTACACATTTCTTAACATAAATGTTAACATCTCATCAGGTATAAAACAGATAAGGACATTGAACAAAGATTTCATTACCCCGGCATTATTTCTTGACGGTGTCACGCTCACTGTGGAGCAGGCGACGAGGCGTGGTGAACTTTCAATTCTTCGTTGCTAGATTTAACACTCGCTTCTCTCATCTCCCTACCCCGAAATTTCAAATCATTAACTCCCTACCACAGACTATTTATGAAAAGTGTACAGTACTATAGTTCCTGATGTTACAATGAAATTTGTATTTACCATTTTTGCGTATTTAAGACCGACAATGTGAAATGGCTATCTCTATTAATAATTACTTGATGTAAAAAATATGTAAAAGTTTTAAATAGTTTTAATGTACAACATGTAATCGAAAAGTATTATTTATTCATTATTGTATTCAGGAATATAATGGTGTTAATTTGAACGTTGTTAATTTTTATATTGTAACTTTACTAACAGTTACTTGAGTGTGTTGACTCTAGTGTAAATAAATGTTTAAAATGAAATAAAAAAAATCATTAATGAATGTTATTAGATAAATCAGAATGTTATTGAAACTAAAAGTTTTTTAATTATTTAAAATGTTAAAACGCGATTCACGAAGAATTTTTAATATATAGCCAAGAAGATACCCAGGTTTCTCTTAACTATAACCACGGTAAAATTAGTTTCATTTACATAGGCTGTTAACAATGCGATTCAGAAACCTGACTGTTTTTCTTCATGAATAGATTATATAGTATATATTTATAAATTTATTCATTATCATAAATATAATTATTCATTCATTTAATTTTTTAGTCTAAATAAGGAGAACAATGCATAATGAGGAATTAGAATCGAAAAGTTTTATTGGCTTAATCGAAAGAAGGGGTAAAAATATGACGTTGTGAATTTTTTCAGATTTTTTTGTGACCTATAACTAATTTTAATTAATTAATGAAGTTGCATTATTTTGAGAGTGCCGCCTCTCGTGACGCCTCTGACGTCACACCATTCTTGTACTTTTGCACTATAGATGAGATTAGGTGAGAACATGCAGGTATGAAAATCAAAATGGCTGGCGCCACGTTTGAAATTCCCCGCTTCAAATTTTTGAAGTTTTAATGTGGGTTACGTTTGATCAATTTTAGCTTTATTTTGTTCGCATACCACTGAAAAATATGGTTGAAATATGATTTAAAACTTCTATCGTGCTCTAATATTGTTTAATACGTAAAAAGTAGAAAATTATGAGAGACTAACTTCTTATATCAAATTAGTTTGTTTTCTTCCTTTAAATAAGATAATTTACTGATATTTGGTGTGCTAGTGGGTTAGCCCAGTGGTAAACGCATCAGACTTCAAATCTCGTGGTTGCGGGTTCGATTCTTTCTTCTGGCGAGTTTTTATAAATACATTTTTTTTCTTTAATTTTAATATATTTATGAATTCTAAATTTATAAAATGTGGTTAAAATATGGTTTACAGCTACTATCAATCGTAATTGATAACTTTTTAATAGTAAAGAGAGGGAACAATATTAATAAAAAATTACTTCACTTTTTCGCGTTTCAATAAAACATTTTTCACACTGCGTCCCAAAGCTTGGTGTGGCACAGTGGCGAAGACGCAGAGCTCGTACTCTTGTGGTGGAGAGTTTGATTCTCCACGTCGAAGGATTTTTAAACTCGACACTTTTCTTTCCTTTAATTTAGTTTAATTTAATTAAAGAAAATTTCTCCGCCACTGTGCCACAGTGCCACACTAATTAAGCTTTGAGCCTCGGTAAGAAAAATGTTTTATTGGAACGCGAAAAAGTGAAGTAATTTTTTATTAATATTGTTCCCTCTCTTTACTATTAAAAAGTTATCAATTACGATTGATAGTAGCTGTAAACCATATTTTAACCACATTTTATAAATTTAGAATTCATAAATATATTAAAATTAAAGAAAAAAAATGTATTTTTAAAAACTCGCCGGAAGAAAGAATCGAACCCGCAACCACGAGATTTGAAGTCTGATGCGTTTACCACTGGGCTAACCCACTAGCACACCAAATATCAGTAAATTATTTTATTTAAAGGAAGAAAACAAACTAATTTGATATAAGAAGTTAGTCTTTAAACAATATTAGAGCACGATAGAAGTTTTAAATCATATTTCAACCATATTTTTCAGTGGTATGCGAACAAAATAAAGCTAAAATTGATCAAACGTAACCCACATTAAAACTTCAAAAATTTGAAGCGGGGAATTTCAAACGTGGCGCCAGCCATTTTGATTTTCATACCTGCATGTTCTCACCTAATCTCATCTATAGTGCAAAAGTACAAGAATGGTGTGACGTCAGAGGCGTCACGAGAGGCGGCACTCTCAAAATAATGCAACTTCATTAATTAATTAAAATTAGTTATAGGTCACAAAAAAATCTGAAAAAATTCACAACGTCATATTTTTACCCCTTCTTTCGATTAAGCTAATAACATTTTTTGACTCTAATTCCTCATTATGTGCTAAATATAACTTTTCGTGCATGTTTTCTTCTTGTTAATCCGATAAATATAAATATATTAGTAAAATTACATGGATTGATGCTTTAGTTATTTTAGTAATATGCCGTATGCATTGCAATATTATACAGCAGAAAATAAAGTATACACAAATTATACTCTATTATATATAACATGAGCTATATTATTATTTATTTTATGATGTGCTAATTCAATACGATATTTAATATAAAAATGGTTGGCATTATTTAGAGATTTTTTTTTAACCCTAGTTGAAATTCTTATATAAACGTGTACACGTACAGGTATAATTATAATAAATTAAAATTGTGTTTCGTATAACATTTTTTGTATAATGTTTTGTATAATACTATATTAATATGGTGTTATATGCATGAATCATATACTTTCTTCCCAGCATGAGTGCAGCTAAAAAGCAGCTTTTAGAGGAAATTTAATGCAAATAGTTTATAAAATTTTGTATACGGAAAGAACTTTTTGGTAACTTGCTTTTCATTGAAAGTTGTCACGGTACAACCACATTACAAACTTAATTACTGAATCTACGTTGCTAGGCGGAAATAAAATTAAGTCGCAGACAGCGTGCAAGCTCTGGTATATAGTACCAAATGAAATTATGCGTCCTGCGAACAACTTTTCACATAGTATGGATGGTAAGAATGTTTCACCAATTTCCCTCAATGATAATATATCTTGTCAATATTGTCATGTCATCTCAAAATGAATAATATTTAAATATTCAGGACTTGTAATAAAAATCAGTTCGTCATAACATTCCAGATTCATTTGTATAATGAGTGAATGTGCTACATAAAGGAATGTATATTGTGAGTGCACACGAAACTAAACACGATTTAGTGACGAGTTTAGCCAACAGTACTGACAATAACCATTGTTAATGAGGACTCATGAATCACGCCTAATATGTAAAGTGGTTAAAATCTTTTAAAAAAATAGCTTCTAACAGGAGACCTAAGTCCAATTAATGTATATATACCTTTTAAGTTATTGTTGTTTAAGAATTGTTGACAGAGTGAATTGCTATAAAAATAATTTGTTTTTGTTTTGTTTGTTCCAAAAGAAATAATAATTGAATTTATTTAATGATCAATATAATTTATATAACATGCCATGCATATAATACTTATTTTGCATTACCATACTTTTATTCAAAAGCAGTGAAAACTTGTTAATGGTTTTGATTCCAGCTTGCTATGAATTACAATATCCGAAAAACTTTACTTCTTTAAGTGATGATCTAAGAATTCAACTATTTAACGTAAGCTGGCCGGATGAGTGGTCACCGGAGAATTCCACCACCTCCTCCTCGGAGACAGTGGGTGGAGACCCCAGTATTGCGACCACCGTTTCTTCGTCCCGTGAGAGCCAGGAGTTCACGATGGTGGAGTTGCTCACAGACCCTGCCTCCCCAGAGCCACGAGCCTTCACCAAGGTTCGAGTGAGCCCTCCAGGGTCTCAGCCAGCCCCTTCGTTGGTAGCTCATTTCCCGTGTAACCTTCTGTGGCACGGGGGCCGATACTGGCTCCGATACAACGCGGGAACTACTCTCGTGCCTCTAGATGTGCGATGGTACAACGCCTCCTTACTTCTTGATCCAAATACACCAAACGTAATACAGGTATGGATATAATTTTACTTAATTTAGTGAATTATAATTAAATTATATATAACAGCAATCTTACAAAAATAAGGTGCATGTTTTATACGTGAATGCCCGGCGATGCCACTATACGTATTTCGGAAACTGAGCACACATAAAATGCTAACTGGGGATACAAATTCCAGCTGTGTAATAATATTTTGTATTTAGTAACTTTAAATTAAAGTTTCTAGAGCTCAGATAAAAAAAAATTGAAGCTAATCTCCGCCTAAAGCTAAAATTGTTAACTACTTCGTGTGTTTCTTGTCGATGTTGCACCCCCTCTTTTTTGGCACACCCTTCAGAATGAGTAATGAAAACTATATAAAATATAATCGATGAAGTCGGTGCTACAATCTCATGATGTAACTTTCTAATTAAAAAGTTGCTGCTTTAGGGCAGTAGCTACAGTGTTAGAGAGGCAGACAAGTATGAATATAGCTAGTCATTTTAAAGCTTTTGACGGAGAATTTTCATCTTAGACAGCCTGACAGCAATTGGCATAATTTAAAATAATATCTGCTTAAAGATATCAAATTATATATTATATAATATGTATATATACACATATTATATTCCAGTGAAATGAATTAATTAGATCGTTTTACTATTATCACAGAATGCCATTTCAATTTAATTATTGTAACTGCATGTATTGTGCATTTAACAATCATTCCCTTCTCTGCAACTTTCTATTAATCGTATTATTTTATCTTCTAGACATTCCAGGAAGCAGTGGAAGTTCAAATCAAATTTTATAACCTGGCATGTACAGCGTCCACTTCTCTGGGTAACGGTGGACCGAACAGTGCAAGTCAGCTTCAGCTTCAACTTGTGTTTTGTGGACACTCAGAGGAAGGGTGTAGACCAGGAACTAATCGTGCTCAGGTATGTAACTTTTTTATTTTTTTATAAAATAGAACTCAGTTTAAAAAAAAATGTTGCTTTGTTTTAGCTACTACATTCTGAAGAGATTTGGCCAGGATTTGAGCCACTGAGAGTAAGGCTCTCTTGTGAACTATTTGGCCAGGCGGGTCGTTACCTTATTTGGCTCTTGGGAGTGTCTGCAACAGCGCCAGCTGGTAATGTGTCGTTTCACTCACAGTTTTCACATGAAAAGTCATTGCTGATAAAAACATATATATATTTACAGGTGATCAGTTGCTTGCTGAATCTCGTCCTTTACATGCTGAATGGAGTGAACAGTTCGTATTTAACGTTCACGCGAGAAGTATATTTCCATGCGATACTTTACCATCAGCTCCAATAGGTAAATAAATATAATATTGTTATTGTTGTTATTTTTTTACAAGAGTAACGAATAATAAGGAACACAAATCATGCACACCACTTTATTATTATTTGAAATTATTTCTATTGTTTGTATATAATGGTAGATAAAAAGACTAGAAAATCATTCAATTCAACAACTACTGTTGTAACAAATAATTTTCATTTTATGATTTGTTAAGTTTTAGTCAAAAGTGGGACAGCGTTTAGATGTTGCATGATGCATCTATCGCTATATTATATACTTTCATTATATGTACTTTCATTATATTATATGTACGATGACGTAAATATGAAATTTAAATTTCTCCAATGATAAAAATTTTACGAAAAAAAAATATTTTACATTTGACTGTACAGTACTGTGCATTTACATTAGTTTATCATATTACTGCAAGTATACTGTTAAATAATTTTGAACACGAAATTAAAGATTATTTCTAATGTAATTAAAATTTAAAAATTGGCAAATAAAATAAAAATTGTTTTAACATAATATCATACTCAATCATTTCATTGGTAAATTTATAGTAAATTTGCCGGTGGCAGAAGGCGAGTGGCCTCGGCTGCTCGCTGCGAAGCCCCGGTGAGTATAATAGGAGGGTCGCGACGGTGAGTGCTTTAGGGTCTGGGCGAGAGCCTGCTTGGAGCCGCCTTCGGTGCAGATTTTGGTGGTAGTAGCAAAGTCATTGATAAATGCACTTTAATATAATAATAATAAACATTTGTTTAAATATATTCATATAAATATATTTATAAATTATATGTATTCATGAATTGGATTAATCATTATACACCAAATTTCATATTAAATTTATAATAAAAGTTTTAATACAGCTTTTGAGAATGGACAACATGCATGAAAAAATTTTAGTGCAGAAATGAATAGAGGGTACCAAATTATGCTATTCTGATTTTTTTTTTTTTTTTTTTTAGATTTTTTTGAGACCCAGAACTATTTTTAAATAATTATTGAAAGTGCGGCCACGCCCCCTGGAGGTGTCAATAGGCGTCCAGTCTCTATTCTTTTTATTAAGGATTCAGGGGTGCTAACTTAAATCACAGGACTTTCAATAATTATTTAAAAATTGTTTCGGGTCTCAAAAAATTCTGTAATAAATTCAGAGTAGCATAATTTGGTACCCTCTATTCATTTCTGCAATAATTTTTTTTCATGTATGTTATCCATTGTCAATACTATTTAATAATATGCTATGATCCTCGGTGTATTAATGTGCTGTATAATTATGAATATATAATATTACGAGGCTGAGTAGAGAAAATTTGCATGTATTAATGTAAACGGTGTCTAATTTGCGTGTTTGTGGGGTGATGGTGGTGTTGCAGCCGGCGGCGGCAACAGAGGCGAACAAGGCATTACTGTGCTCTTCACGTACCCTCAGTGTATTCTACCTGACGCGGACAGAGTACGTGTGTTTGCAAGGAAAGAACCCGCTCTCTCATCTGTAGATCCAGCAAGCCTCATTTATGTAGCAGAACAAAGAGTTTTAAAAGGAAGGCATAGTGCAACATTTCCATGTGCACTATTCAGTGAAAATTACCTGGAATATTGTTTCGTGTACGTAAGCGGTGCGCGCAGTGGAGCTGCCAGCGATGTTCGTGTGGACTGTGTGCCCACGCTACCTGTCGGAGGTTAGTTATGATTAATCACTTATTTCTTATTGCTACTGTTGCCACTAATAATTTTTATTTAAGTTTCAAAATAAAAGCTATCTGAAATATATAATATATATATTTAATTATAATAAAACAGAAACTATGTTTATTATGTGTAGTTGTATTTATTATAATTTAAATATTTAACTAATTTTAACTTTTTATCGTTCGTCATTACAAAATTTGGACAATTCAAATGCTTTTTTTTTTTTTTTTTTAAAAAAAAACTCAAAACATCGCGTTTTCTTTAAACTAGTTTAAAATATACAATTCAAACAAGTTCAAAAATTATTGTGAATATTGTGATCCTCTAATGTGGCCCGTTATTCATAGACAGAGATTATGTTGGGATTTCAGAGGCACGTGTTATTGTTTTCAATGTTTTTAAAACTGAGGAGAATTTGAACAATTTTACAGTTACAGCAGCAAACAGAGGTCATATCGCCATTGAGTTGACGTCATGTGACTTTAAGTGGTGTGTGCAATATTTTTAGAAGAGATTTTTAATCATATCAGTTTAAATATATGACAAGTATTATAGGGTGAAACACACATTAAATTTTCTTGCAGTTTTAAAATTTTAATTCTGAGACTACATGACCTAACTTTTCATGTACTTTTCATTACTGAACATAAATTACATGAGCGATATACAGTTTTATTACAATGAGTTGAACACTGTGTACAGTACGTGTTATACCCGATTACTATGCTCCCCTCTTTATGACAATATTGCAGCACTTGCAATAAATTATTTGAAAATTTTAAATTTTATCCCAGTTGATCGATTCTATAAAATAAAAAAAAAATCAACATTACAATTTCCATTCTTATTTGTGTGATAAATTAGCTAACAACTATTGACTGAAATTTGTTCATAAAATTATTCGCTGTATACTGTTAATGACATCAAAACACGGAACCTTTACGAAATTTAATAGTCTGTTCCTTCTTGACTTGGAACTAGATTGAGGTTGCAAATACAGTTTTTGTTTGTGCAATTGCCTATGAATAATGTAGTATTTTTTTTTTACGTGAGTGTTGAATATTTCAAGGGGAAAAAAAAACACTCATGCATTTTAAAAACAATCAATGTGTACATCTGGAAGTTTCATATTAAGCTTAAAGCAATTTTACATAAACATTGTATAATTAAGTATCTTAAGTATCCAATAAATTTTTTATCTGAAGCTTTTAGTAAAACCTACACTATAATTCAAGCATACATAAAACAGTAAAATCCACATAATATGTTTCTACAGATTTTAATATAATATATTGTAGTTGCTTATTAATTTAAAAGCCAAAAGTGCTGTTACTGCTGTTGGTTTATAATATATTAATTTAAACATCAAGTTTTTTTAATAATGAAAATCTTGAGTACTCTTATAAACATGTACAATAAATTTATAATGAAAATAATAATTTAAGATCCACTATGTGTTATCTAAAATAACCACAATTTGATAGTTAAATTTTAGTCTCGCATAGTTTTTGATGGCACGAGCTAAAGCTTGCCGATGTTAAAAAAATTTACAGTAAATTATACCACATGTATTGTATATTATATTCAAGTAAATTTAATACAAACTTTATAAAGCTACTGCAGTCTAATATATGAAATGAATTACTATTATTAAATTATCTAATTTAAGTGTATTGATTTAAACTATGAGACGTACAGTATACTGTACAGTACACACAACAGACATGCTTTTATAAAAGTTAGTGCTTCTTTAATTTCTCTCTTGATCTAGTTCCTGTTTTGATACATGCATACCTCTAGAAAAAACAGATGATATTGAAAATTCAGTCTATGTAAGTCAGTGTAAAGGGGAAAGAAACGAATCAATTAAATGGAGTATCGACCTCAAAATTTTTTATAGCAGAAATGGATAGAATTCAAATTCAAATTATTTATTTTATATCATTCCAAATACAAGGTACACACATAAAATACATAGTATCATGTATGGGTAAGACGCGTCATTTTAGAACAAAGAATATATTAACACACACACAAAACAACAACAAGAAAAAAAATTATTACACATCCAAATCTGTCAAAATTTAGCATTCAAATATTCATCTACACTATAAAAACAATACTTATTAAGAAACAATTTTACAGCGTTTTTAAATTCTATATATGTGTAGATATCTTTTAATAAAACAGGAAGTTTATTATACATTTTAATACATGAGCACATAGGACCTTTGTCTAAAAGTTTAAGTCTGCTTTTTGGAGGTAATATAGTACTATTTAAATTCCTAGTATTATGGCCATGGACTTTCTCCTTATGAAAAATATCAAAATTACTCAAAACAAACACACTCTAAAATAAAAAATGCATGGTAATGTGAGAATACAATGAGATTGAAAATGTTTTTTACATGATTCACGGTAGGGTAAGTTTAACATTGTTCGAATTACCCTTTTTTGCAAAATAAAAATCTTTCTGGAGTCAGTAGAATTACCCCACATAATAACCCCATACTTCAAAATGGAATGGAAGTTTGCATAATACAATATCTTCAAACATTTCACATCACAGGCAAATTTCAGTTCATTAATTCCATATATAATGAAAAGTTATGTTACTCTGATTTTTTTCAGATTTTTTAGGGACCGGAAAGTATTGCTAAAAAGTTTTGGCGAGGTCGGGTTCGAATCCACGTCCCTTTTGGGTCCTATCTTTTATTAAGAGAGGCGGCGAGAGGCGGCACTTTTTCTGCACTTTCAATAATTTTTAAAAAATAGTTGCCGGGCTCTAAAAAATCTGAAAAAATCAGAGTAGCATAACTTTGCACCCTCTATCCATTTCTGCAATAAAAAAAATTGAGGTCGGTACTCTATTTACCTTTACGTTCTAACGCATTTTAATGTTTAAATTACAACAGTATCAAATAAATCCTTTAAAGTGCTAATGCTTGAGAAGAGTTAATTAACAGTTTTTAAATTACTTAAAATATATAATAACTCTGCAACAACATTTCATTCTATCTACTATAAAAGACAGCTGTTTTTTAAAAACTGGTTGTGTCTAATTTTTAGTTTATTATTATTATTTTTTATAAATCACAGTGGTAGCGTTCGTTTTTGCTTTTATATTCTACTTTTACTTCATTGATCCAGGGCATATGACATACAAATTATTAAAAATCAACTTAATATAGCAATGTTTATTGATATAATACAACTTGCGTGCTAGTATACCTACAATATGTATGATATTATAGGATTTAATTTGCAGAGCATGATAACGTAATTACGATATAGAAATTGATTTCAGAACTTCTTTTTTTACTATATCCAAGGTGAAAAAGATACACTGCGCAAGTTATAAACTCGATTTCCCCAGCGCTCCGTAAAAATTCTTCTATTTCACTTCGTAGGGAAAAAATAACAATACAAGAGTCTGCATTTTTAAAATGTAACTAAATTTTTCATTCAGTAACTGGAAATTCGAAATTAAATTACTTATTATTGTATTACTTCTTGTAATATATTTTTACAACACTTCAATGCTTATAAATTGTAAAATATACAGCAGTAATAGCATATCTAAAACTTGATAACATAAACTGATACCTTTGTTCAAGATTCATACAAAGGACTGTTTGTTGATAGTAGTTCTAGTGTGTGATATTGAGCTCACCAAAGTCAGATCATGCAGGCTGATTCGATAACACAGTACACTGGTTCTCAAAAAGAAACGCCAGAACTATGCTTTCAGTCCTATTGATTTCCTCAAGTGCTGTTTAGATGGAAATAACTCAGTCTAGAAATTCTGCAAGTAAGCATTTTTCTTGTTATTATTTTTTTTTAAAAGGGAACCAGCGGCTGTGGTTTCTAGAAGTAAACAATTTGAAAACAAATTTTATGTTTCAAATACTAGTACGTACTTTACATAATGTTGTACGAGTAGTAAGTAGTATTGAATTATTTGAAAAAATAAAATTAAAATTCATTTTTAAATTTTTCACAATTCAAATGTAGCTTTAAATTTTAAATTTTTACAAACATCGAGTGACAGTTGTTCTTTCTGCCGTACAGTTTACGTAATTCAAACTGTTGGTTTCTCCTACTTAAATTAGAATGCTCACTTTCATTGTCTATGCCCAGGTACATGAAGAGGCGTTTAAATACATAAGTACTGTTATATTATGAAGTTGATAGCGTGACAAAGTGTCAGAAGAAGAATGCGCTGCTCTGAGCCCTTGTGTATGGTACATCAGAGTAAGGTCCTCGACACACTTGTTGCAGAATCTGAAGCTGGTGCGTGGGGAGCATGGAGCTCATGGACTCAATGTTCCACGTCTTGCGGGGGTGGTGGCATCCGAAACAGATATAGATTCTGTGACTCTCCGCCCCCTCGCTACGGAGCCAAGTTTTGCGAGGTAAATGTGCATCGTCTTTCAATCATTATAAAAATTGTGACAATATAATATATATTTGTATCAAATTAGGTCGTTTTAAATTATTAAATATAACTCATAATATCACTTTAATAATATCTTAATGTATAGAAGATTACAAAAAGGTTATTTATTTATTTTTTAAGTTGACATGACTTGATTAATATTGTCATTATTGTTTGTAAACTTGTAGCAAAAATTTGAAAATTTTCTGTGAAATGTATTAACTTTTTTTTCCCACAGAGTTTGTGATGTTAGTTGGAGATGTATGGCGTAGTATATCTTCCAAGACCTGAGTGTGACATCTTAAGAGGTCTATTGCTTTTATTTTCAAAAATACAAATAATATCAATAAAAAATAATAAAATGTAATTCCTTGGTCGGATGAGCTCTCAAAACATTGAGTTGAATAGATGTGACAAAAGCACTCTAGTTATCCGCAGTATGTGGGGCATTCGGCGAATGCAATCCTGCATTGCTAAACCTTTTATGTCTTACATGTTAGCTAAAGCATCATGCTGTACGCCAGTGCTATATGCCAACAGGCAATGTGCCAAAATTAACTTTCAGTACTCGAGATTCAATCACAGAATTTTTTGGATTATTTTAAGTTCAATTTTTCGTTACAGGTAAATAATGAAAAGTATTTAATACAAATTACAGGTAGATTTAATTAACTTTTATCAATTAACAACCTTATGCACGTTCTTCGTTAATATGTAATTAAAGCAAGAAAAAACTAATTTTCTTGATTATTTTCCTTTGTGAAACCAAAAAAGAGAATTAACAAGAATTGCATATTTTAATACCAAATTTAAAAAAAAGTTCTCAGACTGATTCAGGGATGATAATAAAGAGATTACATCAGCTGCTAATCATAATATATCAAAGTGTTTTACTCTCATATTTTGATGGTCGTCTAACACAACAGTTACCTGGAAAAGTTACCAATCTCAATTGGTAAATTGTAAATTGTAAATTGTTCAGGTAACTAATACAGCCAGTCATGCTGTTATGTCAGACAAACACCGATTTATCATCAACATTTGGAGGGTTGTAAATATATTATACTTATATACAGTATATGATAATATATGGTATATAACACAGAAATACATGAATTCGATGTTTGTTAAATACATTGGTACATAAAAATTGCTATTTAAGATATAATGAGTTATTGCTTTATTTAAAATACTTTTATAAAAAACTGTGATGTGATAATATTATATAATATTTATGTATTTATAAGTTACTGTTTATAGACATAATTATTCATAAGAGCCAGTAATCACAGTGAATAACACCTATATTTATAAATATTAATTTTGAATACAGCCATAATATAATTTAAATAAAATATTTCCATTCCATACATAATTAAGAAGAGTAAGAGTATGTATGTATATTATATATAAAAAAATAAGTCCTAAATCCAAATTTTGTAATTGGAGAAAGGATCTTGAACTGATCTACTATGTGAAAATTATATAAAAATATATTTAAAATATATAAATATATATGCGCACCGGCGTTATCTTTAAATTTAAAATCTAAATTTGAATGTATAGAAAGAAAATAAATTAACAAAGAACTTGATTCATCTTAAACATGGTAACAAGCGAGGTATATATTTATTAATTATAAGAGACAAAACTCATCTTTATTGCTCGTTTAGCCTCGAGCAGAAAGAAGCTCATTAGTGCGTGGCACGCTGAACTGAGCCAGCAAGCCAGACCACTCGCCACCACCCCGCCTGACCCCGCCTTGTAATGTTGCTGGCGGGATAATTCAAGTGGTTAACTTAAACCTATCTCCATCCTCACTCCATCCAGCTTTGTCAATTAAAATATAAAAAGTTTTAACTTTTATAAAAGTTTTAAAAATTACACGAACACAGTACAAAACAAGAGTCTAAATATTTAATATTCCGCAATGGGATTGTTACTCTCTTAATTATTGTTGATATTTCTCTTTTTTAATGCTAGTGTATATTTACTTGCATCATTTGGTTTATATACTTTATAAGCTTTTCAAAAACTTTAAAAACAAATTTTATTTCATTTAAAAGAATTTGTCAAAATAAATAGTGTTATCATAAATCTGCTGCAATTACAGACACTATTTTTTGTTCACCAATTATGTTTTTAATTGCTTATAATATATTATTTTTTATTTGTGAATGTAACTAATTATTGCTGGGTATGTGATTGCTTGCAGGGCAAGTCACTTCAGTCTGAGCGATGTCCGGAGCAAGGTATGTGTCCGGACGGTGGATGGTCAGAAAGCGGTCCGGGGGCTGCACTGCCTGCAGACAGCGAGGTGGTGCAGGCCGAGGTGGGACCAGGCTGCCGCTGCGGTTGCGTGGTGCATCTAGGCACCCCCAAACCAAAGCGTCTCCTTGCCACCTCGTCCCAGAGCTGCCCAGGACGAACCTTCTGGCTCGTACAGGTAAAATTTTAGTTCTGTCACATACCTAAAATTTATCACCCACTCATGTTCTTAAGTTTTAAATTTACTTTGGTATAAAGTACGAATATAAATATGTCATTCAAATAAGATTATTTATGAATCTTGCTCTTAAAAAATAGTATATAATTAAGCTGTAAAGTGTAAAGATTGAAATGATATTTAATTTGAATAATGATAGTAATATATATTTTGCATTATTTTCATGGTGCATTTTGCTTTGCTAAGCGGTGTAAGACACTTCAGAGTGGTTGTTCTGTTGACAGTCAGTGGGTGGCGTAAACACGTCCTTTCTTCACTCCCATCTCATGTATTTACCACAGGAGCTGGGTTTATTTTGCAGGAAGTTGATCTCAAAACTCAACTAATTACCATATATGCAAATTAGATCTAATTTTATATAAATAAATGTGAAAGCTATGACATCGTTATATTATTATAGTAAAGTTGTACCAAAAAATAACACAATGGCTGTCATGCATGCCAAGGTTTTATTTCTAACAAAAGTTATGTTATTATCATACATTGAGACACATGTTTCTTACAAGATTCCTTGGAAGATGATTTTCATTTAAATTATAACCGAAACATTTTTCATAGTTATTTTACAATTACCTAAATAGTTGTAAATTCAGTGTGAACTACAGGTGTACAACATAAAAAAGATACAAAGTAAATTTTTGGTTTATGATTGATAAATTGTCCTGACTTAACGTAATTTTTAACACCAACGCTTAATTATTACACGTACTGAAGTTCAATTTCTCATACATACATGATTACATTATTTGATAAGATTTTTTTTTATAAATATATTGTAATTAGTAATTATGATGATGTAAAGTGTAAAAAAATAAATGCGTTCATTCATAAAAAAAAACGAATATTTTTTTTTCTACAAAGCTTAGTGATCACAGCAGTGCCAGAAAAACGTTATAGAGCTGTCCCGAGATATTCGTAAGTACTCCGTGGCAATCATAAATTCTTTTCTACAAGAAAAAAAAATTGATAAGCTTAAACTCCTTATGCATATCATAAATGAAAATGTTACTAATAATAACTGGAAAGTTTCATAGGCCATTTATTTTGTAGAAGCATGGTAAGTTTTTAAAACATAGTTCATATTTCACCACATTATTTCACTTTACGGAAGTGTTAAAAATGTCTGCGAGTTTTCATGGATCTGAGACTGCCAAAAATAATGGTGATGAACTAAAGTGTAAGAGATTGGCGAGTCAAAAAGTCTTTAGCCCTTGATATAAACACGCATGGGCTCGAATCCTGCTAATGCTGGATGTGATTTTTTTCTTATTTTCGGTAGTTCTATTATTTTGGGGTCAATTTTTAGTTCTCATGAGAACTATTTCTACTTCCATCTGCAATACGATCATGTAATTTTTTGTTACAAGGAAATTTCATCTCCATACAAACAAAATAAATGATGTGGAAGGAGAGTATATAAATATTGTATGCAATAATTATAAAAATTATATCATGTAATACCGGCTTATTTTATTAAATGAAGAATTGTTAACCAGGGTATTAATTCTTACGTAATTATGAGTTTAATAATAAATAATATAAACAGTATTATATTACATGGGCAAGGATAATAAATATGATTCGTTCTCGTAAACACTACATATTTTATATTCTATAATTTATTACATTTAACATCATTTGATCCAGTTCAGAGTTCGATGTTACATTACACATATATGTAGTAATTAATTTAAGCTATTATAATAAATTGTAAAAGCAGTGAGCATACATAAATATTTACATAACGTTCATAAACAACATAGAGAACAGAAGGAATGTGTAAAATAGCTACAGCAACAGGCTGATTATTTAAATCAAAATTGTTTGTGTTGGATTGATAGGTGAGCATTAAAATGATTTTCACAGCGATTCGAGGTTTAAAATTGAAGAATAAAGAGTAATTTTCAGTGAATCTAAAAGTAACATAATTGTGATTATAGCAATGCAGCATTATTATATTATATAATACTTCTTTAAAAAAAAAAAAAAAAAAAAAAAAAATAGGAATTTGACCCATTTCCACTCAATTTAATCAAGTTCAAAATAGTTTAAATCGTAATATTTATCAAATTATCATGCATGGCATTGTTATTTAAGTTTTATTGAGATTTCAAAATTTTAAATATTTAATTCAATTTAATCAATTTACAACTTGTTTGTTTTTTTCTAGTATAGTTTAATATAGAAATGATGCTATGCGCAGAGCTTAATCTATTTGAGTTCGAATCCCACCCCTGATTTCTGAATATATTTTTCTAATTCCTCTTTGTTTTAAATACTTGAGTTTACAATTTTACTGCATTCATAAATAAATAAGAGACATAGAATCAATTAGGCAAAGTATATATTTATTTTTAATTACTTGTAAGCATATTTAATTTAATATTAAATTTACATCTTTTTTTTTTCTTGTAATCAGGAGGCATGGGAGATTCTGCTCACCAATTTTCAGACACATTGCTTGATTTTTATTTTTGTTCACTATTTTTCTTGAACTCACTGGCAGGTACCTGATAGCACAGTTTCAGTAATTTTGGGGAAATTTAGAAAAAAACTTTGTTTTTAGCTCTATGCTGGCCTTAATATGCATCCTCGGGTGCCCAAAAGGGGTCAAAAAGTAAAAATATCGATTTTTTTTTGTTTTTGTTTTTTTCTGTCCTAATAACTTGCTGCACCTTACCTCTTCACCAAATTTTAAAAAAATTAACACTATGCATTAGCGCTGTACTGGTATAGTAATTTAACATGGAAATTACCTGTATATTAGCATAAGCCAAAACCCATAGCAGATATGTGAATGGTGGAATCAAGTTTGAGAGATCCAGTATCATCAGTAGGCAAGACCTACCTCTCCACCGAATATCATCAAAATTGATCATTTATCTCTCTCTCTCTCTCTCTCTCTCTCTCTCTCTCTCTCTCTCTCTCTCTCTATCCACCCTGTTAGTGAAATATTTAAGTTTACGTAGGAAATTAAGTGATTTGGTTAAAAAAAAAATATGTCATGATTAAACAGCATATTTTACTATAAAATAATTGTCTTTGTTTTTTGTATTTATCTCATAAACCTGTTCGTTAAAATTTTTCATTGATTTTTTTTCCTTGCAGGCAGAAGATGATAGGCACGTAATCGAGTTAAGTGTCGAACATTTCCGTCTTGCGTGCGAGGCGCAGTGGCTGAAGGTGCGCGACGGTGACTCTCTGGCCGCCACCCTTGTGGCGCACCTCACTTCGGACACCCCACCCGCGTCAGCTGTGGCTGTGCACGTCCGAAGCTCGGGGCCACACTTGCTCCTCGAGTTCTTCTCAGGGGTCGAGCCGGGGTCCGCAGCCATGTCACATTTAGCCGCTGCAGAGTGTCGTGGAGGATTCTTGGCGCACGCCCAGCAATTCGGTAAGTTATTTTCTTCTACGACTTTTTTTTTTATCATATTATATTACTGAGAAATTAATTTTCACCTAATTAGCGTATCGATATTATACACTAAAGAGCTCTGAAAATGAAAATAGCTTTAAGACAATATCGCTTTTACATAACTTTATATATTATATATATACATGAACGAATTAATATGGATCCATTTTCAACCATATTAATAAAATAAAAAGCATTTTATACATCAGATAATTCATATCAAATCACAATTTTCCCCTTTATATCTAAGTTTTATTAATGTATGTGCAGTACCTCATCCTATACTTCCTGCATGATTCTTCTCTTTTTTTTTTTGCCTAACATACTTTTGTTTTTTGATTAGCTATATTAGAAATATGAAAATCAACAATTTAAAATGTGTGTATAACTATATATATAATATATAATTCATTATATTTTATTGCTTTTCGATTGTATATATATAACAATATAAGCACGTCGAATTATATTTTCACATATCAACAAAAATTGGTTAAAATGTTATGCATTTAATTATATATATGTTATATATAATATACTTTTATCATAAACTGTTCGATATTATATAATTATCAGGGGCGGCTCGTACTATAGTACTGCGGTACTGCAGCCCCCCCAGAAATTTTGGGAACAAACACACAATTAGAAATATCAAATAATTCTATAATTTTTCTGAACTTTCCAGCAAATTTTTATCAGTTCTAACATTTAAATCCATGAAATTTTTGCCGCTGCCGCGTAAATTTATTCCCGTTCCCTCAGCGCTGCCCAGCGGAAGGTACTGCCACTACTAGCAGTAGCCCAAAGCAGTGTTCCCACCCTCATTCTCCTCCTCTTCAACTCCCACTCAAGCCTTGTGATTTTGGAGCGATCGGGGACTGTGCGATCGGCAGTACCCGCAAGCTCATTGGCTCAACAGAACCAATGAGAATGAGCTAGTGGTATTTGACATGCGGGAATAATTTAAACAACACTTCGAAGACATTGCCTGTAATATGGTTTCATTGAGCAGATTAACAAAATTTTAATTACATTCATCAGTGAATATACTAACAAAGATTGACTAAATATATTGAAGCACCTGAGGAATGAAGACCAGCACTTTTATTTTACTTTAATAAAAATATGACTGTCCCAAAAGAACCAACACTTAATTGTCTTTTGAAAATTAAGTGGTGCATGCATGTAAACAATCGTGAGATATCTCACGTTCGAACAACGACATTGCAACAACAGGTTTCTTACTAACCACGCAGTTATTAGCGCCAGTCTAACTCGATGGCACTAAACGTCGATCGAATTAATTAAGTGAGAAATCTGGATAACTTAATTCGTTCGTGAATCGCGCCCATGTATTTTATTATAAATTATAAGTTTACCAGGAACAAGTCGATATACATGGGAGCTATTTATTTATTAAATATTCACTACAGCATTTTATACCATTAATGTGAAAATTCAAACATAAAAATAAAACAATAAAACAAAAACAAGTTGTAAAAGTGTACGAGTATACAAAATATAAGTATACAGGCCTCAAATTACAAATTAGACAGACATTAAGTGTTGCTCGAGTTTATAAACAACATTCGTATTATTTTTACCTGCGCGCGGTGCGACCATCCGAAGTCGCGCTGTAAAGAAAGTCCTTGCTGACGTCACAACTCACAGCTAGCACCGATTAGCATTGAGTTGTGACGTCATCAAGGACTTCATGACGTCATCAAGGACTAAATTTCTTACTTTGAACTGCGACTTCGCACGGATGCATCACGCGTGGAAAAAAATGATGCGAATGTTGATTATATACTCTAAACCCACTTGGTGACTGTCTAATTTGTATTTTGAGGCCTGTATGCCTTTAACTATAATATAACTCCAGGATGAGAAAAATATATAGCTTATTTTTTCCCGGGTTTGCGTGTACCGGCAGTACATTATTTAGCAGCAAATATGCGATAGTAATCAAAGAAATATTGCACGGCTAAAAAAAAAAAATAAAACAATAATAAAAAAATTGGGATCTTTGATCTGTTATACCGCTCGAGAGGTTTCTCATATGCGCGCTCAAGCCAATTATACCGATGTGTCGTAATTATAATAAAGGGTGATCAGAACTGCATGAACATCAAATAAATCGATCATGGTATAGGTATATACAATAATATATGTACAAAATTAGGCGACAACCAGAATCTAATATAAATTTTTAAAGACAAAATTTAATAAAAAAATAAAAAATGAAATTTTTATAAGAAAAAATTACATTATTAAACATTATTTCATTATTATTAGTATTTATTTGATTGAGAAAAAAATAATCGTAATCCTGTTAAGGTAGAGATAACACGAATCAGCTGACCCAATGCTAAAAAATCTCATTCATGAAAATTATGAAAAAAAAAAAAATAATAATAAAATATTCTCCTCTACATTATCACCAATCAGTATAGCTAAAATATCAGGTACACAAATTCGAGCTAGCTTTCGAGTTATTAATTTTTAATGTTGACTAATTTAGCATGGAAGTTTCATTTCTCCATCTCCATGTTAAATTAGTCAACATTAAAACAACTTTAAAAATTAATAACTCGAAAACTAGCTCAGTTTTGTATACCTGATAATTTAGCTATACTGATAGGCGATGTAGAGGAGAACATTTTATTTTTATTTTTTTCGTAATTTTCATGACTGAGATTTTTTTAGCATTAGGTCAGCTGATCCGTGTTATCTCTACCTTAACAGGATTACGATTATTTTTTTCTCAATTAAATAAATACTAATAATATTGAAATAATGTTTAATAATGCAATTTTTTCTTATAAAAATTTCATTTTTTATTTTTTTATTATAAATTTTGTCTTTAAATTTTTTTATTAGATTCTGGTTGTCGCCTAATTTTGTACATATTGTATATACCATGATCGATTTATTTGATGTTCATTATATACATTGCGTAAAAATTATACCAGACATTCAGGTTTCATATTAACAATGCAGTTTGATTGACACTATTATTTAAAAAAAAGGCTTAAAACAATATTTATTTTTATATATGTTTCTTACCACGTGAAAGGACTTATGAATTAAAAAAAATAATTAAAAATTGGATATTATATTAAGTTTGAAACATTCAATCACGATTTCAAAAGGGCTCGCATAAGTGCATGTCATAACAAATTATAAATAAAATGCATGCATTTTTTGTTTTTAGATAATTTCTGCTTCTTTGTTGAGAGCATTATTATATGATTTTGTCATAATTTTACCCTAAAAAAGGGGCGTGTCCTTAAAAAAAATCGCGCCTGCGGCGGGCAATTGGGGGGCTCCGCCCCCCAAACCCCCCCATGATGTTCTGCTGCTTCCATGTCAGGCAGCACCCCCACGAGAAAGGGGCACGAGCCGCCCCTGCATAATTAGTTAAAATAGAGCTAGCTGCTATATCTGCTAAACTATAATATCAGTAATTATATTATTAAGGTTCATTCTATTACTAGCTACTCTATACTCAGTTTTCAACTATAATTAATATCAAGCTTCTACAGAGTATTTATTTGCTAATAAATGAGGATGAGAAATGTTAGTGATAATATTTATGCAAAACTTGCTTTAATTAAATTTAAATGTGTTAATTAACTTCGAGAAATAATGCTTTAAGCAATATTTCTGCTGTACACTTCCAACAGAAGAAAATATTCTTCAAGCATGGAAGCATGGTGTGGTTACGGAATGCAATAAAAAGAATTGAAAATTTTAAACCTTTGTTGCAGTTGCAAAATGCTTCAAACGAAGTAGCTGAAATTTGTTATCATCGCTTGAAATAAGCTCTCAGATAAGACTTTAAAACTTTATACAAGTAAGCAAATCAGTATAAACAAAATAATAGCTTGTAATGTGCAAATTGGCTCGAATATAAGTCGAAACATATATATATATATATATATATATATATATATATATATATATATATATATATATATATATATATTAATTTCGATCTGAATTAAAAAAAATTGTTTTTACAATCTTGTACACTTAGGCTCTTCTAAAATACTCAAAATTTTAGTTGGTCAACAAACTGTCAACTTTCTCAACTTTTAATAAACAAACGCTGCAGCAAAAAGTAATTGAACTGAAAGTTTGTCGTTACTGCACTGAACACGGACTTGCTGGGAATTGCTTATTGGTAGGACCGACTGTTACCGACACTGTACGCAGCTGTTTCCATTGATGATTATATTATCACATTTTATTACTCAACTTTGTTAAATCTCATATTCACATTATACAGCAATTTTTTTCACTGAACCGTTGCAATGTACAATGTGATAAAGAAAGATTACAGGCGGATTCACATGGTGATTTTTATCATGCAACGTTATTATTTTCCTCTAATGAGTTGAACTTTATCTCCAAATATTCTAAATGACTGCCTGATTATGTCTTTTTCTTTGTTTCTTTATGTATTCTATGTAAAATTAATTCAGTTATTCTATACAATTTTCACAGATTCATTATAATGTGTTGCATTATGAGTCTCACCAATTTTCTGTATTATTCTTATATTTGTGCTGCAGTTAGTAGTAACACTAATTAAGTAATAGAATTAAAATTATTTAATAAGGGGCATTCACAAAGCCCTAAGGCCACATTTAGGGCTCGATAATTTAAAGCCCGATTTTAGGCATGCTTTTTAGACCCAAAATTTCTGACCTTAAATTATCGAGCCCTAAATGTGGCCTTAAGACTTTGTGAATGCCCCTTATTATATCTTAAGTTTCATCTTACCAACAAGTTTTAATTGATGAAATTGACGCTACCCGGTACGAGTTTTTCAAACTCTTGGGAATTACACTGTATTTTTTTGTTATGTCTTATATTGAATTCTATGAATAAATTTAAAAAAAAATCGAATAATGCGCTCTTGCTGTAACATCCATTAGCGGCTATATTTGGCGATTGAAAAAAAAAGTCGTAATTTTAACGCGATAGTCTTTGCCGCAACCTGGCGAACTCGCTTACTGCATAGGATTTCACAGCTATGACATTTTATATATTACTAAATAGAAACTAATAAAACTTTATATTCCATCCAATTGTTTCGTAAATAAAAATAAAACAAACTGTCATATTCACACTGAAAACAAAGGCAATCAATAGTTACGGTACTCCCGTCAGTAGTAGCCGTAGCATTTAAATTAGTAATCATGATGGTTTGTGTAAAATGTTTACCTAAGAATTATCGATAGAAACCTCCGAGCTGTGTTAGCTCTCATTCTCATGGTTACTTGGTGCTTTCATGCACTTAATTTCAGAGAAGTATATTTATTATGTATTATAAATATATAGTACCCACGTTATAACTAAATGGAACAATTAATTTATTCATAATCTTTTTCTTATTAGTTATACTAAATATGCAGACACTTTAATTATCAAACTTGGTGTTGTTCTTAGATGCTATTGATATGAATTACATAACATCCAATGCAAATTGGTCCTACGTGCTCTATTTCATCACATACACATATAATTAAGACTCCAATAAAAAATAAATAATTCATTGTTCTAATTATATTACACTAATAATATATAATATAATATGTATAGACAGTATTTATTTCAACACATAAAGTCCAACTCTTTTTGTCCTTGTAATTTTGACAATACTCTAAATAGCTAAATTCTATTAATAAATTTCTACACATCATGACTTAATTAAAATGCAACAATTTCCATAATTTTAAATTTAATTGTTACGACGAACAACAACAATAATTTCTAATTAAATTATTCTTTGCACTTTTTTGGTTAATTAGTTTAATTAAGTAATGTTTAGAGTTTGCACTTCAACTCAAAAACTCTGCATGACTTATTTTATACA
Source organism: Siphlonurus alternatus (assembly GCA_949825025.1). Lineage (NCBI taxonomy): Eukaryota > Metazoa > Arthropoda > Insecta > Ephemeroptera > Siphlonuridae > Siphlonurus > Siphlonurus alternatus. The sequence goes on from OX463788.1 coordinate 34,964,773, forward strand.
CTTCAAAATTTTGTAATCAAGGTATTACATATTTATAATATGTATGTAATACATGTAAAATAATAATTAATTAATGCAATTTCTTTAATGCGTTTCATTGATATAAAATTTTATTTTTCTATTCACTTCAGAGTACTGTCTACATTTTCAACTTTTAAACTAAGTGGTAAGCTAACGTATTTCACTACTTTCAAAAGGTTCTAAGGAGGAAACTTAATTGCTAAAACAAACAGTAGAGCTTTATATGGAGAGGCAATCTATTTAAAGTAAATAGAGAGAGGATGCTTGGTTTTTATTGGCGTATGAAATGATATAAGCGTACTTAGTGTAATAATATAGTCGACGGTGTGGTCAGAAGGCTGCAGTAGGTACTGGGTATAAGAGAGTATATACGTAGGTGCAGTGTTGTAGGATATAATATATAATAATATAACATAAAAGGTCACATGCAGGGATAACTGCAGTACTTGGTTATGAAGCTTCACTGCCATGTGTCGAGTGTAAGAGTTAGGAGACGATCGAAGTAAAGACGAGCTGTGTTCGATATTAATCTGTACGTAATATTAAAACACGTGGTCTCCACCTCCTTAACGCTCAATATTATTGTTTCTCATAAAATAAAATTTACTTTATACATATTTCTCAATTCAATTTATACTGAAATTACCTTTTTCCCTTGTAAGATATAGGATTCAATTGTTAGAAGAAAACTTTGAAACTGAATAAAAGTATATATATACTTCCAAGCATAGGAAATAAAATACAAGTTCTTTTAAGTAACTTTGTTTACAGGTGAAATTGATTGATGAGTCTGATTGTATATATAAGATGCTCTCCACAAAATTTCTTTTAAGTTCAGAATAACATTATTAGTCCAGCTCCAGCTCTATAAACAAGAAAACAAAACAAAATCTTCTCTTTTGAGCAACTTAATTCAGAATATTGCACTCGTACTAGATTATTATTGAATTGCAAAATCGTAAAATAATAAATAATAATAAATAAATTGATAAATAAGTTATCAATAAAAAATAGTAGCGAAAGGTGTATTGTTTTTTGCCGACGTTTGAATAATGTCAACTATACAAATCAATACAAATAATTTCCTTAATTTCTGCATTACAGTAACTTAATTTGCTGTTCTATAGAGTATAGAGCATCTCTCTATACTCTTCTCTATATAACTACTGCAACTTTTATTGTATTTTCAAATTGGATATTCTATTCATGTATGGAGTAACTGCGATTTATTACCATTATACCATAGACAGCATGCGTTGTATGGTATCTCTAATTAAAAAAAAAATAATAATAACAATAACTGATTCCTTTTCTTCCTAGAGTTATGATGTGTGATCGCGATGACAAACGTCGCTCAAACCTGATCTTGCCATAAAAAAATATACAATTTAAATCGCATTTTGAGCCGTTGAAATGGAATAACAAAACTTTCAAACTAATTTTTTAGTATTCAGCACTGACAAAATGTCACTGTACGAGTCCAGTTTTTTTATCCCAAGTGTTGAAAGTGTTTCATATTAGGCACAGAGGGTTTTCCAAATTTAACTGATTTCTTGAAATAATTTTTTACTCTTCAAAATCTGGTGAATCAGGAATGAGGGAAAGAGAAAGGGGTGTTAAGGACAATCTGAAAATTATTTCCATACGACCGTTTCAATCTCCAGCGTCTCTCAGAAATTTTACTTGTAACAGCTATCAAGAAAAAAATGTAGGCACAAAAGTCAAAATGCACAATTCGAATATTAGAAAAAAGGTGTTGTAAGAAGTACTTCCATCTGCAACATGATGAATATTGACTTTAATGATATCCTGACACAAACAGTGGATGCTCTAAAATTGCTTTATAAAACTTTGAGACAATTTTTCAAACCTGTTAAAAATCGCAAATTTTCCTTACATCATGGCAAAAGCGAACAGTAGATTTAAACGCAATTTTTCAACATATTTAAAAAAATTGAAAGCCTAAGCTTTCGTTTGATAAAATATTAGTGTTGCTGCATGTTGATTAAAATTATTCTTTGAATTTATGTCCACACCAATGCAAATTTATTTTAAATATATTATATGCAACACTGTTAAACAGACACTACAGTATATTGTCACTGACATGATTTTAAGTCACGTGCTTAAAAATTTGGTAAATATTATATTTACTGTATTTTATTTATAAATAAATTTATAAATACATCTAGTCTTTTAAAATTTTAAAACCACTTTGTAGGATTTGATTATGTTAGTGCCAATAAAATTGTTTGTGTGTAATTCATTCAAAACATTAACGTTTTAATTTCAAGGTATTTTAGTAGGCTATAATATATAATTATGATAAAAGTAACAATAGAACATGCCAAATGTAAATAATAATAATAAATTTAATGATTATTGAGCAAAAAATACCATACAAATATTAATACAGGGTATTGACAACAAAATACTGTTACGCTCAATAGGTGACATATGTAAAAGGCAGAACCAAGCACAAAGTGAAGTCACCCAAAAATTAATAATATTATTGCATGTGTATCGAATCAGTACAAAATGTTGTTAGTCCTAGTTGTAAAGACATAATTATTTTAGTTAGCGAGCAATAGCTTTCATTTCATTTTAGGGTTTATAAAATTATTTTATTTTGCTTTTAGCTATATAGTTGCTAAATACTAAAAGCATCGTGATTCTTATATATTACACTGATCAAGCTAAACCTGACCAATACACAAGTTGATGGTGCACTCTGCAGACCTGGCTGCCTCAGTGAGTACTGTGTAGTGGGAGAACAGCATCATATATATAGAAGCAAGCAACTCTCAAAGCCTAAACCTATTTGTGGCCTGGCCAAGCATATATATAAAAAGGTGTTACTGCAAATTAGACAGAATTCATCTACAGTTTCAGCAGCAGTGTCAAACCAACGTATATAATATTTGCAAAGCATATATTGCAGTATAAACTATATGAACAGCATAGGAGCTAGTATAATTTTCGTAAACACAAAGGGAAAAAATACTTGATTATAATAAATCTAGCTTTAGTTTTTGGTATGTGATTTAAAAGCAATTTGCAGTAAAAAGGTCTTAATTACACCTTACTGTATATAAATATACATACGAGCAGGCGGCAGGCGCGGCGATCCAGGGGGGCTGCAGCTCCCCCCCGAAATTTTGGATTTAACATGGGCAATATAGGCATTTCCCCCACTCCAAATTTTTTTTTTAAACATTGGCCTTATGGAAGCAGCCCCCCCCCCCGAAATTTTTTTCTGGATCCGTGCCTGAGCAGGCATAGTGGGTTTAAGTACGCGGTACTGTATTGTATGGATCTTTGTGAGCTATACATGAAACATTTCAATGCCAATTTATAACTCAGACTATTAAGTAGATAAAATAGAACTGCATTAATTAAGACCTTATTTTGAAATAATAATACTGCAGTGCATATTATTAATTAATTAATTAATTAATTAATTAATTAATTAATTAATTAATTAATTAATTAATTAATAAACTTTTGTTTTACTTATTTATTTATTTATTGCATATTTATTATTTCGTGAATGTTTGACCACCCTAAAAATCACTATTGTGGTTAAAACTCCCAATGGAACAAATTCTAGGACTATAATTATAGAGGGGACAAACGTAACACACATACAAAAGTACAGTCAAATGACCAATAAGTCATCCAACAAATATAGTTGAGAAAAAATATATGGTACTGATTGAAGTAGTTGAGCAATAATGCATTATAATATATAAAAATAAATAATTAAAAACATTTTAATATAATTATAATCAATAAACCTTACAAGTATACAAGTATTATAGTGAGTAGCCAGAGCTATATATATATATATATATATATATATATATATATAGCAAATGATATTGTAGAAAAATGATTATTTTAAGATTAATTAAATAAAATAATATACTTAGTATACTTACCATAATAAATAATGAATTAATATATGAAAATTTCATATTATCATATTGTTCATGCATGTTCTACCCTTCTAAAACTTCTGCAACTCTTCTAAAATAAAATTTACTTTCTTGTCATTGTTTGTCAGTGCATGTTACTGCAAATATAATGGCATATTATTGATCTGGATCATTCTGGATGCGTTAAAACATCGGGATTCGATCGTCCAAATAGAATAATAACTTTCACTTATATGAATTTGAAATAATATAGGGTGAGGGGAAATTAGAGCAAGTTTGACCATTTCGGAGGCGGCGCTACTGTACAAAGGGTGCAGCTGCCAGGCGCACTCAGCAGTTCAAATGCGTAGAGATAGATGGCGAAAACGCTACGTATTTGCTCAAAACTGCTTATTTATTTATTTATTTATTTATTTATTTATTTATTTATTTATTTATTTATTTATTTATTTATTTATTTATTTATTTATTTATTTATTTATTTATTTATTTATTTATTTATTTATTTATTTATTTATTTATTTATTTATTTATTTATTTATTTATTTATTATTTATTTATTTATTTATTTATTTATTTATTTACGTCATCCAGTGCAGACCACGGATTAGGTGGCCCCATTATACAGGATACAATAAAATGCAATAAACATATAATTCACAATAATGCAATACATTAATAAATATACAAAAAAATAGTATAATACAGGAATGAGCTTGAAGCTCGAGGCGGGGAATAGGGGTTAGTGATAGGGGGGGGGGGGGGAAGGATGGTGCAATCAATGCATGTACACAATTAAATTCATATGGAGCAGTATAATTAAAATAATATATATATATATGAATTAAAGGTTAATTAATATCTTAATTGCCTTTCATTATAACTGTTGGAAAAAACTCGAAACCAGATACCATATATGCCATGCATGATATGATGCATGCAATGGTTGACAGATGTATAGAGGGATCTTCATATAAATAAAGAGATAATTATATTTTAATATAATATATACACGTGCAGTTCGCGCTCTAGATTTTTTCCCCAAGAGAAACCTAACTGATATATATATATATATCGAAGTTGAAACATTGAAACTTGTTTTGATTGACTGTATGAAAGGACTTAAGTGGACTTAAGTTAATTAAATTAAATTTTTATATATATATATATATATATATATATATATATATATATATATATATATATATATATATATATAGGGGTGGGGATCATATTAAACATTTCATAGTCGCACATTATATGCTAATAAATTTACCTATATTCAGCCCATAACGACCCTACAATATAATGAAATATTTTTAGCGTAAGGTTCGATCAGCCTCTTAAGGGTGTAGTCCGTATTATGTTCTGAACGTTCGGAACCTTCGATTTGGCGTCCCGTAATTATGTTCTGAATGTTCAGAACCATTTCCGAGGTTACCCGAAGTGAGTCAGCTGACTTCAAAAAAGAGGTTCCGAGTGTTGCGAACTTTTCCTCCGAACCATCGGAACTAGAGTCAGCTGATCACAATTTTTTGGGGGAAATTTGAAAAGTACGTAACAAACCTGTGCAACCTACGTGATAAACTGTTTGATTTGAGGTAAATCTTTGCTTAATTGGTGAACAATAACTGTTACGTGAGTTTTATGTTAAAATTTCTGAAGCCAGTGAACAGTTCTCTCTTTTTCGTATTTTTTTTTAAACTGATGCGTATTACCGCGAAAAAGATGTTCTTAAAGTGGTCCGTTATCTGATGTTCTGAAGTCAATGTTTTTGTTCAGAGTCGGTCCGTAATCACTCATATGTTCTGAACGTTCGGAACATAATACGGACTACACCCTAAGTTTACATATAGCCACATGCAGGACCTTTTTCAATACAAATATTTATGTATTAAAGACGATGCGATCGTTATAAGCAATCATATAATATAGCTAGTTCACTATAACCTATGCATGCATTTTAATCATTACTAATTAAATACTACTTTAAATATATGCATGTGAGCTAATGAATACCATGAATTTTTGTTCCACAGCCTTGGAGTCTCGCAACTTAAGTGTTGCGCTCGTGTCGGGTGCAGCTGGCAACGAGGATGAGCTGGACGAGAACGAGAAAGATACTACCCTTTCTCTCACGGCTGTGCACCTCGCCGCTCTTGCGTTCGTCGCTCTGGTGTTGCTTTTATCTGCAGCGCTGGGAGCCCAGTATACACTACGATACCGCAAGTACCAGCGTGCAGCGGCCGCCGAGCCGTCATCGCCCTCGCACAGCCTGCACGGAAGCACGTGTAGCACCAATCCTGGCAGCATCGCAAGGTACATAATAGACCTGTTCGTGAACCCTGCACTTTGTACGTTTTTTGCACTCGATTACCCTTTGATACATGCCTACATGGACATAAATATAATTAGGGAAATCTAGTGCAGAAAGTAAAAGTAAATACTGAGCAGAATTAACAAACATACATGACGTATTATTTTGTATGCTCCTACATAATATCACATTTTTTATGTTTTACGGTATCGAATTTGAAAATTTCTCCTCACCAATTGATGGCAATAATATATTTTACGAAGCGGGGACTGTACAATACAATATAACATGATTGTTATATTTCAAGCCAAAATAAATTGTTGGTCTAGAATATTTAATTATTAGAATCATTCAAAATTGCAGGATCATTGGAGTGTATTTTATATGTGAGATAATATAAAATCATCTCGGAAATTATATTATCTCACATAAAATATACTCCCCTGATCCTGCAATTTTGAATGTTTCTAATAAATAAATGTTATAGACTAACAATTTATCACGTAAATTTAAGCACGTAAAAACTGGGGACCCTGGAAGTAAAAATGTATACACTGTCATATATGTATTAATCATATTCACCCAAAATTTGTGTAGTATACACAAAGTTTTATCAAAAAACATTTAAGTGTAGTTAATAATTTTATTATTCAGATGCTAAAGATGTTTGTGTATCAATTTATAAACTTAACATGTTCTCTTACATTAAAATAAAAGCAAGTTAAAAGCTGCTCGTCTTGAAAAGGCTCGCTGCACCAAGGATGTTTTACAATTTAGTGTTTTGTAATTTACAACACATCCATATAGTTTTCCTAAAACATCCTTGTATGCAACGCTTTTATTTCATTTTTCATCATAGGTAACCAAAAATTAACAGTAACATGGCACAATTCCAATGTTTATTTCTTACATAGATACAGGCGCGGATCCAGGGGGGGGGGGGCTGTAGCCCCCCGAAATTTTGGATTTAACATGGGCAATATAGGCATTCCCCCACTCCGATTTTTTTTTAACATTAGCCTTATGGAGGCAGCCCCCCCCCCCCCCCCCGCAATTTTTTTCTGGATCCGCGCCTGCATAGATGCTATTTAAATAACTATATATATAGTAGACTTTATAATTATCATGTTTGTTAACAAGATTTCATGTTGGAATGATCTGCTTCATCTGTTCAGATTCACATCAAGCACAACGCTCTCAGAGATCATTTCTCTGCGACGGTTCGGCGCCTCCCGACGTCTAGGGCCCCGGCACGAACGGCTCAAGGAAGAATCATCACGAATCGATGAACGAATAACGTAAGTTTAGCAGCATATCACATACAAATGATACTTGCACACGTGTACATAAATCAGTATATCACTTAAAAAATCTACAAATTAATGTGTTGTAAACAGAAGAGACCCAAGATTACATGCTATGTGTTCCCCACAGAAATATGGGATTTAACATGGGATATACATTTGCGCCAATCAATGATTATTTCATTAATGTTGAGGAATCGGCTCTGCGTGTTTTGTTTTTTTTTGAGCCACATCTTTAATGCGTCTACGTTCCATCCATTGTTTTCTTGAACTACAACATCAAATATATAATATATACGATACAAATAATAATTATATATTCCTGTAAACTAACTTGTAAGTGTAAAATAGTCAGCTTATTAGTTGCTATTACACAGACAGTAACATATCTTTTCAGTCTATAGATATAATTAATAAATAATAAAGCATTCTATAGAACTATAGAAGCATTCTAAACTTATATATAGTTTGAGTATATCCAAGATCTTAAAGAATATAAGACATTAATTGGGAGATTGTTAAGTGTTTTCTCGCCATTCGATTATTGCACGGCCCGCGTATGATCCAAGTATCAACATTTGAAAGAAAATAATACTCCTCACTTGGCTTCGAACCCAGGATCCCTCAGTGATATTTAATATACGACATGTTTGTTTAATATTTTTTGGCAACATAAGCATAAACTGATGATGATTTTACAAAGTTATGTCTGCACATACAGGGCGGTGATGTCACCGAGCGAGCAAGTGGTGGCGGCTTTGGCAGCGGAGGACGACGACGAAGATGACGAGGAGGGCGAGGTGAGTTCGAGCGGGGGTGGCGGAGGCGGCAGCAGCGCCGAGGAGCAGGTGGCGTCCCCCGCAGATAGCGGTCAGGGAGCAGCGACTAACACGTGCAGTGGGGGCGAGGAAGCTTCACCAGGAGATGTATCCGCACCAGCCTCCCAATCCCAATCACCTGAGTCATCTGACAACGTCTCCTCTCATCCCAATAAACGCACTCCAAAACCCAGACTCTCTCCTACAGCAATCCGACGTGCACTCAATTTCTCACCTCAACGCAGTGAGAAAAAGAGGCGTGGCAGACACAAAAGCGGGCAGAGACAAAGGTAAGGAATTTAATATTGTTATACTATTTTTTTACATAATTTACAAAATCAAAATCATTGAATAATTGAACCCACTAGCTTAAATCCTAGTAAAAAATTTAATAAAATATTCTTAAAATTAACGTAAAATTTATTTTCATTTAATAAGTGTTAACAACTTCATTTCTATATAAATAACCAATCAGGTTTCCACTTCCTAAATGTTATCGTCATTTAGCATCCAAATTTGATCCTTGCAATTTAAAAGGACTATATTTTTAATGTATGATAACTGATGTAAAGACGTCGATGTTGTGTGTAAGTGTGTTGAAATTTGGTTGTATGTCACAGGATACGTCACAAGGGTGGTGCCGTAAGTCCGGTGACCGAGGAAGAGGGCGCAGCCACGCAGGCGGGTCGGGCGGCAGCGGAGAACTCACGGGACGTTGAACAGACCCGAACACCAAACCGGCAACATAAGCACCATGAACAACAACGAGCAATCGTTCAGACAAAGGATGTGAGTGGGCGTTTACCAAAAGTGAATTTAGATTGTTTTCATAATTGAATTATAAATTTCCATGATTGAATTGATCTCGATACTTCTTGATCACATAAATACGTGATCATGCATGGATTACTTATAAACAGTGCCTTAAACTGTCTTAAATAAAATTAACATGGACAAATTGGAAGTGCATGAAAATAAATGTCAAGTCTTTAGAAAAAAATAATTAAGTTTTCAAGTGATCTATTTCTTCGCGCAGTATACATTTGTAAATGTCATAATTTAATGTCATGAATATCAATATTATGTCGTTTGTTTCAATCAGGCTTTACTGTAGCGCTCTTACAGGGGACATATTTATGGAGTGTAAATGGTAAATCTTGCTGAAACTTGTAGGCGTAGGTCTCCTCGTTATAAGTGATGAAGAACGGTATATCAATTTATATCAACAACCAATGTCCTATAATAATCATTTAAGTATAATATATATCAGGAAAAACATGTAATGTAAAAAAAAAAAAAAAACGTTCATATGTTAATGTCTATATAGTCTATATACATGTATAGGAAAGGGAATATTTAAATATATAATCTATATTTAAATAGCCATTTATATTGACGGAATAAAATTGTTTCTTTATCATTTTCGGCTAGGAGAGCTATATAACGCTATAACCGGAGTTACATTTTTTTTAACTTAAAAGTTTCATTACTATTTGCCATTTACACTTATCAGTAAACGTCCTAGGATCACTCAAAGTTAATGTTCTTATACTTTCAATGCAGAAGCCCTGATTTACCTTTTGCTTGGGATGAGAGCTATAATATATATTAATTAATATTTTTAATTTTAATATAATTTTTAAATGCTGGTGCAAGCTTCAATGAAACAAAAAGCAAAACAAAAATACAATAACTTAATGAATTGTTTCAGGATCGAGGAAATGAGCGAACCCCTCCACATGCAAAAGCTAGTAAAGAAAAACAAAATAGAGCTCGCTGTTTACAGCTACAACAAACGAAGAAAGGACCAGTGGGTCCTTTAGTTAGAGGCAATCACCCTTCTCACCAGCGAGTTCTTCAAGCTGGCAGTTCAGAATTTTCATTGGCAGGCACAGAAAGTGAAATGGAACTGGACTACTATGATTACAATGTCCAAAATGCAAGTGCTGTACCAGGTTCTTATCTGGGTATGGACCCAGCTTATTTAATATGGATACCTCCAGCCTCTCCATCACCTGATTATACTGATAATGTGTCATTGAATGTAATTCTTGAACCTTCAGATAGCGGAAAAGAAAGTCCACTAAGTTCAAACGAAAAACGGTGTCGAAGTGGAAATATCACCCGAGGATTAACAATGAAACAAGACGAAAAAACTGCTATCCTTGGTTATATAGACCCTTGTTCGCCTCTAGGAGACCCTGGTGAAGAGCTCATTGCTCTAACCGAGATGCAAGGAGGACGCTCCGCGTCGGCTACTGTCAGACGAGGCGGGGTCGAGAAAGAAACACGAGTAGAGAAATGTTCATCGCTGATCGTGGCAGCAGAAGAAGACATAAAATTTGCAGACGAGGATGAAGAAGAAGAGGAAGTGGACGATGCAGAGAGAGCGCTCGTCAAGAATGATGATACGGCTAGTAAGAAGAGCACGTCAAGTCTCCTCGATACATTAAGTGGAAAACATATTCGAGCATAGATATTGCATATCGATGAAGATGCAACTATTTTTTTTTTTAATTTTAACATGTTTTCTTTTATAATGCCAAAACGAAGTAAAAATCTAATAAAATCTTAAATTAATTAATATTCGTAAGTGAAATTAATTAGTATTTATAAAAATATGGCATTATAAATTGCATTAATTAAAAAGTTACAATCTTTTTTAATGTTGATTCGTCTTTATGTGAAGTTTCTAGTCATGAGAAAAGTATAAAAAAAAGTAACTGTAAAATTTAACATTAGTACCAATCTAAAGAAACACATTGTTGTAATCTACAACCTAAATTTTGTATTGAAAAATGATATTTTATCTGTGCATTAGAAGAGAACTTGAGCAAAATGAGGCTAGAATATAAATATGTAATTGTTGATTCAGAAAATTAAGAAAAATAATTTTAAAGTGCGCAAAACAACAACAATAACAAGTTAGCGTTTATTGACAAAAGTTCAAAGGTTCCTTATTGAACAGAAATACAAAAAATTCTATCTCACATAGGTTCTCCAGAAAAGAAAAAAACAAAACAAAAACAGAGTGAACGCGTTGTTTAGCATGCCCGGGGTCTTAACTGACAAAAACATAAATACTTATAAAAAATACACCGTTAGATGGCATGACAAAATTATAAAATATAGCGACAACGACTGTATATTGGGGGTATATATATATATACATATATATATATATATATATATATATATATATATATATATATATATATATATATGTATATATATATATATATATATATATATATATATATATATATATATATATATACAGTATATAGTTCTTGATATAGCGATGTTCTAGGACTCAAGCATTAACCAAAAAACGTTAACAATTTAAAATTAGTATGTATTTGAACTCAATTTTCCGTAAAAAATATATATTATAAACGGCATTTGGTTAAAGTTCGAGACTTAGACAACCACTAGATTTTTTCATGGCATCTATCGGTGTATTTTCTTGGAGTAAATTGGGGGGCCTTGTCAGGTAAAGTCCCATGTTAAACGACGCGTTGAATCTGTTGTTTGAATTTTTTCTGAAGAATCTAGATAATTACATATTTTGAAATAGATTTTTTTTTAGTTTCGGTTCAATATGCAGGACCACTTGAGCTATTTTGAAAAAACATTAACTCGATGTTTTTGTAGGGCGCACTTTACTTTAAGTACTTTAAGTAAGTTTGATTGAAAATTGTTGGTTGAAATTTCAAAATTATCAGCTGAAATATTAATTGATTACTTGTGTATGTATTAATTATATCTAATTTCACTCACAAATTTGTGTATTCATTCAATACACTGTTCTCATCTATAGATAATTACAATAAAATTGTTAGATATTAAAATAATGTTTCCTCAGCATGCAGAAAAACTATTTATGTACTTCACATTTGTTTCTAATTGTAAGAGCTACATTATTGTAAGATTTTATACATTTTTGTTGTTGTTTTCATTTATGTAAGAAACGACAACATGCAATCTAGTCTAATATTTATTTTTTAATACAATAAATTTAAATTTATTTTTAATGATTTTTATAAGTTTTAATATTGACGTTGTAAAATTATATATATAATATATAACATAATTATATCTCCTCCTGTACTGAGAGTTAAGTTTGTCAACTCTTACACATTTAAATATTTTAACAATCTCTGTTAACAGTAAACTCTGTTGCGTATTACAAATATTACACAAAAAGAAAAAAAAATTATACATGCAATATTTCAGAATTGGAAGTGTCTGCGAAGGATGGCTTCTAAATACACAAATTTTTAGCTATCCATCGATGTTTCACGCACAGCAGTTCACAATGTTCGCAAGTTTGTTAAAACGTTGATTGAAATATTAATACTGAAGATATTGTGATTTATGTGCATTTGAGTGAACAGTATTAATACTTAATTTTATTTATTAATTTATTACAGTTGTGCAATAAAACAGAACTGTGATTTGTGGCTATGCATATTATAATTGGACTTGTTGGAGCGAGCCTACATCAAACTTCATAATTTAATATAATTATGTGCTAAGATTTCTTTAAAATAGTGTTAATTGATATATTTAACATTACCTTCTATCCCACGTATACAGATCGTAAAGTGAAAACATATCTGTTCATAAAAAATGGAGCAAAAGAACAAATTATTGTAACATAATTGTAAAGTGTAACAACATAGAAAATTCTCTAATTGTGGCACGTGTATGTAAAGTATAATATGGATTAGTTAATTGAGAAATGTATTTTTAGAAAGTCCCATTGTAGAAACATAAACCTGTGTCAAATTGTGATATACATCTTAAATTCTTTGTAACATGTAACAATTAAGTGTTGTAAATAGTTAGCGATGTCATCTTCAGAGAGACTGATCTAGGAACTTTCTGTCAATAAAGTAAACGTATAGCAAAAGAAAAACGTTACTGTTGTTTTTTTGTTTTTTTTCAAATTTGCACTTCTAATTAATATATATATACCTATTTTTTTGCAGTCATGCTGGAATTGGCAAATAAGGGTGGGTGAATTCAAATCCAGTTTTAGGTATAAGCTTAATCATATATCTGTTCTTCATAGTTATACACTTATTATTATAATTTTGCGAAGAAATTTACAGAAAATTAAAGTCAATAACAGTTTAATTTTATTGCATGTATTATATTAAATTGCATGAATTAATAAATTGTGTTACAGCTGTAGATGTGCATTTGGAATCCTCTACCTCTTGACGATACAAAAAGTTATTGCAATGGACAACAGTAATGAAAAAAATTTATTTCAGAAATGAATAGAGGGTACCAAATTATGCTACTCTGAATTTTTTTAGATTTTTTTGAAACCCAGAACTATTTTTAAATAATTATTGAAAGTGCGGCCACGCCCCCTAGAGGCGTCAATAGGCGTCCAGTCTATATCCTTTTTATTAAGGATTCAGGGGAGCCAACTGAAATCACAGGACTTTCAATAATTATTTAAAAATAGTTTCGGGTCTCAAAAAAATCTGAAAAAATTCAGAGTAGCATAATTTGGTGCCCTCTATTCATTTCTGCAATAAAATTTTTTCATGTATGTTGTCCATTAATTTAAACAAGAAATATTAATGGGCGCGATTCAGGTTAGCCAGGTTTCTAACCACGTTTAGCTTAACCACGGTTAACTATACCTGTTTTACATGTTAAACCACCTAGTTAAGCGTGGTTAAGCTAAACGTGGTTAGAAACCTGACTAACTGCTTCGTGAATCGCGCCCATTAACGTGAGTGATAAGTGTGGGTAATCTTAATAATCTTAAGGCCTAGTCGTAATACTGTATAATACTTTGTAGAAAATAATATACGATTGCTGATATTTAAATATATATATATATATATATATATATATATATATATATATATATATATATATATATATATATATATATATATATATATATATATGTGTGTGTTGCTGTTTTATTCTGAATACGATTCAGTAAATTGAAGTTAAAAATTTATAAAATTTTCAAAATTTTCCTATAAATTCACATGACGCCCATTTACCGTAATGAAGAATGTCACTGAATGTGATATTTTTACATCAAAGTAGTAATTACAGGATGAAAAACGAACCAGCTAGACAAGTATTAACATTTAAAATACGGCTACTTGTACTGTTTTTTATTCATAAGGTCGAGTATTGTATACCTGTAGTAGAAATAGTTTAGTCGTTTGTACACTTACAAATTGTTAATAAAAATTTCCAATTAAATTAAAAACACCCATAAAATGGATGTTAAAAATTCAAGTTCAACTTGGCATTAAAGTTACACTGGGTGTGTATCAGCCTATACGTAATATCGGTTCGGTAGTTATGTTAACTGCCATACACATCTGCATATAATACAATACCTAATATATATATAGTTGACGAAAAAACAATCTTAGGTTTGCTTCTCTGGAGAGAAAAAGTAAGAACGGCAGCCGAGCTTTTGAGATAGCGTTTAGAACATGCATTGCATTGTGGCTTGTGGCAATCGACATACTTTTCATTTACGTTACTATACTTACTTACTAGCTATGAAATTTAAAGTTAAATTTAGCTTAAGTTAAATTAATTTATTTCAAGATTTTTTGATGAACAGTGATTTTTTTTCCTTGAAAAAATAGGGGAGATAATACTATTTATAAAAAGTTAGATATATCAGTTGGAAATTATTAATATTCATCAATGTGCAGCAAGAACTGTAAAAATTAAAGTGTCAAATCATTCAATAATAATTTCATAGTATATATGTATGCACTTCATTGTACTGTGTTTTATACTTAAAGCTTAGTCCAAGTTTATTAGCAAGTTATAAGTCATACATGCAACTGAAATAATTGGCGTGTATTTATCATTCATATAAACACATTATATCATATTGCAGGTTACATAAAAGGTACAAAGAAGTAATGCTTTTCTCAAAGACGTTTAATAATGATGTGCCATTATTATTATTGCAGTTAACAAATTTTGTTTAAAAAAAAAATCAGCACGTGGCACGTTGGCTTAGGGGTGATGTTGCTGCGACCCATATTTTCGTAATTGTGACGCTAATAACTCCCCACACTTCCATTTTCCAGGTGTCCATAAAATATATCCCACCCTTCATTAAATCATAATTCTTACTTGAATATAATAACTATAGTGTGCTTTTTTTTTATTCATGATCCCTGGCATTTAGATATTTTTCTTTCCATTTTGGTGGAAAATCGGCTGAAAATCACCATAATTCCCCCTTCGTTACTTTTTTTTTCTACTTCAACCCTCTGTAACCTCTAAGCTATTGAATAAAATAAGTGAAAAAATTACAAAAAGAGCAACCCCAAACCCAGCTGCCATTTATAAGGCATTATTACAATAATGGTACTTGCGCCATTGATTTAGCTGTAAGAATTCTATGAAGAAAATAAAAGAGGGGGAATATAATATACATGGGATTTAGTTTTTGGTACAAAAAGATAAGTTTTATACAAAAATCATATAAAAAGACTCAAAAAAATATTTGTAAAGCTGATCTTACTTTTCATTGTTAAAGTTGAATGACATGAGCAATAATCTTCTTCAGTTATTTCATAATGATACTACAACAAAGAAAACGCATTTGCCACGTAATTTAAAATTACATTTAATGCTCAATGCTAATGTTCCTAATAAATCAGCAGTAGCTTTCATAATCATTATATAACATTTCTGTCAGCTATATATATAATATATATATAGCAAATAAAGAAAAGGAAATTGCTATAAATTGATTATGAGAAACATCTGTATCACTTTGCCATTTCAGCACTCGTTTATAAATGTAGAAAATTTTGATATCCCTAACTACATGATTCAGTAGCAATTTAGAAATAAATAATTAATGATAGCAATTAAATGATATTAATATTTTGTCAGGGATGATAACTGCAGGTATAATATCAAGGTGAGAGAGAGAGAGAGGGTGGCGAGATGAGTACAGACCAATTAATTCACGTCAGATTGTCGATGACAGATAATGATGATAATCGCACTGGTGATTCTGACAGTTAGCAGCTATTCATTCAATGTAAAGTGTGCAGCAGTGTGCTTGTATTTATATTTTATTTAGTAGCTTCTATGGGATGTAAGCAATACACGATTGTTTTTCTTTGACTTACCGCATTACACCTCTGGGTCCATTGACAAATGCATGCAGCTGCACTTTAATTAACGTTTTAACTGGGAGAATGAACGGTATACTTCTGCGAATGGACTGTTCAGCACTTTTTTTTTTCTATTTTAGGGCTCTAATATATTTTTTTACTGTGTTTAAGGGCATTAGGTGTAGCACCGGTAGTTGGCAACACTGACATATCTTCACCATGTTAATTTTTTATCATTGCTCCTCGGAGTAATTTTCATGCTAGAGCTAAGCTGATTGCTGTAGTATCAAGATAATTAGTAGCCCAAGGGCACAATTTGGCTAGATAAAGCCTGATTTAAAGAAAAGTATTTTTTTATATTTTAAAAAAATGCATGTAAATTTAAAAATTACTAAAAAATACTTTTCTTTAAATCAGGCTTTATTTAGCCAAATTGTGCACTTGGGCTAATTCCCCATTGGGGAATTCTCCTACATTTGTTTTATTTTTTTTTTCAAATGCTCTATGCCTTGAAACTAAAGTCCCAAAACAAAAAAGTTTCAATTTTCAAAATTGGAGACGTAGGATTTTTTTAAAAATCTTCCTTCTTTTGAATTTAGCGCCAAAACGTGACGTAGAAACTGCCTAGCAGGCGAATTTTTCCTGCAATAAATTTATATTTTCGATTATCACTCTTAAAGTAAACTGATATTAGGGAAAAAACTACTGATACTAGGGTAGAAAAGCCCGCTGATTTCGATCGTGTTACTCAAATTTATAGCCAATCACTCCTTGACGCTCAAACTATGATATCAGGCAGTTGTTGTGTGTTAACTAGGGAGTTTCTACGTCACAGTTTTCAGGTTTGCGCGCGGGTTGCATACTTTGCCCCTATTCTAATAATCCCTTCAGAGTCCCCAAATTTGAGTTAAAAAACTTGAAACGCAAGTCAAACTTATTGTTAATATGTACCCTATCATGATATAGTAGTTAAATTAAAATTTGAGTTGTAAGAGAATTCCCCAATACTACAGCAATCAGCTTAGCTCTAGCATAAAAATTACTCCGAGGAGCAATGATCAAAAATTAACATAGTGAAGATACGTCAGTGTTGCCAACTACCGGTGCTACACCCAATGCCCTTAATATACATCAATGTATTATTTGTTTCTTTGTTTTTTTGTTTATTATCCATGAAAGAGAGAAAGTTTACAAAAAATTAATTTAAAAAGGCTTTTATAATGAAATCACAAAAGGAAATGGCGCAGTTCATTGACCGGTTCTCGTTACATCACCGAAGTCAAGCAACGTCCGGGCCAACGTCGAGCGTGGTTAGTACTTGGATGGGTGATCATTTCAAGTAAAAATTACGATGCTCCCTCCCTGGGATAAATTCGAATCACTTTCCACCCAGTGCAATGATGCACTTGTGTGTGGTTCCCCAGGCTTTGGACATCGCTTTGGTCTATTGATAAAAAGTAGATGTGTCCGTCCTGACTGAGGTCTTCCACGGTTCCCTCAGTCTCACCTCAGTGAATGCTGGGACGTGTAACAGGCCGCAGCCACCATCCTTTCTCTACATCTCTACCTTATCCCTACCCATTACCCCGCCGCGAGCTGTAAGCTCTTGGGTGTGTGTGTGTGTGTATATATATATATATATATATATATATATATACACACTTGACGAAATATATAAAATTTAAAGTATGAAAGTAAAATAAATTTTCTTTATCGATGAGGTTATAACTAAAGAATATATATAGCATTTTTTCCTATCTTATATAATATATATGTATAATAGATGAAATAATAATCCTGTTTTATTTTCCACCGTCGCACCATTCTTATTGCAGGTGTGCTGTACAGAGTATTGAAAATAAAAAGAACATTCAAAGGTGGACAAAATTTTCAATTACAATTATTAATTAAACTAGATATACAGTAAAATTTTATCAATTAATATTTATTTCCTCATCAGTATTAATAGTATTATATTGTGATGAGATTTTGATTTGATTAGCAATTTGGATAATGGAGTATCGATCTAATTTTTATATTACAGAAATGAATAGAGGGTGCAAAGTTATGCTACCCTGATTTTTTTCAGATTTTTTTGAGCCCGGGAACTATTTTTAAAAAATGATCTAAATTCCTTTTCGTGACGTGACGCCGCTCCTTAAGAAAAAGATAGGACTTGCCACCTCATGACGTCACAGAAGGACTTTCAATAATTTTAAAAATAGTTCCTGGTCTCAAAAAAATCTGAAAATAATCAGGGTAGCGTAACTTTGCACCCTCTATTTATTTCTGCAATAAAAAAAATGAGGTCGACACTCCATTAATACCAAATTTTTTACTAGTTTTAGTTTAAGTTAAAAAAATATACAGGTCTGTGATTTGTATGTTTTTTTTTTTTTTTTTTTTTTTTAGTTTTCCATCATGCCTAAAATTGAGATCTAATGAAGTTAATTAACCTGGAGGCGGCGCCCGTGATGCCTATGATGTCTTTGAACTGTCCGGTCAAACGGTCAAACAAAAGATCGACTTTATAAAGCTTCTAAGCAACCACGTGGCTATGGAAAAAAGCAACAATTAATTAACTATTTATAAGTGTTACATGGACAATCGTTTGATTGACCGGAATGTTCAAGGACGTCATGGACCCCGCTTCCAAATTACTTGACTTCTTTAGAACCGTATTTTAGGCATGCTGCATGACCTCCTCTTTCGACCTCCTTTTTCGATTGAAGTAATAAAAAAGTTTGATTCTAATTGTCTAATCTTCTTTTGTTTTTTCACTCCATGAAAGATTTGAAATTTTGAATCCTTGAATGCTTTGTAATATTTATTTTTCTGTTTTGATATTCGGCAAAAATATCACCCGCAGATGTGATGTTTGATATTATACCACCTATAATATGTATACCTACCAAATATAAACTACAATATTTTCTCTCCTAACTAATGTTATAAAGTAATGACTTGGAAACTTACAGATATAATACTAAATAATAAAAGCAAATTTGTTCCCACTCAAAATTTCATGACAGTTGATCCTATTGTTGAAAAAAATGTATAAAAAAATGTTAAAAGTGTGACAAATGTAGCCAAGCACCTGGTATGAAAGCAAATTTGTGTAAAATTACATCTAAAGAAGTGTGACATGCAGAGACTACCAGCATATATCAAGCAAGCACTTTAGAATCCCTTATATAATATAAACTTGAAGAGGGTGTTGTATTTGGTATTGATAAAAATGAACAAATAGGTTACGAGCAGTTTGTAGGGTCAACATGCTATACTAGATATTATAGGAGGTCTGTTTTATTCATTGAAAATCCCATCCATATAGTTGAAATAATGAATTTGTCGACGTTTTCATAATTATGACCATGACGTGCAGTTTAAGTATGAACTAGGTTATGTTACACTATTGACAAAAGATTTTTTTTTTCATTCATTCATTACATATATCTACACCACATTTAGAAAGATAAATCAAAAATGAGCATAGAAAATAACAGTATTGTATATATAGCATATAGTCGGTTCTTTCCACTTGACATAAAGAGACTCTAGCTCTGCAGTTTGAGTCCTTGTATACAACAATAGGCAGATGACACTCGTCCCGGAGATGTGATAAATAAGCGTAGAGGGAGAGCGAAGCATCCAGTGAGCGAAAGAGGGACTTTAGTCACGGCTGACGCTATTCGTGTAATATACGCTGTGTATTTCTCTCTCTCTCTCTCTCTCTCTCTCTCTCTCTCTCTCTCTCTCTAATATTTGTAGCGCTTCTCTTATTCATATGGTTCCCTCTAACAATAAACTGTACAATGAATGCAAAAACCACCAAACAATATATTACAATACTTAAAATAGGGAAAATATTAGCAATCACAAAATTCCTTTCAAATAATGCAACAATTAATCAATTGTTACATCATGTTATAAAAAAAAATAATAATAAAATTATAAACTATAATGGTATAGATAGGTTGCTTATATTATATTTTGTTGACAACTTAAGAGTTAAATTTAATCCGTATAATTGAATTTTGGATTGTATAATTATTATTTGTTTTTGGATTTGAGAAATGCTGTCATGCAGATCCAGGACCAGGGTAATATCTAAGATTCTTTCTTCTAAAATTTGTTTATCTTTCAGATAGATTTTTAGGTGTGAACAATGTACACTCCTCGCCCGCTGAAAACTTTCCCTGCCAATAGTTGGCAATTTACATCATAGAAATTCTCTATGGTTATAATGCATTGGCAAATTATGATGCCACAGAAGCTTGGAGCAAACTGGACATTTTTAAACTTCAGGGATAACCCTTTGATTGTATCCCGACATAACTGAATAAACTTTCTACCCACATTATAAGACAGATTTTTGACCACGCATGGATTGTTGCTTGGCCGCATAATAGAAAAATAATAATAGATATTAGTGATAACACTGATAATTCAGAAATCAAACTAACGTTGCCTTCCTTACATAACAGTATAAGGAACAAATTAAAAAAAGATTTTGAAACTCATATTTTTTTCCCAATATTTATCGATATCCTTCAGCTCACTTTTAAAACGCACTAAAATAAAATGCAACTTTTTGCTCTGATATTCATTGTACTGTACAGTTTATTGCCGTTTATGATTATAAATTATAAATTATTATGATGGAAAATTAACTGAAAGCACTGAAGTCAATATTTTTTTTGTTTATGCTTTTTTTTTATTATTTACAGAATTTGTACCGTTTAAGAGAAAAAATCTAAACAAATTTTTATCCAGAAAACAATTATGTGAAATACTACCTCATCTAAATTCAAAACGAATTCTTTGAAAAATTTGATAGTTAATTTAACACTTACAATACTGATTGCACTCAAATTTATAATATTACAAGAGAAAGTGATGTAGAGGAAATGGAACAGAAGAAAAAGCGAAGGTTATGTATAACACTATACTGTATATTGATGTTTTTGACATCAAACGTCAACATTATACGGTATGACTGCGATGTAAATAGAAATTTGCCTCGTTAGGGGTTATATTTAAGTTACAGTTACAGTTACTACCCATACAGCAAACCAAACCCCAATAAATATATGAATATTTTTAGATCATTGAATATTGCGAGATTGGAAATTCCGATAGCCAGTATATAATAATTGACAGTATTAACACAATTTTATTTTTGGTATAATATATAGTAAGATGACCACAGTTATTACCATGTACAGTTTTGCTTTAAATTAAATAAAATGGCATTTAAAATTCAATGTAACAATTTGTATTGTATTATCACTTTTTAAATGTAATTTGTATCC
Source organism: Siphlonurus alternatus (assembly GCA_949825025.1). Lineage (NCBI taxonomy): Eukaryota > Metazoa > Arthropoda > Insecta > Ephemeroptera > Siphlonuridae > Siphlonurus > Siphlonurus alternatus. The sequence continues at coordinate 34,986,630 of OX463788.1, forward strand.
AATCCGATTTAAGAAATGATGACAAGATATGACATCTATAGAGGGGGTAAGAATAAGGAATTTGAAAGAGGTGTAGGGTAGGGTGATGGTAGCTATGATGGGGAGGGTATCCCAGGAAGGGGAGCTATAGCCTAGCACGTGTTGTACAACATATTGTATGGGATGAATAGCCAGTGAGGCAGCAGCCAGTCTCCTTCTAGCTATTCTCGCTCCGTCAGTCAGAATCACTGGGCCTGAGAGAGGGGTACGTCCCAGGGGGAGGAGCGGGCTGTTTATCCATTTAGTACTTCATAGCATATAAGACTACTGATACGAGTAAACACGTTGCTTCTAGGTAGTGGGGGTTGGTTGGGGGGAGAGATTAAATGCTAAATGGGGTTGGTTATTGGATAACAACGTGAAAGTGGGAGGTAGATTAAAAATGAACTGGTAAATTTTTAATAAGGGTTCGTTAGATTTTTTCTTGATCAGTTAGTATTCGTTGCATTGTGGTGGTGTTAACTACTTGATAGTGATGTTCCAATGATGTCTCGATCATTTTTAGTTGATTCATTAATTCAAAAGCATTCGCGACCTGTTGTATCTCGTTCTGGTACAGGCGACTTAGCAGAACAAAGCAGCAGAGTGATGATGGGATTTTGCTTACCTACTCCACCACGAATGATGACAGGCTATTCCTCGGATAGTGCAGGTAGTAATTATTTGTTACTGGCTGCGGCTGCGGCAGCAGCGGCTGCCGTAAACTCCGCTGCAACCCAGCCGTTCCACGGTTTGCCCACCGGATCGGGGTTTACTGGAGGGTCTATGTACCCTCCCGGAGGTGCCTCTTCAACAAACCCTCACGCCTTCTTCACATCTAGTCACTGGCCCCTGTGTCTGCCTGCGTCACCATCACTTTTCAGGTGCGTTCACCACGACCACAATTCACATCACAAAACCTTTCCTTTCTTGTAGTATATTAATAGTATATAAAGATAAAGAACGCACATATTTCATAATTACTGCATTTATATATTTTGTTTAGTTCTCAGCGAGCTCTTAAATTAAAATTTATTCAAAAAATTTCAATAAATTCTTATTTCTTAAGTACTAGATTTCTTTTAAAAAATTAATCTGCGACAAAACGTGCTGCATGCAGTATTAAGTAGTACGATAATAGCTGAGCACTCACTACTGGCTTACTAATTTACTAATTAAATTATCAATATTAAGCTTGTATTACACAAACAATTTTATATACAATTTTCCTTACAAGAAAACTTTAAATCCATACATTTGTATAGAGATGAAATTTTCTTGTAAGAAAAAATTGTATTCAAAATTATTGTATAGTACATGTAACACAGGTTTACTAAATTTTTATTTTGTTTATATTTTATTATTAAAAAATATATATATATGTATGACCTTTTATAAATCACTATAATATAATAATTTCAATTCTTAAATGAAATATAAATAATTGAAATTAAATATTTAACGCACCAAAGAATAAAATATAATGTTCTATTTTTGTTTCTCTATCCAAAAATATTTTATTATTTTGAAAGCAGATAAAAATAAAATTTTGTTTAAAATTTTCCTATAAATCAATATATTAATGAATTTTGTATACACTTGCGTCAATTATGTTAAAATAATAATTAATAGCGTAGTCATAATTATATTATAGATTTGATATGTTTACACGTTTTTATTTTAATATTCTGAAAAGTGTATATATCTGGAATTTAAAAATAATGGTCCAGACGAAATAAAACGAGTATTAATAGAAATACTGGAGTTATTATTGTAATTAGTAATTATTATTTACAGTATGTAAGAAAAAAGCTTATGTTCAAATATTTATATAATGTTCAAACCAAAAATGCAATAAATATGTATTATACAAAATAAAGCAATGAAAAATATTGCAATGTTCAAAATTTAATGTATTTTAAATTACTTGTCATAAATTTACCTAAAGGATTATATTTACAAACTAACAACAATTTAATAACAAACCTTTAAAATACAAAATTACAAAGCAAGAAGTTAAGAATCAGCAGACTCAATAACCTTCGACAAGTACGTATCTTATTATAGCATAACTAATGCTGAACCAACTGAACCGAATAGTCAGTATAGGATCAGACTATCATTCCATTCATCGTCCATTAATTTACATTTATTTGAATCATTTGCTATATTTTCATTTTGGTCTAATTTTTGTAAAAAGGAACAAACAACTATTTGACAGCATCCAACAAAATTATCTACTAATGTAAAAAGTAAAAACATTAGATAATTTTGTTATTTTTGTTGGGTGATGTCAAATAATTGTTAAACCTGCATTAAGATACGGTAAAATGAATATGATATTATAATGTTTAATATGTAATTTCATAAAATTGCATTTTGTTTTTAAATGTGACTTTAATATAATGTTTATCACCAGCATTACACATGCAAATGTGCTCCTTATTTGGAGACGTAGAAATCAAACACTAATTAAAATAGTTTCCTTCACTTCACTGACTTTCACTACTGTCACTCATAATATAAAAATTTTATTTTTTAAATATATTTTTAGTCCGTATAGACAAGATAGACAAAGTTCAACTCCTGGCCGAGTTCACTTTTTTTTTATACTTAGATTTGTATGATACGTACCGATGACGGAAAAAGCACATTCGAATTAATTAATAAAGATTTAAATAAAAAAATAATAATTACTGACAAAATTAAGTTCTAGTTAATAGTAATAGTAATGCTTCAAGTAATTGACTCGATCAAGTAACAATAATTAAACAAGATTTATGATGTTCGTTCTTCCTGCAAAACATCAAAACCAAAATATCACTTATGATATTTTTGCGAATAAATTACCATAAAATTGTTTGTAGGACTAATTATGTGCAATAAATTCGAAATATTGACGAAATGATTTTTATTGTTGATGAATGGTAATTAAGATATATATAATGTTTTGTTTTGTTTGAGTTTATCTGAAGTGATCACTATTGTCTTATAAGGCCTATGTGTTGAAAGTAAAATTAATATTAGATTGGACAATTTGCATGCCATTTTTTTATTGCAGAAATGGATAGAGGGTACCAAATTGAACTACTCTGAATTTTTTCAGATTTTTTGAGAGTGGGAACTATTTTAAAAAAATTATTGAAAGTCAGTTTTATGACGTCACGGGCGTTTAGCACCTATCCTTTTCTTAACGACAGACTCCTTGTGACGTCATAAAATTGACTTTCAATAATTTTTTAAAAATAGTTCCCGGTCTCTAAAAAATCTGGAAAAATTCAGAGTGGCATAACTTTGCACCCTCTATCCATTTCTGCAATAAAAAAATGTCATGCAAATTGTCCATTCAACAGTTATAGACGTCGAAACATACAGTACTTATTTGTATCGTCTGTTTTTACCTGAAGGCCAGTGACGGGAGGCACTTCTGGAAGCCAAGTCTCTGTTCGGACCGCTGGTGCTGGACGAACTGACGTAGACGGAGCACCCACGCATGTCGAGCTCAGTGTCTCGAGCTTTGCCAGCAACGGCGCCTCAGATAGCGCCCGAAGAAGCAGTCCTGCTTCCATGTCCCTGCAGCACTCAACCGAAGAACACACCACGCGAAGCTTTCTCTCTGGTATGTCCAATGCATTTACAATTATGAAACTTATTCATTTCCACCTTTCAAAATTCTAACTATCCAATCTTTTACAGAGGTAATACGGAAATCATATAGGTTCTGTTCGTAAATAAATAGTACATAATCAGATGAGAATCATGAATTAGATCTTCTTACACCTATATATATGTATATATGTATTTCCATTGTGAAAATTTACTATGAAAATTCTACTAAAGCGATAACGAACTTTAACATTAAAAACTGTTATTTCCGTACATCAAGTAACATGATAAATCTGACTTGAATTACAAAGAATAATTATCAGCTTCAACAACATTGTACTAACTGATTAAAACATTAATTTCAATTAAAAGTATAGTTGTTTTATTTTTTGTTACATTTTTGTAATTATACAGGATCGTCCAGCCACGGGAAGGACAGGGGCAGTACTTCTCCCGCCCCCTTGTCCCCTGCCAGCAGCGAGAGCTGCAGTACTGCAGGGGTTAGTCGCGGCTTCAAAGCGTCAGACAAGACTGGCCACAGCAGCAAGAGGGTGCGCACTGCTTTCTCCAGTACGCAACTGCTGGAGCTGGAACGCGAATTTGCTGCCAACATGTACCTCTCCAGACTGCGCCGCATCGAGATAGCTACTTACTTAAAACTATCAGAAAAACAAGTAAGTCGTAAAATAATTAATGTGTGATGAATTTTGCAATGAAATAATAGTAATAAATACGCACAAACAAAATTAAAATTATTGAAATATTAACTTTTTTAGAGCTTGTATTACATAATTATATGTATACGATTTGTTATTATTTTATTTTCAGTACCATGTTTATAAATTCTATATTCTTCAACTTTCTTTCCGACGGCAAAAGATTTTATGTATTACACAATTTAAAGAATGAAAATTATATACCCGACATAGAATGAATCGTAAAAGAGTCCTAAAAAGGAAGATTTTTTTTTTTTTTAAATTATATATTGAACACAAAGACAGTGTACAGAAGAAGTTTTTCAAAAGTATATCACAACAGTGTTTCACGAACTTCTGCTGCCCCTCAATCATCACGTGCAGATCTGTATTGAAAAGAAAAATTGTACACAATAATTAGAAAAATTATATCGTGTAATTCCGGCTTTATGACAGTGAACCGTATAGAAGTTAATATGGTTGTTTTATTAGCTAATTTATTATTGCATCTATGTCACAACAGTATTTGATGCGGTTTATGAATTTATTTATCTATTACTTTTAAAGTTCATTTTTTTAACTTCTTGGTTGGGTTAATTGATGGCCCAAAAATTCTATGCAAAAAAATTGATGTAGTGTCCAAATTTTCTAATTTTAATATGACTTTAAATAGAACTTGTAAATTAAGGGATTCAATGGACAACCTGCATGAATTTTTATTACATATTTGGATAGAGAACTTCGAGTTATGTTTTGAAAATTTGTTCAGATTTTTTCTAACCATCTAATTTCTTAAAATCGTACTACAGAACGATGTACGTTTTATTTGTACTTTGTGTGTATTTTATTATTCTTTTTTTCTTTTTTCCCTTTCTTCCTGTGATCCAAGTTTGTCAATATACAACCAAAATGATTAAATGAAGCATTTGAATTTGATGTGACGTCGTATTCATGAAAATATTTAACAAGCAGGCATAGAGAAAGACTGTCATGACTTTTAGCTGGCGCCTTTCCCCTCGATTTTGGAGTTAAAAAAAAATCGGAAAAAATGGACAATACATAACTCGAGGCTCTATATATATATATGCAATACAAAATGTCATGCAGATTGTCCGTTCTAAAAACTAGATATAAAGATCATGCCTATGTATTTGGTGTATTATATTTATATAATCACTTAATTTAATCATTATTCTTGGTATTAAATATTTTTCTGTCAATATTTCTTGTAAAAAAAAACAAGTTACGTGGTCCATTGCTTCCTTTTTTAATCCATAATTGTTATGTTAATGCAGGTGAAAATTTGGTTTCAAAATCGCCGTGTGAAGTACAAGAAGGAAGATTCTGTTGCGGGGGTGTCTTGCACTTCGCAGCCTAGCGATTCGTCCACCTGGAGCTCGGTTGGTGCTGCTGGCGTTAATGCCTCACGCTGCTGCTGTCTACGCACTTGTTCGACAGCGGGTCGCGTAGCCAAGCAGCAGTCAAATGGTGGCGCACCCTTGGCTCTCGACTTGCTCCAAACGACAGCGTCTCGTGGCCCTCGCAAGCGTCGAGACAGTGAACGAGACGAAGAAGACATGACTTCCAGCGGCAACGAGCGTCCACCAGACTCACCACTAAACACGTTATCAACAATAATGCATGATGAAGATGAATCTCCCGCGCTCCTCAGACATCAAGCCAAAATTTGGAGACAACATGACGATCAGAGCTAATACCTTACATTGGCGTGGTGCTGGAAAAGGCTGCTTGGCTATAGTGCTGAGATTAAACATGTGGTTGTATGCAAATTAACCAAAATGGTCTCATTTCAACTGATCGGCAAGATATGGCAAGTTTCAATGTATTTTACCAGCAGATATTTGTATATATATGGTGTCAATCTGCAGGCTTAACATACTTTATCATAAAGCCATCATTCTGCTACCACGCTGAAATACACAAATCTCAGTTAGTTAGAACATTTTTATATAATAGACTCTTTGTTTTGGCTTTATACGTTGATGAATATTTCAAAACGTTTTGAGTCTTTATTTCTATTTTCATAAAATGTAATTTTTTTGTAAATCTATTTGTGATGATGTTGGTGTAGAAATAAAAATATATATTATTTAACTTATTTATAGGTTTTTTTTTATGAAAAATAACAAAAAGTGTTACATTTCAAAATTTTAAATTTAGTTATTTAATACAGTTGAGTTAACTGATAAAAATTAGTTAACGTCATCTTTCATTTTGAACAAAAATCCATGCAATTCTATCTCGCATACAGTTTCTCTAGAAAAAATTCCAAAATCAAAATGAACGCTGCTGTGTTCACTTTGATTTTGGACACGATACTTTAATTTAATCTGACAAAGACCCTCGATTTATTAAAAAATAAATACTGTTATATAGGTGGCATGAAAAAATACAAAATAAAGCGATATTCTTTGACTCAAGCTTGAATAAAAAAAGTTTAAATTATTTATTTCTCAAAACTAACTTTTAGAAAAAATAAATTTCAAATTCATATTTTTATTTCGATCATAGGATATACAGCATGGATTACGTCAATTGTTACACAAATTACATAATATACTTAATTCTAATAAATATTATATAGTTTTTCTAAAATTAATTAATTTTAAAAACACAAATACATACCCAAACAATAATTAATACTAAATTTCTATAAAATTAATACATAATACTTAAAATTGTGTTTTTTATGACATCAATACAATAAAACTATAACTAGTATAAAAATTCATAAATTCGATTAAAAGTCTTCATTGTGACATGTGATCTTTATTAGTATTAAATATTATAAATTATTAACTTAAAAAAGATCACTATCTCCCAACTGTCGTACATTTCATTTTTTTTTTCTTTTTCTCTTTTTTTACGGTACTTTCTTGATGCAATTATTGTTAAAATTATATTTAGTTAGTAAATATAGGTAAGATTTTAATTTGTAAAGTTAACCACACTTAGATATTTGAAGTTTAGTTCACACAGTGATTATCACAGCAGCAATTTTTCTGATTCTCTTAATCAATTATAAACTTGACTTTAATTTATTGGATTTTTCTCACTAGATACAGTAATTATGTTTATGTTATGCTAGCCCCACGTTTCAGTTTGCTACATCTTTTTATGTTATTTTTGTGTCCACTGAATAAAATTCTTTAACATTATAATACTCCTTTTTTATTAAAAAACTTAATTTCCAGTTTAATTTTTAATACATCATCACTGCTTTCATCTCACAATGATTGTGGTAAAAATTCGTGAATAAGCGTCTGGTAATATGGACAATTTTTATAAAATAAATAAATAAAAAATGATGATCTTGTAATTCTCATAAATGTTTTTATTTTTTTACGTGAAAGTAGTTTCGAGAAGAAATTATTTTATAATTATGTTTTCAGGTTAAAATTTGATCATAGAACTTTGCTATATTTTTTCATGACGCCTAGCTAATGGTGTATTTTTTGAGTAAATTGAGGGTCTTTGTCAAGTAAGGTCTAATGTTAAACGACGCGTTAATTCATGATAAAATTTCACTTTATGAGGATAGGCAATTTGTTCAGCACCAATACTGAGCGACGCACGAACCTATAAGAGCAATAACTATAGTTTCTCAAATTTTATACTTTGATAAGATTTTCATCGTGTTTATAATTCTGGAATGTCGTCAGTAACTGCATGGTGTAGACAGTATAATAATAATCAACGAACCCCACCATTGGTAGAACTGCATGTATGATGTGGTAGGTGCATGCATAGCTGTCGTGTGGTAACTAGACAGAGATGATGAATAACTTTACATACAAATGATATAATTGTGTTAAAAGATATGTTGTATTTATTCAAACTATAATAGAGTATTGTCCTCAAATTTTTTTATTGCAGAAATGGATAGAGGGTGCAAAGTTATACTACCCTGATTTTTTTCATATTTTTTAGAGCCCGGGAACTATTTTTAAAAAATTATTGAAAGTCCTTTTCGTGACGTCACGAGACGCCGCTCCTTAAGAAAAAGATAGGACTTGCCGCCGCGTGACGTCACAAAAAGGACTTTCAATAATTTTTTAAAAATAGTTCCCGGGCTCTAAAAAATCTGAAAAAAATCAGGGTAGCATAACTTTGCACCCTCTATCCATTTCTGCAATAAAAAAAAATTGAGGACAATACTCCATTAACAGAACAATAATAATAACATTAAACAAGAATATATCGATTTACAATTTAGACAATTGAAAATATAGCAAAAAGGAATTTAATACAAAAGTAGCTAAACACAACATCTCATCAATTACTGAGATAACGTATGATATGTTAATGCAAACAATTAATTTATACTTAGTTGGTCGAGTTGGTTGAGAGGGAGACGAGTTCAGACCACAGGGTGGAGTTCGTATATTGAAGGTCTGACGGTTCTGTCTCAGCTGTGGAGGCGGTGGGGAGACATATCACCGAGCATCGAACCCATGTCACTATCAGGGGGCCATCCCAGGCGGGGGCCATCACTCCTGATGCTTCTAGGTGGAGGACTGCAGGCTAGCCACTAGCAAACATATATAGGGCTGTCTCGTGCCGTTCACTCCCGAATTTGGGCACGGGCGGCGATCTCACGATGTTACAACAACATTGAGATGGTCTAATACAGCGGTCGTCTGTACTGACTGACTTGGCGACTATATCCCGATTCTCTTCCTGACCGTCCTCCTTCCGCCTCTTTATATACCAAAACGAAGGGAAACCAAGGTGTTTACAAAATCATATTATTTCTAGCATACCCCATTTTTCATCCCCGTGGTCACTAGAGAAAGTGCAGTAGCATGCCCTCCATATTATTAAATACACTCCCAGGTGTAGCTAATGCCCGCTATATAAGTTACGGGTGCATTACTGACACACTGAATGTCAAAATCAACACACTATAGCTATAGATAAAATTATAGGATTTGTGTTGTTGTTCTACCAAAAACACAAATATTAAAACAAAATACTAAATATATGTTCATGAGAGAGTTACTTACATTAAATCATACAAGCTAGCAAGCTGTTTCGTATATTTTACACGTAAGGCATTAAGCTATAATATTCAAATTCATCAGTTAATTTATATACACACTGGTCACAAGTATATAACATGAAGTACGTCATTAAATTTATACATAATAATAAAACATTGAAACACTTATATACATATTATATATATATATATATATTTATATATATATATATGCCTGTAACGAAGAGAAAGAATATTATTTTGTCACATTATATAAAAAAATAATTAAATTGCTTTGATGAAGCATCAATACGATTTTTTTCTTAATAACAACATTTAAATAAACTACACAACAAATTATCATGAAAAAATTGAAAGGCATAAAATATCCGTTTTGCTATATCGACTTGTATAAGCATGTCACAAGGTTATTCATCATAATCTGTCACTTGTAGACAGAAGTATGAATGAAATGAGACGAGTGCGCCGCGTAATGAATAACAGTTGAGGTACATAAGAGAACGTTAAAGGAAGTTTGAGGGAGGAACTTGGGGAGGGGACAGGGGTGAGACCAGGCGGCATTTTTACATTATGGTCGATCAGCGTGATGTTGACAAGCAGGGCAGGTTATACGAAGTGTAAGAGAGAGAGAGAGAGAGAGAGAGAGAGAGAGAGAGAGAGAGAGAGAGAGAGAGAGAGAGAGAGAGAGAGAGAGAGAGAGAGAGAGAGAGAGAGAGAGAGAGAGAGTTTGGCGTGAAAATCCTATTATCACTACATATACTACATTTAGAAGAGCCCATGTCGTATACATGTTGTATATTATATTCAAGAGCTGGACTGACAGTTCAACATGTAAGAGTAGCAAAATAATAGCAATCTATCATTAAACTTGATAGAGATGACAGGAGAAAAATGTAAAAAATATATAAAGGGGACAAACTGCAACATGACAATGTATAATATGCAGCTCTTAAATAATTGAAATATTTTCTTTTTATCAAAACACTAACAGATTTTAAAATACTTCAATGAATTGAAACAAGTATCAATACATTTTAACTTTTTTTTAATATTCCTATGGTGATAAATTACAGAAATTTAATTACAATGTGAACAAAAAACACCAATTTGACTGGATATTTAGATTTATTGGTATGTTTTTTTTTTAATTTAAGTAAGGGCCTTATATATGCATGTTATTATATGTTATATATCAGTAAGTTCTTGCTGTTTTAAACTACACTGCATTTATTTAATGCATAAATAATAACATATTCCTTAAAGTTATAAATAATTTATTATTAAATATCATTACATAAACATTCAAAATATTCAAGATAAAAGCCTATGCATTTATCTATTTCTTATATTTTTACCTGTAAAGAAAAACATTGTTAATCAACGATATATTCCGTTAAATTTGAATCAAAATAATGAAGACTCACTAAGGTTTACTTTTTAAACTAAAATCAGAGCAAAAAAAAAAGAAAAAAAAGAAAAAAAGAGTTTAGTTTACTCAGCTGGTTGTTAATGCGAATCAAGTATCCATCCAACTTATACTTATACTCACCTCTCTCTCTCTCTCTCTCTCTCTCTCTCTCTCTCTCTCTCTCTCTCTCTCTCTCTCTCTCTCTCTCTCTCTCTCTCTCTCCTTTCCAAACTCTACATCATTGAGTATCCCATGAGTAGCAACTGACACATACACAATTCATTGAGTTCATTCATAAATCACAAGAGGTACTTCTGTTTCATGCATTTTATATTTCAATATGCCTGTCAACAGCATTATCCTTAATTATTTGTATTTATTCATATTATATATTTTAATGACAGATTTAATAGCATGAGTTCAAAACAAAGCTTGCTTGATCCATATACTCATACACACATTTAAGAAAGTTAAGAGCAAACAGTTTTATGCTAACCTAGAACATGTATCTCTCTTTCTCTGTCATTAAAAATCAACTTCAACCTGAAATAATTGGTATAGTATTGTCTCAGCCCATCCCCCTCTCCTCTACTGAGCTAAAAACTGCCCTTAAGTAAAAATTGTAATGGTATTCGCTTTGTTCGTTTAATTTAGGATCTTTAATATATTTATTATACAGTATAATATGCATTTTGAGACAAAATGAACTAAAATTACAACAATAGCCATATGTCAGTGGTTAAAAGATGGGCTAAGTAGTGGGATAAACACAATGAGAATTATAGCAAAAACAATTAATAGTAATTCAATATGCTGACACTGCAGCAGCTACTAGTTGAACTATATTTTTTTTAACATCTAATAATTTATTAAATAGTAATAAATATAATTTATAAAATTTAAATCTAAATTTATTTCTGTCTTTTTTTTTTTTTTTTTTTTTTTTTTTTTTTTTTTTTTTTTTTTAGGGATTAGAATATATACACAGAACTTTGCATGGATAAGCATATTGCGTTTTTCTGAATTTTCTTGGTCAGTATTTCTATAATTCGACGACTTTCAAGATGATTTGTAGATTTTGTAGTATTTTGTTAATTTTTGCTCTTATTTATAATTATAAGTACATACTATCATTTTTATAATTATTGTTGACCGCATTCGGGTATTGACTATTGATGCATGCTATAAAATGTGTTTCAAAGAATAAAGTCACACCAGTAAGCACTTGGTAAGCCCTATCATACAGTAAAACGCAATCAATTATATTTAATACTAAACTGTGTCTGTAATATCTGTAACTATAAGTTTAAGTACCAGTTTCAAATAATACTTAAACTCAATGGTTTGTATAGATTGTAGTGCGAATACTATTATATTATGACTTTATACACTATTTTATTGATAGTTCACTAATTTTGATTTGATGAAATCGTAGATTTCAACAAAAGAACATGTACGTTTAGTTTAAAATAGTATTACTTACATAATAATTATATTAATTTTATTTTTATAGCATATTTTTTTCTTTTAGTTAAAGTTACAATTAAATTTAATGGTCCACCAACGTAAAATAAAATTGACAGTAAAATACTTCAATTTTGTAATTTTATATAACAATTTAGTCACGACATGCCTTTTTATATTACTATTATTATAGTAATATTATTACTAATAATTTTATTATTATTGTTTATTATTATTATTATTTTTACTTTCTTGTATTATATTTTATTATCAAACCTGTCCAAGAATTAGGTTAGAACCAATTAATAGACAAGGACGGAGGATTGTCAGAAAATGCTAAAAATAGACCCATAACCCTATATATAATCGAATGCCCGACAATCCTTAGAATGAGAGGAGTTTTCTAAAATTTTATTACCAAATCGATGCATGCAGTAGTTTTAATTAAAACTTACTGGCGCAATAATTTTTTCCAACGCTTAGTAATAATATAATGAGACTTTTTTTTATGAAAAAGAAAGAAATAAAATACAAGAGACATCATGAAAGAAGCAGGCAAGGTTCATTATAATTAATATGTAAACTATTTTACTTATTTGTAAAGGAAAAGCGGAAAAACTTTGTACTTTACTGTTAGATAATAATTATATAAGATAATATAAGCTACGTAAGTGTACTCAGGTATATGTCAGATTAGACTAACTGCCATTCATTACGATGATTTCAATTTACAAGACATGCTTAACGAGACCCATCTATAACCATTAGTAAATGTGAAGTATCTTCTCCTATAGAGTAACATTTGAATATTTTATATTTATTAGTTCCACTTATGTTTATTTTATATATATTATATTATGTATAAAAAAAATAAAGCTTTAGCGAGTATAACTTTTATTGTATTTTACTTTCTCCCCTCACGCCTCTTTTTCAAACTGACTCTGTTAGAACCAGCTTTGCAATTTGTCTCGCTTTGCTACAATTTTCCATATGTTCATTTGCATCCTCCTATATAATATTATACTCTGTGTGAATAGGGCTATAATATACCATTAGAACAGAAATTAAATCTTATATTACAAACTCTAATTACTTACGGTTATACTCCTTATAAACTAGATAAATTAAATCTGAATTTAACCATAATGAGTAGCAGATGTTTAATGATTTTTTATTCAATTTTTAATGTTGCAAGTACTTCGAGTACCATGCTGTAAAAAATAAATATAATAGATGCCCGATTTATTCTGTTTATCCTTGTCAGAAATGTTTAAATTATCAGTGATCCTACGCACATTATTTGCGGAATAAGCTGAAAAGGAAAATTAAAAGTACAAGCACATTAAGTTTAACTATGTGCAGTATACGTAGCATGTGATATTACTGATATTCTATACAGGACTACAATAAACAATAGCACTTTTTACATAAAGAAATGAAGAATTTATACAGGTTTCTGCTCATATTATGACGAATGAGTTAACGATACTTGCAATATTTAATGATGACTGTAAATTGGTAATAATCAATTATTTTTGGCACCAAAAAATAGAGTAAAAAATACTTGAACAAGGGAGAAGTTACTGCATTGTATCATTAATTTTAGGTGATGCTTTAGTGCCGTTAGGCATGCAGTAGAGTGTAATAATTTTAAGAAACATTGTAACAATTAACATTTAAATTAAGTGTAAAAACAATTTGTTAATTACTTATTTTTCAGTAATAGTAAATAACGAAAAAATTTTATAAGCTGTCACTTTCATAAACCGTAAAAGCTAAAAACACAATTAAACGTTAATTACAGTTTTCGAGGAATCGTGTGATCATAAAAATGCATTTTCAATGCTGCTTGTCACAACAATATCAATTATCAATGATTTATTTAGTGACCATGTGATCGACCAATCAACGCTTTATTAAAAAAAACAAACAATTAATTTATTGTTGCTCACAGAACATTTTAAGTGTAATAGAGAGAGAGAGAGAGAGAGAGAGAGAGAGAGAGAGAGAGAGAGAGAGAGAAAGAAACTTCACGACCGGTCTGATTGTATTAAGTTTGCGTATCAGTAGAAGAGAAGGATGTGAGACGACTTGCAGCAGTAAATATTAAAGAAAGAGCTCTCTCTATGCTACATATGAATGTATTCATACGTCAATCAGCAGTAATTCGTATATGAAATACAGGTAGAGTATAAAGTACGTTCTTGTTGTACAACTGACTAACGGCTTAGCAGCTATAGGTCTACTTCATGTAGACTCAACATTGCCTCATCCTATTGGTTCATTTACGACGTCGACATGACATGTTAGATGGCGTTATCTCTCAATTATAATCATACCCTTCTCATAAGTTTATCAATCTCAATCATCACCCCTCACCTCTTATAACTTCTTTATAATATATGCCCTCACATACAATATACCTTCATTCAGTATTATTCTCATCGAAGCAAAAGATACAATTTCATTTAAAAAATAAAAATCTCTTTATTCGTTGAGCTGATATAAAAAAAAAAAAAAAAAAATGAGAAATATTTTAATAGGACTATAGAAAAATAGTTTAAACTGTATTGAAGACATAATAAATACTATATGCATGATAATCGTCTTTATTAAAATATCCATATTAATTTTAAATTTTAGAGCCATACTAAGTTTTCAAAATGCACAATTTTGTGTTTCTCAAATTTTAAGACATGCATCTAATATGTTAACTGTCCCTTTTATTTAAATCCTAAAATGTACATCATTAAAAAAAAAAACTTTTTTATGTTCAGAATTAATTACTGCTATCGTCATTACAGCAGGAACAAATCCAATGTTGTAACTTGAACTGAAAAGCAAAAGCACATTGCTCTTTTTTTTAAGGTAGAGATAACTTCGATCAGCTGTTTGACGTAAGTCCCTTTGATTAACATGTAAACCTTAGGCCTTAGCAAATTCACAAAAATTCTGAAAATTTTTTGAGAGGCAGATATTAGAGTGCCTAAAAGCCATAGAAAAAGTTTCAAAACAATTTAACGGGACGATTTTTTTAATTAATTAATTATTTATTAATTTTCAGCATAGGGCTTTCCCATTGAGAGACACACTAAAAATTTAATTTAAAAAAATCGGCTCGTTAAATTGTTTTGAATTTTTTTTATGACTTTTAGGCACTTTAATATCTGCCTCTCAAAAAATTTCAGAATTTTTGTGAATTTGCTAAGGTTTACATGTTAGTCAAAGGGACCTACGTCAAACAGCTAATCAGCGTTTATCTCTACCTTAAACTGTGCTTTTTGTATCAGACAGCTAAATTTGTTGAATTTTTACCAATACATCTAAAAGAGATAGAAAATTGTATTCTCGAAGAAAGTTAAAATAATGTGTTAATCACCAAAGAATTTTATCCTATAATATTAAAGCATTTGAGAGTCATAAAATGACTAAGAAAGTCCTGTCTGAATAATAATTATCAATATAATAATATTTTATTTTTAACTATAATCATATTATAAATTGTGATTGTGTTCCGTAATGAGTTTTTAAGGTTTTTATGGTTTATGGATAACAAAAATGAGCTATAAATGTAATTTTCCCTTTATTGCTAATTATAATGTAATTGAATGTCTATGTATAAAATTTATTTGTATGATTAATTTGACATATAGCATATATTTGTTGTGAACAACCACAAATCGTGCAAAAAAATTGAATTAAAAAAAAAAGGTGTTTGGAAAGCAAATTAAACAATTATTATAAAATTTATAACAAATATTATTAATTTAACCTTTACGGAGTTGCCGAATCGAACAATATTTTTATAAAAAAATTGAAATCAACGTTGCATGAAGAGGTAAAGGACTACGGTACTAGGGAATATATATATATATATATATATATATATATATATATATATATATATACAAGCACAAATTAAAGAAAGCACAATAAATAAATGCCAATGTTTAAAAATATATTTAGAATATAGTAAATTATGTGATTATGACTTGCCTTACATGTATTTTTTAATCTAAAAAATTATGTAAGAAACTAACAAGAATGAAATGCATAACTTATATCATATATATAACAATATATATAAATATAAAGTAACAGTACCAGTACCCAGTACTGGGGCCAGTAACGTACTGCACTAAAACAAATACAATGCTCAAGATACAAGCTGAATAGTGAAATTTTATTATTTATGTGCTCAATATATTCGTACCTTGCATGTATTCTGGAAATTACGTAATTATAATATAAAGTACAATGAAGTTTTTTCCTATCAAAACTCCCAGTGGTAAAATTAGCGTGTAATTAAGTGTTGCAAATAACCAAGAAATTAAAAACTATTAACGTAAATTTTATTGCATTTTTATTTAAATTTCAATAATTTAAGAATTTAAGAGATCAACAGAGATAGAAAGAAATAAAAACACACTTTTAATTTTTATTCCTCATTTTAATGTAATTCTTTGGCTGAGTTAACACACTTTTACATACTAGCATATTCAATAAAGTTTCTATCACAATAGGTTCCATGTCATCCCATTAGCTTATAATAGCTTACGCTACTGTATATTTGAACTTGTGTGCATATACCTTGATCTTCAATATACACCCTAGCCTAAAAATATCATGCAACTCGAATCTCCTCCCCTCTACATTTTTGGGCCACCTGAGAAGTCTATATTTTTTTTCAACCATGATGGAAGGGAGAGGCTTTTGTCTGTATAACACTGCAGTACAAGGGGAAAGTTTTTTGATAAAAGTTTGCCCCCTATCGTGCCTATATAGCTGGCAATTATGTTTCCCTTTATTTTTTAATTTGGTATAATGAGTTGACAACATCGATTTAATAGAATATCATGTTGTATCAAAATTTCACAAAATAAAGTGTTTGATTACATCATGTTACGGCAACCTAACAAACATGCACAATTCCCAAATTGTTTGGCTTACTTTTTTTTTTTAAATGTGTTTATTCACAAAATAGACATAGTACATAATACATAAGAAAATTCTGTAGACCCCAAGAGTTTGAAAAACTCGTACCGGGGAATGTCGTCAATTTCTTCAATTATAAATTGCGACAAAAGATGGCAAGAATCAATTATGTATTTTTTTACAAAATAAATATGCACATGCAACTTTGCATATTATACATTATTATTATATATAACTATGATATAATATATGATATTATAATATAATATATAACTTTGATTTTACAGTACTTTATTTAAAAATAAGAAAAAATAGTGGCCAAATTACTTTTTTATTTTGATATACGACTCAAAAGCAAAAGACAACTATATATAGTTTTATATTTATTTCTAAAGAAAGCATATATACAACACTTACAACTAATAATTAAGTAAATTGTAAATTAAAATCTTCAGTATGGAGTACCGACCTCAATTTATTTTTATTGCAGAAATGGATAGAGGGTGCAAAGTTATGCTACTCTGATTTTTTTTTCAGATTTTTTAGAGCCCGGCAACTATTTTTTAAAAATTATTGAAAGTGCAGAAAAAGTGCCGCCTCTTGCCGCCTCTCTTAATAAAAGATAGGACCCAAAAGGGACGAGGATTCGAACCCGACCTCGCCAAAACTTTTAGCAATACTTCCCGGTCCCTAAAAAATCTGAAAAAAATCAGAGTAACATAGCTTTTCATCCTCTATCCATTTCTGCTATAAAAATTTTGAGGTCGATTCTCTATTATAAAATTAATTTCAATAATTTTAAACTTTGAAGCATTAAATTATATCGAATGTAATACATCATGACTGTATTCAGCTGTATAGTATTCCGTGCATATCATAGAGTTATATAATATATAGTATATATATACACATACATAGTATTATAGTATATACCTATATACATATATACAGTGCGGCATAGAATGAAATGCAAGTTGGAGTGCAGCAACCGTGACAAATTCACTTGAGATCCATTAGCATTAGTTTTCCACTTTGATCCGTATTCTTTTGTTCATTTGACACACGCGGCCTGCAAACTCAAGTGGTATATTTTAATAGTCTATCAACAAACAGTTGAAATTAGAAAACTTATGTTGTATTATTTACATTCAAAGATGACTTTCAATTATTCTTAAAAGCTTTTTTTTTTTTTTAATCTTTACTTTTCATCCCTTATAGTATTTTTATTGTACGTTCCAAACTCATTGTTGCGGTCAATAGGCCATTGTAACGACACGCGTCCTGGAAATGACGCTACAGAAATTTAGTTTTAAGTTTTATGCATCAATGATTATATTAGAAGTTTCTTTTTATTATTATTTCATATCACATTGTTATGATCATGCATGCGCACTATATCTAAATATTAGCCAATTAATGCATTAGATATTCAGAAGCATTATATATATATATATATATATATATATATATATATATATATATATATATATATATATATATATATATACACACACACACACACACAATACTTATTATTGACAAAGAATATTATTCAATAAAGGAGTTCGACTTTAGTAGGTTACCAGAAAATATAATTGGTTAATAATTTTTATTTAAAATGTTTGTTAAAATTGGAAATGTTAGAATATATGTTGTGTAAGTTTTGTTTAGAAGTATATGCTTAAATTTGTATGTAGTAGTAGTTAGTAATATTGGTTTAATTAAAGGTTTTATGTTTGTTTGTTTTATTATTATTTTATTGGCGTGAATCATGTTGTAATGAGAACAACCAGCTATTTGAAAATAAATTATTACTATAATATTATGTGGCTTTAACTCCCAACTAAGTTGGGGTGAGCACCGGGTCCCATTGAGCCAAAACAAGGTGAAGACGCCCGCCGGATCCTGTTGGGGATGTTACGATCCAGCGTTTCCTACTCGGCTGCGGGTGATGAGGGCTTCCCGGGTCCACCCGCAAATAGCCCGTCACACAGCCTTTCGGGCAGGTCCTCTCCTAGGCGCGGTGGGACAAATTTCCGCGAGCACTGGGGTGCCGAATGCCTTTTTTACCAGGGCACTTAGAGGTGGGGATGCATCTTGGGCTTCCCAAACCAATGCCCTGGCTGCCCTGTGGTTCTAGAACCACAGGCTACGGGCCAGAAGTCACACTCGCAAGGCAACCCCCAACCCGTATATCCTTCCTAGGCGTGCAGGGACGCGTACCGCGAGCCAGGACAAGAGCCTACCCTCATGCCATGGCCGGAGAATGGCAGGAGAATAAAAAAATTTGTCATGTATAATTTTATATAAAATTTGGCATAATTATTCAATATATTCATATACAATTTTTTTATTCATTATAATTCATATCACATTTTATGGATTACAAAATTTGCGTTTACACTTGTAACCTGTGAGCTATAATAGCTTGAGCAAAGGAAAAATCAGGATTTTAGCATTGATGTACATGACAAAAAAAGGTAAAAACAAATATACAAATTAAAGCTGCAGTTTAAGTTGTCAGCAGAGATTTTTCTGTTGTACTTTTATATTACTGTAATTGAATAATGCCCGAATTTCAAAATTTTGAATTTAAGCGTGATTGAAATTGAATAAATTGAATTGTGTCTATATTTAAAAAAAAGGAATAAATAAAAATAATAAAGGATTTTATTTATATAAAAAAAAAGTGTAGTCAGGACTAAAAAGTCCTGTCAACTAATTAATCCAGTGAGCATATAATACATAAAATACAATAACCTGAGATAAAATCAAGTAATTAATATATTATATTATACATACATTATACGATCGACGTTAAGTCTTGAGTTTAAAATTATTGTTGACTTGCTTATGTTGTATAATCAATCGAAAAGCAATAAAGATTATGAATTATAATAATTTTAGTAAAGCAAGTAAATTTAAACAATATTATATGCAAAAATGATTTAATATATTATACCATTATACTGAATTAAATAATTACAAAATATTTTATAGTTTAGATGCCAGTTCAGGAATACATTAAAAAAATCCATCCTCCCAATCTAGTTTGAGTATTCAGTTTTCATCGACATGGCACAAAGATGTTACACAAAAATAATAAGAATAAATTCAGACATTTTGATATCAGTTTTTATTGTTTGTAATTAAGATTTGCTACGTCAGAAGACAATTCAATTGTTTTTGCTGTTTGATCGGGAAACATGATAAAAAAAATCCTTTTTGTACGAGCTTTAAAGCTTATATGTAATAAACTTACATATCTACATAATTATTAATTATATATACATACATATATTATTATGTAATTTATAAATTGCATTTTGTTATATATAATATAGTACGTACTGTAATGAATAATTTAAAAAAATCCTATAAGGTAGTCGTTGACAGAAAATATGTTTCTAGTTTCTAGTGTATGATGGTTTCCAAGAAAACCATAATTTTTTAGTTGAACAAGATCAACTACAGATACTGAGAGACACTGGGTGCACACATATTAATTCAATTTTTTATTTAATTCTTCATTATTAATCTGGACAACCCCTGCTGCTCTTTGAGCGTAATACGTAGTCTACATGAAGAAGTGGTGAACATATTACATTATTTTGGGATGGATGGACACAATTAAGGTTATCTTCTAAACTCCTCTAAAATTGCACATATATATAATACTGTATATATATATATGCCTCTTTGTTTTTCTTGGTGCTCTAGCTCCAGTTAATCATTAAATGGTAAAGTTCGTACTGTCTCGAGGAGTATGGTATGTACTTATTGTACAATTTAATAACTATTCCATGCACTAGGAAAGTTTAATTTATTGTATTATTTTGTAATCGGATTAACATTACTTTGTGGGGTACCATAACAACAGCATTGACAACCTAGTCAATGACATTTTTCTAGCTCTTAGGTTCGTTTACTTTTGGGAGAAATTACTGTTGTCGTCCCTACATGTAATATAACGTTAAATTCTATGAGAAAAGTTCTGTGTACATTATTTGTAAAAACATGGTCATGCTTGTATTAAGAACTAAAAAAGGTCTTTTTACTATCTTTATTATCTAGATGTACTAAAAATATACTGCATAGTAATACCACCATATTTTCATGATAATCATATTGACTTAGGCTCTGTGATAAAAAATATATTATTATGTTACTTTCATGTTTGCTTAGGTATAGGCTTGTAGTAACTGTCAGCTTAAATCAGTTACAACAATATATCAGCCATAAGAATTGTTGACTCGTGCTGGCTACAGTGAGAGAAGAGGATAAGAATAAGAGACGATAAACCGTGTTTACCAAGGTGAGCCCGCCTGTCGCAGCAATACTGCAATACCCTCTCCGCTATATACTTGATTGTAAGGGTGGCTTTATAGCAA
Organism: Siphlonurus alternatus; assembly: GCA_949825025.1. NCBI lineage: Eukaryota > Metazoa > Arthropoda > Insecta > Ephemeroptera > Siphlonuridae > Siphlonurus > Siphlonurus alternatus. The sequence continues at coordinate 35,008,170 of OX463788.1, forward strand.
TAGGTTGAAGCAGAGAGTGGTAACTATAATAGAGCACATCATAGCACAGGCAGTGAACCATGGCATGATTCATCCATATTGTATAATATATGTTCAAAATCAAGATTTTATTCTATTCTTTACAGCATATGCATCATGTAGGTCAATGTACTTTAATTAATTGGAATCAAGATATATCTTAAATAAAATATAACGTGGCATATATGTTATAAATGTCGCAAATAATGAGAAATTCATAATACAAGCATTGTATATGCATAAATTATATTCATTAATTTCAGTAAACTATAGATGAACGTGACAGAGTAAAATTATAGTAAAATTTATGTAGATGTAACGGGTCTTTCACCATACGTCATTTTGACGTCACGATTGTGTAGGCAAAACACTATGTACTGTCAGCGGCAGAGCATACGCGCTTAAGTTGGTCTAGAAATTAATTTCTCCTGTCTATTCGCATAATTTTTCTTAGAATTTTCTTTCAAATATGGTGACATATTGGTGAAAAGAAGAATCGATGCTATACGGGAATTTCATGTTTACATTTTGGGTAGCACGGAGATGCCCGAAGCCGCCCGAAGAGCTTCGGGATGTAGGCAGAAAACCCTAAAATCCTATGCTGTGCGTGTTAACGTAACTCACTACACCTCTTTTCTCATAACAGTTTCGGTCGCCAAATATTTTTTTTTCATTAGCATTGGTTCTTCTTGTTACCATTTATGAAAGAAAATTCTACGAGAAATGATATGAATCGTCAGGAGAAATGAATTTCAATACTAACTTTAACACGTATTTGCTATGCCGCTGACAATGTTTTGCCTACACAATTATGACGTCATATTGTTTTGTGACGTATGGTGAAAGACCCGTATTGAAGAAAAATATTTGGCGGCCAAATATTATTATCATTTTTTTTTTATTTTATTTATTTATTATTATTATTTTTTTTGCGAGACACTACTGGATTGCCCTGATCATAGGACAAACCCAGTAGTGCCTTATTTTTTCCCCAACAATGCCCAATTGGAGTGCCAGACTTTCAGCCATGGTGGGACCCAGCCTCCATGCACGGAATCACATCCATTTGCCCCGGGTCTAATACCCCAGGCTTTAGCAAATGGAAAGTGTCACCGCAGTGACCATCAGCCCCATCATGACCGAGCTTTACACCCTCTCCCACGTCCCCAAAATCCGTCCGCAAGTGCCGTTCACTGTGGGGTCGGGCATTAGAGTTTTACCCACCCGTTCGGTAAGCTTTCTCGACGGACCGCTGAATCACGGACACCAGCATGGCACCCACGAAACAGTAACCATCTCGAGAGACAGACAGGAGACTGAATAGTCCCCCACCCACAGTAAATACGCCACATATATAGCGCTCGCGCCCACCTCCCCATGACCCAAATTAACCCATTCCCTCGCCGACACGGCCACTCCTGACTTACGTCAAGTAAGCCGCCGTTCCGTCGGCCCACCGCCGCCACCCAACGGGGTTCAGGTGCAACGAATGCCACCGATACCATCCCCCCAATGAGTGCAGCCTCTTCCTCTGCCCTCCAAAACCACCCTGATAGTAACGTGGCCGATCCCGCGAACCTCCCCGTCACTATAGGTATAGGTGCAGCCGGCAAACTGATAACGCCGGCCATCCGGGGACTCCTTATTCACGCAATCTCCGACAATTATTATTATTATTATTTTTACTAAATATATTTTTAAAAAAGAGATGTTGTGATCGAGTTACGTTAAAAACCGCACAGCATAGGATTTTAGGGCTTTTTGCCTACATCCCAAAGATCTTCGGGCGACTTTGGGCATCTCCGTGCTACCCAAAATGTAAACATGAAATTCCCGTATATATTATTGTATTATACTAAACTTGTTAATTACATTCGGGGTTAGCTTTTTCTGATTTGATCACTTCTAGAAATGATAAAATTTAAATAAGCAAAGGCCGAAATATTTGTTAATTTCGGGCTTTGCTCAAATCACCATGCGGGCACATCTAAATTTGAGGTGTGCGCATTTTTTTCAGGCTTTGCCCGAATTCGGGCTTTGGTGCCAACACAATTATTATATTATTTATGAATGGGTTATGTCTTTTTCATACCACCTTTTGGGTTATTTATTTATTTATTTATTTATTTATTTATTTATTTATTTATTTATTTATTTATTTATTTATTTATTTATTTATTTATTTATTTATTTATTTATCTTTATCTTTCATTTATTGTTATAATATAAAACAGAATTTTGTACCAGCCAAGGTTACATGAGTAAACCTGTCCGCCGCTTATACAGATCACATAATATTCTTCACGATAATAATTAATATTTTAAAAACAAGATAAACAAAAATAAAAAAAATGTTTCAACCTGTAATATAAGACAAATTTACAATGCAGTAGATGGGCAAACTAATTTAACTGATTCGTAATTCAACATAAGTCAATTACAGCATTTGAACCTAAAATTCTCAGATAAATTTAACATAATATCATTTTTAACTTATTATTCTGTGAAAGAAATATAGCAAATTTTAAGAAATTGGAATTTTATTATATATATTATGTGAAAAATATGTGTGTTTTTTTATTTAAATGTTAAATTTTTACTTGCATGTTTTTATATTTTTTTTTCCATTATTATTATATCTATATTTTTTTATAGAATTGAGAGTAACCAATCTTTAATTTCTTTTTTAGCCGTTCTTTTACAATCCAAATTTTTTAATGCAGTATATAGGCATAGCATTCCACGAACGAGGTATTAAAAATTTCCACGTTCTATCTTTATATAAATCTATTTATACTTTTTGGGGTAATTAACGGTTCTAAAGAATACATACGTGTTTGATGAGAATGAACTCTTGGATCTCTATAAGTATCATCAGAATATTTTTCATTAATTATTGCATGCTTAGCTTGGAGGTTCACTGGCAGTATTTTCCAGTATTTGTAAATATTATCAGTGTCATTAAATTTATCACCATATATTTCATATGTTATATTTTAGCAATATTTTTTGCATTTTAATTAATTTAGTCATAGCCCCAGACTCAGTGAACTCCCATGCTGTTATACCATATAAAATAAAGAGGGACCGGATGCACGCGTTTTTTTCGTGCATCCGAGATGCGCATCCGGATGCAAACTAATTTTTCGTGCATCCATGGATGCGCATCCGGATGCAAATTTATTTTTCATGCATCTGGGATGCGCATCCGGATGCAAATTTATTTTCTATGCATCTGGGATGCGCATCCGGATGCATTAATTTTTTCCCGTGCATCCGGGATGCACGGATGCGGATGCAAGCCCATTTTTGCGCATCCGTGTGCATCTTGCACCTGCATCCGATCTTTGGTTTTTATAATACACTTTGTTTCTTGCAATTTTAAACGACAAGTGGCAAATAAATGTTAAAAAAATGTCTCGTGTTAAAGATTTATTTATAGGCTATTAGCAAAAAACATGATAAAAAAAGAGAAAAAAAAGTGTTAAATGGATGCAAATTTATTTTTCGTGCATCCGTGGATGCGCATCCGGATGCAAATTTATTTTTCATGCATGCATCTGGGATGCGCATCCGGATGCATTCATTTTTTCCCGTGCATCTGGGATGCGCATCCGGATGCATTCATTTTTCCCTGTGCATCTGGGAGGCACGGATGCGGATGCAAGCCCATTTTTGCGCATCCGTGTGCATCTTGCATCTGCATCCGCATCCGCATCCGATCCCTGAAATAAAGAGATATGGGCAAGAGCAAAATACATATTTCTTAAAGTTTTTTCATTAACTATAGATTTAAGTTAATTTAAATATTTGTGACAAAAATTATACAAAAATCTCCTGTTATTGTTTTTTTTTTAATGTCCCCCCCCCCCCCCATTCTATATATTGTATTATTTAAGCCAATAAACAATTGTTATTATTTTATATATTTATAATATCATTATAAAATAAAATCGGTATAATATACAATTTTAATACTCGATCGTCGTTTCCCACATTTCTCCGGCCCCCATGGCACGTACTCGATCCGCTCGATCGACGATAATTTCATTACTCTTCCTCGGACTCCTGCTAGATTAATATAATATATAAATTAACAATTAAATATCTGCCCTTAATTATATGACTTATGAGGCTCCTGATGCGAGTACATTATAAGATAATATAAGCTTATATAATATATGTACGTATCATACACAGCACACGTATATTATATTTTATATTATCAAAATATATACGTTTCGCGGTCAAGTTGCTAAAATCATCATGATGATCCGTCGCGGATCGGATCCCCGTCATGATGATCTGCGCGCATTATAATCTGCATAATATATATTTTATGTATATATATGTAAAGTATAACATGTAAACTATAATAATTAAATATTGTAGGTATATAGTATATAACTATATACATATTAATTAATTATATTATATATATTATAAAAAATATACTTAATTCGATCAGTTTTCAATTTGTTTTAGGGCACGTACCGTTAATTAATTAAATTCAAATGTAATATATATTATATATATATATATATATTATATATATATATATATATTATATATATATATATATCCCACCCAGGGGTAAAACGTTGCGCTTTTCCACTATGTGGTTCCCCTGGCTTTGGACCATTGCACTTCCGGTTCATTGACAAAAAGCTGTAGCGTCCATCCTGGCTGAGGTTTCCACGTTTCCCTCAGCCGCAGGCAAATGCCGGGATGGATTTGCAAGGCCGTGGCCGCCCCCGTTCCAGAAGATGAGCCCGCGAAACGCTCAAGTTAGGGTTTCGGAAGGTTCGGGGTTTCAAAGTAGTATAATGTAATTAATAGTAATTAGTAAATAGAAGTACCCAATAGGGTTTGATTAAAATATAAAAAATATATATATATATATATATATATTATATAATATATATTTTAATAGCTAGCTCAATTAAACAATAAAAATATGTTATTTTCTTATATATATATTTTTTAATACAAATCTTAATATTTTATTCTAGCTAGGACACTTGTAAATGTTTTTGAACCGAGAATTATTGATTTTTTAACTCCCCTCCCCTCTGGGCCCTCTCCCACTGAGTCCCACAGACTCCCACCTCTTCGAGGGACAAGCGCACAAGCTAACTGCCCTGAGTGGTGGGGATACAAGGACAAGCTGGACAAGCAATACAAGCATGCCAAAATCAGCTGTTGCTGTTGCTGGCATGGTTATGATTTTTTTTTTTATTTCTTCTTACAGCATAGATTAACCACGACTTACAGATCATAATTGTGAAATACAGTGAATGGGGTGACGTGAAGCCTAAAGCTTAACAAAATATAATATAATTGGACTAAGAAAACATCTGTGAAGGTGAAATGAACCACCAGTTTTAACTCACATTCTCTAGTATCATTATATATATATATATACATTTATATGTATTATATACATATATAATTATATATATATATCAATAATTATTCAGATATTTACTGATCATACAGTATATGTACACTAATGGGCAATTATATACCAATATATAATCCACTATACAATATACCAGTATTATATTCATACTATATAGCTGTACATGTATGTACAATATAACTATACACTGTATATATAAGACAGGATTAGATTAGATTAGATTAGATTTAACGCTCTGCGGCAAATGTGGCTAATTAAACCACGGTGGCTCGCAATATAGTGCTCAACGCACTCTTAAATCCCCCGTAACTCTCCGCCCCCACCACCTCGGACGGCAGGGAGTTCCACTCCCTCACTGTTCGGTTTATGAAGGAATACTTTCCCACATCGCTTCCACTACCCATGAACTCCAGCTTCCACTGATGATCCCCCCTCCCAATATATCTACCTTTCCTAGTTCTATCGCTAAACTCGCTCCAACCTGCCATCTCCCTATTAACTTTAAACAAATTTCCTAATCGGTTGTACCTTCTCCTTTCCTCGAGTGGCTCCCACTCCAAAGTCTGAATCATTTTCGACACGCTTTCATAATCTTTCCACACCTTTTTGTCATCTGCAACTAATCTCCATTTTCTCATTCTACCCATAACTCTTCTAGCAGCCCTCCGCTGAACCTTTTCCAACTCCTTCTTTCCAATCTGCCTATATGGGTCCCACACACTACATGCATACTCCAGTATTGGTCTCACTAAGGTCTTATAGGCCTTGTCTCTGACAAATACAGTCGCCCCCTTCAGATTTCTCATAACAAACTCCAAATTTCTCCTTCCCTTTGACGTTACATACCTAATATGTTCATTCCAATTCAGCTCTCTCTGAAGAACCACCCCAAGGTATTTATATTTATCGTCCTCCCTAAGTACCTCGCCTCTCATTAGGTATACTGCATCTTCTTTTACTCTTTTCCTACTAAAATTAACTACCGAACATTTGCCAACATTAAGACTCATACCATTTTTGTCCACCCACCTACCTACAGTGTCTAGATCTTCCTGCAGCTTCCTCTTATCTTCCTCATTTACTATTTTCCTATACAATACACTATCATCAGCAAACAGCCTCATTAAAGAATCTACTCCCTCCGGCAAATCTTCAATAAAAATCAAAAACAAGATTGGTCCGAGGACGCTCCCCTGCGGAACTCCTGAGGTCACCCTAATCTCATCCGAAAAAGTTGATCCAATCTTCACTCTTTGGACCCTATCCCTTAAGAAATCCTGTATCAAGTCAACCAAACATTCATCAAGCATACACTTTCTCCTTAATTTATCTATCACGATGCTGTGCGGAACCTTATCAAAAGCCTTCTCAAAGTCCAGAAACACCGCATGCATTTCCCCTTTACTGTCTAAGCAATCTGCTAGTTGCTGCACAAAACCCAACAACTGGGTATCACAAGAATAATGTTTTCTAAATCCGTGTTGCCTTTTGCTAAAGAACTTTTGGTTCTCTAGCTCTCTCATCATAAACCGAACAATTACTTTTTCCATAACTTTGGAAACCACCGAGGTCAAGCTGACCGGTCGATAATTTTTTGCTTCACACTTAGCACCTCCCTTGTAAATTGGAATTACCCATGCTTCCCTCCATCCATACGGTATGATGCCTGCATTTAAAATAGCCTTGAACAAAAACATTTGATATCTACAATGCATACTTATATTAAGCTTTAAAAAAGCTGCTGATACACCATCTGGGCCAGCTGCCTTTCCTGTAGTCAGAGACTTTAGCGCCCTTTGTACATCTTTGAACCTAATTTTAAATTTCTTCTTATCACCCAAATTAGCATTACCGTTAGAATTCTCATTTAGTCTCTCAGCAGCTACGTCGCTAACCTCCCCTGCCCCCGAGTCCTCTTGAAAAACTGCCTGATATTGCCTGGCACATGCATCTGCCTTCTCCTTATCTGTGGTATGTACCCCCCCGGTATCTTTTAACACTGGTATCTGATTTCCTGCTAGCCGAAGTCCCTTCACATGCTGATACATTCTTCTCCAACTACCACTTTTATCCCTCTCATCAAACATTTTCTTCATAAACTCATTTTCAGAACGCACCTTAGCAGTGTTAAGTTCTATTTCCGCTTTTTTAACGCTACTCTTCTTCACCTCTCCCCTCTTAAAACGGCCATACTGTCTTCTCAAACATCTTTTCCTACTTCTCACTTCTCTATTATTATATTGAGGCGGGTCGCTAATATCCGAGAATATCTTTGACGGAACATATATATCTCTTAGCTCGTTACAAATTTCAACATATAAATTCCACAGCTGATTTACATCAGGTATCATATTACATATAATTATGCCTCCTGTATTATATGTATGCGTTATGCATGGATTAAAATTGTAATGCATAAGTTTAGTATGTAGTCACAATGTATCAACTGATATTTAATGTGAAATAAATAAATAAAAATAAATAAATTAATATAAGCATACTGGTATATATGCTATATATTATATATAATATGCATGTATGTAGTTATATAATATGAAAATGTACAAACGTATAATTTAAAAATAATAACCAGATTCTATAATCTCTCCGGGCATAATACGTACTGTATATCATATATATATCATACATACTAAGTAAGATGTATGAAGTATGATGTGATGCAGTGAGACACTTGTGTGTGGCTCTCCAGGCTTATTGGACATGGCTTTGGTCCATCGAGAAAAAGTAGAGGTGTCCGTCCTGACTGAGGTTTTCCACGGTTCCCTAAGTATAGCTCACCTCAGCGAATGCTGGGACGTGTAACAGGCCGGGGCCACCATCCTTTATTCCCTCCCTTATACCTACCCATTATCCCATCGTGAGCTCCAAGCTCATAGGGGTGTATCCACAGACAAATAGATGAAGCACCGAGAGGAATGTTTGGGCCCGTTGTTTACGATCGTGTCCACTGTAAGTACAGCAAGTATTCCTTTGTATTCAATGGTGACAGTATGTGGCCACCAGAGGCAGCACTGGTTGTCCCTATATCTTTAACATATCTTCTCCACCGATACCCCTCTCCCATGAGGTCATGCTAGACGCAAACACAGCTTATTTAAGCGAGCCTAAAAATCCCGCACAATGCCTCGTCTCTGTTTGTCTGTGGTGCATCCTTGTAAAAAAAATAATATTGTGTGATATTCATTGTGTTATTATTATTCATTGATTGTGTTATTGTGTGATAAAAGTTTTTGATTTTCAGTGTTTTCATAAGTATTTAGAGAGATCTGATTTACTTTAAAGGCCCATTCACATACTAAACAAAGCAAGAAAAGAAAGACTTGGGTCTAGCCTTAACTTTCAAGTGGCACTGTCCACAGGAAAAGCAAAGCACGCGAGCAAACGAGCAAAGCAAGCAAGCAACTATAAATTGTGTTTGACTTTCTGCTTCTTTGCTTTGCTTGCTTTGCTTAATTTGCAAACAGCTAGGCCTGTACTTTTACTGAAATTTAGGAAAAAATAATTCGAAACAAAACTTTATCGTAGGTAGCACAAAAAATGTTACAAACTGCAAATATGTATTTTTTTATATTTTAATATTGATACCTTGAAAACAAAACAAAACAAAAAATTGATAGTATGATCAGCATTTTCAAGCATGAGCTATATCCTTATTAGACGAAGGACTATTGTACATAGAATGTATTTTACAAATGACCATGGTGATGTGTAGTAAATTTTTGCTTGTGGTCTGTATCCCGGTGTTGTGATGATTGTGAAGGTTGACCAGAGCCAGCCGAGACTTGCAGATTCAAGAAGTGGAGTACTTCCAGTTGTGAGTGGTTAGGAAAAAAATCTCTCAACCAAGCGTCAGCTGAGAAGCGGTCTGGAATTCAAAGTTATGATTAGATTAGATTATACCATTTTGTGACAAATGTGGCTATACTACGGTGGCACGCAATGTACACAACATATTTTTTAACTTTTCGCAGCCTTTCTGCTTCTATCACCTCGGCCGGCAACAAATTCCATTCCCTTATTGTTCAATTTAAAAAAGAATACTTCCCCACATGATCCCTACTACCCCTGAACTCCAACTTCCAATCATGATCCCCTCTCCCAATATATCTACCTCCGAGCTCTGTCACCAAACTCGTCCCAGTCTGCCACCTCCCTAGTAACTTTAAACAATTTCCCCAATTGACATGACCTCCTTTTCTCAAGTGACTCCCAGTCCAAACTCTCAATCATTCCTGATAAACTACCATAATCCCTCCATACCATATATATCTTATCGTCAGCTATACTCAATCTCCCCATAACTCTTCTAGTATAAGCCTTCCTCTCTGAACCTTTTCGAACTCTTTTTTCCCAATCTCCCTATATGGCTCCCACACACTACATGCAAACTCCAGCATTGGTCTTAGTAAGGTCTTATAAGCCTTGTCTCTAACAAATACGGTGTCTCTGTTAGATTTCTCATGATTCTCCTTCCCCTTGACATGACATATTTAATGTGCTCATTCTAATTTAATTCTCTCTGGAGCACTACTCCCAAATACTTGTATTATTTATTATCCTCCCTAAGTACCTCCCCTTTCATTAAGTATGCTGCTTGCTGTCTCACCCTTCTCCTGCTAAAAATAACTACCAAACATTTACTAACATTAAGACTCATATCATTTTTGTCCACCCACCTTCCTACAAGATCAAGATCCTCCTGCAGTTTCCTCTTATCTCCCTCGTTTTCTATTTTCCTATACAAGACGCCATCACCAGCAAACAACCTCATTAAAGGGTCCACCCCTTCAGGCAAATCTTCAATAAAAATAAAAAAACAAAATTGGTCCCAGAACACTCCCTCTTGTGGGACCCCCCAAGGTCACCCTAATCTCATTCGAAAAAGTTGATCCAATCTTCACTTTTTGAACCCTATCTCTTAGAAAATCCTGAATCAACACAACCAAACCTTCATCAAGCATACAACTCCTCCTCAACTAATCTATCAAAATATTGTACGGAACTTTATCTGAGACTTTTTCGAAATCCAAAAATACCACATACATTTCCCCATGACTGTCTAAACAAACAATCTGCTAGTTCTTGCACAAAACCTGGCAGCTGAGTATCACAAGAATTTTTTTTTCTAAAGCCATGTTGCCTTGAACTAAAGAAATTTTGATTTTCCAACCCTCTCATCATAAACCTGATAATTGCTTTTTCCATAACCTTTGAGACCACAGAGGTCAGGCTTACAGGTCAATATTTTTTTGCCTCACATTTAGCACCTCCCTTACAAATGGGAATTGCCCATGCTTCCCTCTATCCATGCAGGATGACACCTGCATTTAAAATAGCCCTGAACAAAAACGTTTCATACCTACAATGCATACCTACATTGAGCTTTAAGAAAGCTGCTAATACTCCATCTGGATCTGCCACCTTTCCTTTAATCAATGACATTATAGTGCCCTTTGAACCTGATTTTAAATTTCTTTTTCCCACCCAAGCTAGCATTACCATTTGAGTTTAAGTTACCATCCTGTCTCTCTTCTATCACATCACCAAGGTGGGTAAAGGTAGAAGGTGGAATCACTTCAAGTTTTTGTTGACTGCATACTTCGGAAAACTTCGAGCCGGGCGCAGGATCGTGTAGCTCCGGCAGTGTCACTGGGCGCTGCAAGTGCTACAGTCAAATTACATTAGAATCCCTCCGGAAGTAAAAGGTTTCTGTACTTCCTATTGTTAGTTCAGCGCACAATTTCCGACACAGATAAATACTTTTACTTCAAACCACTCCGTAAAGTTTCAAAACTGAAATCACTGTCAAAAGAGCAGCAAATTTCCTATTTCCGGCTACTTCCGGAAGGAATGCCAAATTAATTTGACTGTACGTAACTCCCACCACGAAGAGGCATCCCCTCCCACGTGTGCGCGCGCACTTCCAGTACCATTACTCGCTTCGCATGACTCCCTCCCCTTACGCCCTTAAACTCCTACCCCTGGCAGATGCTCCCCTCTCGCGCCCAACGACATCACACTACTATAAATTCAAGTTTCTCTACCTGCCAAGTAATTCCACCTTCTGTCTTTACCCACCTTGTCACATCACTAATCTCTCCTGCCTCTGACTCCTCTTGAGAAACTGCCGGTTATTGTTGGGCACATGCATCTGCGTTTTCCTTCTCAGTAATATACACCCCTAGTTATCCTTTAGCACTGGCATCTCATTACCTGCCAACCTAAGCCCTTTTACATGCTGATTCATTCTTCTCTGACTACTTTTTAGTCGTTATAATCATGAAGTCGTTATTTGGCTGGAATCCATGGTCAATATCTCACAATTATTACAACCAGTTAGGACTGCATGCAGTCTCCAGTATCCACCTTAATCAAATAGGTAACTGAAGAAAAGTTTATTGAAAACATGCAATTTTTCTTTATTTACATGTGACATAATAAAGACGAATACTTGGGGCTGCCTGTAATATACTTCACTGCACAATAAATTGGTGATTATTTACTGTATGCTTACTGATGTATAGCTATAGAGTACTATATATTATACAGCTTGAATGTACACATTAATCTTAATTATAATACTTACTCCAAGATGTTTGTTTTTAAAAAAATATTATTCTGTGTGCTTTTAGGACCCCACAAACTAATACTATAAATATAAGGAAATGGGTCTGAAGCGCCGAGGCGGTGCAAGAAAAAAAGTCCTTCATGTGAATGAAAATCCCAGCTCTACAAAAGGTGTTTGGCAAAGTAAGCATTAAAAAAAAAAAAAAAAAAAAAAAAAAAAAAAAAAAAAAAAAGCGTTTCCCCTTGTAGCATTCGCTAACACAACAATGTGGGATGTCTTCCAATATCTGTAGGTTTAAATCTATATCTATGTATTGAAAAGTATACATTTTTTAGTTTTACTGACAAGATTTTGCAATACAGTACTTATCAGCATGGTGGTAACTAACATTTTTTTTTTATTATTATTCTAGGCTTTATTTTTACTTCCCCCATATTGTAAGACAAATGCAGTATTTGCAAAGCTGCATTGCCTCATAATCTAGATTCCTGATGGGGGAAAAAAATTAAGGGATTAATTAGGATTTTCTTTCATATATATATATATTTTTTTTTTTTGTTAATATTGAACATATTACTGTACATATTAAGTTTTAGAAAAATAGCTTTAAAAGTCCGAAAAGTGAAATAAAATACATTCTGTAGGGGGGGGGGGGGGGGATACATATTAAGTATTGGACCAATAAAGAAATGTTGTCTATGGGTTGTCTAAATTTGGAGTACTGCATGTATAATATATATGTCTAGGTTAGCAGTGAAAATTGAATTATAATATAACAAACAACTACTGTAGTGAGTCATAATCATTGCAAATAAGAACTTTTTTTTTTCTTATTTTTACACCTGTAAAACATATAAATTGAATTTTGAAATTGAATTGATGGAACTATGTATACTGTATAAATATCGTCCCTCATCCGGAATAATGAGCTATTTGTCTACCATGATCTCGTTATAATAATGAGCTATCTGCCATTTCTGGTGAGTGCAAAAATGAACTTTATTACATCTATTTACAGCTTTATATAATTGCATTCACCTGAAATAGCAGATAGCTCATTATTCTGAACGAGGGACAATATAAATTATATAAGCAGCCTCACTGATTGTGGTCCTGTTTGGAGTTTTAACTAAATTTTTACAAGAGTATTGAATAATTTAACAAAAGTAATCCAGAAAATAGCCGGAAGTTCAAAATTTTTACCTTATTCCTTCATTTTTTAAAACCTAAGACTTTAAAGACAGAACATTAGGAGTTTTGCATTATTTGCATTATTTTGCATTATTTGAGAATTTTATTATTTTAAGTAAAACTGGATTATTCCCACTTCTATCTACTTCTGGGAGTAATTAAGTTGTTAAACTGCTACACTTAATTGCCACTCTTAACTCGGCTGTGAACTCCTTCTTTAAGTTTATTTTAAGTGATCCAGTGTGATACGTTTTAAACGAAGTCTTCTACAGTTGTTTATAATGTCTGTCGCATGAAGCCTTTTTCATTGTTAAACATGGGATGATACATTTCGCCCACCAGAGCACCGAACGTAATGGCATTGCCGGCGCTAATAGACACGCTTATTAACGGTCATTTTCCATATATAACATGTAAATCAGCAACTGTCCCATGTTTTTCGCTCATGTGACAAAACAATACTACTAACTTGTTTATAAATTAGGTATTGTTGTATCAAGCAGAAGACTTTGGTTTTGAGGCAAAAATTAAGTGTCACTGCTGCGCAAATTACGGAACACAAGGGGACATTCTCTTTTTCAGCTTTTTTACTTTCTTTCTTATTCATTCAGCTGAGAACAGTTATGTGAACACTGCAATTTTTTTCTTACTCCATTTAAATTATTACTTCATTTATCAAATTAAATTTAAAACTATTTTATTGTTTTTAAGATGAATCTTACTTACTTAGTCACTTAGTTACTTATTTTTAGTCTTTCTTGGACACTATATATCCCGAAACTGGCACTGTTGATTTTAATAAATCTTTTGTAGGAGAATTTAAACACTTTCGTTAATCATGAGTTTTTCAAATACTTTGAGTTAACTGTATACAATATTTTTCTGTAATATGATATGCCATGCCTGTTTTCTGAATTAACAAATCAAAAAAGAAAAAAAAAAAAAAAAAAAACACAGTGCAAAGTTTGGGGTGACTTGCAAATTTTAAAGCCACAAATTTTTAACTAAATCTCTATGATTTGCAAGCCAGAGTTTTGTAAATTAAGATTGAGGTTTAAGCTTGTCTCTTGTATGTAAATTTGAAATGGAGTACTTGGGAGAAACCGTCCCTTTGAATTTCCTCAAACCTTAAGCATTTAAGTTTTAGAAAACTCTTTGTGTTTTTAAAATTTATTTCATTTGATGCCTGCTTACAAAAGTATTCTATGACTGGAGTAATCATGGAGATCAATCGTTAAGCTTTATTGATCCATCTTTAGATTATGATTAAATTTTATTTCTCTACTATATGTTATATTGTTTTGCAGCAAAATATCAACAAATTGTAGCATCTGGTCCTCTAAGTATACTGTCCAAATCCAGTACATCATCTGATGGTTCAAATATTGTGAATCCTCAGCCCAGTACTTCATTGTGTGGACTACTTCAATGCTATGATTCTGATGATAGCAGTGAAGAAGAAGGTGAAAAACTTGAAGCTAAAGTTGATGATTTTATGAAGGTAATTATTGCTTGTATTTTTAAAAAGTACGTTTATAACTTTTCAACTTAACTTCATCACTGTGTAATTTTTCACAATGCATATGAGGGTCCGGCGATCAAGGGGGTGTATTAACCATTGCAGATAAATTTTGGTTTCTTATCTCGTTTTAATGATAACACACTTTAGTGAATATGCCTTTTAAATTCCTTATATCGTCAGGTCCTCGTATACATGAGGCACTGTGTTACAATCTAGTTTATAAACATTAAACCTTTAAATCGCACTGATAATTAAATTTAGTAAAATAGATTGTACTGTCATGAGCCTGTTTGCATGTCAGTGCAAATGTATGTTTTTATTTCTTTGAGGGGAAAACAATGATACAGCAATGTCTTACACAACCTTCATGTTCAAAAAGAATTAAAATATAATAATTAATGAAAATCTATCATTTTGAAAGGGAGAATAGAGGTTTACCTGATAGAGACAACCATTTGAGAAAAAGCAGGTGAAATTATACTAGCAAAATATATTTGTCACTAAACAGCAAGCATTATGGCACCATGATAAGAATGTTGATATATTATATAATACTGAATTTACTTCATGTTTGCAGGAAATACAGCAACTAGATGCAGATACTGAAGTCTCTATTCAAGGAGCATCAACACTAACTAATGATATTCCAACAAATATACACTCTAATACCTCTCAAGACAGCCATGAACTTCCAGTATCTGAAACAGCAGTAACTATCGGTAATAATTATGTTATACATGATGACATTATAAATGTTAATATCATGCCCTCACCCCAATTTGGTTGTGGTATGGGGGCAAAATCCATGGTCTGTGGGTTGTTTTGCCCCTTTTTTTTCTCTCACCTACTTTTCCCCCATCCCTCCCTCCCCCCCACAAAGCTGAAGAACCCGGCCCCTCCAATTTGTTTAACTGGCTACCTCCACTGATTAGATGTGCAAACCAAACCTGGTTGGGTTATCTTTTTAGTTTAGGAGGAAATAAAAGCTTTTATTGTTGTCAGTAATTGTAGCAGCTAAACAACAAAATTCACTGGAGCATATTGTTGACATGTTTCTGTGACATTTTTTGCATCCACAAAACTGAGACGTAACCAAAGTTTGTATTTCCAGACTCAGAGGGCCATGTAACTACAGTCTTATTTGGATTCATATCTCGTCTATTTTAATTTGTTGGCGTTAGGCTCTGCATGGGAACAAAAGTTGCAAATTTGCTTGACACTGCACAGATGTAAATGTTAGCTAGAGGTATCAGAGAGCTATTAAGACATTTTAGAGTAGAGGTCTGCATGGGCTCGGGCCGGGCTCGGGCCGGGCATCGGTAGTCTGCGAACAGGCCGGGTCTAGCTATTTCTTGAAATTTCAAATGTGATTTTTTTCTTTTTGTTATTTTTGCTAACGAAGAAGGGAAAAAATTAAGTAAAAAAAGCTTCTAAAACAATTTTTTCTCAGTTTTATAATGGGTTGTAAAGCACTAAAATGAAAAGGCGAGCTGAGGTTGAAGTAAGGACGGTCCACGGGCCGGGTCGCACTGTGAAGCAGGTTTCACAGGCTTGGGCCGGGCCTAGCAGCCATGCGAATGGGCCGGGTTGGGTCAGGTCGGGCCTTGAAAAACTGGCCCGTGCAGACCTATATTTTAGAGAGTTGATTTGTGATGAGTTGAGACTTCAGCAATAGTGTCAGTAATAGTGGACATTCCGTTATGGTCTTAGAATCAAACTAATAATTATAAATCAATTAATGAAGATTCTGTGTGTATTATATCTTACTCTATGAGGAATAATTGTGTATGTGTGTAAAGCTATGATATGATGTTAAAGATCTTATGTGATAAGAAAATAAATATGATGAATAAGCAACTAAAATATGAAAATGACTAGCTTTTAAAATTCCTTACTTTACTATTTGTCCCTGTTTATAACATATGTAGTACTTTAATTTTATTGTTTGTGTTTATCTTGTTCCTGAATTCTCTCTTCTTCACAGTTTTCCTTTCCTTCTTTTTTCTCCTGTTACTTTGACTTGTGGACCATTTTTATCTTTACGGCTTTCCAAACCAAGGTCGGTGGTTTGAGAGGCCAGGTTGTGCCTGTTAATGACAATTTCTCAATTTCTTGTAGCAGGTACATAAACCTGTACAAAATAAATAGTCAAAATTATATTGGAGGGGAGAGGGTATACAAATAAATAGTTGGATGATAAATGATTGACCAGTACATTTTGAGAGTTTGTACACCCCCATACCTTTCCTGATATCACTGCAAACAGTGCATTTACACTTAATATTATTATTATTATTTTTTTTCTAGAGTGGCAAGAATGTTACGACCAAACAACAGGTCATCCTTATTACTGGAACGTAGAAACCAATGCTGTTGTTTGGGAAATGCCAGTAGAATATCGCCTTTACATGGAGCAGCGCACAGCTTTTGAGGCAATGTCTGTTGGTGTGCAAAAGAGTGATCATTGGTGTCAATCTCTACCAAACACCTCACTAGGATCAAGTGCTGTGCAATCATCAGATCCTGGAGGTAAATAATGCATAATTCAAGTTGTTTGCATAATATTTAAATTGAATGAATTGAATTCTTTTCTTCCATCTGCCACCAACTTTGATTGAATTTTTGAGAACTTTCTAAAGTCATTATATTGCTTTAGAATATAATATCATAATATGTGATCCTATTGAATTTTTTGCTTGGCAATTTGAAATCAATCAAGGAATCTGATTTTTATTGCAATTTCATTCCATTTTCCTTAAAAAATTGATAACTTACAAATCCAATGAAATATTAATATCATTTTAAGGCTTCTGTTGAGTTTCTATAAAATTAAAAGCTTGTGTATACTTTTGGTTTTACTTTTAAGTGTTAAAGTAGATAACTTTAAACTACTGTTATAATCTCTTTAAATTGGTTGTAGGATTGCACCAAGAACATGTTGTATTCACAGAAGATAAAGCAGTTAACCAAGTTTCCAGTAAACAGCCAGTGTAAGTGCTATTTTTTGTTTCAATGATGTTTATTCATATTTAAGAAAAAAGGATAGGAATGTTAAATAGTTAAAAATATACATTTTTGATTTAGAATTTTTTTAAAAGAAAGTGTATATATTGATTTTGTGAAATCTGAATTTCCTTTCAGTAGAAAGAAAAGTGAAACTGTAGGTAAATCATATTGACGTGATTATACAGCTAGAGTATATAGACATATCTTGAATATTAATTAAATGATTTTGAATGTTTAAATAACATTTAAACATATTGAAATGTTGAAATATGGTATATTAAGCTGATAAACATCACTGATGGCAGAAGTCACAGCAGGAGAAAATCTTGCAGTCACAGGTTCACTAAAATATTGTTTATATTTCAAAACATTTAAAAATAAGCATCCAAGAATGATGTGAAACGTTTTGAAATGTAAATAGTTTTTGAGAGAAACCTGTTACTGTAGGATTCTCACCTGCTGTGACTTTTTCGATCAGCAATATATGTACTCTAAAACTTGTGTTTATTAATGTTGGTTATTGCTTGCAGCTCTAATTATGAGGAAGATGTGAAAGCTCTAAATTCCTTACTTGATGGAGTGCCTTACAACGAATCTGCTCCTCCACCGCCTCCTGTTCACCCCATTTCTCCTCTTATACCCCCTGCCCCTCCACTGCCTCCCATATCAAAAATTGGTGTACATGACTCCAAAGAAGAGACCTCAGAAGTAGAGCCTCCCCCTCCTCCTCCTCCTCCTCCTCCTCCTAGCAGTTCCCCAACCTCGTCCTCACCATCACCTCCTCCACAGCTACCAATCACAGTACCTCTCAATCAGCCTGCTCTTAGCACTCTTGATACAGGATCAAATGCATATCATAGTGAATTGCCAGACACTTCAGGAACAGTAGAAGAATCAACGTTGAAACTAGATGCTAGAGAATCAGCAAATCCTTTAGCTCTTGTAGCAAATTATGGGCCAGACTCTGATGATGATTGCGATCAAAGCAACTCTGTTACCGAACACTGTGATGCCAACAACACTAACTTACTAGCACCATCTGATAATTTACCTCTACCAATGGATCGAGCTGGCACTGGAGTCGTCACTTATGATTCATTAAAACAAAAAACAATCCAAGGTGTGAAACGAAGAGTATCTGAGGTAAATTTATTCTTATTATTAGTTCTTAATGTATTAAAAAAAATAATCAAAATTTCAAGCACTTAAGCATATGTACTTGTTTCATGTCCTAGGATGAAGTTGAGGTCCGAGAATCAAAGATAAGCAAAACTTGCACTTTTGGTACAGAAATACAAGATGACACAGACACAACAATAAGTAATAGCAGAGCATTTAAGCGAAGAAAACGAATAGATGTGGGTGGCATACCATCTTCCCAGCAAAATAAATCTTATCAGCAAAACACATGGTAATTATTCATTTACAATATACTGTATGTATATAATATTTAATTATCCTTTATACCATCATGTACATATACACATAAACCACAAACCAAGAAACACGGAACTTGACTATTCACTACCGTTGTCTGTATCACATCACAGTAGTTGGGATTATGAAGCTATTACAGTGAAGATTAAATTAGCGACTAGGGCGCTTCAAGGAAATAGAATAGATACGAAGATGTAATATGTTATTCAGCTAGCTGCATGCTAGCCTATACATAGTCTACAGGTAAAAAAGGGGGAGCAGGGTATTTATCTATTCACCATATTGCTTTAATTTGGTTACAAGCTAAATATTTAAATAAAGTTTTTAAAAATGATGTAACTGAAATTTCTAAATAAATAAAAGCTTGCTAAAATCTTAGCCATGATAATGATAAAAATATTTATTTATAATATTTATATTTAATTTATGAATTGATTTTATTAAACACAAATAGTGTACAGATACAATTAAATAAACATACATATATGGACATAGAACACAGACACAAAATTATGGAACAAAATATTAGATTAAAAATTGGTAAAAATTGAAAACATAGTTAAATACAAGTTGAATCAGCAGTATAAAATTTAGAAATTTACAAATTAAACAACACATATAAATAAAGAATTAATTAAGTAAAATCTCCCTTAGCATATTCATTAACTGACTTTATTCTAGCAGGACAGATATTTAAATGATATTGACTGCAAGTCTGATTACATAGTTTGCAAATACAGGTTGGTTCAGCGGTTCAGTTGTATGAAATTCAGGAGATTTACATATTAAATGGTGAAAGCCATGTACAGTTTGAAGAGTTGTTACATGTCTCAGATTAGATTTGTCCAATTGAGGTAAACACCATTGCTTGTCTGTAATAGCAGGGTTGCTATAGAATTCAGGATCAATATCTCTGGCTTTATTGTTTCTGACAGTTAAAAATTTGGTATATTGATCTGTTACTGGGAGATTAAACATATTTCTGATGTCAGAAACAAAATAGTTACATTCTATAAGTTTATATGCTAATCTGGTCTTTTTACAAAGAACATTGCTTTCATTTTTGACTCAAGTTTATTAAGATTTGACAGTGTTAGATGAGGCCATATTATTTCAATATACCATAAGTGGCTACAGGGCCTACTTTTAACTTAAACAATTTTATATATTTAATTTATAAGATCATATTTTTAATCTTATTCCTCCATGGCTATGATATTAAATCCTATCCTTTTCTTTACCTTAACTATTATATTAAATTCTGGGTCCAATATTCATTAGTAAAGTTTTGTACTATACTGATTGATTCATAAATTTATAATAATAAATGTTTTATTGAGCAGAAAACAGACAAATTACACTTACTATATACACTTATCAAACATTTGAAAAAAAAATATGCTTATTTTAATTGTTAGTTGGTGACGTGAAATGTTGTCAGTTTTCCTCCAGTAATAAGACAGTGTGCACTTCTAGCAGAGCTGTTTTTATCTTCAGCATATCTGTATTAGCTCTAGATGGAGAAAAGGGAGATACTCTCCCCATGGGATGTGAGGATGCTAACAACAAAATAAAATATAATTTTGCTTTGGAATTTTTGTAAATGTTTGATAATTAGTGGTGAAAGATTCCAAGTTAGCTAATTGTTTCATTTTATAATCATTAATCATTAGTTTTTGCTGCTCGATACTCTCCAAAAAATGAATTGATTTATTAAAAATCAACAGAGCTTAACTAAAAAAATTGTTATGGTGAAAAGTTGATTTTAAATATTTTTTTTTTTCTTTTTGGGATGGCATGTTTGATTTTCTGGAAAAAATATTTTTCCAATGATATTTTTTTTTCATTTTTATTTTATTGAAAATTAACAATTTAATTTAAGACAAGTAAACTAATTATGTATTACATTTATTTTATTTATTATATTTCCTGAATGTTACATAATATAACAGTTAGCTTTTAGGCGATACTAACAGTCCTATACAGAATAAAACGCAACGGGTAAGTTACACATAGTATCCCTTTTAACAATTAAATAATAAAAAAGGGGAAACATAACATATTGTCTAATAACAAGAATGTACATAAAATTAACACGTGTATAACACAGTTCGGTCAAATAAATTTTACATTATTTACAGTTCATGACTAAGCAAATAATTTTTTAACCTAGAATAAAACAAGGAACCATTTAAAAATCTAATATTAAGAGGCAAATTGTTCCACAAATGACAAACTCTAATATAAAAATATTTAAGATGAGCCTCTGAACTTGCAAAAGGAGGTATGAAACACAGACTTTGTTTACAACCTCTCCCTTCCATCTTCTTAATTGAACTTTTTCTAAAAAAAATCTTCCCACACAGCACACAATGGATATTTTTTGGATGATATCTAGATATAATCTGTATAGAACTTTTTACTTATCTAAAAATTATATAGATATTATCCATGAACTTTCATGTATATTTTCTAGCTAAATGTCCTCTATTTTTTGGATAAAGTTATCTTGTTAATATCTTATCCTATAATTATACATTTTTTATCTAGCTATATTATCCTCCTATATACTATGCTTCTATTTTAAAGTAAAAACACATATAAATAATTATATTAACATACATTTTTATTATTTATAACATTTCTCAATCAACATACACATTATTGGAAATTTTAAAGATATTGTGATAAATCATGCATCATACTTGTACAATGATAAAAAAATAATGACTAAAGTGGTTTTCAATTTTTAACAAAACTTAACTGCTGATGACATATTATAACAAAACATTATATTAAATAATACTGTATGCATGCATGTGCATTAGTATTTCAATATATATAAATAATTATAATATTAAATCCATATATAGTTATTGCATTCATACAGTATAACAAATTCTCTATAAAACAACAGTATGCATACAGTATGCTTTTGTATAATATGTGTTTTGTTATTAAAAAAGTAAAAGAACCTCAATTGAGAGCAATACAGATGTACTAAATTTTTATATATATGCAAGACTACATAAAAATACAATTAAAACAACTTAAATTTAGTATGCATACATTAAAAATTATCTGACTTATTCATTTTAAAAACATATACACACTGTTCTCCCTACTTGCTTGGCTTCTTTTGCTGGTAAGCATTGCTGATCTGTAGTGATGATCTGGTGATATATTGCCCTTTACAGCTGGCTGCAGTTTTCAGAACCAAATGTTGCACTATATAAATTATGCCATGCTGGGTAGATGAGCTGGGTCTGGATATTGGATGTTGTCACATGTCTGCACCTGTAAAGTAAAAAAACAAAACATATTAACATCACTATATTTATGTTTAATAAGCAGCAGAATCATGGCTGCATTTTGGTCATTATGAATATAGCCACTGTATGGCCAATGTGAAATTTGCTCCTGGAAAACAATAAGGCCGGTGCTGAAAACTTATATAAATATGTATGCATTCTGCGCGCACCTCTGCATGTGAAATACTGTATTGAAAATTTAAAAAAAATATGCTGCTTAATTGTGACATATTGTTATAGAATTATACTGTGTATACAGTCATTACAGAGTATATTAATTTCCAGTAATAAATATTATAGTAAAAATACAGCATCCATAAATACACAGCTGTAAAACGTATGCATACGTATACTCCAAACGTATACAGTATGCATATGATATCATAAGCACCGCGGTCGAGGGGAATACAACCTAATTAAAATTGTTAATAATATATGCAGATTATAATATATAAGTACAAGTGCTGGCCTGAAATATAATGATAATTTTAACACTGGCAAAAACATTGTAATAATTCAACCCTGATTGCATACCTTAATTATAAATTACTAGACGACTTGAAATCTGGACTGGCTTCTCCAATACTCCAAGGTGCAGCATGCAGTCAACCGCCACAGCCCATATAATCCCACTTTTCTGGACAAAAAGAACACACATTGTTAAAGCTGACCGAAGATTTATGAGCAGAAAATACTCATAATTGATTTCTTACCTTCCACTTGAAGATATTTTCGGTTTTAGATGAGAAATTTACATATTTTTCACGAAAAAACCGTTGTGTTTACAACAAACATGCAGAATTTTTGAAGTGCGCATGACGTCACATAAAAATTGTACCCGCGATGCAAAAAAATCACTCCAGATAGAGAGCAGATAAAACTATCTATAAAATATCTAGATAAAAATATCCTCAGATAAATAATAGATAAAATTATCTATAAAATATGCAGTCAGTTTTAAAAAGTTTACATATACGCATTAAATAATTAATTCATTAATTAAAGAAAATTTTAATGAATTTAGATTTCAAAATTTAAATAATTCAAAATTTCAATGGAATAAACAATGTACATAAAATTTATATATTAAAATTATTATTTATAAGTATATAATATAACATTAAATAATAATAAATTGTGTTCATTTTTTTTTATACTTAAATTTATATACAATAAATCTAATAAATCTGTATTATTGTATTAATTATTATAAATTTTATAATAACTGTCATGTGCATGTTTAAAATTTGGATAACTTTATCTATTTAATATCTCTTCCAAAATAAGCAAAGACAAAAGATAGCAGTATCCAATTTATATCTACATGTTATCTCGGCACTTTAGATAAATATTGTATAAATATTAGATATCGTTATCTTGAATTGTGGCATATCCACTTAATATCTGCATATACAAAAAATATCCAAAAAATATCTAGATATTGAGTTTTGTGTGCTGTGTGGGTTGTCTTAACTTTATTTATAAATGTGATATAAATTTTTAAGCATACATTTATTGGAAAAAACTGTAATTTTACCTGATAGTCCGTGAGCTGAGGTACCAAAATGGCGGCAAAAGGGCTCCGGCGGGGGGACAAGCTAAAAGTGACAAAAATCGAAAGAGGGTACTCTGGTGCATCCATTGAGCCCAAAATTTAATCTCAAGTCCTCGCCAACTGCTTCCGGTGACGTCACAAAGATGGCGTCACAGCTACAATTTCTACACAAATCCACCAAGTTAGGATCTGCTCCCGATTACTTAATTTTTTTCACACAACCAAAAGTCACATATTTTCATGATGCCAATAAAATGGACTTTTTACAAACCTGCATTATGCTCGGACAAGTTGAAACCTGTGCGTTTGCACAAGCCTGAAACTTGAAAATCCCCTTGATTTTTATGATG
This sequence comes from Siphlonurus alternatus, assembly GCA_949825025.1. Taxonomy (NCBI): domain Eukaryota; kingdom Metazoa; phylum Arthropoda; class Insecta; order Ephemeroptera; family Siphlonuridae; genus Siphlonurus; species Siphlonurus alternatus. The sequence continues at coordinate 35,032,571 of OX463788.1, forward strand.
CAAAGCTGTTACGATTAATATAGTTTAAAAATTAATTCATTCTGACGATTTAAAACTATGCCAGACAATTAAATATGTAATAGGGAGTGTCCATACCCAATTTTGGGTCACTCGTGTAATTTACCACGCATCTGTGGCGATAATTTCCCGAGCGCTACAACGCAAGTAAGGCTCCAGCGCGATGCGTCCCAGACACCTCCTTGAGGTTCACGCTTAAGTTGCAGCTGTAATGTAACGATAAATACAAATCCAACTTTGGGGAACTTTTTAAAAAATGTATATTATTTATTATTTTCCCCCCTTCCCTCTCCTTTCCCCCTGATTTCTGAACAATGCCTATTTTAATCGTTCTAATAGCCGCGCGGATCATATTAATAAGTTTGTTTCATTTATACATGCAGTAATAAGAAGATATATACTGGTGCATGGAGGGGGTTACTGCTGCATTAAAATCCATCAATTACGTACCAATATATTACCTTATATTATATTTTCATGATGCCAATAAAATGGACTTTCTACAAACCTGCATTATGCTCGGACAAGTTGAAACCTGTGCGTTTGCACAAGCCTGAAACTTGAAAATCCCCTTGATTTTTATGATGCAAAGCTGTTACGATTAATATAGTTTAAAAATTAATTCATTCTGACGGTTTAAAACTATGCCAGACAATTAAATATATAATAGGGAGTGTCCATACCCAATTTTGGGTCACTCGTGTAATTTACCACGCATCTGTGGTGATAATTTCCCGAGCGCTTCAACGCAAATAAGGCTCCAGCGCGATGCGTCCCAGACACCTTCTTGAGGTTCACGCTTAAGTTGCAGCTGTAATGTAACGATAAAAACAAATCCAACTTTGGGGAACTTTTTAAAAAATGTATATTATTTATTATTTTCCCCCCTTCCCTCTCCTTCCCCCCCTGATTTCTGAACAATGCCTATTTTAATCGTTCTAATAGCCGCGGATCATATTAATAATTTTGTTTCACTTATACATGCAGTAATAAGAAGATATACTGTATACTGGTGCATGGAGGGGGTTACTGCTGCATTAAAATCCATCAACTACGTACCAATATTACCTTATATTACGCAGATATGCAAATTTTGATATTAATTTAATTTATTCAGTGATTAGATTGCTTGAATGAAAGAGGGCTGCAATTGTTCAGTCTGCTATTTCATTGCAGCAATCTAATTTAAAACTAAAATGCTATTTCAGAATTTTAGTTTGCTTGTCATAAAGTGGAGTGGATATTATTATTACAATAACTTCATACATTCCATTGTTTGGGTAAATTAATGAATTATTATGATAATTATACAATATATATATATATATATATATATATATATTATATATATATATATATATATATATATATATATATATATATATATATATATATATATATATATATATATATAAATTCATATAGAAAATAATAACTTTTATCTGCATTTTCAAAAATATTATCAAAAGGAGAAAAAATGATTTTATTTCTCAGGGCTGGTATATCCAAATTTATGTAAATAAGAACTCACGATATTTTCCCCCCCATTATTAACAAAATTTTTAAGCTCTTGATTCATTCTCCGAGAATACTGCAATGGGGGTTCAAAGTGATTTCAAATTAATAGCCATATAATTACTGAGAAAAAATTCAAATTTTGTAACATGGAGGCTTAATGAAAAAAAAAAAAAAAAATCACGCCGGAAAACACTTGAAGCATCTATATTTTTATTTTTCATTTTTATGTCAATTATTTATAGTTACCAATAATACTCAACGGTGAATCTATTTTCTTTTTTTTCTCCTTATGATGGCATGTTTAACATTTTTTTTAAAACCACGAGGGAAATAGTTCTTGAAGGCAACTAATTTTAGTATAGGAAAATATTATAGCAATAATTTTTACCATCACTCCTCATAATATAAACAACAGATTTACTGCATTTTATTATATTTTATGACACATTCACTATAAGTAAAATGATACTTGAATTAAAATAAATTTATTACACTGCTTCGTCAATTTAAAATTGCAATCAGGGGTGGAATATTAAAATATTCCTGGATGTATGTATTCAACATAAATTATATTATTGCATTCTAAACATTTATTATGCATACGTTATGTTTTATTTAATGCTTAAAAATGTTTTCTCTTAATTGTCAATTTATTTTTCATTGCATGCTCAGATCATGCAAGAAAATTATTGTTTTTTCTTTTTTTTCACTTTCTATTCAAAGGCACATGCATATCATAGAACGCAGCTCAGAAGATAGATTTATATTTCATTCAAGCAATCTAATCACTGAATATAAATTAAATGAATATCAAAATTTGCATATCTGCGTAATATAAGGTAATATATTGGTACGTAATTGATGGATTTTAATGCAGCAGTAACCCCCTCCATGCACCAGTATATATCTTCTTATTACTGCATGTATAAATGAAACAAACTTATTAATATGATCCGCGCGGCTATTAGAACGATTAAAATAGGCATTGTTCAGAAATCAGGGGGAAAGGAGAGGGAAGGGGGGAAAATAATAAATAATATACATTTTTTAAAAAGTTCCCCAAAGTTGGATTTATATTTATCGTTACATTACAGCTGCAACTTAAGCGTGAACCTCAAGGAGGTGTCTGGGACGCATCGCGCTGGAGCCTTACTTGCGTTGTAGCGCTCGGGAAATTATCGCCACAGATGCGTGGTAAATTACACGAGTGACCCAAAATTGGGTATGGACACTCCCTATTACATATTTAATTGTCTGGCATAGTTTTAAATCGTCAGAATGAATTAATTTTTAAACTATATTAATCGTAACAGCTTTGCATCATAAAAATCAAGGGGATTTTCAAGTTTCAGGCTTGTGCAAACGCACAGGTTTCAACTTGTCCGAGCATAATGCAGGTTTGTAAAAAGTCCATTTTATTGGCATCATGAAAATATGTGACTTTTGGTTGTGTGAAAAAAATTAAGTAATCGGGAGCAGATCCTAACTTGGTGGATTTGTGTAGAAATTGTAGCTGTGACGCCATCTTTGTGACGTCACCGGAAGCAGTTGGCGAGGACTTGAGATTAAATTTTGGGCTCAATGGATGCACCAGAGTACCCTCTTTCGATTTTTGTCACTTTTAGCTTGTCCCCCCGCCGGAGCCCTTTTGCCGCCATTTTGGTACCTCAGCTCACGGACTATGAGGTTGCCTTCTAATAAAAAGCAACTAAATTTACAATTTTTTCTTTAAAAGTATAAAATTAGTACCGCTGCATACAAAACAAGATTCTCAATGTACTAGTAATTTTCACAATTTTCTACAATGAATACTGAGCTACAACACTCCAAAGCCAAAGCACACACTATTTTTTAATTTAATGGTAGTAAGAATTGTCCCAGAGCCAACTCTCATCAAGCGTAATTATTAGTATAGTAATCAAACGGCAATTCATTATTTAGAAAGTGTTGGATATGCACAAGAAAAATATTGTATTATGAATATTATAATGACTATGTTTTTTCTTGAATGGAACCTATCAGAGATATGTTGTCAGACTCCCAAGTTTTTAAATCTATGGTATACAGTATATACACGGTATATGTATGTGCATTTTTAATTATATATATTATTATAATAACATGCACTGAACTCTATATTTCTTAAGGATGAATCTCAGTTGATCGAGATCTTGGAATTGAACCCCTTGAATTCAACAAGACTTGCTGGGAAATTTGAACTTGTCATCAATAAATGGCATACAAAGTAGATTCATCTGATCAGTTTTGTGAAAATTGAGGTAGAAGTTTAACATGGGGCCTTAGGAACAGAAACCTGAAATAGAGCTGTTGTAAGAAAACTGACCCCTTAAATTTAGCCAGACCATAAGTGATTAAATTTCAAAACATTCTTGAATTTTTAAAATTTATTTCATTTGATTCTGTCCGACAGAAATTTTCAATACACCATTATGACACCAAAGTTACTTAGATTAATTGTTGAGTTGTGTGCTATTTGTGCTTGAAATATTTTGTGTTTACTATATTTTATTATTTATGTCTATTTTTACTTATGTTTATGCTTTTATATCTGTTGCCTATATAAATACAATATGTTCTAATTAATTTTACATGTAAACTATTTGTATTTAATAAAAGATTTAAATATATGCTTGCATAAAGAGAACGCTTTCATATATTGGAAGAGGACATAAATTTGGAGATAATTCCTTAAAAATTCTCAGCGTATGTAAACAAATAAAATGTGTGTCTATTTTTACTTACCGAGGTCTGCTTTCAGCTCAACTGCTGTTGATGACGAAGTGGAAGTGGTTGAAAGTGGAGAATATACCCCTCGAACAGGATTTGGATTTAGTGGGCCTGCGGAAACAAATATTTCTATTCCTATAAAATCATTTAGTGGAATTCAATTCATCAAAGCAGAAACTATCAACTTAGCAGACAATGCTTCAAAAATGAGTACAGTCATATTTAAAGGTAAGAAAAAAAAAAAAGTTGTTTTTATTTTCTCCATTCTGTGGCAATTGACAACAAAGTTTCTTTGTTTATTAGGAGGAAACTTGCAAGATGATGAGAAAATTCAGCATACAGCTCAGGATTTGATAGATAAACTCTCATTCATGCAAGAGGCAAGAAAATGCCTGCCAGTCGTGGTAATAACGCTTCTACCATTACAGGTAAGCCCAATTTTATACATAAAATTTTGATATTATAATAATAATTATAGTAATTAACTACATCCAAGGGGAGTGTGCTGGGGTCTAGAGAGGTAGTGCTTTTATATATATATATATATATATATATATATATATCTGTATATATTGTACAAAAGAAGCAAAAACAGCTCTATAATTGCTCAACCCTGCATCTGAATAAACTCTTTTGCTATATTTGTTAATATTGTTAATTATCCAGCTGCATTGCAGCCTCCATAAAATATTAACTAGGCACATATTATTTATTAAACTATCAATATATTAGATGCATTGATGATGCAGAAAAACAATTCTTTCTAATAGCAAATGACTCAAAGTTGCAACTGCCATTTGGTGGTCAAAGTTACTATCATGAAGTAAATACACCTTATAATTTATCCATGGTTACTATGTAGTGTTATAAAAATAGCCATTAGTCATTTTGGCAATAGCGAGGCAAAAGCTATTTGCAGTCAGAATCACCTCGCAATGTATCAATGTAAATTTTTATAATAATAATTATTATTTTTTTTTTTAGGGTCTGTTTGAAGCTTGGCTGGATGGTGCCCTTACATGTGATTACATGTCAAAGAAGCTGGAAGCCACTTGGCATGTACTCAACAAGCTGGAGCAGATTGCAGCTCCTGCAGACTGGCTATATTGCTGGGACAGGTATGTACATGCCCTCTTGCCTTCTTTCCATTCAGAACTCGCCTGCGACCACCCAAGTCCTGTCCTTGTCCTCAGGGCTGTACTTGATTTATTCTACAATATATTTATAATTGGAATTTTACAGTTTGTACTTTCCATTTGTCCAACACTGGGTTTGAAATTAAATAATATTTTCATTGAGATTAAGTTTCTAATTGTGTAACACCACGTGCTGCTGCTTGTAATTTTCCCAAAAATACATCCTGTGCTCTTGAGTTATTTTAAAATTGGATTTAAATTAATAGTTCCAAAGTTATAGTTATATATAGTGGAAATATTTAGATATATCTAAAAAAAACATCAAAGTTTAATTAGTGTTAATTGGAGCAAATAAGTTACACAGAAATTAATTTCTAACTCAAAAATTTTACTTACGTGATAGTAACATTACTTATTACTTACAACAAAATCTGAAGTGAGTACTCTCGGTAGACTGACATCTGTACTTCATATACAAAATAATACTTTGCGAATCAAATTTATTTTATAATTTTTGTGTTTCATAATTTTCTAGTGTCATAATACATAAATCAATAATGATGATAAAAGAAATAGGTACAATAAGTGCATTATTCAGAGCATGGGATGTAATCATAATAACTGCAAAATGGTACATGAAAGTAACATACAGTTGAAGCTAAGAGTATGTAGCATAGAGCAACAACTACTTGAAGAATTAGTTGCTGTGTATGCTGGGAAAACGTTTCAACTTTACCAGATGACCTGCGTCTAACGAAAAAGAATATTTTGCATTATTTAATAATTAACTTGGACAACATAGCTATGATTTTTATTCTCTTAAGACCTTTCCAAGTCTTGTATCAACACGTCAATCAAGAATATTCTACCCTCGGAAGGCTGTATAGAATCAACAACTTTTGCCGGTAAGTGTAAGAAATATATTTCACATATATTTCATGTTGCAGCTTGAAAAATACAAGGCAATGAATGTAAAATAGATATTTATGCATTTGATGTCATGCCATTGACATGATTTTTTTTTATATAGATGTTATTATAAAGAATTCATTTTAAATTTTAATGCTTTATTCATCTGATAGGAAGGAGAGAGGGAAAGAGCAAAAGAATGAGAGAAAAGAGTTAAAGGTTGATTGTGCATTTGCATTACAAAATAATATTTCAGGACGGCAATACCTTTGATGTACTGTATAATGATTTTAGTATAAATTGATCAGTACAACAATGGACAACCTACATGAAAAATTTTTATTGCAGAAATGAATAGAGGGCACCAAATTATGCTACTCTCAATTTTTTCAGTTTTTTTTTGAGACCCGAAACTATTTTTAAATAAGTATTGAAAGTTCTGCAAGTTAAGTTGGCACCCCTGAATCCTTAATAAAAAGGATAGCACCAAGACGCCTATTTTGACGCCTCCAGAGGGTGTGGCTGCACTTTCAATAATTATTTAAAAATAGTTCTGGGTTTGTAAAAAATCTGAAAAAATTCGGAGTAGCACAATTTGGAGCCCTCTATTCATTTCTGCGATAAAAAATTTTCATGCAGGTTGTCCATACTTAGCTCTGGTTCTAAAAGAAGACAAAATTAAGTTTATTGCTTTCGTCTGGCTGGCATGCAACAAGTCGCAGTACATGAATGCAGAAAAATAATTAAGTGACGGTTGAATTGCAGTATAATATACTCTGACCATCTTGCCATCTTAACATGTGCTGCAAAAAGACAGTAAGTCAGGAAATAGAACTATAACTCCTAATTTATTATCTACTTTCTTCCAGCTTGCTTAGGGAATATAAATAATAAAAATATACTCAATTAACATTGAACATTTAATTCAGTTTATTCAAAAGTTAGCTTCATATGAGATTTTTTTTTTTTTTACATATTTTTTATATATTTGTCATCTTTCCTTAAGCCAGTGGCAGCTTGTCAAGGGAGCTGCAGAATTGTAGGGCTGAAAAGTATCGGTGAATACAGTATTTATATTTAATTTTAGTAAAATCATAAAACTTCCAACAACAAAAATAATAATAATTAGGTATTCTTTTTCACCTGTTACTTAAAATTTTTGTGAGTGCTAATTATTTTTGGCTGTTTTTATGTTACTGGAATTTGACTCTGTCACATCACCTGCCGTCACCACTTGTCTGTTGCCTGATGATTTCATCACTACATCACCAAGTCAAATCTCTACCTAAATAAAAACAGGAGTAAATAAATAGCACTTTTGAAAATGGATAGTATCAGGTGAAAGAGCATACTTATACTTATATCTACATTTTTGTGTTGTATATATTATGCTCCTTTAAGGTAGAGATAACGTCGAACAGCTGTTCGACATAATCCCCTTTGATTAACATGTAAACCTTAGCAAATTAATTGACAAAACTTCTGAAATTTTTTTGAGAGGCAGATTCGCGCCTAAAAGCCATAGAAAAAGTTTCAAAACAATTTAACGAGCCGATTTTTTTTAATTAATTTTTTTAATTTTCAGCATAGGGCTTTCCCATGGAGAGACAAACTAAAAAATTAATTTAAAAAATCGGCTCGTTAAATTGCTTTGAAACTTTTTCTGTGGCACTGATATCTGCCTCTCAAAAAAATTTCAGAATTTTTGTCAATTTGCTAAGGTTTACATGTTAATCAAAGGGGATTTCGTCGAACAGCTGTTCGACGTTATCTCTACCTTAAGAGCAAAATCTGGTTTTCAATACTTCAAAGAAAATTTACTAAACTTTTTGAATGTGCTAATATTTGGTTATATCTTTAAATATAATCCAACTTGGTACCTAAAAAAATTATGTGATAACTTATCATAATGAGTTTTATTTGTGTCTGCAGATATACCATGGAACTGGAGCTCATCATTGAAAGAAGATTACTAGATAAATTTATTGTTCCAGACATACATGATTTGTTATAAAAATACTCATATATTTATAACTTTCTACCAAAATTTACTTATTTATTTATTTATTTATTTATTTATTTATTTATTTATTTATTTATCTCATCCAGTGCAGACCACGGATTAGGTGGCCCCATTATACAGGATACAATATATATATAATATATATATATATATATATATATATATATATATATATATATATATATATATATATATATATATATATATATATACATATATATATATATTATTTTTTTAAATTATATGAAATTTTATTGATTGGGTTACTATTTAAAACCATTGCGATATAGTAGTATTAAGATTGGTTCTCTCCTTAAGGGTAAGGTAACGCCACCAATGTTAAAAAAAATCCCTATCACAAAAATTCTGAAAAAAATTTAAAATGTTCTCCTCTATACCCCCTATCAGTACCTAAAATATCAGGTATACAAATACGATCTAGTTTTTGAGTTATAAAATTTTAAAGTTGACTACTTTAACATGGAGAAATGAAACTCCCATGTTAAATTGGTCAACTTTAAAAATTCATAACTCAAAAACTAGATCGTATTTGTATACCTGATATTTTAGCTACTGATAGGAGGTGTAGAGGAGAACATTTTAAATTTTTTTCAGAATTTTCGTGAGAGGGATTTTTTTTAACATTGGTGGCGTTACCTTACCCTTAAAGGGACAAGGGACCCTAAAAATAAGTATTTTTTAATCAAACGTTACCCATGAACAACTGAGTATGAATACATGCGGCATGGTGGCGAGTGCCCCAGGGTCAGCATCCTATGAATAGCGCGACCGGAGGAACGTGACGTCACGTTCATCGCCTGGCAACACTGCTGCGTCTTCTCCATGTAACTCACTCCCCCTTCCTCCCGCCCAGCCGTACTCAGTGTGATGTTGCCTGTGCAATTGACCTGCGGCTCTCTATATTTAATTAATAATTTTTATAAATTTGGGGGATGTTCCAAAAACGGAAATTTACTCATTTCTCGCATTAACATATCTTACAGAAACTTTTTAAGCATTCATGATTGCATTTTCCCATGTCCCTTTAATTAGTAAAGTAAAGTTCAGTATGTTACAAATTGTAGAATAATTTTTCATCTTCATTGTTTGAAAATTTGATACCTAATACTGTTAGTTATGTTCTACCAAGAAGAAGATTTCCACAATCTATAAGTCTATATAAATATATTGGAGGAAAGTTTTAATTCAAAACTTTTTTGATTTGCCAAATTAGGTCTGCCAAGCGATACTTCTATCAGAATACATCCACTAAAGAGATGAGACTGGAATATCCTGCTGAGGCCACTGCAAGTTTTGGACCCTTCAATTCAACTAGTGAAACCGCTCTTTCTGAAACCGCTCTTTCAAGTAAATGTTCAGCATTTCCTTCTAACATTGAAGAATACAGATCCAACTTTTATGTTCACGATGTAAGATTCTCGGATATCAGTTCTTCAATTGGTAAGCAGTACATTAATTGTTCTATACTGTAATCTATAATCTTTACATTTACTGATATATTTAAAGCTATTTCTCCTAATTCTCTCCTTGAGCTTAAATTAAATTTCCTATTTGATTTTTTATACTGGGTCATAGTATTGTTAAAACAAATCATGTGAGTCAATTCAATATTATGATATATTGCAGTGTACAAACTGGTATTTAAAAAGTATTGCAATTTTGGGGGAGGTAATAAGAGCACCAAGTCTAGCTATTTGAAAAGTAGTTGAAGTCCACAACGCTTATACTGTATAATGTGTGACAATTAACCTACAAACAGAGCAGGAGTAAAGTTTGTGATGTCTCAACCTGCATGCATAAGATTCAAATAAAATAACTTGAATTACACATATTTTTTCCAGGCCTAATACAAGAAAAAACAATACCATCACAATTGTTCAGTTTACCTGTTTCCCTCACTTACCCTGCTCATCAGGCTCCAACTCCCCCTCTTCCATCTCTACCATACACTGCCCCTCCTCCTCCACCAAGCACACCTCCACCATCTCCTCCTCCCCTGCCTCCCCCAAATTCTTCACCACCCTCAATGACTCCTCCTCCCCTCCCCCCTGACTCTCCCCATCCCCTTGACTCCCCTCCCCCACCTCCACCCCCACCAGAGCTTGCACACTGGGATGAACCACTTCCACCAGGAGTAGACTCTTCTGATGAAGTACTCCATTTGCAGTCACAAATACCGGATTTCTCCACACTCGCTCAAGCATCGTCACAACAGCTATTGATTGCTGATCAATATGTAAGGACTATAATTTATTTTTATTTATTGGTAGTTCCAGGACTAGGCTGATTCAAGTAGTGGAATGCCACTGCATCCTTGTCCCCATGTTCTTTTATCAGGCCTTTAAGGTAGAGATAACGCCGAACAGCTGTTCGACGTAGATCCCTTTGATTAACATGTAAACCTTAGCAAATTTACAAAAATTCTGACATTTTTTTTTAGAGGCAGATATTATAGTGCCTAAAAGCCATAGAAAAAGTTTCAAAACAATTTAAGGAGCCAAATTTTTTTAATTAGGTTAATATCATCAGGTCAGTTCAATAAGGAGATGGGCTGGGGTCAATAGATTTTGATGAATTTCACATATGTTACACATCTGACCTAGGTTGATGAGGTTTGGATATTATTTTTTGAAATTTCAAAAAAAAAAACGAATTGCAAGAATTTTCAAAAAATCAATAAAGAGGGCAATCTCGAGAGATAAAAAAATTGTATCTTAAATTCTGCTCCACATAGAATTATAATTTAATTTTTTTCAAGATTGTTATCAGATTGCCAAACTTTTTGCATTGACAATTTTGACCTTGAAATTTTGTTAAGGTCAAAGGTCAAACTACAAAAAGCGTATAACTTCATACCAAAGCACATTGTTAAAAAAAATCAAGATATAGGTTTTAAAGAATGTTTATCCTTCTATAAAAACCCCTTTTTCAAATTTATGGAGAAATTCAAAATTTTGAAATTGCGATTTTTTTTATTTATTATTCCGAGGTTTTTTGAAAAAAAAAGTCGAGTTTTGTCATGAATTTTACACAGGTTACTCATCTGACCTATGTTGATAAGATTTGGAAATAATTTTTTCAAATTTCAAAAAAACCCGAAAATCGAAATTTGACCGTGAATTTTGAATGGAGTATTTTTTTTTTTTTATTTTCAGCATGAGCTTTCCTATGGAGAGGCAAACTAAACAATTAATTTAAAGAAATTGGTTCGTTAAATTGTTTTGAAACTTTTTCTATGGCTTTTAGGCACTAATATCCATCTCTAAAAAATGTCATAATGGAGTACCGACTTCAATTTTTTTTATTGCAAAAATGGATAGAGGGTGCAAAGTTATGCTACTCTGATTTTTTTCAGATTTTTTAGAGCCCGGCAACTATTTTTTAAAAATTATTGAAAGTGCAGAAAAAGTGCCGCCTCTTGCCGCCTCTCTTAATAAAAGATAGGACCCAAAAGGGACATATGGATTCGAACCCGACCTCGCCAAAACTTTTTAGCAATACTTCCCGGTCCCTAAAAAATCTGAAAAAAATCAGAGTAACACAACTTTTCATCCTCTATCCATTTCTGCTATAAAAAATTTTCAGGTTGATACTCCATTTTTGTGAATTTGCTAAGGTTTGCATGTTAAAGGGACCTACGTCGAACAGCTAACCAGCGTTATCTCTACCTTAATTGCACAAGTTTTGGGTCATTCCAAGCACTTAAACTTTTTTCTTTATGATCTTAAATTTACATTTAAATGTAAATTATTTTTTTCACGCAGCTGAATATTTCTGGAAAGTTAACTTATAAAATTCACATTGGTGATATACACTAAATATGCTAACATTTCTTACGTTGCAGCTCACCGGTTCAACAACAGCAACTATTTCAATGCTGCCAAATGCCGAATGTGCTCCAAATAATTTATTTTGTGCAGAACTGAACTCATTTTATTCTGACTTGGCTGAACTTAAACCAAAAAGAGCTATAGATGGCGAAGTTCAGGATACATCACATGCGGTCATTATTAAAAATGCAGTGATTCAAAAAACAGAGCCAAATGAAAATGCATTGCAAAATAAAAATTTCATCAAAGACTCCTTAGGAGACGGCACAAAAAAAAGAAAAAAGGTAAGGTACTAAGTTGTAATAACAAAGTTTATTAGTGCATATATAAAGTATTGTACGTATAATACAGAAAACTGAAAGTCAAAGACGTGCATTAGGTAACAAAAAAATATAAAAGTATGAAAGAAACTCAATTAATACTTTATTACTAATATTTTGTATATTAATTATGTTGCAGCCGAAAATTTCCGGAACCTTAGCACTTAAGAAAAAAGGGGTATCTTCACTTGTGGCTAAATGGCAGCAAGTCAGGCGTGATTTAACTGATAGTGATGATGAAAAATAGGTTCTTGAAACTATTTTTGCAATAAAGATTGCAACCTATCCTCTTTTACAGGCATGCCAGAAAAAAAAGGGGGGGAGGCGTGCTTGCCAAATAAGGCTAATGCTAATAAAAAACAAATAAAGAGGGGAAATGCCTGTATTGCCCATGTTAGATTCAAAATTTGGGTGAGTGCGGGCTACAACCCCCTCAGCCCTTCCCTTTTACCCCCCCCCCCCCCCTCGATCCTCGATCTTCCCCTGGATCCACTTCTGCTCTTGCGCATTAAACTAAGACTTGATCCTTTATCGTAACATCAAAGCTAAGAATAATATATATATATACTGTCTGAAAGAGATCGTAACTATGAAGAATACATTATTGGCAGCAGAATCACAGCCATCAACATTTTTTTTTAAGGGATACACCCCTAAGAGCTTATAGCTCGCAGCGGGGTAATGGGTAGGGATAAGGTAGGGAACGGATGGTGGCCACGGCCTGTTACGCTTCCCAGCATTCGCTGAGGTGAGACTACCGAGGGAACCGTGGAAAACCTCAGTCAGGACGGACACCTCTACTTTTTCTCAATGGACCAAAGCGATGTCCAAAGCCTGGGGAACCACACACAAGTGCATTACTGCACTGGGTGGAAAGCGAGAAGAATTTACCCCAGGGAGGGAGCAGCGCATATTTTTTACTTGAAACGGTCACCCATCCAAGTACTAACCACGCTTGACGTAGCCTGACTTCAGTGATCTAACGAAAACTGGTCAATGCACTGCGCCACGCTTTGAAGCTATTAATGAGATATTTACTCTGCTAAATCCAGGATAGTGACATTTTATTTGTGTGAATTCATATATTATTATTAGACAGAGGACATCTGTTCAGGTGCTAAGCTTTAAAAGCGGCACTCAACTTGTTGCCTGCTAACATGAAACAAGGGATCCTGTTTCTATATGAACGTATGAACAGTACGTAAAAAGAAATAAATTCTTAATGAAACGGCTTTATATGCCCAACGCTGCATAAGAAAGGAAGTGAGAAGGAAGAGAACATAAATGTTTTCTAGTTAAAGAGAATTGGATTTTTATTCTAGCACCAGGAAAACTACACACCAAACTACTTTTACAATTAAAGCTAGCTTGTAAAAAAAAAAAAAAAAAAAAAAAGTAAATAGTTTTAAATTAACATACGTGTGTAAAATTAAAACAAATCTTAATTGTGCATACAACAAATTCCTGCCTGTACATATAAAATACAAACAAATTTTCGAAGATAACAAAATGCGTCTGAGTGGCTTGGAAGCCATTCAGGGGATATATTATAAATAAGGACCTGCAACCAGAACTTAATTGTATACCACCCTGAAAGGGCAACATTCAAGGTCTATGAAAAGATAATAAAGAAAATGGCACGATCTTCAGTTGAGTCGGAAGAGCAGTCAAGTCTCTCTGATTTCCAGGTTGTCCATAATCTGTTGAAGGAATTAATTATGCTGTTTATTTTAGCTAGTAAAGATGAATGTATTTTCTTAATAAAATATAATTATAATTAATACAGCTGTATGAAGAAATTATTTCAAAATATTAATGATCCAATTTATGAAAAAAATCATAGTACATCAAAGCAATTATAATGTTATTCTTGTTCTTGTTCTTTTTTTTTTTTTTTTTTTTTTTTTAGAGTATATAGACTATAATATAATATAATATAGGAACACATTTGACAGCAAAAGACTTTGTGGCGGAGAAATATATATGGTGGCACCAATAATGGCCTTAATTATTATTTAATATGATAATAATGCACATTATAAAATATAAATCATACACAAACTTCTGTCATGCAGGGACTGCATGAGATATGAAATGAATCATATATATTAGAGCAGTTATGACAAATTGAAGTTCTATGTAGTAATGTCGAATGATGTTATATTATATATTATGTTAATTACCACACCAAAAGTCGAATTATTTTGAGTTTTGAGCATCATATATTAACTTGATGCACAAAACTATAGTTTTGCTCAAATCGAAGTGAGCAAAACCCGACGGAGACTTTTACATCGGGTTTTTGCGCGTTTCCGTTTGAGCAATTAAACTATATAGAGCTCTGCACATCATTATGATCAAAACCCGAAATGAGATGTTATTTCGGCTTTTGAGTAAAATTTGAGCAAAATTAAGTTCTGCGCATTTTTCAAAGACAATTAATTTATTTGAGATTTTGAATTTAAGGATCTGCGGATCTCTATGCAGGCATGCATATGGACATCATGGAGCTGTCCCTAAAGCACAAAAATATTTCTAGGGCTACAATTCAGAGTTATTTAAAGTTTTGCAAAGACTAGCTGCCTGCAGTTGAAAAAGAAAGGCAAAGGCCTCGATCTCATCTCTAGTTGTTAAGCGCGTATAATAATTAAGTATTATACCTAATAATACAGAATTGAACTCACGTTGTCAGGTAGTTATATTTTTTACTTTGCTTTTTTGGTTCCTGCGTGATGAAAATAATAAAAAAAAATTGATTTTTGGATTTTTTCAACTTTCAGATTGATTTAATAATATACATGCAGAGTGAGGCGCAGATGGTAAATATTCGTTATATATATATAATATATATATTATATATACTGAATTAAGTACCAAGATCACCTCACAAAATTTTGCTTCCTGAGAGCTCTGATGTCAAAGACAGCTGAAGAAGTTGCCTATAAATGTACTATATAGACATATTTTGCATCGTATATATAGGGGCCCCAAATATACTTCAGAGTATCACAGTGATATATATAACAGTCGTGAATTTGTGAATGCCATGATTTGTGAACCAGGTGAAAAATATATATATTAAAAAGAATATTGAAATTTATCTTTTGATTTCTTTGTTTATAATTATTTTTTTAGTTTGTTTCATATATATTATATATATATATATATATATATATATATATATATATATATATATATATATATATATATATATATATATATATATATATATATATATATATATATATATATGTGTGTGTGTGTTTTTCCTAATAAATAGTAATTAAATTTATAATTTAATATAGTAATATATATTAATTCTTATATTTAATTATCATTTAATTCATATCAGTCAATTTGTCACTACTACCGCTACTAACTTGTAATAAAGTGGCATGTTTGGCGCGCAGATCCTCAAATCCAAAATCTCAAATAAACGGTCTTTGAAAAATGCACAGAACTTATAGTTTTGCTCATTTTTTTCGGCTTTTGCCCGAATTCGACTTATGGTGGTAACACGTACATATATATATAACACAAGATTGAACTTGGTACCTAACTGTGCCCTACACTGTGCCGTGGAGTCAGGGTATATATATATATATATATATATATATATATATATATATATATATATATAATATATACACACATATAGTATTTATATTTGTCATCTTTTTGCCAAAAAGGCCGGGCGCGAGACCATATATGAGAGCTATATAGTAGACAGCTGTCACACATAATATAGAATTTAATTTTACACATTACCCTAGTCGAAAAATAAAGGCAGTAGTCAAGTGGTGACTACTGCTAAGTGATAATTTGAGCAGTGGTCAAGTAGTCACTGCCCAAGTGGTCACCAGTAGTCACTTTCAAGTAGTCACCAGTAGTCACTTTCAAGTAGTCACCAGTAGTCACTTTCAAGTAGTCACCAGTAGTCACTTTCAAGTGGTCACCAGTAGTCACTTTCAAGTAGTCACCAGTAGTCACTTTCAAGTAGTCACCAGTAGTCGATTTCAAGTGGTCAAATTAAACGGTTTTTTAGTATTTTCTCGCGATATATCCGTCTATCATCACGATGCAGTTTTTTCCCGTTTATAAAAAGCCAACAGATAGATAAATTATAACTGGAACAAGTAAAGAAATTATTCTTTCACATTTTTAACTTGAATTATTAAAATGTAATTATAATACTTTGTAATAATTCAAGATAAAAACGTGACAAACAAATAGGACGAGAAACATCTATAATATACATACCAATTTTACGCTCCATGCAATAAAAACATTTACTTTTTTTTTAAAACTTTTTTTAAAAAAAAAACTTTTTAAAACATTTACTTTATTAAAATATTCCTAACTTATTAATTTTAATTTAATTTCCTAAGTATTTTTTTAATTTTTTACAGCAAAATGAAAGAATAATATTTTTTAATTCATACTTTATAAATATATAATAAAAAAAAATATAGATAAATATGAAAAAAAAAAACACGTTGATTATTAAAGATTTATAATTATTAATATAATAAATAAAATACATAATAAAATATGAACATCTTTGAAGAATAATTACCAACGGCTTTCATCTCGGCGTCTTTTTTATCAAGTTCCAAGAGCCGATAAACATTGACTGTTTAAGGCTACCTAGAACAAATAATTTGACACAAAGTAACGAGAATTTTAATAAATAACATTTCATAATACGTTTTAGGTACTGAAAAGGTACTTATCTGATGTAAAACTGCTTGAAAAACAAATTGTTCCGGGAGCTCTGCACACACAACCCCGTCTCACATGTGTTTAGTGCCACCATTTTAGATAATTTTCTTCATCACGAGAACCCCGTACAATTGACTACTTGGTAAGTGATCACTTTCTTAAGTAGTCAGAATTTTGTGACAACTAATTAAGTAGTCAAAAATGCTAAGTGGTCATGATGTTTCGACTACTTGCATAAGTAGTCACAAAATTCTGACTATACTTACCAAGTGATCAAGATTTTATGAACACTGAGCGCCGACTATATATACTTGCATATTAAGTAGTCACAAAAATCTGACTATAACTTACGAAGTGGTCGAGATTTTATGAACACTGAACGCCGACTACTTGCATAAGTAGTCACAAAATTCTGACTACTTACCAAGTGGTCGAAATTTTATGAACACTGAGCGCCGACTACTTGCATAAGTAGTCACAAAATTCTGACTACTTACCAAGTGGTCGAAATTTTATGAACACTGAGCGCCGACTACTTGCATAAGTAGTCACAAAATTCTGACTACTTACGAAGTGGTCGAGATTTTATGAACACTGAGCGCCGACTACTTGCATAAGTAGTCACAAAATTCTGACTACTTACCAAGTGGTCGAGATTTTATGAACACTGAGCGCCGACTACTTGCATAAGTGGTCACAAAATTCTGACTACTTACCAAGTGATCGAGATTTTATGAACACTGAGCGCTGACTACTTGATTCAGTGGTCCGACTACTTAACAAGTGGTCAAGATTTTGAACACTGAGCACCTGAGCACTTGACTCAGTAGTCCGACTACTTGCCCCAGTAGTCTGACTACTTGTTTTAAGTAGTCAACTACTTGTTTTAAGTCGTCAACCACTTGACTACTAGACTCATTTTTTGACAAGGGTACTCCCGCACATATATATATTCTTCTCTGGGTTCGTGGCATTATTATATATCATGCAATTAAGTCGATCAGTATATTATTTCGTGGCTCTGCCACCTATTAGAAAAATGTCATACCCCCTATCCCGCGATATATATGCTCCAATTAATCTTTTATAGTTCTGCGCATTTTTTTCAGTCCTGTGGGTCGAATTCGGCTTTGAGTGTTAATAATTGCTTAATTTGATATATAATAAAAATGTCTTTTGTATGCCATGCAATTAACCCACTATATAAAACACAAAACTCTGTCGGTCAATGAAGTGTTAAATATATATAAGTATTATATATATATTATATATTAATTGGTTCAGTATATACTGAATGAGATTGTTAGAGGCCAATACTCCTCTCCTGCAGCACTGGTCCAGTACATTTTTTTTTTTTTTTACTCCTAATTAATATTAATTATTATATATATTATTCGAGTTGACTCATGTGGGCACAGTGGGCAATCTCGCGCGCCTGCATTGGTTCTCGAATCTGCATGGATGCGTCCATGCGTCCCTCTGTGCCTTTGTCTTTTTCTGTTATTCAAAAAAATTGTGCACTTTTTCCTAAATCCTAATACTGGTAGTTTATTGGTTACATAACAGGAATGCGTTGTGATTGGCTAGCTTTATTTTCACTTCTCACATTTTTTCGTACACAACGGTACACTTAGCACAAGATGGCGAGTGCTTTACAAGCCGATTAGCGTCTCGCTACGTCCAGAACTGCGTTCGTTGATTCATTCAATTCAGGATATCATCAGGTTTGTAAAATTTATCGAAAGAAAAATATAAACATGTGCCTACGTTCCTCAGGTCATAAGATATGATCAAGTGCTACAATTACCTGTGAGCTATGAAAGGAGGTGGCTAATGTTTCATAAACTAAATGCAGACTTTTGTTTTGAAGGAATATGGGCGTGCGATTTCACTTGCTTTACCAACTATGTGATATTTTTGTACTAATTTAGTTTTTAAAGGATCAAAGTATCATTAAAGGTCGTTTTGCTTAAACGTAGGTGATTACGGAAGTTAAGTTTTCTGGTCCCATACATTGTTCTGGTGTCTTCGTCTTGCGAAAATTACCCTATTCATACTGTATGCCTACTTAACAATACTCTGCAAAAGTTTTGAGAGCATAAAAATCAACAATATATTGGTATTAAAAGCGACCGATGTTCTCTCTTAAAGCCATCGAACTCCTCTTGGAAGTTAAATTATATATATCATACTATCTAGTCTCGAGAAGTAGATATGTTATCTTACAAATTTATGGGTAAGTATGTAGCTTCAGAGTCGGGTCCAGTTACTGCAGTATTATAAAATCCGTCAGGGAAAAAAAAAAAAAAAAAAATAGTATCTGACCAAGTGACCTGCAAGATTTTACTTTCTTTCAACTCTGCAATACATCAAATCTGAGTAATCATGGCTGTTGTCTTGGATTTGCTGTCATCACGTTTGGCCATCAGTACCAGGTACGGGTATAGCACGAGAACACAGTCTGGCATCAAGAGCTTGAGACCAGATTATTATTGTATATATACATATCATATGCATACCACTTGTCTGTGAAATGGAAAACGTAAATAAGTGCACATTCAGTAGAGAAAGTAAGCGGTTGTGTATGCATACCAGTGTGTCGCACTGGTAAGAAAATGGATTTTGACATTGCATTTACAGGGAATCGCATCACAATGCATTGGCAAAGAGCTTTGATTAAAACATGAAATTATTTTTACCACTGTGCATGTTACAAACTCTTTGAAGGCATTATACCGTAAAGTTAAGTACTTAAATGGTTAACTGTGTGCATACATCGTATTAAGCTGTTGTAAAGGTGCTTTCACACAGTCCGATATTGTTGTGGCGCGCCACAGAATTTTTATTTATTTATTACACATAAAGAACTGTGAGGTACATTCACTACGTTTACATGACGGTGTTTAATACGTATCCGTTGACGACGCCTCATAAGAATAACATTATCCGTCGTCAACGAATACGCATTAAACACCGTCATGTAAACGTAGTGCTAGTGTTTCGGGCCTCCCGCGGAGCGAGCCTTCGGACCCCAGACCGACCCTATCTGAATGAAAACAGTAGAAGCTGCAAAGTGAATGTGAGATTTTGCTCTCTGGGTTATTCTTATCTGCGCCCACTTTGGTTATGTCGGAACAGGAAGGACAAAGGTTTGTTATTGTTTTGTTGAAGGTTGTCATTTCAATTACACATTTTAGTATTAACTAGTCGGTTTACAATACCTGAGAAAATAAAAATTAAATATTACAGAAAACTATTTATTTAGAACAATATCATTCCAGTAATCTGAAATTAATTTCCTATTTTTATTAATCTGTTATAAGAAAAGCATTAATATTATTTATAGCTGTTCTTTTTCTTGTTATGGCATAAAATTTGTTTTCAAGGTAGAGATAACACGCCCAATGTTAAAAAAAATCCCATTCATGAAAATTATGAAAAATATTGAAAATGTTCTCCATTACATACCTTATCAGTAGGTAAAATATCAGGTACACAAAAACGAGCTAGTTTTCGAGTTATTAGTTTTTAAAGTTGACTAATTTAACATTGAAGTTCCATTTCTCCATGTTAAATTTGTCAACTTTAAAAATTAATAACTCGAAAACTAGCTCGTTTTTGTATACCTGATATTATTTTGAATTACCCACTGATAAGGTATGTTAAGTCATGTCATGTTTGTATAAATTCCGACAGGAAGTGCCTCCTTGTGTTATGCAATATAATTATGTTTAGGTGTTGATATTTTAGGGAAAAACTACAATACATAAAAAATGTTAACAAATGCGTAAAGTTTCAGTGAAATTTACTGCGTGAAATACCTGAGAATCTTTCATTCCTTTTATTCTCGCTTTACTTAATATAGAATAACCTGACAATATTTGCCGCCTCTCCTGGCTAGCCGGTCAGCTTGCCGCACGATTCATACCTTTGAGTTAAACAAGTTGGAGGAGCCTGCTCACCGACTGGCCGTAGAACTGCAGCCGTAGCTTTGATGGTCAGGGTGACCGTAGCTTGAGTTAGGATGAGTCTGGGACGAGTTGCAAGGAATTTAGTTGGAAAGGTAACTTTAATGTCAAATATACAAACATAGAACCTATTATTTAAATCAAATATGAAATATTTCATTGCTCTTTATAATCAGTTAATGAAATATAGCACAAAACTTGTGCTCAAGAGCAAATATAAAGAAACGTAGGTTACTATTTGATTTCCAATACACATCAAAAACACCTATTGAAAGTTTTATGCTTCTTTAAGGAATTCTGCCTTAAATGTTGGTCAATATTTTGTTCGGAGTAAGAATGGCATATTCATTTCTCCAGAAAAATGATTTTTCCAAGATGGAGGTTTTTAATTAAATAAAAAACTGATTTATTTGAAGACAATTAAATTATTTTAATGTAGTGTAAGAACTTTGGTCCCTTCATCTTAAGACTTTCACTGTCGTAAGGATTATTTTCACTGTGTTCATTATTTTTTTACGGAAATATATATACATACATACATACATACATACATAACATGACGCCATATCCCTTTACGGGGTAAGCCAGCAGCATTATTACCTCGGCCGTCTACAAATTGCCCTCCAAAGCACTCGATTCTTGCATACTCCACTTGCTTCAGAAATACTCATAACACTCTTTTGCCTTCTGCACTCTCTATTACACTGTGTACTTTTAACACCTCTGTTCTTCAAACATTCTGCAATCACATCCAACCAAACCTCTTTAGGTCTACCTAATCCTTTCATGCCTTGTACACTACCTTTAAACACCTGTTTTGCAATTCGTTCATCACCCATTCTCTCAACATGTCCAAACGAACGGAGTGTACTTCGTTCATACTTGTCAATTACGCTTTCTTTCACTCCACACTCATTCATCACCCATGTGTTTCTCACTATCCATCCTAGTTTTACCACACATTTTCCTTAAAAAACTCATACCAACAGCATTCAACTTACTTCTATGCTTTGATTGACACACCCATACTTCAGATCCATACATCAAAGTTGGTATTAGGACAGAGTTATACACAGCTAGCTTAGCCATATTAGACAACAGCTCAGTGCGACACAACCCTGCCATACTACCCACAATCTTCCTGCCAGCACTTACTCTCCTATCAATCTCTCCATCTACACTTCCGTCCTCCCGAAACAATCTT
This sequence comes from Siphlonurus alternatus, assembly GCA_949825025.1. NCBI lineage: Eukaryota > Metazoa > Arthropoda > Insecta > Ephemeroptera > Siphlonuridae > Siphlonurus > Siphlonurus alternatus. The sequence goes on from OX463788.1 coordinate 35,054,988, forward strand.
CCCAAATATACAAATTCTTTCACACGTTCCAGCTGTTCTCCTTTTAGGTCAATTCCTTTTGCCTCGTTGCTATCTGAACTACCAAACACCATTACTTTTGTCTTGCTCACATTGATTTTCAAATCCATACGACTAGTACTCACTTCCAAACGGTTTAACCTTCTTTGCGAGTCATCTTCGCTATCAGCTAACACCAATGCATCATCCGTATACAACAACAACCATAACATTATCGTACCCACACTAATTCCATTTTCACCTATACCAGCCAATCTTACACACTTATCCATATATATATATATATATATATATATATATATATATATATATATATATATATGCCTGTTTAATGTGTTTATGGATAAGTGTGTAAGATTATCCATAATAATGGTGTTAGCTGATAGCGAAGATGACTCGCAAAGAAGGTTAAACCGTTTGGAAGTGAGTACTAGTCGTATGGATTTGAAAATCAATGTGAGCAAGACAAAAGTAATGGTGTTTGGTAGTTCAGATAGCAACGAGGCAAAAGGAATTATATATATATATATATATATATATATATATATCAGGGGCGGCTCGTGCCCCTTTTCCGTGGGGGTGCTGCCTGACATGGGACCCGCAGAACACCATGGGGGGGTTTGGGGGGCTCCGCCCCCCAATGGCCCGCCGCAGGCGCGATTTTTTTAAAGGACACGCCCCTTTTTTAGGGTAAAATTATGACAAAATCATATAATAATGCTCTCAACAACGAAGCAGAAATTATCTAAAATCAAAAAATGCATGCATTTTATTTATAATTTGTCATGACATGCACTTATGCGTGCCCTTTTGAAATCGTGATTGAATGTTTCAAACTTAATATAATATCCAATTTTTAATTATTTTTTTTAATTCATAAGTCCTTTCACGTGGTAAGAAACATATATTTATATAAAAATAAATATTGTTTTAAGCCCTTTTTTTTAAATAATAGTCTCAATCAAACTGCATTCAAACTGCATTGTTAATATGAAACCTGAATGTCTGGTATAATTTTTACGCAATGTATATAATGAACATCAAATAAATCGATCATGGTATATACAATATGTACAAAATTAGGCAACAACCAGAATCTAATAAAATTTTTAAAGACAAAATTTAATAAAAAAATAAAAAATGAAATTTATATAAGAAAAAATTGCATTATTAAACATTATTTCAATATTATTAGTATTTATTTAATTGAGAAAAAAATAATCGTAATCCTGTTAAGGTAGAGATAACACGGATCAGCTGACCTAATGCTAAAAAAATCTCAGTCATGAAAATTACGAAAAAAAAAATAATAAAATGTTCTCCTCTACATCGCCTATCAGGTATCCGGCATTTTCGGTGTAAGACATTTCGGTGTAAGGAATGTTCGGTGTAAGCGTTCGGTGTACGGAACTTTCGGTGTAAAGAGATCTTGTGGTGAAAGGAAGATTCGGTGCAAGGAATTTTCAGCGTAAGGAAAATTTGGTGCAACGTTAATAAAACTGTTAAATATAAAATAATGTAATTGTTTTTCAATTTATTAATACTTTTTCTATTTGAGGTCAGAATTAGAAGAACTAGAAGAACTTATGCTATATATATCAATAGTCAGTACATGTTGTCAATATACACCGAACGCTTACACCGAAATGTCTTACACCGAAAATTCCTAGAATCCCTCTCGAGCGGTATAACAGATCAAAGATCCCAATTTTTTTATTATTGTTTTATTTTTTTTTTTAGCCATGCAATATTTCTTTGATTACTATCGCATATTTGCTGCTAAATAATGTACTGCCGGTACACGCAAACCCGGGAAAATAAGCTATATATTTTTCTCATCCTGGAGCAGTATAGTTAACGACGTTTTCTTATATTTTGTATACTCGTACACTTTTACAACTTGTTTTTGTTTTATTGTTTTATTTTTATGTTTGAATTTTCACATTAATGGTATAAAATGCTGTAGTGAATAATTAATAAATAAATAGCTCCCATGTATAATATATCGACTTGTTCCTGGTAAACTTATAATTTATAATAAAATACATGGGCGCGATTCACGAACGAATTAAGTTATCCAGATTTCTCACTTAATTAATTCGATCGACGTTTAGTGCCATCGAGTTAGACTGGCGCTAACTGCGTGGTTAGTAAGAAACCTGTTGTTGTCGTTGTTCGAACGTGAGATCTCACGTTTTTTTACATGCATGCACCACTTAATTTTCAAAAGACAAAAGTGTTGGTTCTTTTGGGACAGTCATATTTTTATTAAAGTAAAATAAAAGTGCTGGTCTTCATTCCTCAGATGCTTCAATATATTTAGTCAATCTTTGTTAGTATATTCACTGATGAATGTAATTAAAATTTTGTTAATCTGCTCAATGAAACCATATTACAGGAAAGGTTTTCGAAGTGTTGTTCAAAATTATTCCCGCATGTCAAATACCACAAGCTCATTGGTTCTGTTGAACCAATGAGCTTGCGGGTACTGCCGATCGCACAGTCCCCGATCGCTCCAAAATCACACGGCTTGAGTGGGAGTTGAAGAGGAGGAGAATGAGGGTGGGAACACTGCTTTGGGCTACTGCTAGTAGTGGCAGTACCTTCCGCTGGGCAGCGCTGAGGGAATAAATTTACGCGGCAGCGGCAAAAATTTCATGATTTTAAATGTTAGAACTGATAAAAATTTGCTGGAAAGTTCAGAAAAATTATAGGATTATTTGATATTTCTAATTGTGTGTTTGTTCCCAAAATTTCTGGGGGGGCTGCAGTACCGCAGTACTATAGTACGAGCCGCCCCTGATATATATATATATATATATATATATATATATATATATATATATATATATATATATATATATATATATATACACAGTATAAAATTTATATCAGAACATCAGAGAACAAAAGACTGTTAACTTTCTGATGTTAAAAAAGTAATTATTTGGTCTAGTTTTTGACATATTAAGTTTTTAGTCAAAAAAGATGCTGATTTGACTTGATTTGACTAATGGCTGCCAGATTTCCAATGATATTCTCACTACATTTATATTCTGTATATCTAAAGAAAACTAGACCAACTATTGCTCCATTTTTTTGGCTGAATATTTATGTTATTATGAATGGAAGGTTTATTATAATTTTCAGAGTAATTCATCATCTCCTAAGACTAGTGTCGTTAATCTTTAACTTCATTTCTAAATTTTTTATGAATTTTTAAGCTTGCGCAGCTCAGAAAAGTTGACTTTATCCAACGTTGTTGATTCTAACAAAAAAGAAAGTCTCCTATATTTTATTTTGGCTATAGATACATACAAATAACACTGACACACAAAGAACGAAATTTTTTGTGTGTCAGTAATGTTAAATATCTATGTCAATTGCGCCCTGAGCTTCAACACTGCAAAGTTGAAGTGCACCGACCTATGACACAGACAGTACTCTTTGTACTTTGGCCAAATGACTTTATTTTCTCTAACAAAATTCTTCGTATATATCTGAAATTTTGCTGTTTGTCATTATGATTCAGAATATTAAATTTTTAATGTGAATGTTTTTTTTTTTTTTTTTTAATTTAATTTAAATTAAGAATTTTCAACAAACTTGAGATTTGCATTTTAGTCATTTAAATATAAACAGTAAATTATTATTTTTTTCCCAGCATATGAACCATTATGATGTTGGCACAAAATTTACTCCCATGGATGTTTTTTCGAGCGACGTCAACAAGAATAGTATAAATAAATCCTCTATAAATTGTTTCCCTTCAAGTATCTGTATAGCAATGCTAATTACTTGTTTTCTCTCTTTGCAGGATATACCACAGCTACAATGGAAGAAAACGAAAAGAAATCGGACACCAACATGGTAAGTTTAGTTTTTATTAATACAGTACTGTAAGATTTTCTTACTAAATTATCATGTATACTATGCATGAGCAAGATCAAAAGCATGTGCACTGTGTTTACTGCTTAGGTTTTTCATAATTTAAATGGAGAGCTGAGCAATTATGTAATGTTCAAAAAAATATAAAACTTAGCCCGTGATTCAATTATAAACCCTATAATGCACTTTTTTTTTGTGAAAATAAATAAAGAATTTACATCACTATTGAGAGGCAACTGTAATTCAGTGAAAAGAAGAAAAAAAAAGTGGGTACTAAATTCTTAGAATGAAAGCTCATCCTGATGGTCAATGATAGAATTAAATGGAACATTACTTTCTTCATTCATTCCTCAGATGTTATTACCACACTAAGATATAAATCCCCATTCGCTTCGGTAAATATGAGCTATGACCTTCGTCATTACCTTCTATTACCTATTTATTCTATTTTCTATTACCTTTGTCAACAAATCGGCATAATGATTTTGAACAGAATCACAGTAGTAAAAAATCTGAACAGATTACTAAACAGTCTTCATTTATACTTATAATGGTTTTGTTTTTATAACAAATAAATAAAAACAAATAAATATATTTTGTAGATATAAGCTAGTTAATCTACAAATGGTACTGAATCTTAACACTATTTTCTCCTTCTCACATTTAAAAGAAACTTAGTCTTATTTACTTATAAGAGAGAGGTGAAGAGACTTGTGGCGAGACTTTTGCCTGAATCATAGGATTAGGGTGACTGGACACTTTTGTGAATGGGATATCCTTTTTCACGTCACCCATTGGGTTGTTGTACTCTCTTTTTTTATGTACTGATACTCAATAAACATATATTATTATTACAGGATAAATTACACTACATGTTAATTCAAAAGTGCAAAACATTACAAATGCACGTAAATGCATTTAGAGTGGGAACTAGGACCTTTCATTTTTAGTATTTTTTATTATATATCGTCCCTTGTCAGTAATTATGAGCTATTTACCGATCATGATTTTGTTGCAATTATGAGGTATTTACTATTTCAGGTTAGCGTAACAATAAGCTTTATTTTATACCAATTTAAAGCTCATAATTGCACTTACCTGAAATAGTAGATAGCTTATTATTACAACAAAATTGTGGTCATCTGATAGCTCATTATTCCGGACGAGGGATGATAAATGGCTAAGATCCGTTACCTGAATGTGATGGAGCTCATTATTCCGGACGAAGGATGATAAATGGCTAAGATCCTTACCTGAATGTGATGGATTTGAACTTTTTGAGGATATGAACCGGCTTTCGTCCAACACAAGTAAAACTAGCAGAAGTTACGAACTGATTACAGACCCCTCCTTTCCTCCTCCGCGATATGGATGATGGGCTGGATGAGTCTCAAACTTCACATTTGATTGAAATTTTAATTGGCATTAAGCTTCCACTATGCAGCCAGCAAAAGAATTAATTACACTGTAAATTAAAATAAACAATTGTTTAAACTTTTCAGTAGTAACGTTTTTTTTTTTTTTTAAGATTTTACTGTTTTATATTGAGTTAAAAAGTCACCAAATTTGTAACTATGATGATGAAGGACACGATCCAACACGATGAATCATTAGTAAATAATTTTTTTATGCAAAGGGTAACTATTCATATTGAATGTATTTTTTAATTCACTTTTCGCACTTTTACCCTTGCCGGTGTCAAAATAGCATAGCCCTGCACCCGGCGTAGGATTTGCTTCTTCCCGCCTTCCCGGTGACTCTATCAAGCCAAGCAAATACGACCATAAAGTAACTATAATTAAAAAGGTAGTCAGTCATCTCCCGCCCCGCCCCTCTCCCCTCCGCCTCCTCCTTCCTCATTCTCTCTCCTCATCCACATATCATCCACAAATAGCATCTTCTTTCCCCCACCCCCCTCCCTTCTCAAAGTCTTACATCAGGTATCTCTAGGTACTCTCAGGTACAATGTATTTAGTCTCAGATCACCTGAGGAAGAGAGCGGTTGACTCTCGAAAAATAGTGCTATATGTAGTACATGCAAGTGTTAGTGACGTGCACAAACACTAAGTGACCATCGCAACAAACTACATACAGAAGGATTACATCGAACACCGGCAAAGGTAAAAGTCCGAAAAGTGAAATAAAATATATGATGAATCATGTCCATACTGCTACCAGCGTTGCAGCTATGCTATTGTCTGTGTCCAATGGTATGCGAAAATAACTATGAATGAAGGTTGTGGCTTTAAGTACACTGCTGGGAGGGTATCTTATGGCCTCGATTGTATTGGGGCAAGAGTGATGAACTTTTGTAATTAACAACAAATTTCAAGTATATTCACTGAGTTAAGACAAATGTAGAACTTTTGTTGATGAGATGAAGTCTTGAGTCTTGTAAAGGCGCACACGGCAAAAGTCACAAGTTGTTAACCCGACAGTGTCTCAACGTCGAATCTCAAACTTCACATCCAAAGTTTAAAATCAGTTGTTCCTTTTTGGAAATGCATGGATCTGTTTCACATCCTCCTTACCTTATGGACCTAGTCACATCCAATCACATCCAGGTAACGGACCTCAGCTCGTATTAGTGGCGTCTTCAGAAAAATATACAAACATTAGTTCCACATTTTCTATAATTATTATAGGTGCTGCAGAGCCTTCCCTTGCATACAAACTTTCCATTTTGTGAAGTCTCAAGGGACCCAAAAAATCATGACTTCATAAAATCGAACTTCACAAAAAAAAAAAAAAAAAAAAAAAGGAAAGGAAAGAAAGAAAGAAAGAAAAAATCGATTTTTAATATTATTTTGGAAAAAAACATATAGGTTGCTTATTTAACAAATCATAGGCCAATTTGATGCTATTTTCCAGTTAATTATGTATTTTTTTAATAATTTTATAGTGTAATTAATTAATGGTTAAATAATAAACAAAGGTACTGTACATATACTGTATTTAACAATTATTTTTATTGTTTTCTTAATTAATAAAGTTCTCATCATTATTGTAATAATACAGTATTTTTTAAGAGTTAAGGGTAAAGTGACTTGCCCAATGTCTCACTCATGAAAATTATGAAACAAATCTTAAAATGTTCCCCTCTTCATTTTATTTATTTATTTATTTATTTATTTATTTATTTATTTATTTATTTATTTATTTATTTATTTATTTATTTATTTATTTATTTATTTATTTATTTATTTATTTATTTATTTATTATTTCACCTGATACATTATTACAGATACATGATATAGGCATAATGCAGGGTGGGGATAACATACAAAGCATATTAGACACTATTTCACAATATGTGGCAGTTATCCTTACTAAATTACAAATATTTGGTACATTAACCAACATCAATAATATACTAATATACTAAGAACTTTTACATAAGTAGAATGACTAAGCTGCTGTAAAAAATTGATTGTTAGTGCTAAGCTTCACCTGTGGAGGTAACTTATTCCACAAATTGACAGACCTAACAACGAACCTTTTCTTGTACAGTTAAATTCTAGCTTTAGGTGGAATTAGCAATGTACAACCTTCTTGGCCTCTAATGGGCCGTCCTTCACGAATAGAGTCAGTAATATTGATATCCACGCAATTTGATAGACATTTTTTCGAATAAGTTACATCTATAACATCAAAATAGCTTTGTATTGGAATTATTTTAGTGTGTGAACAAGAAGGAGGGTTATTGTTATACATAAACAAATTTGACTTTCTTTCCAATCCTTTTCTTTTCATTCCCTATCAGTAGCTAAATTATCTGACCTGCATACAAATTCAAACTTGTTTTTGTTTTTGTCCATGTTAAATTAGTGAACTTTAAAAATTCATAACTCAAAAACTACGTAGTTCAAATTTGTATATGGTCTGATAATTTAGCTGCGGATAGGGGATGTAGAGGAGAACATGTTTCATAATTTTCATTTTTTATTTATTTTTTATTTATTTAATTTTTTTTTTTTAACTTTGGACGTGTTTCCTTACCCTTAAAGAAAATGAAAGAACCAAAATACATGTGCATAAACTGCTACTCTAAACTTGTGACTTGCTACAAATTTCTTACAAATAATATGATTGATGTACTTTCTGAGCAAGGACCATGCAATAGCAGGTTGCGTATCAATCAGAAAGTTTTGAAACAAAGTGAATAAAGCCGGTATTACACAATACAATTTTGCATACAATTTTTCCTTGCAAGAAAATTTCATCTCCATACAAACAAATGGAGTTCAAGTTTTCTTGAAAGGAAAAATTGTATGCAATAGTTAGAAAACTTGCATCGTGTAATACCAGCTTAACAAAATATAAATTTAATACAGCACAATTTAAAAAAAAAAAAAAAAAATCATAAAATTGAAAAAAAAAAAAAAAAAAAAAACATTTTAAGGGACTGATTTTGGACTTCATAAAATTGAATTAGTGAATTATTCACAAAATCGAAAGTATTAACATTGAAAGGCCTATCCAGTTGGCCGGGACCAACAGTCCTACTTCACAAAATCAAAAAATTCATTTCACTGTATTTTTTTTTTTTATCCATGCAGCCTCAGTTGCGTAACTAATGAAGGCATTTGATGGGATGGATATCATTTTTCTCTTGTCTAATTATATACATTATAACAAAATGTTGCAAAGAAGACAGACAGCTGACATCTCTTACATAGTTGGTATCTCAAAAGATGAATTAATTATATGAGTATAAAGAAAGACTTTGAAAAACTTGTGGATTATATGAGAGTCTGATGAAAAGTTCTGAGAAACACATATGTGTAATAGTAATAGAACAAAAACAACACCTGAGTGGCATTTCAATAGGCTGTATGTAAATTTTCACACCCCTGTGACTTATATTAATTAGCTGGCATTAATTTCCAAAAGGTCCTAAAAATCCTCATTTTCAGGGCATAAAAATCACTTTAAGGTCCTCCTAGGACTAAAAACTTAATTTCTCCGTTTCTCCGAGTACTTTTTTTTAGTTTTAGGAGTAGGTAGTTATGCGAGAGATGTAGATTAGGGATATAGGGGTGGTAGGAAAGCAATTTTTAATAAAATTCATGTTTTTTTTTGGCTCACGACTTTAGGGTTGAGTGATTATTTATTTCTCTAGATATGTGATTTTTGCAATTACAGCAAAGTTAAATTTATCAGGGATATTAATATAATATAATATAATATAATATAATATAATATAATATTGCACATTTATTTTAGTGCCCTTTGGAAGGCATTAAATTAATAATAAGCCCTTGGAACTCCAAAAAACAATTAGCATGACCTTTTTAGCTTAATGTTGACTCTCGTTGACTCTCGGCTTAGTTAGGGCACAAAAACTGTTGTTCTTCCACTTTCGAGACTGTTCCTTGGACTTTCGTGTTCTGTGATAAACCCTTGTTGCATATCCAATGCCCACTTACCGGAAAAAGTCTGTCCAAAACCTGCAAAATGGACTTGCATATCGTCCCTCGTCCGCAATAATGAGCTATCTGCTCCACGATCTCGTTGCAATAATGAGCTGTCTGCTATTTCAGATGAATGCAATATGTATTGAGTTATAAATCGGTATAAAATAAGGCTCATAATTTCGCTCGAAGAGGGACGATATCCTTACCTGCTCTTTTTGTGATCCTCAAGATAGAAGTCGCAGCAGCCATTTTGCTAAGAGCTTTTTCACCCTAAATTTTATAGTGAGTTTATAATTTTTTCTGTTCCATGGGAATGCCAAGAATCTTAGCTATCTATTGATATTAAATACAATGGTAGTTAAAAATAATTTAGTAAATTTTTTAATCATATTTGCAGTAAAAGATGATTTGGGCCCTAAACTAAGGGCAAGGAAATTGAGATGTTATAGAAGGCTCAGGCTTATGGGAGTCTTTCGTCATGCTCTTTTTAACGATGACTTGACTTGTAGATGGCTCCGCATGTCGCATCAAGGTTTATCTGTCTAGTAGCAGAGAGGAGGGGATGGAAGGAGGGCCGAGCCAGGGAGAAGACACGACTAAAATGTTGGAGTGGGGGTAGGAATGCGCGGATGAATGGAAGCACTTGCAGCAAGCAAAAATACACGAACTGAGATAATATGATATCTCATACTAGAGCCTGACTCACAAATGTCTGAAATTTCGAAAAAACATTTAATGTTATAATTTTTTTTTGTTACTATACTTACCCAAATCCTAAATAATGCACAAAATAAAAAAAAATTAATTATGACATTAATGATATATTAATATTATTATATATTATTTATGATATTTTTTTGTTTTGTCTATGTTTTATTGTTTCATTATCATTATAGATTTAATTTTATTTTTTTATAATAGATTATATTATAAATTGCATTAAATCAATGATAATAGTTGATTCAATTTGAATTAATAAACATTATGAATTTTATGGATTACAAATTTGCGTGTATACCACAAATGAGCTGAAGATCGAGATGGAAAATCAGAATTTTATCAATTTTATTTTTGTTATAAATTTCTATACTTATTTCAATAATATTTAAAAGAATACTCTTTACTTAGCAGCAGTAACAGAGTCAAATACGTTAACTAAATGACTTTACTGATGACTCGATCACGACACCTCCGTGGTTCTCGTTGGACACATGCGCTAGTTTAGTTTATTTAGTTTACCAAATAGAACTAGATTAGTCGCGTTGACGAAGATCGAGTCATTACTGTTAGTATTATCATAAATATTATATATATTTATTAATATTTTTAATAATTATTATATATATTTATTAATTTTTTTTAGTTTATATTTATGTTATGACTTATGCTTGCTGTGTAGTGCGAGATAACAGTCGTTGAGTTAACAATTGGTCTCTATTATTCTGCTGGTAAACAGTCGGCGCCGGCGGCTATTTTGCCTGGGTCATAAACTCAACCATTCATATTTTGCTTCATTGTTTTCTTCCCTGTCTGCGTGTTTCTGCTCTAGCAGGCAATGCTCCTCCTCCTGGGTCCCCCTCCACTGCCTTGCCTCTCGTGTCTTTTTGCCTCAGGCCATAGCGACATCAGCGACATCTAATAGTCCAGTCCTTAAATTCTTGATGTAATGGTGGGGGGAAGTTAAAATTGGAGGTGGGGAGTGACGAAAAGTTAACACGGGCCTGAGCCTTCTACAACATCTCAATTTCCTTGCTAAGGGGGTCATCTTAATTAGCCAGTCTACCACGTTTAAAATTAGCTACCAATTATTACATGACAGGTGTTCATTTTGTCCTATCAAAATTGTATATATGCGTTTCTCAGCACTTTTCATCTGACCCTCGTAGTGAATTTATTCTCATGAGGGATGAAGGTGCATTTTAAAAGTTGCAATTTTGTGAAAGCTGAATAAATCATCATTCTTGTAATTGACGAAAACGATTGACACATATCATAATATATTCAGAGGGTTCATTGAAACATATAAAAGTTTTTAAATTTGCTGCGGACTGGATGCAAAAAAAAAAAAAAAAAGTAATATTGAATTTATTTTTTCTGTAGTCCCACTGAATATAGAATTATTATTTTTCAAAAACATGTTTTTTCATGGATTTTGGTTATCCTTTTCTTTAATTAAATAACAAATATTACTTACTGATTCATTCATTTATGTAATTATTTTGCTATTTTATAACGGTTCAAATAGTGCATGTGTTTGATTAAGTAAAGTGAGTACTACAAATTTGTTCGGCAAAAAATATTCGCTTCGAGTCAATTAGAGATTAGAGTAAGCAAGTAAAATTTAGATTAGATAACACTTTTATTTTGAGATAATCAAGGTTTACTCTCCATTTGATTACATGTAAAACCAACATTTTCATAAGTTTATTTTGTTTCTTGGCTCGAAAATTATTGTTTGAAATTGAATTAAATACTATACTATATTTTAGCTTCAACCTAAAAAAATAAATAAAATTTACTTTTTCTCAAACCAATTTTCTGTTAAAAAAAAAATAATAATAATAAATAAAATCTTCTATGTTAATTTAAAAGAGTTTTTCTTTATTGGGTGATTATTGGGCGTCGTTGGGTTTTTGGGTGAATGTACGCATTTTGTGTATAGACTTTCGTCTTTTGCATTCACCAATTGGGTTTTGACTAATTGGTGAATGCATCATGGTTTTATGATCGAAAAAAAAACGCTTCAGCCCAGGCTGGCTGGCCCGTGATTTCAAACACACTCAATAACAATCTAAGCTACTTAAGCATAATTCATACAGTTGACCAATAGAAGCAAAAAAAGGAATACATATCCATTCCAGCATTTACGTTTTGTGTACTTAAGGGTTAACCTGAAAATTGGTAAAATTTAACATGGGGAAAAAAGTCATCGAAGGATCTTCTTCAAATTAACTCATTAGACTTGCAACAGTTTCTTATAAGTCTCAATTTTTTTCAAAATTTGTTAACTGCTTAATTATGAAATTCGATGAGCATATATTTCATAACCTGGTGGTAAAAACAAATTCTGAAAAAAATCAGGGCTTATAAGAAGACTGTTATAAGTCTACCTAGTTAATTTGAAAAATATCTTTCAATTACTTTTTTTTTTTTTTTTTTTTTTTTTTTTGTCCCAATTCTCAGGTTATACCTTAAAAAATGTTGAAATCTCTCTCAGAATGTTGAATTAAGATAGTCCAGGCTGTCTTTCGCCCTTTCAAATGCACTCTTAAGTAGTTTAAGTTACTGCATTACTTTTTGACTGAAAGCTAACATAATGTATGAAGGTTCGTGACTTTCATTTATGACTTTCTGATCAACTGTAAGCACAGTTTGCCATTACTTAGAATTGTTAGTTAACTTAACTTAGTCTGCCAATATTTTTCTCTCCAGATAATTTTGTTAATATCTGATGTTGAGCGTATTGTTCATCCAGAAGTAATGCACTAATTACAAGTAAATTTTTATGCATTACATTTTTCAGTTTTATATCACTTTAATATTTTTTCGAGTGTTCCAAGGTGCTGAGAAGAGATCAATGACATCCCTCCACTTGCACTTTGAACTAGGCTTTTGGAAGCTATTGCTTATTATTGAATTATTTTGAAAAACTCCTCTTACAGGTCAATTCGGACAGTTCTTGCACATCACATCTTGAGCCTGGACTTGATGCTAAGGCAGAGGAGAATCCTGAGGTAATTCTTAAAGTAATTAATTTGAGTGCTCAAATAAACTTTATACATTTTTTTTTCTAGAATGCCCCCTTCAGTACAATTGGGAAGAGAAAGTTAAAAGATACATGTTCTCCCTCTAAGAAGAAAGGCAGTCCAATGAAGGATGGAAGATCCTCATCTTTATCAATAGCAGGACCAAGTACATCAAGAGCTAAGTGGAGTTCCAGCTCGTCATCAGAGAGAGAAGAATGTCCTGTTTGTAGGAAACAACTAGGGAGAAAGCCAATCGCAGTTCCTGATTGTTGTAATCACTCATTTTGCTATGAATGCATTAATGCATGGGTCACAAAAGCAAAATCAAATTGTCCTATGGACCGTAAAGACATAAAATTATTAAAGATATACGACAAAGGGAAGTTTGTAACCACCGAGGCTGTTGAACCAAAGGTGCCAGAAGAAGAAGAAATTGCTCCTGAAGACGAAGGAGAAATATGCCCAGTAAGTTTAAAGAAAACATAAAAAATACATGAGTGACTTGAATTAGTGTTATTTTCAGTCTTTTCATTTCAAAATTATTTGCTATATTTTTGAAAGCTTGGGATATCTTGTTTTTTAAATGAAGATAGTACAGGCAATGCTGTTTAAATTACTTGCTATTTTTACGCAGTAATAAATTTTTGGTAAATTAAAATGTACTGGTAATGAATATTGTCTCTTGTCCATAATAATCAGCAGCTGTCCGTCTGTAACATCAAGTGAGTGCAATCATGAGCTTTCTGGCTTACCGATTTAAAGCTATTAACTGCTCTCACCTAATATAGTAGGCAGATAAATCATTTTTGTGGGTGAGGGGCAATACATTGTTTTTCCTAATTGTTAATGTTTGTCTTGCATGACCTATATATTATTTTGCAAATAAATAACTAAAGCAATCAATCTTTGTCTAAAACTAGTTTTTGTTTGTTTTTCATTGGGCTTATTGCATTACTTTGAACCTAATTTATTTTCTATTGTTGTGGAAATGTCTGCCTCAAATCTACCAAATGCATTAATTTTTTTATTATTGCTGCTTGTACTTATTTTTTTCCAGGATTGTGGTTGGATTGGGATTCGACCATCCATTGGCGTTTGTCTTCATTGTATGTTTCATCATGACCATCCGTGGCCTGTAGAAGATTGTCCACAATGCATGGAAGCAGAGGTAATTATAAAACACAAATTTGAAAAAAAATATCAAAGAAAATTTGCCTCATACCTATATTATTATTTCAGTCAAATGCTTCGGATGACGAATGGGAACCTGCTACGTATAGATCACGACGTAGAGTGGTAAGCAGTTTAAGCTAATAATACACATATTATAAAATTATTATATAATAATATTAAATTTAAGGAAAATAAACCATTTCGGTTGTGATACATATTTTAAAGGAAAGGATAGGAATAACCAGCAAGGCCTTACCGATCGAGAAGTCACAGAAGGAGAAAATCTTGCAGTCACAGGTTCACTCGAAAAATAGTTAAATATCTACATATTGAAGACGTTTCGCACCGTCTAGGTGCTTCATCAGTTCGGATAGACGGTGCAAAACGTCTTCCAAATGTAGATATTTAACCATTTTTCGAGTGAACCTGTGACCGCAAGATTTTCTCCTTTTGTGACTTCTCGATCGGTAAGGCCTTGCTGGTTATTCCTATCCTTTCCTTTAAAATATATATAATAATATTATAATTGTTTGCATTATAAATAAAATGTTATTTTTCATTTTTCCCTAGCCTGTAGAGAGTTCTGATATTGAGGTGATGAGCTCTGAAGAGGACTCACCTGCAAATAGCAGTGATAGTGAGGATGAAGGAGACACAGAAAAAGAAGATGATGGTGAGCCAGAGGTGATTGTGGCTGCACCTGTGCGGCGCAGGGCTCCAGTTAGACGCAAAACCAAAAGGAAAGTTGTAAGAAAGAAGAGGCGCAAAACAGCAACCAAACGTAAAACAACAACTAAGCGAAAGAGGAAAACAAAGACTCGCTCTACTCCTGCTACTACAACCCGACGAAAGAAAAGAAAAACAACTCGTAAAAAAAAGGTAAGGAGAGTTGTCTGGTGTCGCTGTGTGTACATTCAAACGAATTTTGAAATTTTGATTCTATTCTGTACACTAACAATATTTTTCGTCATGTAACTTTACAAAAAATTGTTAATTATCCATCTCTTAAGTGTGAAAAAGTAAGAAGCTTTGACAATTCATCAAACTCTATTGTTAAATTATAAATTATGTTATTTTTTTTTTTTTTTCCTGCAGGTGTCGCTGAGAGCTCGTCGCAACCAAGCAAGAAGACAGATAGCTCCCTCTGACTCTGCAAAAAGCCGATTGGCAAAGCTGCTTGGATTAAAACCGCCTAAAGATCCAAGACAGTTTATTCCACGAGGGTGCAAGCCAAAACCTGTTACACCAGCTCAAAGAGCTGCTGCTGCAGCGTCAAGTTCTAGTGTGGTTATGACACGGCCAGTTGGAAGCCTCAACTATTACCACAGAGCACTCCCTACTTTACATCTCTTTGGTGGTGATGAACTAGACTACTTTCCTTCAGAGTAAGTTAAATTTTTCAAGTCACTATAAATTTGCTAAACGTCCTGTATTTGTCTAAGAGCTCATCTTGAGAAAAATGAGGTAAAGTATTAGTTACAAATATTCTGCTCTGCCACTTCAACTGTCATTGGAATTAACATTCCTTCATACAGTGAAATTCACATGAAATTCATGCATCAATTTTTTAGGCCCCTTTTTACTGCGAAGTTTCAAAACCATTGCATGAAAGGCGCATTTGAAAGTGTACGGCATGATGAGGCCTAAAATGCTTGAATCGGCTTGGCTAAGCTCTTTAGCATTGCTCAAATTGGTGTATGGGATCGGAAAAAAGAGGCAATTACGACACAAATTGGCAAGTTAGCGACTTGTTAAAAAAACGTGTTGAGGTGGAAGTACATAGGTGATTACATACACATGACATAAGAAATACTCACTTGCTGTAACTTCCACTGCTAACTATAGGTGGTGATTAAAAAGAGCATCAAAATGGACAACCTACATGAAATTTTTTTATCACAGAAATGAATAGAGGGCACCAAATTGAGCTACTATGAATTTTTCAGATTTTTTTGAGACCCGGAACTATTTTTAAATAATTATTGAAAGTCCTGTGATTTCAGTTGGCACCCCTGAATCCTTAATAAAAAGGATAGGACCGAGGTTGCCTATTGACGCCTCCAGGGGGCGTGGCCGCACTCTCATTAATTTTTAAAAATAGTTCTGGGTTTCAAAAAAAGCTGAAAAAATTCAGAGTAACATAATTTGGTACCCTCAATTATTTTCTGCAATAAATTTTTTTCATATAGGTTGTCCATTCTGTGCAAGACATTGCTGTTGCAGCACTAATTCACCTGAAGGATAGGATTTCACAGCAAGTGTGTCAAAATACTCAAAATCGTGTAACATCACCGCCATCGCTCATGTGAAACCACCTCAAGACTAGAAAAAAATTAAACCAAGCTCATCCAAAACTGGAATATTGGTGTACAAATATTAACGAATCAATGAATAAAAAATTATTAATAGAAAATCTGATAAACCTCGTTCTTTGGTAAATCATGTTTACATTAATGCCTCTTCACAAAATTAACTTTTCTCTACAAGAAAATGTCCCACAGGCCTTGAAATGATATTTTTTGTGCTTATTTTTTTGGTGGACGAAATGTTGGTTGACATTTGTTAATATTGAGGATTAAAAATTTGCAGCATTTCCTCCATTTTTCGGCATGACCCGACCAATCAATTTGTGAAGTTCTACTGTGTTACCAATCTATGCAAGTATTTCACCAAAAATATTCCTTTTTGTCAACGTGAAACAATATATATATTTTTTTTACTGTTTTACTGTAATTTTTATAATGTTGAAAACCATGTAAAAATACGTATATTCTTTTTTACTTTTAGATGTTTTTAATTGACACAGGAAAATTGGTCGTTTTTTGGCATTTTTATAATATTGAAATTTAGTGAAAACATTTTCTTATTGAGAAAAATTACTGTTATGTTGGTGTGCTCCTAGAATGTTTTCATTATGGGTGGGTGTGGTGGGCCATGCTGCTTTTTAGTGAAAATGTCTTTATTTCTGCTTCAAGAAAAATTCATTTTTATTAGAAAAAAGGCCATCCACCACCAAATAAAGTACATATTTGTGATCAGAAATGTTTCTTATATCTACAAATGGAAGTTTCATCGCAATATTGAAGGAAGCATTAATGTAAACATTTACCCGCTTAATACGTTCTTTTTCATAAACAGTAGCAAACGTTTTGGAAATTTTCAAGTCTGCGTAGGGATTGGAGACTATTTTTTTTTTTTTTTAAAAAAAAGAATTTGTGTCTACCATTAAAGCAAGTTGAAACTGTTAAAAAAAATAATTAACACATTACTTCAAGTTACTTTCTGAATTATTACACTTTTTATTAGGTTGCTGGGCCTAATAATGTTGCAAAAGAGAAAGTCCCAAAATAATTCGTAAATTTATGTCCAACCTACCTTTAATCTCTGGCGGCTCATCAGACTGAAAAGACGGGGGGTAAATGTGTCAATTGCCCCAAAATACCAACCAAACTGAAAAGAGTGCAGACCATGACAATTTATCTATTCTACTTCCCCCCCCCCTTTTTTATTAGCTTTTTTGTGCTTAAAGTATTAAAATAATTCATAACACTGTATATGCAAGTATTCTTTTACTTCCTACATTAAGGGTGTAGTCCGTATTATGTTCCGAACGTTCAGAACATATGAGTGATTACGGACCGACTCTGAACAAAAACATTGACTTCAAAACATCAGACAACGGACCACTTTAAGAACATCTTTTTCGCGGTAATACGCATCAGTTTAAAAAAAAAATACAAAAAAGAGAGAACTGTTCACTGGCTTCAGAAATTTTAACATAAAACTCACGTAACAGTTATTGATCACCAATTAAGCAAAGATTTACCTCAAATCAAACAGTTATCACGTAGGTTGCACAGGTTTGTTACGTACTTTTCAAATTTCCCCCAAAAAATTGTGATCAGCTTACTCTAGTTCCGATGGTTCGGAGGAGAAGTTCGCAACACTCGGAACCTCTTTTTTGAAGTCAGCTGACTCACTTCGGGTAACCTCGGAAATGGTTCTGAACATTCAGAACATAATAACGGGACGCCAAATCGAAGGTTCCGAACGTTCAGAACATAATACGGACTACACCCCCAGTCTTGGCTTATAAAACTAGACATTTAGACGTTTAAACCATTGAGGTATAAGGTCGTTACACCTCTTTATGGAAGAAAAAGAATTGTCTTTTTATTGACTAGATATGTCTGTTTCTACACGACATCAACTTAAGTGCTGCAGTCTGTATTGTTTATTTTTTAGAAATAACTTAGCTTGAAATTTAATATTCTTAGCTAATATTATACTTACAAATACAGTATCTAACATTATATCTAATATGTTGTTTTTTTTTGTATCTGTGTTTCTTTAAGCTCTGACTCTGAGAGGGGAGGTGGTAACCAAGGAGGGGCAGCTGCTGTAGCCACTCGTCATGCTCAGAATTGGGTTACCTCTGAAGTACGAGGAGTAAGAAGATTAAATAGACAAAAAATAATACATGCTCCACAATCAGCACCAAGCTCAAGTGCTTTTCTCTTAGAACCAGTAGATATTTTGGGATCTATTTTAGAAAGTCAAGCACAGAGGCGAACAAAATTTGATATCTGTCCTGACGGTAGCATTTTAATGCATTCATCAAAGAACAATACTAAGTATTCAGAAACACCTTTTCAAAGCCCACGTTTGGATTTGAAGAAAATAGAAAAATTGGCTTCTCAACGACCCAGTAACCCAAGTTCTTCAGATAAAAATCCTAGTTCAACTGCAAATAATATTCCTGATTCAAACTCTGGACAAGTCTGTAGCTCACATAATACTACGGAATGTGGTGTATATCAAGATCCTGCAGTGGCAACCTCAGCATCATCAAGTTTTAGTTCTCTTGGCAATAACCAGCTTGACAATGTTAACTCACAATCCAGTAGTTCACTACTTACGTCTAACATAAAAAATAAGCCTTCACCAGAATCACAAGATGAAGATGAGGAAATAGATATATACAGTGATATACCAAGTTCTGACATTGCCAGAGACGTGGAAGAAAATTCACCTCTGTCTTCTCCGAAATTAAAAACACCTCCAGCATTAGATGAAGAACATTTTGACACTTCTATGGCATCCTATGGATCTAATGATACGGAAGGAGAAGAGGAAGAAGAAGAAGATGAAGGGAATGAAAGAATGATTATAGATGAAACAGATGCAGTGATTCAGTCACCGCCAACCCGTCAAGAAGAATTTCTTCATAATCTAACTACTGAGCCATCTTCAACTCTTCCAACAACATCCGAACCATATGATACGCGTGAAATACCTCTGCCACCTCCAACAGACGGAAGTCCCTGTTATGGAGCAGATTCATCCAATAAGTATGGAAGCAGCAGTCCTTGCTATGGAGGAGGGTCTCCATCATACACAGCTGCTGATGCAGTAGCACCTTCAAGGTATCAAGATGATTTATATTCTGGTCTTCCAACACCAGTTGATGTGTGCCCAAACCTATTTACTTACTCAGCTGCCAGTATGGATATTGCTCGCAGCTGTGGGGCAGAGGAAGAAGAACGTGATAGAGTACCAGTGGATGGTGCTGCATTATCACCAGCAGAATGTCCCATGTCTCCAGAATCGCAAGGATATCCAGAAGTACTCAATACTCTCTCTGAAATTTTTCCAAGTGCAACTAGAGCTAATGTTGTAAAACCGTTACCTAATGCAGATAATGCTGTTGAGATAAATGCAGAGGAGGAGAAAATTACAAGAAGACACAGTTTAGTAGAAGAAATATTTGGTTCTGATTCAGAGGATTGTGATGTATCTAATTATGAACTGCCTCCTCCTCCTGTCCCTTCTAGTCGGTCAGCAACTATACACATGACTGGCCTTGAAGGTCTTGATACTGAAACTATATCTGAGGCAGAAGAGGAAGCTAATTTCAATGATCCTGAAGAGTATGCAGATCAAAGTAATGATGCCTTGACAGTATTGCATAATCTTGCTGCACTAAAACGAACTAATTCTAGTAAAACTGATGCAGACTACGAGGAAGGAGAAATAGTTGAAGATCGTTCCAGAACTTACACAGAAGCAGTAGATGTTTGTTCATCCAAGGAAGCTGATGACCCTCCAGCGAACGTCCTTGATAGTCCTATTGTTCCAACAT
Source organism: Siphlonurus alternatus (assembly GCA_949825025.1). Lineage (NCBI taxonomy): Eukaryota > Metazoa > Arthropoda > Insecta > Ephemeroptera > Siphlonuridae > Siphlonurus > Siphlonurus alternatus. The sequence goes on from OX463788.1 coordinate 35,075,373, forward strand.
CTCCTGTAAGTCCAGACCCATCAATGATGGATAATACAGAAAGTTTTGAAAATAATACACCACTCAGTCCAGTCGCCAATGAAGAACGTCCTCCTTCAAGGTCTGTTTCTGCTAGTAGAAGAAGAGATAATAAACCTAAAAGCCCTGAAAGAAGAAGAGGTAGAGATAGAGAAAGTAGAAGTAAGAAAAATTCCAATAAATCTGACCTGGACAAATTGAATTCTGCAAATATTGAATGGAAGAAATTGTCTAAAAACTCGAAAGAAAGAAACTACAGGGATGGTAAAGCTAAAGAAAATGTCAGCCATGATCGAAATGAGAAAAAAGAAAGATCCAACCGAGAAGACAGGCGAGGAAAGAAAAAGAAAGAAAAACGAAAAGATTTAGAGCGATATGATGTTAGAAAAGTTATAAATGAACGATCCCGACGGGAAGCTGAAAGGCGCAGGCGGGATAAATTTGGCCGTGACATTTCTCGAGAAAAATCTCATTCCCAATCGCCATCTCATAGCCCTCGCCCTCTAACTCACCATCAACCTCGACACAGACATAGAACTCCTGAAGCTGCTGATTATCAAGTTGTGAGAAGCAGAAGTCGAAGGTATCGTCATGAATCTTGGTCCTCCAACCATTCACACTATTCAATGTCTGGATCCTCTCGAGGTTCATCAACCCAGCCACCTGTCCGTCATCAATCAAATAGTAGCCGTCACAGACAACATCATCACAGCAGAGATGAGGACAGAGGTCGCAGTGGTGAGCAGCAAAAAATTAGGGCTAGGTCTTTGTCTCGTTCTCTAACACGCTCATGTTCAAGGGAGAGAGAGGTTGCTAGACATGCAAGGAGAGAAAGATCCCTTAGTTACATTCAGGCAACACCTGGCATGGTTACTATTGTATCAGGACATGAAAGGATGGCTGCACAGGGTATGAAAGCAACACATGGCCTTACAACTGCTCAGCTCCCTGAATCTGTTATTTCTGCTGCAATAGTATCTTCTAATAATTCCGCTCTTAAAAAAAAAGCTGATAAACCAAAAGACAAGAAGAAAAAAGAGGGCAAAAAGAAAAAGAAAGAGCATCATAGACATGTTCTTGCTCCACTAGCTCCTGCTGGAAGCATCACAAACAATAACCCACCAGCCACTGCAGTTAATATTACAACCTTGCCTGCTGTTGAAAAGAAGAAAAAGAAGAGAGAGAAATCTCCTCCTGCTTCTAAAGAAGTATTTGCTTCTGGTGATAACATTCTTGTAAGTGTGAACTTTAATAAACCTACACTATCACTTCAATCTGCAGCTTCTCTTTCTCTGTCTGACATGCCCAAAACCAGCAAAGACATATCAAGCAACTTATTATCAGCTATCAGTAATCTACCTCCAACTATTCAAAAGAGGATCGCTAAAGAAAGTCAACAGTTAAGAGGTGACGTTCGAGTGAGAAATGCTCCAAAGAGACTTGCAAAACGTAATGTAGGAAGAAAGCCATCTGACGTAGGTAATCTGCCACTATCTCCAAGAATGAGAAATAATGAACCAATGAGACCAGCACCTCAAGAAAAGCAGCAAGCTTCACCTCAGCCACCTTTGAATAAAAGACGTGATGATGGAAAAAGAAGAAAAAGAATTGCTGAAATAGCAGCAAAAAGAAAACCAGTAGCAATTATAGATTTAGAATCGTCACCTTTTGCAGAAAGAGTGCCTAGCCCTGCAGAAGTAATAACACTAAGCGACAATGAAAGTAGATTGAGTACATCAAGCAGATCAAGCCGTAGGAGTTCTGTTGACGGACGACGAGCAAGACGGAGGAATGATAAAGAAGAACAGCGCCCGAGGAAGCAGAGAAAGCCTCCAAAGTCTGACATTAAAAGCATTGATAGACAAATTTCTATGATTGCACCAATTTTAAGTTCAGCTCCTACTGTAGCATTAGGACCAAAGACTCCTCCAGAACCACAAATAAAATTTTCAATCAATGCTAAACCTCAATTGAGGACTATTACGAATCCATTACAAGATGAGGATGATGATGCTGAAATAGATCAAGTGACTGGTGGATCTACTGTCACACGTGATAAATCTGAAATGGATCTCAATGCCAGCAGTAATGCAGGACTTGCTACGTCTACATCAGGAATTCCCACTTTGATTGTAAGCTCACACTCTGCTGCACCTGTCTTCCGAGGCCCTAACACTCCTCCAGAACCATGCCTACCACAGAGTAGAAGCAGTAGCTGTAGCACTACAACAAAACTAGACTTAGATGCTGCAAAAGTTAATTCACATGCTCCACAGTCTCCTGTTGATGCTAAATCTCCAGATGTGTATGACCCATTTGAGCCCACCAAATCTCCTTCATCAGATGCTAGCAGCTCTGAGCAACAACCAGACATGTCTCAACCTATTGATGAAGATTTATCTGAAGGAGTGCATACATTGACTTCAAATGCAGGGAATTTGACCCCAGGCTCAATATCTGACAATTCTATGAATTCTTCAAGGCTGTTGCCTCAAGCTCCAGAAAGTCCTACACCAGATACTGGTGGAGAACACACAAAACATCAAAGTGTACATGAGGAGGAAAGCACCAGAAAAGATGACACAATCACTAAAAAGATGGAAAATAGTGTGCCTTCATTAGCACGTCCTCATCACAACACAGCAAAACTGGAGGATCAACCAGCAAGAAGTCCTGCACCACCTGTATCTGTATCAGCTGCTGACATAACTGATACAACAGAAATGAAACCAACCTCGACAACAACAATAATATTGCAACCTCCTGTTGTAGGTGCTCAAGAACTATTCACTACATTGCCACCAAATGTAGCTAACATATTGTGTGCACCACAGCATCAAGGCTTTTTAAGACCTCAAATTAATGCTACCATTGCTGCAGTTCCTATACTGCTCTCAGCTCCATCTATATTAGGTTTAAGAGTATCTCAACACACAATTTTGGCCTCAAACCAGCATCAACAGCAAGCTCAAGCTACATCTCAACCAGCTCAGCAACAGCAGCAACAACCTGATACAACTACCACCACTGATGTTGTAGACATGGAATTGGAGTCCCCATACTCACCTGCTTCTAGTGAGGGAGATGATCTTTTCGAGCCTCCTGATAAACCTCCTTCGCCAACTTATCCTCCCCGTAAAGCAAAACAAGCTGCCAAATCAAGCGCGCGTGTCTTGCAAAAGCGAAATACTGACAAATTTGATACTCTTTTTAACCAATCCACTCCCTTGAAAAAAGAAGCTTCTTCTACTTCAGGTAACAGAAGTAATTCCCATCCAACTAGAGGGTCTCATGGTCACCGCTCAACCAATAAAGTCCGCCACAACAGATCTGACAAGGCTGACAATAAATCTTCAAAAGTAGGGTCTACACAAAAGAGCCGTGGGAAAAATGCCAACAATGAAAAGACTAAATCAGGTAAGTTCTAAAACTTTAATATTAATTTAATTTTAAAATTAATATATATATATATATATATATATATATATATATATATATATATATATATATATATATATATATATATATATATATATATCCTGTTCTTAATTAATGATTAATCTCACGTCAGTAACTTCGAAGTCGTAATGTTGTATTAAAAATTTCTGTCCAACAGAATCAAATGAAATAAATTTTAAAATGTTGAGAATGTTCAAGGAAGCGGTTTTCTCACAATAGCTCCATTTTCGATTTCCATCTATTAGGCCCCATGTTCAACTTCTACCTCAATTTCACAAAACTGATCAGACGGATCCACTTCAAAATTTGTATGCCACCTATTGATGGCAAATTCAAAGTTATCTGCAAGTCTTGTTGCATTCAAGGGGGGCTAATTCCGAGTTCTCAATCAACTGAAGTCCATCCTTAAAGAATTGTAAAAACAGAATGAAGTGACATGAAATATTTTTACTGTGTGAATGCCGCACTAATATAGTATGTTATTATTAAATTTAGAGCTTGGGAACTATTTTTTTAAAAAAATTAAGAAACCCACTTTTCAGCGCCACCAGGCTATCCTTAGTTAAAAGATCACTATGCCACGGCAAAAACTGAAACTAAAACTGAACTTTCAATAATTTTTATATAATATTTATAATTTTGTTGATATTTACCGATACTGCTGTTGCAAGATAAGGTTTAAAACCTTAAGTTTTCACTTTTCTGTAATATATTTTCCTCGTATATTTTTGGCATATTGAAGACAGATTTGATGGATCTTATATAATGTATGCAAATCAATTAATTTGTCCCTGTCTTGACACATTTTCAGGAAAAAAGGAAATTTCTATAAAAATGGATGAAGACCAATTAAAAATATTAGATGACTTACCTAGCTCTGCAGTTGAAATGCAAGTTAAAGAAAAGGTATTGTATTCAAAATAATCATTAAATGAAAAAAAAAAAAAAATCTATTTTTTTATTGTTCTCATTTGCAGTTTTTGAAGAAGTTAAACCGACAAGAACGAGTGGTGGAAGAGGTTAAGCTGGCTTTGAAACCCCATTACACCAAAAAATTGGTGAACAAGGAGGAGTATAAGGAAATTCTCAGACGCTCTGTTCCGAAGGTGAATATCACAAATTGGTGCTGTTACCTTACCAAAGGTCATCAAATTCAAGTCCTCGTTGGATGATACTCCTTATAAAAATATAACCTTTTAAGCTACTTTGGTAAATCCTGTTATAATGACCGTTAACTAGAAAAATAAACTAGTTGTTACTTTGAGTTTAGAGCTTTACCTGTCTTTTACAAAACATGAACTTAATATTTATTTTCTTTTCTTTTCTCTCAGATCTGCCATAACAAGACTGGGGAGATAAATCCCATTAGAATACGGATGCTAGTAGGGCAATATGTTAAAAAATTTCGCTACATTAAGAAGAAAGATCCGTCTAAACCTCGAGCTAAGGCAGATAAGCAGCGGTAAAAAAAGAGTGTTGGGGGAAAGACCAATTATGTGATAGAGAAAGGTCTCGTTTTTTTTTTTTTTTTTTCAGAAAGCACTCTCGCAACTCCTGCAATATTTTTAAGTGGTTAATGATATATATGTGATAAGTTACATACACTATAAACATATTTAATTTATTTGCATGTATTGTGTCTAAAGCCGGTATTACACGATACAATTTTTCTGATTATTGCATACAATTTTTCCTTACAAGAATATTTAATCTCCATTTGTTTGTATTGAGAGGAAATTTTCTTGCAAGACAAAATTGTATACAATAATCAGAAAAAAAAATTGTACCGTGTAATATAGGCTTAACACCTTAGTTGGTAAATTTTATATACAATATAAAGAAATTAATTTATTTGCATGCCCAGTGTTAAACACCTTACTCGGTATATATATATTTTATTTATATCATTTTAATTTCGTGTTTACTAACTTCCTTCTGCATGATACCTACAATTGATTTTTTTTTTTTTTTTTTTTTTTTTTTTTTCTTTTTGTAAACGTATTGGTAAATTATCTGTGTCTAAGTACAGTTTTTAAGACCCTAGGACGAGATTTACTAAATATGGGATAGAAATATCAAAGCTGTAGTAAATTTTTGTATCTTTAGGATTTATTTTGTAATTTGTTTAATTTTGTATTTTTTTTTTTTCATGTTTGCAAAAGAAAAAAAAAAAAATGAAATGAAATGGTGAATATTTACATATATTATATATATTTTTTTTCTAGAACCTGTTATATTTTTATTTGAAATATTAAGCAGGGAAGCGGACCAGACTTTTTCAGACCAGTCATGACCATGAAAAACCGCTCATTTTGCTTGACTGATTCATAAATGACCGTTGACGCTAGACCATGACCGGTCTGATGCTCGACCACGACTAGTCTGACCATGACCGCGAAGATTGGACTCTTCGAATTGCTGACCACGACCGTAAATTGAAAGACCTTAAAAAGTTAAAATCGCTCATCACTGCTGCGATGAGACCGCTAGACCGGTCCATATTTTTTACCAACGAATCTCGCGAGATTGACCGGACCATCTTCACCGGCGGTCTGCTTCCCTGATTTTGAGAGTCTCTTTTTCTCTATTTTATAGGGATGGCTGCCACTGAAGTTGACTGTAGTAAACAATTTAATTTAAAATTTATGTATTCTGAAAATGTTTGCTCAGGTTTAATGTCAGTGGCAAGAAAAATAGACTTGGTGGATGGTGCACCACTGAAAATTATAGCAAACCTTAATTCTTGACACCATGAAATTGATTTTCATGAAAAGAAAATACATACGAAAATTTGTGAGATTTTTATAGATATTCAGCATTGAAGATTAGCATTGTTTTAAATGGAGACTGCTGTGGCTTTAAGTCACATCAGTATCATTTTCACACGAAAAAATTAATAATTCAAAATCTTCACCGAATTTGTTATTTCTTTAAACCAGCTAACTAACAGTGATTTTTCCTTTATATAATGGACTAAAAATATTTTCAGTTAAATATCAGATGATATCGAGCAATGGCCTCCACAGTGACATATATGCCTTAAATTTAGTTATTAATGAGGAAACTTACAAGATGGTTTTGACAGTTTGTAAAGTTTCAAAATTAACCTTTACCATGCAGTTAAGGGCATAAAATTATGAAAATTTCACGGAAATAACGAATGCATTACTCAGGGAATAATAATTTATTTACTTTAAATTGCTTTAGCTAAATTATTTTTATTTATCATTAAAAAATGGCGCATTTTTACTTCAATTGAGATTCCATTTAAGTGGGCATCATTTTTAAAATAACTGTTTAATTTTTATTAAATTTCAGGACAATATTAGAGGCAGTGCTAAAGGCAACTCTTGAAAATTCTTGTGACTCTCCTTGTAGCTTTTAACCTGGCATGCGGTTCCTTATTTTCTTAGGCCTATTTGCCCATCCACCGTTGGATAATTCATCTCTGCTCTTCAATTCAGACAGAAATAATAATAAATTGATATCGTGGAATAATAATTTCATATATATTTTTTTTTTATCTCTATTTTCTTCTAAAAATGAATACAGTATTTTTATTACAGAATTATCTTCTTTGTAAAAAAAAAAAAACAACAACTTTTGTTACTCATTGATTTAAGACACCAAATACTTAACTAAGATCCATGTGAATAAATGTATTATTGTTTATCTTATGAGGTCCCAACTCAAACCACGTGAATTTTTTATTGCTTGGCCTAGCATTGTATGTTAATATTGACTTTCCAACTGTAGGGATAAAAAATTACTAGTGAAAATAAAGCCAAAATTTATTAGCGAGTTAATGCATGTTCTGGAAAAAAAATATTGTAATACAGACATTAGGTATAAAGTAAGGAATAATAAAATACATAATTATACATATTTTTATATATAATATGTCAATAACTAATTACTTCTTACTCAAATTGCAAGATTCGAACTTGTGCATGCATTGCATGGTTGTATTTTTATTATTATTATTTGTTTCTCTGGAAAAGATAAAAAGCTGTATCTAACTTTATGGAATAGAACCACACTGCAAAATCAGTTCCATGATATAATATGATTAAAGGACATAATATCCTCGGGTTTAAAAAAGTATTTTTTATTTAAAGTAATAATAAAACTGCATAATTATAGGGGAATTGATAAGTGATTGATTGATATTGATAAGTTTTTCGAAGTCTAGAAAAAAAAAAGTTAACTTGTTAACTAATATGTATGTGGCAACCCTAGCTGTTGAATGTATTAGTTAACAGAGGGTGCACACAACTGCTATACCCGTCCACTACAATGCGCAGTTGCCATATTTGTTTGTTAACTATTTTGATATAGTTAACAATTGGACTATATATATATATATATATGAAGATGACATATAGTAAGTTTTTCAACTTATATGTCATATATATATATATATATATATATATATATATATTTATATATATATTTTCTAGGCTATGAAAAACTTATCATTATTTTAATTCCACTATAGTTATTCAGTTTTATGGTTATTTTAAACAGAAAATACGCTGTTAAACCCACAGATGTCCTTTAAGTGAGTTTGTCCAATATAGCCCATTTAGTGTTGTAAAAAACGAAAGGAACTTCTGATGAGTGAACTTTCCCAAGTTCACTCGCGAACATTACAAAGTTCGCGAACATGTAAAAAACCGGGAACGTTTGAATTCTGTACAAAAGTACACTTAATTCGATATTCAGCAAACTAAAAAGCAAGATGTTCACATTTAATGACAATTAACTTCATGAAAGTAAGTTAAAGACATAAGTTGAATAAATTTACCCTCGTAAAAAAGTAATTATTTTTTTTTTTGTCCTGTCATGGCCTTTGGGAGTTAAAATATACATTTAGTATCGTGTCCTTTCATTTTTGGCACCCAAAATAGTAGTAATAATTACAAATAAGGTGTTTTAATTCAATTTTTTATTAAATTTTAACTTTTTTTCTGTACACTCTTTTTGTGTTCAATAAACAATTTATTATATAAGAACACAGATGTAACCAATCAGAACGCTGAAATTTACGCGGGATATTTGAATTAGGTTTCACAAGTTCGCGAAGGAACATTACATGAGTGAACTTTACATGTTCGCGAACGAACTTCTTGAATGTTTGCAGTGAACATTCACATTTTTATAACACTAAGCCCATTGTAGAGGTGATGCACATTTTATTATTAATATATTCCAGTAGCATTTTGTTGTTGTTTCAAAGGCCAGGCCAATCAAAATTTCTAATTATAAAGTACAATGGTTTTTCTATATAGAATTGTAAGTGACGATTGACGTGGGGTATGCTATATTAAAAAACACAGGAACATCACATTTTTAGCATTTGATTGATAACAAGTCCATCACGTAAACTATAGAATATAAATATGGGATATTTTACATATTTTTTAGTTTCTACATGTCATGTGTAAATTGTAATTTTTAAACGCTGTACACAAACAAACAAAAACCTAATTTTAAGCAGTACCAAGCTATATCTTACTCTTTTATATATCATCCTTTGTCCACAATAATGAGCTCTCTGCCTACCATGATATCATTGCAATTATGAGTTATCTGCTATTTCAAATGAGCACAATTATGAGCTTTTATACCAATTTACAGCTCATAATTATGCTTATCTGAAACAGCAGGTAGCTCACTATTGCAACGAAAACACGGTAAGTAAATAACTCATTATTCCGGACGAATTGTGAAAAAATACTGTTTTTAATAAACTATTTTTATTTATGAAGCAAGCAAGTAATTAATCAATTCAAATCGGAGACTCAAAGGTGCAGTCAGCCATTCCTGAATATAAACATTATAAAGCCATTTGGCTCAATGCAGATACTGCAAGCACTTTTGCAGCGACTCTTATAATAATTGTGAGCAACAATACGGGTGTGAATTTTTTTATAAAATGAAGATAAGCTAGTCCCAGTTATTTCCATTTTTTTTTCTTTGTGTGCAGTAACAAATTTTAAACAATAAAAAAAAATTCAATGACATTCGTACTAGTCACAGTGAATGTTTATGACATCATGGTCATCAGATCAGGTAGTACTACCCAATTGAGTTTTTTTTTTTATTATTCATTTTTTTTTTTTTTATTATTATTTTATTAGTTCCCGCACACACAAATATAGCTGATATAATTCAGACTATATAGCTTACTGTTATATAAAATTTTGATATTTGTAGTAGAAAAATCACACCATTATTGTCCATTGTGAAAAGAGAAGCAACAATGTTGATTTTTTGTGTTGCATCAAATTGCTTATAAAATTTTGAATCTCGTAGAAACAAGGCGAACGTTTACATTCCATATGTCTGTAAGCTCTAATCTTCGAGCTTAATTATTTGAGTTGCTGCGAGGTGCAAAATAGAACTGCTAAAAGAATATTGGACTTTGTAAAAAATATTTTATGCATGCTGATATATATATATTTTTTTTTAAGTGCAAAATTTAGGTGCACCAAGAAATGCAAATAAGTGTTTCAGCACAAAGACATTCGATCAGCTAATGTATTTTCTTTTTCCGTATCAAAAGAAAGAGAAGGAGAGAGAGAAAAAAAAATCGTTCATCTCAAGGTGTTTTGTTTTCATTTACTTTGTAAAAAGAAACTGTACTTGTTAATCCCTTTTTTTTATTATTACTACATAAAAAAAAAAATGAAAAACTATATAATTTAGTCAGATAGATTAAGTCAGTATTTTGAATATTTGAGACAATCAGCTTAAAAACCGGCTCTTTGACTGTTCGATAAGAGCTATATTCCTCATCAAAATACCTGAAAGATAGACTTTACCGGAAAGTCAAAGAGAAGCTGGCAGTCTCATTTAATTGTTGGGTCATATAATGGAAGAAAGGGCTGTTTCAAATTAGTAGCTACATGCACTATTAGCCAATAGTATAAAAATTGATACCTTTTAGTCTTTTTACATAAGAAATTTAATAATCTTGATATTTAGATAGTTACAACATATTTCTCATACCCAATTCTTAACAAAAGACAAATTAACATTTCAATCAAATGTTATATTTGTAATTTTTGCTGATGATCGATTTACTTGCCAAACTTGTGGCTTAAATCTCTACTCTCCGTAAATGAATAAATCTCGAGCTAGTTAATTTAATTATCTCCTAAACACCTTTTGGAAATTTAGTGTTCTTTTAAAAAAATGTTATGTCCCTAATATATAACTTGTTTTATTAGTTTGTGTTCTCGTTTATTTCAGTTCATCTCAGTTCTTTTCACTTAGTTGTTAAATGCTAGATTGTATGTTTAACTTTTGAATTCAAAAAGCTTATAGTTAGGTTATAATAAAAATAGCATCAGTATGGTAAAAGAAAAAGGGTGTGAAAATAAAATGTATACACAGCAGTGTGCTAAAAGAAATTTCGTGAAAATAAATTGTATACACAATTTATCTGCCAACCCAGGTGAACAGTATAATATAATACTGAGTTTAATCAGGTTGGTGCTGTATTATGAATTATTGTTTGTAATGATTTCTACTCTAATGTATTAAACTATTATTTAAAAAAAAGAAATCTTCTTTAATCCCAAAGAAAAATAAAGTTTAGGCAGTGAAACGACGTCAGCCAAGAGTCTCTAAGCTAGGATATATACCCGAAAAGTTCTTTACATCATCCAAAGATCTCCCTCAGATAAAGTCCTGTAGTACTTTACTTCAATATTATTATACTTTTAATTTAAATAAGCATTATTCAGACTTATTAATTTCAATCTGTTTTCATTCTAAAATGTCAAAATCAATGGCAGAATCATTTTCATGCGATAATTGCCATTCTTTCCTTCCTTCTTTTTTTTTTTTTTTTTTTCACGACATATATGTAGTATTTAAGGGTAAGGTAACGCCACCAATGTTAAAAAAAATCCCTCTCACAAAAATTCTGAAAAAAATTTAAAATGTTCTCCTCTACACCCCCTATCAGTAGCTAAAATATCAGGTATACAAATACGATCTAGTTTTTGAGTTTTGAATTTTTAAAGTTGACCAATTTAACATGGGAGTTTCATTTCTCCATGTTAAAGTAGTCAACTTTAAAATTTTATAACTCAAAAACTAAATCGTATTTGTATACCTGATATTTTAGGTACTGATAGGGGGTATAGAGGAGAACATTTTAATTTTTTTTCAGAATTTTTGTGAGAGGGATTTTTTTTAACATTGGTGGCGTTACCTTACCCTTAAAATAAAAGTGCTAGGTTAGGTTCACTAAGAACCAGGGGGGAAGTTGAAATCAAATATTACTTGTGACCAGTACCCTACAGCAAGTTTCGGTTAAGCAAAAAATGCTTATGACACTTCTACAGTGGCCGTCACATTCAACTGGCTCATGATTGTGTATGTAACACTTTCAGTCATTGGTAGCCGCTTTGTAACGAAGAACATCACACTGGCCAAGCCGAGCCGAATGACTCCAGAGTGCTTCCGACCATGAGCCAGGTTAATGTGACGGACACTGTATAATATATATATATATATATATGTGACTCTAATACTATAACAGTACTATATCATTTGCTAGATATTTTGTCTTCTCTTTGTTTTGGGATCTATATAAAGTATATATAATGAAACAGATGGAAACGTTTTATTTCAGCACAACTATATTTTTCTTCTAAAATTACATTTGAAGGAATTTGAAAACAAACATGGTCTCGTGGTTATACTGGTTATCATTACAAGAATATTACTGTAATCACTATATTAGCATCTTCTAAAGACTAAATGTAAATCAGTCAACAATTCCTCAGACTATTGTAGCTACTTTTTTATTATAACGAACAAGCTTTTGATTGTAATTTAATATAAAATTATTGAAGGTTTTGTCATGAATTATATTTAGTTATTTTAATAAAAGTAATTAAATATTTATAGAGATTCTGCAAATCCAACTCTATTGTTACCCATATCAAACTCAGTATAATATTTTCCAATAAACACATCGCCCAAAATCCACAGAGGTCCATGGGGAGGTGGAATGTCAATCCCCATAAAGCCAGACAGGCAAATAGTATGTCCGAACTGCGACACCTGTCATTGAAACAACAGATATAGTGAACAAAGTAAAGACATTAAGTATGCACAGATATCTTACCCTTAAAATGTAATCCTTGCCATCAAGCTCGAAAGATTTCCCTCCCAAAACAAAGGTTATTTTAGGCAGATTGGGAATGAGTTTGCAGTCAACCTGAAAATGCGTTTTAAATGATTTAATATGAATACACATACATATCAATTATCATATAATGCCCTGAGTTCAAAAATAAATCAAATTCAGAAAGTTACATTTCACTTAAAGCAATGATGTTACTTTTGTTTGCGCTACAGCCGAGGTACCTCAGAAACTTCTCTGGGTGACGGCTAGTATGGGGAGGAAGTTGGTGGCAGATGAAAATGTGGTAAAGTAGGAGTTTCATAGTGTGTCTGCTATGATTGAGAAGTTGAAGTGCGAGTTGCTTGAGTTTAATTGATATTGTAGACTTGGTGTTGTGTACAAAGTAACAAGGTTTGGAGGGAATTAATTCGTCGGATTAAAAGGGAAGGCTAGGTAGTCATGATTGGACCATGAAGTGGCCAAGGAAGATATTCTTTGTATTATTAGGGCAGAGAGAGAGAGAGAGAATGGAATTTGTTGAAAACTGAGGTTGTTAAGGCAGAGTTGTTTCACAGAGTTGGTAGGATGAAATGTCTTTTGTAAGCCATGATGGTGTAGCCACGTATGCCACATTAATTACTGTAATTATTATTACATGATAAGGTTGTAAAAATAAGGTTAAGTGTATTATAAACTTTAAAAAAAATGGACATAAAAAAGAAATTGATGCTTACCATGTACTCTCCACCAACAATTGGTGTGGCTCCAATCTCCTTGTTGAGTTTTTGCATCTCGTCGACGGGCCCAGCAATGAGACTGGTTCCTGTATCAGCGATTGCCTCACACCCCTGGGCACACAATTCAGCACTGCCAACCATGACCCTAAAGAAAGTGACAAGACATTATATTATATTAAAAAAAAAAAAAAAAAAAAAACTGGAAGCAAAGCCATGAAGCACTATTATTAATTATGCGTTAGTCAACAAGAGCAATTTGAATGTCTGACACAAAGGGTGCAATTCATGAAGAAAAAAAACAGATTCATCACTTGCTAGCATAGCTCGCCTTAAGAGGGTGGTGGTGGATAATACCTTATATGTATTTGGGTATACCTTTTACCTTTTGCATCCTTCTTACTTCTATATAATGTTTGTTTCCAACTTACTTGTCCATGCGGAATTGCCAGTAGGTTTTATGGTCAACTGGCAGGTAAGTGAACTCTCCTTTGTAATGCTGGGGATCGGATCCTCCCAAAATGATTTCTCCACCTTCCGCAGCCTCTGGATTCCTACATAGAAAATACATTTTATATGGATATATTTTATTGACGTGGTAGCGGAAAAATATCATAACTCCATTGGTAAGCTGGAAAAAAAATATCCCAACTCCATTGGTAAGCTGGAAAAAATATCCTAAATGCATTGGTAAGCAAACTGGAGTTCGGATATTTTTAATTGGTGCGCACATGAATATCCTAACTCTATTTTGCTTATCAATGAAAGTTGGGATATTTCATTTCATTTCCTTTTTTTTTTTTTTTTTTTTTTTCAGCTTACCAATGGAGTTAGGATTTTTTTTCCAGCTTACTAATGGAGTTACAATATTTTTCAGCTACCATGTTGATATGTTTATATTAAATATAATGGTGTGATAACTACTACATACATACTTCTATTCTTCATTGTAACCAAGATTCACAGAAAATAAAAATTTAAATTTATTGATATGGTGACAATTAAATGCCCTTATCATACTTATTCAATGAAGCAAGCATAATTAAGATTTGCACTGTTGGAAATTAAAACAGTTCAAACTGAAAAAAGAGGAGAAAAAAGGAGACGGGAGGCTTTTTTAAAAATAAAGAATGAATGAATTCTTTTAGTACTGTAATTTGCCTACTATAGGAACCAAAAAGGTGTACCCCTGAATAGCATACAAGTTCCATAAGGAGAGAGGTTCACCTTTTAGGTTCTGATAATATAGCTAGCTGTGCACTAGTGTATAATAATAATAATTTTTATTCGAACATAAAGGTCGTACAAGACAACATTGATCACGTCAGAAACATTCTTTCCATAACTTTGACTTTCAGGTTTATGAAGCCAGTGTCTTGTGCTTTTTGATCACCTTTCAATAAAACTTAAATCTTCAAAATAAATCCAACAGAAAAGGAAATTTTTAACAAAATTATATATGAATGGATTCATATTATAAGTCTAGAGATGGTTAAAATCACGTCAGTCCAATAAAGAGATGGGCTAGGGTCAATAGATTTCGGTGAATTTCACATACGTTACACATCTAACCTAGGTTGATGAGGTTTAGATATTATTTTTTGAAATTTCAAAAAACCCGAATTTTAGAAATTTCCAAAAAATCAATAAACAGGACAATCTCGAGAGATAAAAAATTTAAATTTCTTTAAGTTTGTAGTAAGATTGCTAAACTTTTTTGCATTGACGATGTTGACCTTGAAATTTTATTTAGGTCAAAGGTCAGAGCAGAGGTCAAACTACAAAAAGTTTTTAATTTCATATCAAAACACATTGTTTAAAAAAAAAAAAAAAAAAAAGATATAGGTTTTAAAGAACGTTTATCCTTCTATAAAAACCTGTTTTGAAATTTATAGAGAAATTCAAAATTTTGAAGTTACAATTTTTTTTTATTAATTATTCCGAGGTTTTTTGAAAGAAAAAATTTGGTTTAGTCATGAATTTCACACAGGTTACTCATCTGACCTAGATTGATAAGTTTTGTTTTTTTTTATTTGAAAAAAAATTATTTCTAAACCTTATCGACCTAGGTCCGTTGGTAAAAAAAAATTATTTCTAAACCTTATTGACCTAGGTCCGTTGAGTAACCTGTGTGAAATTCATGACAAACTCATTTTTTTTTTTTTTTTTTCAAATAACTCCAGAATAATTAAGAAAAAAAAATTGTAACTTCAAAATTTTTGAATTTCTCCATTAAATTTGAAAACGGGTTTTTGTAGAAGGATAAACTGTCTTTAAAACCTATATATTGATTTTTTTTTTTTTTTTAACAATGTGCTTTGGTATGAAATTTTACGCTTTTTGTAGTTCGACCTCTGACCTTTGACCTAAATAAAAGTTCAAGGTCAACATCATCAATGCAAAAAAAACTTTGGCAACCTTACTACAAACTCAAAAAAAATTTAATTCTATGTGGAGCATAATTTAAGACACAATTTTTTTTCGGGCTTTTTCGAAATTTCAAAAAATAATATCCAAACCTCATCAACCTAGGTCAGATGTGTAACATGTGAAATTCATCGAAAACTATTGACCTGAGCCCATCTCTTTATTGGACTGACATGATTTTAACCAGATATAATAATATATCGTCCCTCTTCCGCAATAATGAGCTATCTGCTATTTCAGGTGAGGGCAATAATGAGCTGTAAATCGGTGTAAAAAAAGCTGAAGTGCATTTATCTAAAATAGCAGACAGTAAACCATTCCAGACAAGGAACAATAGCAGCCATATATTAAATAAAATTACTGACCGATCTAGATAAAAAGAGAAGACTGGCGCTTGAACGAGTCCTTGCTTGTACATGTTGTAGAAAACAGGTGTCACACCATCTACTGAAATGGAACTGTAGGCCATGCCCAAGATGCCATCAAACTTAGCAGCCACAAAGGCCAGGCCAGGCTCACTAATAGCTTCAGCAAACACCTGGTTCTTCACTTCAAGTCCTCCCACCTTGAAATTAACATTTGTTAATTTTTTTCTGAATGCAGAAAATTAAGCCACATTTCACTTACATTCACAGTATCAGAAGAGAGAAATCCAGACAGGCTTCCAGAACCATAACGGATTTCAAACTCCGTGCCATTTTTGGTGTAGCTAGAAGACTTGGTACTGTCATATTTATTGTGGAGCACTACAAATCAACAACAAGAAATATAAAAAGTTAAATTATTGTTAATTACTATTATTATTTTTAAAATGCATGGTGAAAACTTCAGAAGATCAGATTGCTCTATGTTTGAATGGTTTTATTTCTATATAATTACAAAAAATAAAAAAAAATGTTAAGATTCTGCAATGGTTTATGGTAAAAAAAAAAAAAATACTGTATTACCAGTAAAATTTTGAACAAAAAAGTCAATTAGCAATGCAATAAGCACTCTTTGTAACACAAATAAATAAGTATGAAAACAAAAGAAAATACTTTCAAAGTTATATATAACAGCATAAATAAATAAATAAATAAATAAATATACTAACACATAAATAAGTTAAGTTAAGAAAAATGAACCATTTCAGTTGTGATATATATTTTAAAGGAAAGGACAGGATTAACCAGCAAGGCCTTACTGATCGAGAAGTCACAGAAGGAGAAAATCTTGCGGTTACAGGTTCACTCGAAAAATAGTTAATCTCTGAACTGATAAAGCACCTAGACGGTGCAAAAAGTCTTCAAAATGTGGATATTTAACTATTTTTCAAGTGAACCTGTAACCACAAGATTTTCTCCTTTTGTGACTTCTCGATTGGTAAGGCCTTGCTGGTTATAAATAAATATACTTACAGCATGCAATGCTAGTAAAGTGGCACTTCTTGGATGGAACCCATAAATTTGATGAACCAGTATCAAAAACTACACGGAACTTCTGTGGAGGATTACCAATGCTGATTGGACCGTAGTATTGAGCCTGGAAAAAAAGAAGAAGAAAAAGAGGAAAGAATCCATATAATTATTATGCAGTCATAATGTACCAACTGTTCTTTAATGTGGATAAATAGATAATAAATAAATAAAAGTAAGTTAATTAGTTAATTAATTAACTTAATATCAATTAATACCTTAATTACTTCATGTTTCGTTTGTTTTTTTAATACAACCTTAACATGTTCAGTATACACTAAAAATTACGTCACAGACAACATACCGGTACTAGCTGTTATGCATTTGTATAATTGGATGCACTTAATCCTATTATTTTAATACGTAATATAATTAGTTTTAGTAACCAAAAAATTATCTTTTGAAAAAATCAAGTGAATTTAACTACACCATTAAATAATTGTGAGGCAACCAACCATATATTTTTTATTCAACCAAATAATAAAAAAAATAAATAAAATAAAAAGTCTTCAGAATCTATAATAGTCTCCCTATGCCAAATATGGTGTCACCTACTAGCTGAGAGCCAATTAATATATGAGACTTAGCCTCAGCCTTACATCAGCAGAACACAATATATAAACTATGTAAAGAAGTGCTCTACCTTTAATATTGCACATTATGTTGTATGATTGTATAATGTGTAGAGTTGAATCTAAATCTTAAAACAATCTTCTTTAGGAACATTTTCTCACTGTTTTGTTCACACCCTTATAATCTTAAAATACATGGAATATGAACCTACATTTATGTTGGCCTGTGCCTCTAGTCAATGATTTCATTTTTTTTTTTCCTATTATATAGTTACATACATCTAAGTAATTGGAGAGGGGTTCTGGAGTTGGACCTCGTATGCCTTCATAGCGTAGTCGAACTTGAGCTATTTCAGTTCCCACTTCCTGCAGAGTACGGCGAGCTGACTTGGTTTTGAACAAAGGAACGCTGGAATCATATTTTAATTCAATTAAGTTTCTTTCATCACAATATTTTATTCTTTCTTAAAAACATGTAAACAAGTTCAGAGTAAAACACAACATTACATTAGATGAGCTTCATACGGACAGTATAATAATACATGCAGCATGCATGAGACAATAATGATTAGGGAACAAAAATACCTAATCACATTAAATTAACATAATATACAGTATTTTATTTTACCTACACTTAAAAGAGTGGAATGGCTTCAGTTTTTATATTTTATCTTTTTATAATTAATGTCAAACTTCTTAATACACTATAAAAAAAGTCACCACCCTCCGCATTTTACAAGTTCCAGCAGAAAAGCATGCCCAGCAAAATTGCATCAATGACGTCAAGCGCATCCAGAGCATTATAACATTTATAACAAAAGCTCTGGATGTACTCACTCGGCACACTTTTCAAACGTTAACTGCTGAAACTCTTAGAAGGCTTAGTGATGACTTTTTTCATAGTGCACTAAGGAGTTTGAAATTATTTATAAAAAAATAAATATAAAAGCTCAAGCCGTTCCCCTCCTTAAATTACTTGTACAAATATAATATTGAATAGTGAGCTGATTTTTCGGTGTTCCCACCGTCCCATCCAAATCTATGTAAAAAATCTCAAAATTGCTTTTTTGACATTAAAGAAATCTTTTCGAGAAAAATAAGCTATTGATTCATTATCAGAAGACCCCTAAATGGAAGGGGGGGGGGGGGGGGGGGGTTGGAGATGGTTTCAAATTATAGTTACAGAGAAAAAATTCAAATGTTCTAACATTGTAGTTTATGGAGAAAATGTTCCAACGAGGAACACTTGAAGTCTCTATTGTTAGATCTAGAATCCCTCGAAGAGAGAGTATGGTTACAGGAGGTCAAGGGACGTTTGTTTGAAAGTGCACTTATGTTTCTTATGGAAAAAATTGAATTTAAAAAAACTGCAACTCACTTAAACAAAATTTACAAGTGTAGAATAAAGTATTGTGGTAAAAAAAGGTAGTAAGGAATATTTTTTGATCATTTGAATTAGTTTCAGTTACCCAAATACCATTAAATATTGCCCCGAAAAATTCCCGCATAAGTGCAATGCTTTTCAAAGGAAGAGCAAGGGACGTCCAGCTCTTGCCTTCAATGAACAAAGTTCATTAAAAAAATTTATTGCATAGATTTGGATAGAGGACCTCGGGTTATGTATTATCAATATTTTTTATTTTTTTCATCAATATTTTGTTATATTTTTTTGAACCCTTAAAATCAAGCTGCAAAACGTTGTGACGTCATAATCATGCAATTATTTAACACGCATGTAGGGAAATGTGTTGCATGACTATGACGTCACAGCGTCTTTCCCCTAGATTTTGAGGGTGTTAAGAGGGTTCAAAAAAATACGAAAAAAATGACGATACATAACTCGAGGTCCTCTATCCAAATATGCAATGAAAATTTTTTATGAAGGTTATCCTTTGTTTTTCTCTTACTTCTATAAGGCGGATAGCATGGAGTGACAATATATAAAAAGTATTATAGCCGATATTAGTTACACCATGGATAGACAATTGTGCGCCTTTGGTATGTACGATTTTAACATTGCACCGGACAAACCATTGATACGACTCAATTTCGACTTTGATCTCAGCAAAGCAGTGTATCTACTACTGTATCTTCTCCTGTACTGTCGTTCGGCCTAATTTAACCAAGAGCGTAAGTGATAATTTTTAAATTTGGTAGCAAATTTTATTTTAACTTGCCTTAACGTACTGTATCTTATATTACTCTGTATTACAGTGGCTCCATATTATAGACAGTATATAATATCTTCGCTTGTATGTAATGTACTTAAACTGTGGATACATACACAGATAAGTTTGTGTACCGACTGTGTGTGCAATTTTTAGTGATAAAGACTACGTATATTTTCTCTCTCGATCCTGGGGACATCTGCAGTTCTGCACCCACAGCTGGAGATTCAAGGAAAAATAATTACTTTATAGGGACAGCGTACAATAATCTTCTTGTTGCATAAGAAGTTTCCTATTGACATAACAAAATTAAAAATAAATGATATTCCGGTTTTGAAAAGTACCATTAATGCGTGAATAGCTCTGCAGGCACCGGCAACATTGCACGGAGAATAGCAGGCAGAGGAGCGAGAGGAGGAGTGGGGGGATCAATAAAAGGGTGCTGTGCGGTGTTGCCAGTGCAAGCGACGGAACGTACCGTCACGTTCCTCCGCTCATGCAAATTATTGCGCGCTTACACTGATGCACTTGGGACAACGCAGCATGTAATTGTACTGTTACTAATAGATACCTTTTGATTAAAAAATTCTTATTTTTATGGTCCTGTGTCCCTTTAAGAGTTTGAGGATTCACAGTATGCATACTCCCACTTACCAATTTACACCATACTGATTGAATGTGATATAATTGAATGTTGTCTAGCCCGTCAATGTGTGTGTATATATATGTTAGTAACCAAAGCCGAATAGGGCCAAATCCGAAAAAAATGAGCCGAACAGCTCCGGCCGCGCATCACGAAATGAGCCAAAGCCGAAATGAGATTTTATTTCAGGTTTACAGCCTTTAGAGCAAAATTTTGAGCACATGCATCAATGTCAGCTCACATCTAGTTCTGCGCATTTTGTAAAGTACGTTTTAAAAATATCTAAGCCTACCGGCCTATAATTGATTTTACAAATATCCCGTTAAATTATCAACCAAATCAACCTCTTAATTATATTTTCAATCACCTAATATAATAGAACAAACATTTTCTTACCGAACAAATTGACAATTTACAGTGAAGATTACTGCAAATAATATCAACATGGGACGTAGCATTTTGAAGTGCTGTTATTTGCACCACAGCAATGGCTTTTTCTGAGATGACAACCAGGCCTAAAGGACGATTGCAAGTGATGAAGTGATTGCGACAGCTACAGAAAATTACAAGTCACACTGCGATCACGAGTCACGAGTGTGCTGACTCAGCTGACTGCTGAATGCTGATTAATATTATTAATATGGCTACGTTCCTCCACATACGGTAACCGGACATGAGCCCCACATACGGAAACTTTTTCGCGCATGCGCATTAGAACTTATAAGGATGCAGTTGGATACACTTTAGTATGCACTGTATGCAGCTCAAAATTTCCATATTATACCCAAATAATTAAAATCTAATTTTAATTCTTTGATATACCGATTATACGAGATACGGAAACTAACATTGAATTTGTGCTGAAAACTCCACAAACTTTGAAGCTTCATATCCGTATATTGTGCCACGCAAAACATATACGGAATGATACGTACGGACCAGAGCCAAGATTACTCTATATCTATAAATTTTATTAAGGCCTGTTCGTAAACCCTGCTCGGTGTACACTTTCTGCACCCAATCAACCTTATGTACATGGGATGTAAGGTCGATTGGGTGTAGAAAGTGTACACCGAGCAGGGTTTACGAACAGGCCTATAGAGTAATCTTGCGGAACAGCTAGAGCAGTCTCTAAGGAGCTGCTCTGTACGGACGATACTGACGATACCGCCGATACGGAACTGGTCGATATATGCGCGCATATTCAAATTGTATATTTGAAACTATATAATATTTTACGGCAAAATCTGCAGATCAAATATTAATTAATTAATAATTATTATATTATAATACAGGGTGTCCAAAATTTGCCATTTCTGAGTCTCTAGAATCTGCATGGCAGACTCAGCATTCATCTGAAAGAAATTTTTCTGTTTTGATCTTTCGCTTGAATAAAAATTTACCTACACCATTATTTATCCCAAAAGGCTTCAGCACCACATGAGCACCGTTGGTTATACGTCGCCTCCATCAGATGTTACTTTGCCATGACACGTACTACGTACTGAACTCAACACTTCTCGTGAGCTGCTTAATTAATTGCTCGCTCTGACATCTCATGGAGGGCCTATAAGATAAGAGTGGGGGGAGAGGGACGATGACGACTCGATCGTGCACGTGCTACCACGCTGGTCAGTGGTCACGACGGGGGAAGGAAACGGGAAAAAATTCAACGTATTGGTAACAAATACAAATCACGGACAATTTTTTAATCTTCATATATCTGATACAATTAAGAAACGTCTTTGCATTACTAATTAAGCCACGTGGTTCCCAGGTCTGAATAAAGATGTTATTTATGCCATTCATTGCGAGTATATTAAAAAAGAATATGTGGGTGAGACAATTAATTAAAAGTATAAGACCATTGGAAATAAGAGTGGAGAGTGGAGGAACACTTGCAGAAATTATTTAATTCAAAAGAAATCTGTTGATTATTCTAAATTAGCAGATCATGCCTTAAAATTGTCTAATAATCATTGTATTCTGTGGGATCAAACAGGAGTGGTAAAGGTCAACAGAGAGCGTTTAGAAAAAACGGAAAGTACACGAGGCGGCAAAAGATGACAAAACGGGGAACATCGGGAACAAACATCATAAAAGTCAACCAAAAGTTAGCTATGAGCTTGATTGCATTTGGGCGGAAGTTTTAAAGAATTAAAGAAAAGCCCGTCCGCAGTGTCATTTGTTGCTCCAGGGCAACAATAACATGCTCCTCAGTGCATCAGCCCCCATCAGGTGCTGCCCGTTTCCTCCACCCATCGTTATACGAAAGGCTGTACGTCTTTTGGAAATAATAATATTAATTTCTATATACTTATAGAAATGAAAAAAAAAAAAAAAAAAAAAAAAAAAAAAAAAAAAAAAAAACGTATAAAATTAGAAAACAATTTTAGATTTTCAAAGAATCTAAACTCAATTCCTCTTTCTTTGTATTTTTTACGCCCTTGAATATATTAATTATAATATAGTGTGTACTTTATTTGTACGTGCTATATACGATTGCTAACTTAAGGTTGATATAGAGCTTTTTAGACATTCTATTGCGATCGAGAACTCCAATTATATAATAATATTAATAAAACATAAAAGTAATAACAATGAATATTATAATAATGAATTAATTTAGTTTCGTGTAGCACCTACAAGTCCCGTTTCCTTTTGTTGTTATTTTAGTAATTTAAGTATTAAATTTTATTGCTAATGAATGCATGGCATGGCATGGCATCCTCCCATGTATATATAGTATAAACCACTGAGATTGGTGCTTTTTGCCCAGGCCTGCATGGGGAGCGAGCCAATACAAGGAGCGGACGACGAGGGTGGTTACAGCTTGGCGACGGCGCCTCGCAGTGGAGCCAGCAAACCGCCAAGCGCCGAGCCACGGCTTGTCCGAGCGGCGTATTTATTCAACGATTCAGTGCGTTTGACGACACCGCACTCACTTCATCTTTTATCTCGTTGTGTTGTCGTGAATCACAGCAGAAACCACACGCGCGTTCTATGATCAGACTGGATTCTGTAGCTGCACCTGATACACCTAATGGTCAATGTTTTACACTCAAACTTTAAGACTAAAGTAAGTGATCACATTTTTTGCCTTGTGGTATAGAATCTTTTTCATAAAAAATTAACAAATAACGGTAACATTATATACGAGATTTTACAAAACACTTAATAATTTCTTTTTATACTGTATATACCGTATACCCCAAGTGGGGACGAAAGAAAGAACAATAAAAGCTTAAAATTTTTGAATAAATTGTACTTTATATGATTGTAACGTATACGAGATGAAATATAGCTCTATGAAGAACAATTAAAACTTTGCAAGTTTTAACAAAACTAATGTAATTCCAAAAGTTAATATTATAATCGTAACTGCACGCACAATAAAAAATAAATATAATATTTTAACACGTACTTACTATACATGAAACTACATAATAATCTTAAAATGCTACAAACAATTGCTGCTTCCGCAAGCAATAATTATTTGTTACCTTATTAGAGAGTACTATATATATATATATATATATATATATATATATATATATATATATATATATATATATACAGCCTGTGCAGCACTTTTTAACATTCTATTATATACATATACAGTATTTTTAAATGTATTCAAATTTGAATATGTATACTCATAAGTATTAAAGAATTTTTCAAATTTTAAAGATTGTTATATTTTTTGTTCCTTTTCTTCCTTTCCTACATTCTACATTGCAGATTTGAACTATTAGTCATATTACTCACCAACTGAGTGGCACGATGCAGCAAAGTTTCCAGCAGGATACTGCTGTTCCGAGCACCAGTAATACCAATGTTCATACCGATTTGCAGCACGGGTACGGCGGTACCCACACACAGCAGCTGCCCGCAACTACTGGTGAGTAGCAGACAGCAAAATGCTCATACTCCATTTCTTGTGTGAAGTGTACTCTCTATTTTGTGCATGTAAGTATATTTATGTGTTTAAAAAATTGAAAAGCATGCAGTTATAATGCACGTACCGTAATATTGAGTTCTCGTTAGATCACCAAAGTCAGGCTACGTCGAGCGTGGTTAGTACTTGGATGGGTGACCATTTCAAGTAAAAATTACGCTGCTCCCTCCCTGGGGTAAATTCATCTCGCTTTCCACCCAGTGCAGTGATGCACTTGTGTGTGGTTCCCCAGGCTTTGGACATCGCTTTGGTCCATTGAGAAAAAGTAGAGGTGTCCGTCCTGACTGAGTTTTTTTCCACGGCTCCCTCAGTCTCACCTCTGCGAATGCTGGGACGCGTAACAGGCCGTGGCCATCATCCGTTCCCTACCTCTTATCCCTACCCATTAATACCCCGCCGCGAGCTGTAAGCTCTTAGGGATGCATCCCTGTAATATATATATTATTTTTTTTATTTTTTTTTTTTTTTATTTTTTTAGAACGAGTGTAATTTTTTTCACATAAAAATAATAACATTATTAATCATATTGATATTTTATATTGAGAGTTATAAAAATATATACGCACAAATGCGCAAATACAAATGTTAAAACTTATAAACTATTTCAATGTTCAATGTGATACAATTCTATAATATATAATATAGAACAACTTCTAAAATTGATTTTATTTAATTACATATCACTGTATTAACTCGTGAATTCTTTAATGTATTGATTATACATGCACACAATACATATTAATTATATACAATATTTATGTTCCATTTTATCAAGTAATAAAATTGCTGTCTTTTTTTATGTACAAAGAGAGTGTAAATATTAAATACAATGTTAAAATAAAGAAAGAAAAGTAATCGCAGCATTGAAAACTGATGACGATATAATTACAAGAGACATCGTCAATTTGCATTAATATTTAATACGTATATATACCATATTGCATATATGATATGTCATGTATACAATTAATATAGGGAGCGATTCAACAATGGCCAATTATTTTGATTTAGCCTGCTGATCAGTAAATCATTTAATCACTATCAAAAATTGAAGAATTGGAAACTGGTTTATTTATTTAAAATAATAATAATTATTGTTAACACTATCTTAAAAAAAATGAAACTATCTAAAGTTACATCAAAGGATGGAAGAATATAATTAAATAAATTCAACATGAAAAAAAAAGTGTTACATTTTACATGCATTAAATTAAAAATATTAAGAATATTAAGAATGGAGAGGATAATAAATTTCCATGGTATATTTATATATATATATATATATATATATATATATATATATATATATATATATATATATATATATATATATATAGGTTGCAGTGAAATTTTTTCATTCTTGTCTTGATTTCATTGACAATTTGCCATGCAACATCACGACCGCACACATGCACGAATAAAAGACACGCAGCAGTAAAAGACAGACGGGCAGAAAAAGCGTGGCGCCAAGTTGATGCGACTGTTTTTATATTGTATTAAGCTTTAGGTTAGCTTTACAGTGCGACGATGGCAGTATCAACCACGTCTCGAATGATTTGGAAACCAGAGGTCTTGTATTATTGATCCGTTTGTCCATCACTTGAACTGAGATATATAATATATTTGTAACTCTTGCAAACTTTTATACTTATCAGTTAATACATACATAAACAATAAAACGTCTGTTTCACGTACACAAATATACATTATAACACAAGCTATATATATAGGATAACAAGTGTGTTTCACTAATTTCATTCGTTTTTTTTTTCTTTAATATTGTCTGTTTAATTACAAAATTAACTCGCAATTCCATGCAGAGTTAGTCTGACTTGCAAACTGAGACACTAAGCGTATAATATATGTTGCAAGCTCTTTAGCATTAAAAAGAATGCTAATATCATATATAACAAAATATTATCTCCGCCTTATACCTAACACACGATCAGTTTTTTTTTTTATCTAAAATTTTCAAATCGACTTAAAATATATAATATATACATATATTATGTTTTATTGTGTGCCAAGATTTTATTCAACTTCACTTATAATAATAATTATTTTAGTAAACCCGCAACATATAAAATTAGTATAGACATAAAACGTATAATATATATATTATACTATACATATAATGTCCTTATTACATGTAGGATAGCAATATTGTAAACACTATATAATACAGTACCTCGAATCACGGTTCTTTATGTGTAATGAATAAATAGCATTAAGTACATTAAAGTAATTAATGTTTGATTTTGTTATAATTATAACATACTAATATAACATAAAAATTTATTATTTGAAATTTTAAAAGCAGTGCTTAAGTCTCCAAAAAATATTAAGAGTTAGGGGTAAGGTAACGCCAACAATGTTAAAAAAAAAATCCCTCACACAAAAATTCTGAAAAAAATTTAAAATGTTCTCCTCTATACACCCCCTATCAGTAGCTAAAATATCAGGTATACAAATACGATATAGTTTTTGAGTTATAAATTTTTAAAGTTGACTACTTTAACATGGAGAAATGAAACTTCCATGTTAAATTAGTCAACTTTAAAAAAAATTCAGAATTTTTGTGTGAGGGATTTTTTTTAACATTGGTGGCGTTACCTTACCCTTAATGATATAACTACTTTGATATTTAGTACAGAAAATCATGTCGATGTCGGTTTTTAATTCTTTTCATTGGAATTTTTAATATATACTGTATTAAATTATTATTATTATTATTATTTTTTTACAGGAGAGAAACAAGAGGCTGCGAGTAGTGCTAGCCGAGGCAGGTTTCGTCAATTGTTCTTGCAACACCGCCACGAGACTATCACCTACTGCCTAGTGTTCTGGGCATTTGGCATGTGCGTTGCTCTCCTTGGCCCTACACTGCTGGACCTTGGTTAGTAGAGTTAACTTAACTTATTTTCTAATTTTTTTTTCAACAGCAGAGCAATAAATAATGATAAAAAAAAATGTAACCTTGCGCTAAGCTAAAAATTAATCATGAAACTATGATTTTTAATTATAGTTTTTTATTGTGATTTTTTGGTGCTATATATTATATCTCATCGATGAGCTTATTTATATAAATTTAAATAACGTAATAGAGTATTGACTTCAAAATTTTTTATTGCAGAAATGGATAGAATGTGCAAAGTTATGCTACCCTGATTTTTTTCAGATTTTTTAGAGCCCGGGAACTATTTTTAAAAAATTATTGAAAGTTCTTTTTGTGACGTCACGCGGCGGCAAGTCCTATCTTTTTCTTAACGAGCGGCGTCTCGTGACGTCACAAAAAGAATTTTCAATAATTTTTTAAAAATAGTTCCCGGGCTCTAAAAAATCTGAAAAAAATCAGGGTAGCATAACTTTGCACGCTCTATCCATTTCTGCAATAAAAAATTTTGAGGACAATACTCTATTAATGCTTTCTGTTAACATCTTTCGTCGAGTTCTTAAAATAAAAAAAAAGCAAACGATAGAGACTTTAAACGCAATGGTTTGCAGTTTGCATAAATATATACACTATAATACATATCAAGACAGTTGGAGATTGCCTTGTACACTACATATCAATCCAGTAATCCATTCATAATATGCATGTTACGTCTGCTCTGGATTCATTTTGTAAATTTCATCGCTATTATATAATAATGCCAATTAAACTCGAATCTTACATTCATGGCTACTATATACGTTGTTTTATTCTTATTACATTTGGAATATCGTGCATGTAGCAAATTTTCAATGGCAGCTTAATTAGTATCTTGTAACCAACCAACCAAAAATTACAATATATTACAAAGTTGCAAACTGATTAAATGTTAATAAAATTGTTGTCGTATATCTGACGTGGCCGATATTACTTTATTTTTTTATTTATTTTTTTTTTTTTTGTATTGATACTTTGCGTTTGCATGCAAGCTTTACATTTACAGTATAGTGTGTCCCCCCTGCACTTAATTGCTTCGTACGTGACTTTTTGTCCACCCAGCACACAACTAAATCAATGTAACATGTAATTAAAACTATCTGACCATCGTTAAATGTACAAATTGTTTTTTATAGATAACATCTATATATTTTTTTTGTCTGTTAGTTGTTCACATTATAAATAAAACTGATGTTGTTTTAAGAAATATGCATCGATAAATACGTGGTGTATTTATTGATTAATGGTACACCAGCGATAAAATACGATTATATTTTTAATCTTGGAATTTATACTAAATGAGTAAATTGTGTATAATTATCTTATTACTATTCTAAATTGACACGACAAGGATATAAGTCATACACATTGGGATATATTTTTTCAAACCTGATTGCCCTTTTGTTTTTATTAAACATGAAACGTAAGGTGTGAGAAATAAACGTTATCACATGTATCATGATAATTATATATCAATCAATAAACAGATCAATGCGGTTAGGTGTAAGAATGGGCTTGCCTAAACCTCGCCGCAATATAGCAAATTTCTATTCTATTATACAACAATGGAGTACCGACCTTAAAATTTTTTATTGCAGAAATGGATAGAGGGTGCAAAAATATGCTACTCTGAATTTTTCCAGATTTTTTTGAGACCCGGAACCATTTTTAAACAATTATAGAAAGTCCGTTTTGTGACGTCACGGGCGTTAATGTCCTATCCTTTTCTTAAGGAGAGGCGCCTCGTGACGTCATAAAAAGGACTTTCAATAATTTTTTAAAAATAGTTCCGGGTCTCAAAAAAATATGAAAAAAATCAGAGTAGCATATATTATTTTTGCACCCTCTACCCATTTTTTCAATAAAAAATTTTGAGGTCGGTACTCGATCCATTACCATATATATAATATAAATATGATGTCTTAATTTTATTTGCCACCCTTACAGGTCCAAATTATAAAGGACGGGTCACATACCACATAACAACAATCAATAAAATAAAATTGCTGTTGCATCCCAATGAAGTAGCAACAAAATAGTAATCGGCGTAATCGCCAATTCAATTCACATAACTTTTCTCAATTAGAGACTGCACTGGTATACAGTACATTTCAAACACACAACATCTCTTTAATGCAGTATCTATAGGGTTGTGATGTGCTAAACAATGTACAACAATTATTCTAAAATTGAAACAAAATATGCAACAATAATTATTGAAACAAAAAATCATGGTTTAAAAGTTTTCAAAAAGAAAAGAAAGTGCATAAACGTCCATTCATTGCAGTTTCTTCATCCTGCCAGAATTTATTTCAAGTGAAATTGAACAGGATATTTTTTATTTGAAGCCTTGTACCATAGTGAACATTCAAGTGAATTTTCAAACTTTCATATCGAACAGGGATTTGAGGAAGTTGGGAAAAAATAAAATATATATAATTTTCTTTTGTGTTTTAAATTAAACAATTTTATTGTAAATTTAGATTAAATTTAAAGATGTAATAAGGTCTTGAAGAATGATTTTTTATAATAATCTGTATCAACCAATAGTTATGTTGGGTTATGTTGTATAACCTTGGTTGATTTGTGTAACTAAATGACCAATAATAAAAAAAAAATTAAAAGAAAAAACAATACATATTTATATATTTTTGTTGCAGGTTGCAAGACTTCCAACATGTTCAGCACTATGAGCTGGGCTTTCTTCTCCCAGAGTTTGTTCACCCTGCTTGGTTCAGCGACGGGAGGGCTGCTCGTTCAGAGGTAAGTGCTCGGCCTGCAGCTATATAATATGCTGTCTTGAATACTTGCATATCTAACAGACTTCAGGTCCATAATGTCCTGCCTATGAATCTGCTATTTTATTCGATCGCTCTCCTTCTGTGTTTATTTATCGTAAAAAATGTCACTTTTGTCAAGAGATTCTGTTTAATTACAATAGGTCTTCTATGATTAGCTAACATTGATATATTTCACGAAAGTTACATTTGAAGGGAAAGTGTAAGATAAAAATTTATTCATCAGAAGTCTTTCCAATACTTTGTCGGTAAAAACTTGCATTGTATTTAATTCCCAGGGAGCTGCTAAGACTGTTGAAAGAAGTGTTTTTTTTCTTTCTTAAAGCTTTCATATTGGTGTAGCCTCTGAGCAAATATACCTCAAAAATATAGTCGAAGAAGATAAAAATAGTGATTTGTAATTAATTAACCGCAACAGCATAACTAATTTTCAATACAAGTTCAAGATGAATTTTTTAATAAGCTTTTTATCTTTAATTTTCGTAATTATGGTACAACACGTATATATAACTTTTATATTATATATACATAAGCTATTTCACAATAACACTTGTAAAAATACATATACATATATTATACATTTGATCTATACAGCATATAACAAAGTATATATATACATTATATAAATCTGAATTACAGGAAATCTGTCTGTTTCCTTTTCCTTCCACTCTCTAACTTATTCATAAAAATATTTTTTTCATTGAAACTTAAGATTATATATATATATATATATATATATATATATATATATCTAAAGAATGGATTTTTTTATTCTTTTTGGGTGCGATTCACGAAGCATTTAGTCAGGTTTCTAACCACGTTTAGCTTAACCACGTTTAAAAATACTTGTTTTACGTGTTAAAACACCTAGTTAAACGTGGTTAAGCTTAACGTGGTTAGAAACCTGGCTAGCTGCTTCGTGATCGCACCCTTTATGTTTTACAAAAACTTTTTTCTCCACGTAGTTCATAGGTCTGTTCGTGAATCCTGCTCGGTGTACACTTTCTACACCCGATCGACCTTATGTTCAGGTGCATAAGGTCGATTGGGTGCAAAAAGTGTACACCGAACAGGGTTTACGAACAGACCTCATATTTCTCTCACTTACACAATATCTGCACAAAATCGATCGATGTTTAGCCGATATTTCAAATAATAATAATGAAATAATATATATCGAATTGATGAACATTGCATATCTTGTAAAATATAAATAAGTAGCTGATCAATTTAGAAATATAGAAATAATACATTCTTCTTTTCAGCTTACAGGTTTCTATATTTTCTTTTATGCTGACTCGCATAAAAAGCAATTATAATTATTTTTATAAGAACTTCGCACTCGATCGATAGCTCTTTTTAGGAATTAATATATGAGAACGTTATTTCTATTATTCCATTGCAATAT
The DNA here is from genome assembly GCA_949825025.1 of Siphlonurus alternatus. Lineage (NCBI taxonomy): Eukaryota > Metazoa > Arthropoda > Insecta > Ephemeroptera > Siphlonuridae > Siphlonurus > Siphlonurus alternatus. The sequence continues at coordinate 35,107,089 of OX463788.1, forward strand.
GTTCGCAAAAAGAAGCTATAATTCAGTATACAATTATACATACATAAAATCCCCATGTAATTTTTCTTTTATATTTTACAATATGTTGGTCGAAGCAGAAGGAGGACATAATATGTTTTGATTTGCGATGGAAAAAATTAAACTATATATTGAGCCTGTTGGCTTTGACAGATATAACAAAAAATAATTTTAATACTACTAATATGTCCATACAGTCCTTCAGTCAGGTATAATTTTATTAGGTTTCTTACGAGCACTATAACTTGGTATTGTATTAACCCTACTTAGCAATATTAACTTTAAAATATCGTGCACAATTAACGATATTAATACATTTCCCGTGTATATTATGCATAATGTTATATTATAGGTTTGTTATTTCAGCTGTAAGTACCGCGACGCAAAGAAAGGGGTTGGGGCGGGATGGGCGACTGCCTGGCAGGCTGCCTATATAGCTTCAGTAAGGCTGCCTTACTGTAGGAGCTCCTTCGCTCGGCGCCTCCTTACACTAGATTTTTACTTCCCTTCTCGCAGCCACCGTAGGCGCCACCACAGGCGCCTCCGTAGGCGCCATGCCGCGTCTCTGGAGCGTAGCCAAATAAGCCAAGACATCACTTCTAGTCTCTAGTCTAAGTTTACTGCAAGGCAGACGCGGGTTGTTGCTTTTTGTCCACGCATTCACTTTTTTCTGTCTCAATTTTACCAAGTTGTGATTTCATTTACATAATATATAACTAATGTAATAAAAAGGAGAGTCTTTTTTTATTTCATTACAACTAATACAACTAAAAGATTTTAGTTAACTGCGAATAATTTAATAATAAAAATCAATTAATAAATTACGTTTTAGTCTCAAGGTCTAATATTTAGTTTCATATAGACACCGTTAGACACGTTTCTAGTGTATAAAAGTTTAAAATGTTTGGAAAGGAATCGAAACGTGACTAAAATTGCAGCTTCTAACCCAGTAAACACAACTCTGTCTGTCCAGTATTGGTCCAGTGCTTTGATTATTGGGCCAGTACTGTGCCAACACTCTAAAATTCCGGCTCAACACATTTTTGACACCCTGTGTTCACTGGGAAGTAATTGATGATTCAGGCAACAAAATAGAGAAGATTTTAATTTCTTTATGCAGTTTATTTTTTTAGACAATCTAAATGTTCATCGATAAAATATTTTTCAAAATATTTATCTAGAATAAAGAATGATTTTGTGCATGCTCTTTAGTCTGTCTTAGTTTTTTTTTTTTTTCTTAATGTAACAGATAGTATATATAACAGGGTGTCCACATAATCTTTCGATTTTTTAAACCCAATTAACAACTGTTTTGATTTTTTTTTTATATTTACTTTATATGTACATCAAATTAAAGCTCTAAACTTATCATTTTTAAAAATGTGAACAGAAAAAAAAAATTAAAAGGTGATTTTCTTTTTTACCCGATCAAAGTCGAAGTGAACATACGTACATAAAAAATAATTAAAAATACATTAATGGCAAGTTTTGAAATCACATTGAAATAGAAAAAAAAGCGAATGAACAAAATAATAATACGACTCCATAAAATATATATTATTACAGTATAACGTGTATAACATATACAGTATATGTGATACAGTGAAGGCATGAAGTCCCGAGGTGTAAATTAAAAATATTATGCAATAATGAAGTGTTTGCTTTGTTCCTGCTATGACGAGGCTCAATCAAATCAAGGTGGGTCAAGTTGTCTATAGACTATAACTTTACCCACCTTGGGCTCAATATTGATTATTGCATTGACAGTTTTTAAAATATTGTTATTTTGTTTTCAAAAAACGCTTTTTACTATTATTTTCCATTGTAAGCTCTTATTTTTGTTGTGGTTTATTTTTCACTGCAGAGCCAAAAAGGTTTACTGACGAATCTATAAAATTAAAAATATATTAAAGCAGCGCAGGAAGATAGACAACTTACAACTTCTGCTTCCAATCTAACAAGAGAGTTTTTGGTGACAATTTCAGTTCAGCATCATCATACTGAGAGTATAATACTTAATTTTCCTTGTTTTCTACGATTTAACAAATCAATACTGGGTTATAATATAAACTGTTTTGTCCAATAAGCTGTAGAATTTTGCAGAAAAATATAACAGGAACTGAAGCAGATACTTGAATAACAAATAACAATATCAGTGATAATCTAATATTATTTGTAAGACTATAAGTCAAATATACTTGAAATTCTCGCCGGAAGTAGCCGGAAATGAAAGTTTCTGATCTTCCTGTTCATGTCCAATTTTTTTACTTTTGCAAACAATTCAGTCCTGTTATTGCAAAGCTCTCTGTAAAATTTCAAACTCCAAGTACAAACAGGAAGGACAGAAACCTCTCACTTCTGGCTACTTCCGGTGGGAATATTAAATTAATTTGACTGTATTTGTGTGTGTAAACGCGGCGGTGCTCGTGTGGTTGCAGATACGGCACTCACCCCGTGCTACTGGTAGCGTGCTCAATGCTTACGTTCACGCTGGCAGTGATCGCATTCTGTGATCGCCTGTTGATGCTTGCCTTGGTCCTCGGAGTAATGGGCTACTTCATGGGCACCATTGATACCGTGGCCAACCTCTCCATGATCAAACTCTATGGAAAGAACGTTGCACCTTTTCTCCAGGTATACAATAATTATCACTATACTGTACATAATTATATCATAATTTTAAGACCACATTTTTCAATACACATACCTTCAATATACATAGACAGTTGTAAAATCTTCAGTGCAATGGAACGAACCGTAATGCCATTCTGGCACAAACTCAAAATTTAGCATCGATTCCAGAAACTATCGATCGTAGTGTGCATGCTTTCAACACTGAACAACCTGCTTTACATCGTTATGTGTGTAAATGAAAGAAGTATTATAATCGTGGCTTAAACAAAGCTTTACGTTCCATACTATACGTGTGTGTGGTTCCCCAGATTTTGACATCACTTTGGTTCATTGATAAAAAGTAGGGGTGTCCGTCTTTACTGAGGTTTCGGTTCCTTCAGTCTCACCTCTGCGAATGCTGGGACGCGTAACAGGCCAGGCGACCCCATCCTTTCCCTCACTTATCCTTTTAGTGAGGGTTCTTAGCTTACAAAAATGACCAAGTCGTGCACTTTGTGATAAAAGCACCGAACTTGGTACATCGATAGAATTGACCAAGACGATCATTTTGAGGGATGTAGCCCAGCGCGCAACCTGACCTGGTGACCTCTGGTGACCTTTCAAAATGGCGGCCGTGACCTTTATGAAATTAATTTTTAATTTAAAAACTGTTGCAGATAAATTAAAATTTTAAACTGAAAGTGGTTTACGATCATTTATTGCATGTTCTGTAATTTTTTCAAAATGCTGCGTTGCCAAATTAGTGCATAAATTAAATATATTCATGAAAATTGGGACCATTTTTCACATAAATGACGTGCAAGTATCCGCGATGCCGAAGTTGGCTATTTATAAGTCGAGATGAGGCTCAGCAGATTGAATGAAGGTGGACTCAGGATAATAGTAAGATATTTTTTACCGCAGATTATTTGACCTGGTGACCTCTAATGACCTTTCAAAATGGCGCCTGAAAACTATTCGATTTGATATATTAGCAAATTACGAAGCTAAATGAAATGAAATTGCTGGAAATTGATTTATTTTTACTTTCAAGTGGTCCCGAATTTTTTCCAAAATCTGTGTTGCCATATAAACACATTTACAGTGTTGCCAAATTTACAACAAATGACAATTAATGTAGTATATTATCACTAACCCTACCTCGGCATTAAATGTGTATAATGTATTTAATTACAGTATATGCACAATAAATTGACATCATTGTGCAACTTTTTAAACCCAGATTTTTTCGGGGGGGGGGGGAGGGAGGAGAGAGTGGGGAATGAAGTGTTAATATTCTCTGGAAATTAATTAACACCATTGGATGGGCAACTGAATGATTTCTTCGCTGTTGCTCTTATTCATATTATACAAAGACAAAAAAAAAAAAAAAAAAATGTAATGCGTAGAATCGAAACTGGAAGACTCGTACAATGAGGATTCAAATAATTTTATTATTTTTTTTTTTACTTAAATGAAATATACGTATATAATATATGTATATTTTTTTTTTGGCTGTCAGCATATATATTTTAAATAAAGATAATAATATATTATATTTATGCTTTCAACTCATAATTGATAATTAGTAATTAATGTGGAATCGTATATATATATATATATATATATATATTAGTTATTTATACTGCATGGATTATAGGTGTATAGATGTATAATATATAATATACTGATTGTCTGATAATACATTTACAACAACTTTCACGGTTGTATGTAGGGTTCACAATTTGACTATATAGCTAATATTTTTATTTCTATATAGTTGGCATAAATATATTAAAAAGAATAAAATGTAATTAATGTATACGAAAATTATATTTTGTTTATTTCCTTTATATGACATGATACATCAATGAACATTAGACAAATAGCTTACAATTTATTATTATGTTCGAGTATTTACTATTTACATGAATTAAATTACCATCTACCACATTATTATACTTTGCAAGTTTACATTACCATACAGCTACAAAGACTATGTTGCCATCATGCCATGCTTGCAATAATATTTTAGCCCTTATACTGTATACTTGGCCTCCCTTCACCTTATTTTTCTATAAGGATTCAAGAATTGGGCGTGATGAGATTGCCAGAAAAATTATGTTTATAATGTTCTAATAGCCACCCACTGCAATAGCCACCCACTCACGCGTACTTGCCTGGCAAAAATATTTTTATTTGATTTATTGGTAAATAACATGAAGACAAATGACAATAATCACAAATACAAGATGGAAATATACAGTTAAATTTAATTAGTATATCAGTATCAAAGAAAAGGTGCAATGAAAATATTTTTTATCCTATACATTTTTTAAAAAGATATAATTTTGTATTTTGTTTAAATTTTCTGTGTATAGATAATTATATAATAGATAAATTATAAAATTGTATACTGTTAACAGTGCGTGTGATGGCAAAAAGTTCATACATTCGACCATATAACAAAATAAAAGTATACGCGCGATTCAGAAGTCATGTACTTTTTTTTCTATTGTTTTTTTAAATTTATTTTTTAAGAAATATGGTAACATAATAATCATTCTACATCCATGTATATATTTGATTATTTATAAGAATTACGTTCTATAATAATATATTATTTTAAAAGTTGCTATATATATACCATGCCATTATAGCCTATATATATTATATCTATATTATAGCTCAACTGGTTGACTATATTTTTTTTGGTCCTCTGAAATATTCTTAAGGTTTAAAAAGTTGCACAATGATGTCAATTTATTGTGCATATACTGTAATTAAGTACATTATACACATACATTTAATGCCGAGGTAGAGTTAGTGATAATATACTACATTAATGGGGTAGTGACCAAAAAAAAAAGTTTCAAGTTTTTGTCAATATTTCAAAAGGCACGAGAATTTCATAAAGAACAAGCCCTATTACAGCATTCTACGACAATTTACTGATTTTATATGAATTTTTAAAACCTCTCAAAAATGACGTCATACCATTGAATCTTAAATGGAAAAATAGATCAGTTAACATTGCCAAATCCCATACTTAATATTGAAATTTGAAATGTAACCAAAATTTCATTTGCAAGGTTTTTAGGTGCTAGAATCACGATAATGAAGGTTTCAAATTTCTACCTCAATAACTTTTCATTTTAGCAATGTTAACTGATGCATTTTCCCATTTAAGATTCAATGGTATGACGTCATCAAAAAAAGTTTTAAAAATTCATATAAAATCAGCAAATTGTCGTAGAATGCTCTAATAGGGCTCATTCTTCATAGAATTCACAGTACTTTTTACTAGTATTGCTAACTCAAATACCGGTCAGTACCCCATTGTCATTTGTTGTAAATTTGGCAACACTGTAAATGTGTTTATGTGGCAACACAGATTTTGGAAAAAAATCGGGACAACTTGAAAGTAAAAATAAATCAATTTCCAGCAATTTCATTTCATTTAGCTTCGTAATTTGCTAATATATCAAATCGAATAGTTTTCAGGCGCCATTTTGAAAGGTCATTAGAGGTCACCAGGTCAAATAATCTGCGGTAAAAAATATCTTACTATTATCCTGAGTCCACCTTCATTCAATCTGCTGAGCCTCATCTCGACTTATAAATAGCCAACTTCGGCATCGCGGATACTTGCACGTCATTTATGTGAAAAATGGTCCCAATTTTCATGAATATATTTAATTTATGCACTAATTTGGCAACGCAGCATTTTGAAAAAAATTACAGGACATGCAATAAATGATCGTGAACCACTTTCAGTTTAAAATTTTAATTTATCTGCAACAGTTTTTAAATTAAAAATTAATTTCATAAAGGTCACGGCCGCCATTTTGAAAGGTCACCAGGGGTCACCAGGTCAGGTTGCGCGCTGGGCTACATCCCTCAAAATGATCGTCTTGGTCAATTCTATCGATGTACCAAGTTTGGTGCTTTTATCACAAAGTGCACGACTTTAAGCTAAGAACCCAGACTATTTCCCATTACCCAGCTTCGAGCTCCAAGCTCATATATAGCGGTGTATCATTGTAAAAATAATGATAGTAAAAAAAGCTCTAAATCTAAGCACTAATTTTAACTTTTAAATATGTTCGATATATACTTTCGCTCTGACTTGAAAAATGTTAAGGAAGCTGATACCAACGAATGAAGATTTATCAGCTTACAATTAAGTTTACGTGGCACATTTACCAACTCTATTAATATCATGATGTTGAATTACGTGGTAATTTAAATTTCTTGCCGCGGGGCAAAAATTAATGAAAAATAAATCGTGTTAACGTTTACCATCAACAAAATAGAAAATTTGATATTGCAGCTTATTTTTAATTTTATAAATGAACGTATAACTTTGTATAACTTTATTTAACGTTGGTTGTACTCACTGACCGTAGCACTCTCTAGCTGTTATATTAACTATACTTAATTTAATATTATACCATCTTCATAGACCTTTTTTTGCTTGAAATTTCTGAAAAAAAAAACATTCAAAATAGTTCGATACCTATAAATTACCAAAAATGTAAGAATTCACTAAAATTATATTCATATTCATGGCATGTTATTAAAATGTTACGATATTAAGTTAAAATATAATTAATTATTTTAAAATTTTAAATTGACGAAAAAAATGGAGGCAAATTTTAAAATTTGCGTATTATTTAAAAGTTAATCATCCAATTAAAAAAAACATTTTACATTTAAAATTAAAAAAAAAAGAAATACTTGTCAAAACAAATTGAATAAATATTTCATCAATAATTATTATTAAAATTATTACACCATTTTCACTATAATAAAACTAAAATAATAGTAATAAGCTAAGGGTAACACGGTAAGGGTAAGGTAACACGGATCAGCTGATCGACATAGTCCCATTTGATTAACATGTATTAAACCTTAGCAAATTCAAAAGTTTTCTGAAAATTTTTGAGAGACAGATTTTAGTACCTAAAAGCCACAGAAAACATTTCAAAGCAATGAAACGAGCAGATTTTTTTTTAATGATTTTTTTATTTTTCGCAGCATAAGGCTTTCCTATGGAGAGCCAAATTAAAAACTTAATTTAAAAAATTTCGGCTCGTTTAATTGTTTTGAAATTTTTTCTGTAGCTCTTAGATACTAAAATCTGTCTCTCAAAAAATTTCAGAATGGAGTATTGACCTCAAATTTTTTTATTGCAGAAATGGATAGAGCGTGCAATGTTATGCTCCCCTGATTTTTTTCAGATTTTTTTGAGCCCGGGAACTATTTTTAAAAAATTATTGAAAGTCCTTTTTGTGACGTCACGCGGCGGCAAGTTCTATCTTTCTGTTAAGGAGCGGCGTCTCGTGACGTCACAAAAAGAACTTTCATTAATTTTTTAAAAATAGTTCCCGGGTTCTAAAAAATCTAAAAAAAAATCAGGGTAGCATAACTTTGCACGCTCTATCCATTTCTGCAATAAAAAATTTTGAGGTCATGCAATACTCTATTTGCTAAGGTTTACATGTTAATCAAATGGGACTACGTTGATCAGCTTATTCGTATTACCTTATAAATAAGAACATAAATATTACCATATTCAATTTGATTGATGTGATAAAATATGTATTGTGGTTTGTAATATGATTAACTACTATATTGAATTTTTACTTTTATTAAAAGAATTTGTTATGTCACATAATACATTCATGTATTATATATAAGTGTAAAAATGTTCGATTTCATTTGCATGACTTTTATTACGAAATTTATTTCCATGCTAAAAGTTAAGAAGATTCAAATTTCATTTTGATCATAGGCTGTACAGCCTGTACAGTATGGATCACGACAATTGCACATAAAATACATAACATAATTAAATATTAACTTTCTAAAATTAAATAATTTTTTAAGTTTTTAAACACACCTACATGCCTAAACAATATTTAAAACTATTTTCTATAAAATTAGTATAAGACTTCGAATTGTGTTGTTTTGTAAGATCACATTAGTGCAATAAATTTATTAGTACACAAATTTATAAATTTCTTTAAAATTGTTTGTACACGTTAATTGGTAATATTAGTAAATTTTATAAATGTAGCAACTTTTATAACCACACTCGCATATTTGTCGTATATTTCAGTGCATAGCCCTCATAATAATTATAATATCATATATATTTCGTTTACAAATTTCTTATTTGGTTAATCTATTTTTATTGATATTATCTATCAATGTATTTTGTATATATAATCATAACTCTTATAGGGAAAAAAATCAATCAATTTGTTTGATTATTTTACTAATGTAATGTTTCGTTCTCTAAAGGCGTTGCACTTTTTTTACGGACTTGGAGCGTTTTTGTCTCCTCTAATTTCGATGCCATTCCTCTTGAGTGACGGCTGCGGTGCGGTTGCGTCAGGCAAATCACGGCCGCGCTTCACGCCGACCCCAGCAGGTGCTCCGGGGGGGCTGACCATCTTAGGGAGCAACTCTAGCTGGACAGAGATCGGAAACTTCACACTGAAGGCTCCTGCCCCACCCATCTCTCGCATCCAGTATGCCTTCTGGATCATGGCGCTACTTCAGGTCCGTCCTTCAAGTAACATACGGCGTATCAACCCTCGATCTCTCTCTCTTCGTCCATCCCTTTTATATATATAATATATATTTTCTCGCTCTTTTTAGCAGTTGTAAAAGACAAGATCATTTTCACGTGTGTTGTTTAATATTTTATTTCATTTTGAGCTAAAAACACATTTCATAGTTATATTTCTATCCATTTTTATTTTTAGAATAATGCAAAACATTTTTAAAGGAAGGGATTTTTTTTTTATTTATATAAAAAATATTTATGAGTATAATGAATATAAAATAATAATATATAAGTTACTTAATTATGTTAATTATATATATTTTTGTTCACATTATAGGTTCCAGTCATAATAATGGTTGCATCTTTAATTTTAAAGAAGATGGTACTAAAGCAAGAATGTCCTGAAAAAACAGCGGAAGATTATGAAATTGTTGAGCGTAACTTGAAGGTAACTAGCATGAATGTATGACTGCCGCATGGCATTTGGAAGATATTGAATAAGTGGTCGCAACAAAAATGATCGCAGAGCCTGGTGATACAATATAGAGCTGATTGCGCTGACGTCATGCCCCTGTAAGTTAGGCTGCCCTATGGAGGACCAGAATGTACAGACTAGTATATAAACAAATTATGTATTGATTTATTTTCAGTTTATTAAACAAAACAAATCATGCAGGTTTAAAAAATTCTAAAAATACGCCAATAAACGATAGATAGTATAAACAAATCCCATCATTATAGAACAATCAAAACTATTTTTTTCTATTGATTTTTGTCATTTCTCCTATCTGATGCCATAGTATAGATGGACCTCCACTTTCTCTTTTCTACCCTCCTGACCGTCCGTATACCTGCTATCTGCTATGCTATTTTCCTTCGTAAACAACAACAGCAAACAACTCTATATATTTATATATAATATATATACATAATTTTTATATATATATATATATATATATATATATATAACGATGAGAAGGTTTTATATTTGTGGACAGTTTAATTGTGCTGATTGCTGATATATGAACCGCGTTGCAACAACCATGGTACAAAACTGAAAAACTAATTGCCTGAACTACTTTTGATTAATTGTTGTAACGCGATAATTGTGCATACTATATTTCATGATATATATAATATGTTTATATAGTCTTACTCATGCATGCATAAACAAAAATTTGACTGAAAATAGAAGTGGCAATTGATGTTTTTTTCTGATAATTAATTTATTTCTAACTCAACAGAAACGACTTGATTTAAGTATAATAATAATAATGTAGTAAACCTGTGGTAAAAATTTTATATTTCAAATTAAATGTTGTGATTAGACTCTATAAGCTACCTTCATGCATACCTCATAGTCTTAATTCACTCGAAGACGTAGTAAAAGTGATGAAAATCTGTTTTGCACTGAATAATTATGCTAATTGTAGCATCTTCTTCAATTACGACCACGCGCGGTAATGGCAGATTATAAAAGAATAGTATACTATATGAATAGTATATAAATGTATATAGTATTCTAACATCAAAGTGACGTGATAGTAGATTATTACTTGACACACAAGGTCTCTTTGTCAGTAACACTTGCTGAATAAAGTCTTACAAGATTTTTGCAATTATTATATTATATATCATATATAATAGATATTAAGTAGTATGGGCTGTTTCAACGGGCAGTTATGAGACTTATGACCAATTATAGAGGGGCAAACATTATTGGAAGAATTGGAAGAATAAGCTTTAAATGACACTTTTTAAAGATTTGTAGAAAAGCATTACACTTTCCAGTGACGTTCAGTCCCAGATAAAGTTTTCATTTTTGCGCCATTTCTGGATGGTGCCACACTCATTGTGGAGGAGTGCGTTAGTGAACTTCAGTTATTCGGTAATAAATTTAACAATGCCTTCTCTCACCTCCCCCGAAATTTCAAATCATTAATTCGAAAATCCTATATATACCCTAGTAAATTTACAGTATTCATAAATCAGTTGGTGGTAACGGAAGCTTTGTCTTATGAGGTGTTATACTCTGTGATATATAGGCATACAATTAATTATGAATTTTATCCTTAAAACAGTTAATGCAATGTGTTTTGCCTTTGCAGTTATATGTTTACCATGATTAAGTAACGTAAATTTTACAATTTATAATTTTGTACCAAAGAGGAATATTTAAATAAGGTATTTATTTGTTCCAGTTAACTCCGTTTCCAGCGGATATACTGCGAACTCCTCTGAGCGACGTCACAGAGAGACCTTCCGTGACTCCACAGCAAATTTCCTTGGTGACAGGACTTACAGCATTGCTCTTGTTCTTGTATGATGGTTTACAGGTAACAGCAAAACTCAATCAATATATTCAATGGATGATTACTTAATTTATATTAAAACTATATTGTTTTAGTGTTAAATCTGAGTCTGCAATGTTACCGCATTAATAGTACACTTAGTTCATATTACAAACAAATTTGTAACAAATTTGAATGAAAGCTAGTTGCTGGTTGAAATATTAAAATTATAGTAATCGTTATTATTGTAAAATTTTACTTACCAAATCTTGCAAAATCGTACAAGAGAGTAGTGTGATTGATCAATAATCTAACTTTCAGAATATTGATGAATTGGATTAAATATTAACATTTTAGTTCTGAAATTTAATTTTAAACTTTAAACACATGCTTTTTTATTCATTATAATAATTGTAATAGAGTAATTTTGCAATTTTTAGAATTAATTTATGGTGTGTTTAGAAATATTTAGTGACGAAAATAAGGACTCATTAAAAGGAGGATATTATTATAATTGTATTAGATCGACACGTCCTCAGTTATATTAATTTACGTAGGTGTCCTTTTTTTTTTTTTTTAAAATCTTGTTATTCTTCTAGCTATAAAACTATAAAATAACATTTGAAAAATATTGTATGTTGCATAGTATCACACTAAACTTTTTAGATACTGAATGGGTTTTCAGTACTTCTATTTTCACCTTACAGCAAGGACATTTTAGGATTCAGTACATTAAATGGCTGAATTAAACCTTATTTTCAGTACTTTATGCACTTTTCAGTACAAATTTTGTACTGAATTAAACAGGGTCAATTTAAGTACACAAATTGTCCTTAGATTCAGTATCTAAAAGTTAAGTGTGATATCTCTCACTGTATTTATACATAACATTTATTTTAATAGCATAAAAAGGGATTTTAAATCAAACGGTGAATGGTATTAAATAATAAAACAAAAGGAAATATAAAATCTGATTTGTGAAACCAAGAAAGTTTAGCTGTCAGGTCATTGGTTTAAATCCCACAAGCTCTAATCTGATAATATATATATTATATTCTTTTTATTTTCTTTTGTGTACTACAGTATAAAAAAATGCTTTCATTTTTTTCAGGCTTCTTATGGAGGTTACGTGTATTCTTATGCTGTGAAATCAATGGCAGATTTAAGTATACCAAAAGCAGCATACTTAAATGCCTGTTTTTGGGGTACTTTTGCATTTGGACGTCTCATATCGATCTGGCTTGCAACAAGACTGGCACCGTTGATTATGTTATTTTGCAATATTGTAAGTTAAGATTAATATGAGAATATGAGTATGAAATAGAATTGTGAAGTTGATTAAGTAACTGCATTGTTTGCAGATTGGCTGCCTATTTGCAATGCTGATGATGGTTAGCATGCCTCACAACCATGTGATGCTCTACTTTGGAACTTGCGTTTTTGGCTTGTTTCTCAGCAGTATTTACCCAACAGCTATCTCTCTAGCGGAAACGTACATTCCACTCTCTTGTAAGTTTACCTTATCTTTTAAGGATTGATCTCAGTTGATTGAGATTGTGGAATCGGCCCCTTTGAATTCAACAATGTTAATACACATTTTGAAGTGGATCTGTCTGATTAGTTTTGGGAAAATTAAGGTAGAAGTTTAGCATGGAGCCTTATCAACGACTATATACTGGGGCAGTATAATATATAGTCATTGGAGCAATATGGACGGAAACTGGAAATATAGGACGCGATTCACGAAGCAGTTAGCACGGTTTCTAACCACTTTTAGCTTAACCACGTTTAACTAAGGTGGTTTAACACAAAGTCTTTGGTTTAACACATGAAACAGGTATAGTTAAACGTGGTTAAGCTAAACATGGTTAGAAATCTGGCTTACTTCTTCGTGAATCGCGCCCATAATTGTTGTAAGAAAACCGTCCCCTTGAATTTGCTCAAAGAATAAGCGATAAAATTGTAGAACAGTCTAGAAATTGTAAAAAAATTTCATTCGATCCCTTTGAACAGAAATTTAATATCCTCTGACTCCGAAGTAACTGAGGTTAATTGTTAAATACATACACAATCATGTCGTATAGACGATAATGGTTGCATTTTTTATTTCATAATTAGAAAATAATGAAAATATGCATAAAATTATGCTTTTCTGAATTTTTTCACATATTTTGGAGTGCTGGAACTAATTTTAAAAAAATGTTTAAAATATCTGAATTAGGGTGGTATGTACAACCTGATGGGACAACCATGACGTCATCAATAGCCAATCACAGCATGACAATGACGTCACTGTTGTCCCATCAGGTGTTACCACCCTAATTCAGTTATTTTAAATATTTTTTTTTAAATTAGTTCCCGCACTTCAAAAAATATGAAAAAATCCAGAAAAGCATAATTTTAGGTATATTTTCTAATTATGAGATTAAATTCCCTAAATAGGCTCAGCCATTGAGGCTGAATGTACAATGAATAAATAATTATGAGATAAAAAAATGCAACCATTATTGTCTATTAAAGTGGTATCAGTAATTATAGCTGTGATATTTATACTAAAATAACAAAGTTTCTGTCGTAGTATTGAGTGAAAAATATTCCATTTTTCTGCAATTCTTTTATTCTCTGCAAGGTAGACGTAATATCAGTGACACGTTTTTCATGCATAGTATCCTCAATAATTATTGTGTATGTTCATCTAAACTTTTAAATTTGTTTGAATGGTCCTCTTCGTTAAAACCGTCATATACTGCCATCATATATTATGCTTTTCAAGCCACCGAGGGGTCGAGTCGACGCCTCAAAGTTTGCAATGTGTTTTGTGTTAGAGCACAAAATTATGGCAGCAAATTTTTCTCTGAGCATCGTAATGTGTACATACTCAACTTCTCGTTATAATATCAATTTCAGACTAACTTGATGAATGATCCCTTTTGGATTTATTGATTGCTATGAAAAGTTTATTACTCTTTTTGAGTTATTTCTGTTTAAATCTGAACCTGTTGAAATTTGCGTTAAATCTATTTCTAAATGCATGTCGGATTGTTGATTTTATTATAATTAGTGTCTCTGTAAATGTTGCCAAATAAATAATAATTTGAAGTTCAATATAAATAAAAAATAATAAAATAGCCCAATAGAAAAATAAATGCAGAAGTTAATTAAAAATTAATTCATTTCTTTTTATTAGTTTTGAATTAACACTTGTCTTTGCAAATAAATAAAATAAATAGAATAAAAAGTACCTGACTACCAGAAGTTATTAAAACTTTCACTTAGTATTGTAAATAACAATAATATGCTTGTTTTATATGCTATTGTTTTATTTTATGATCTAATTGTAAGTTAACAATTGCATTAAATCCTACAGTTAAAATTAAATTCCGAACGTACTATTTTAAATATGCAACGGAGTCAACGGACACATACATATTTATGGATTACATGTTGTGTATGAACAATGTGTTGTTATTGTTATTATGTTACATTAATAATGTTTACTTGGTAGCTCCCATCACGACGATTATTGTCGTATCCGCAGCAGCAGGAGAAATGTCCATGCCAGTGATTGTTGGTCACGTAAGTACATACACACATTACAAACATAACATAAAGCCAAATCTCTTACGGGGTAAGCCAACAGCGTTTTACCTCGGCCGTCCACAAATGGACTGCCACTGTGCTCCATTCTTACGTACTCCACTTGCTTCTGAGATATCCATGATATACTCCTTTGCCTTCTGTACTCTCTATATTGCACAAAACAAAGTACTTCTAAATGGACACTTAATTTTGTTCATCAAACATGTAAGTATTTTATATACTAATACGTAACAGACAACATGCGGCTTAGCTTTCGTTTTATTGGGCGGGGGGGGGGGGGGGGGTAATAATATACTTGCACGTATGTACAATAAATACAGTATACATAATACAATCTTTTGAGTTATATAAGTTACACAGTGAAGTGTAAACTGTAAATTGCATATTAATTATATAAAAATAATTAATCCTGTTGCTCTCTCAACAAAACTAGACTAAAATGCATTAATCTCATGCATACGTTATCAGTTGTCAAAGAAACATAGATAATAGCAACTTTGAAATATTAACTTTTATTTAGTAACATGTTAGGTATAAAAAAGTATAAGAAACAGAAAAATCATTTAAAAAATGTAGATAAAAAAAGGATACAGTTATTATATAATGTCACAAACGGACTGCATGATGGTACATTTGCCATTTGTGAAGTGAATAATTAAGAGATCTGCTAGGGCCTTACATTGTGTGGAATAAAAACAAGGAAATGAACAAGGTATACTTTACAATTAATAATTATTTTAAATTTTTTTGTATAGTGTCTAAAATCATAAACTGATAAAAAAATTAAAAAGTACCCCAACAACCTATTTAGCAATAACCGTAACAGCCGTACTTCCTGCTTGTGACAATAATAAAGATACAAAAATAGCTATTTGGATGTTTTTATGTACAAAGTAAGGGTTTAATAATGGCAAAATTTTTAATTTTTTTATTTTTTCGTAGGAATTTGAAATCTTGGGACCATTGAGCTTCCTTGGGACGGGTTTGGTGGTGACACTGGCATCTGTTGTTGTCTTTCTCGCCCTTTGTGTTACGGGTTCAACCATATTACGGCAGTCATGTAAGTGATGACTTTATACATTATTATAAACTTTTTAAGCTATTTTTCTGATGTGTGGTGAATGTTCGCTCTGTGTGTATAGGCTCCTTTTAGCCTTTTACATTCACCAATTTGAATTATTATATTGTTGCTTTTATTTAGTTATTTTTTCCCTATTCCCTACAATGTAATTTATCCCAAATAAAAATTATTATTATTATTATTATTATCAAGCTATATATATAGCACCAAAGCCCGAATTCGGGCAAAGCCCGAAAAGAATGCGCTCATCTAGGTGTGCCCCTAGCGATTTGAGCAAAGCCCGAAATTAACAAATATTTCGGGCTTTGCTCATTTAAATTTGATCATTTCTAGAAGTGCTCAAATCGTAAAAAGCAAACCACGACGAGGAATTTTATTTCGGTGTTTGCTCATTTAAATTTGATCATTTCTAGAAGTGCTCAACTCGAAAAAAGCAAACCTCGACGAGAAGTTTTATTTCGGGCTTTGCTCACTGTTTTGATCATTTCTAGAAGTGCTCAAAGCAACATGAAAAATAATAAATTTGGAAATCAGTGGAAATTGTGCCGTATTATAGTACTAAATAACAAAACAATAAAATAATGTAAATTTAATAAAATTTTAATTAATATATAACTTTTTTAATTAATTGATGAAAGTAAAAATTTAACATTAGCATAGCGTGTATAGTATTTTTTTATTAAAACATTTCTTTCTGCATTATTCAAGTCATACTGAAAAATAGATTTTGTCACACTTCTTATATTAATATTGTAATTATGTTAGTTAATTGAAATAAATTTATTACAGCTGATATATTATAAAATCATTTGTTAACTTAATTTATAGAAATTGCTAATAAGCAAAGAGCTCCTCAAGATAGCACCAAACCTACCAATTAAAAAAAGAAATGAAAAATTTAAGCCTTCAAAATAAATAATTATTATACCTGATTATTACCTGATGACCTGATCATTAACTTGACTTATTTTTGCAGGGATTAATTTTATTTTTTTCTTTGCACAACAACATGTTTTAGATTGACAACCTTTCTTGCAGTTGCAAAACACAAAACCTTGCTTGAATTTGCTGCAATGCTGCTGATCTGAGAGACTCTTTTCTTTGTCATGGTGTTGTACGTCGTCTGAACTTAGAAATTGTTAATCTGCAACCTGGAATTCATTGCTAGAGTATGATTTATTCATACACTTTAATTATAAAACAATGTTATAATGTTATAATAAAAAAATTAAAATTTTCTCAGCGTGACAAAATCGTATTTTTCAATATGACTTGAATAATACAGAAAGAAATAAGTTTTAATAAAAAAATAACTATATACACATTCTAATGTTAAATTTGTCTTTTTATCAATTAATTAAAAAAGTTATATATTAATTAAAATATTATTAAATTTACATTATTTTATTGTTTTATTATTTAGTACTATAATACGGCACAATTTCTACTGATTTCCAAATTTATTATTTTTCATGTTGCTTTGAGCACTTCTAGAAATGATCAAAAGAGTGAGCAAAGCCCGAAATAAAACTTCTCGTCGAGGTTTGCTTTTTTCGATTTTAGCACTTCTAGAAATGATCAAATTTAAATGAGCAAAGCCCGAAATATTTGTTAATTCCGGGCTTTGCTCAAATCACTAGGGGCACACGTAGATGTGCGCATTTTTTTCGGGCTTTGGTGCCAACATATATACATACCATATTGGTTATTCAAAATACCACTGCATTAGAACACTGTATATATTGTATATAATCAATGAAAATGACACTGTCAGCTTTAAAAGCTGATGATGTTTGCATATACAGACTGGGCCAGAAATGGTGTTCCGATCGTATACGCTAAATTTTCGTCGGGAGGACTTTCAGCTAGAAAGTTGAAATTTGGCATACATAAAGCCAAGGGTTGTAAGTTTTTTTGACATGTGTTAGAATTATTTTAAAATCACTCTTTCATGCCTTTTTAGGGGTGGATTTACGATTTGCATTACTTCCTTATGGGATTTCCATGTTAAATTAAGTTGATAGAAAAATTTTGTCCGATCAGCACCAAATTTTACTTCTAGAGGGTTAAAAACACGCTGAATCTAATGGTGTAATTTAAAATGTGATAAAATTAACCCCTAACGAGATATCGACCTTTATTGCATTAAAAATGATTGCATCCTAATTTTGACATTACCGTTAAAACGAACTGATTTTTTTACCCCAGAAAACACCTTTGAATTTTTTAAATCGGAGTTACTTAAGGATTTAATTTTAGGGGTTGGTATTTTTACCCCTAATGTTGAAATCCTTAACTAACTCCGATTTAAAAAATTCAAAGGTGTTTTCTAAGGTAAAAAAATTAGCTCGTTTCAATGGTAATGTCAAAATTAGGATGCAACTATTTTTTAATGTAATAATGGTCAATATCTCGTTAAGGGTTGTTTTTATCACATTTTAAATTACGTCACTAGATTCAGCGTGTTTTTAACCCCCTAGAAATAAATTTTGGTGCTGATCGGATAAAATTTTTCTATCAACTTAATTTAACATGGAAATCCCATAAGGAAGTAATGCAAATCGTAAATCCACCCCTAAAAAGGCATGAAAGAGTGATTTTAAAATAATTCTAACACATGCCAAAAAAACTTACAACCCTTGGCTTTATGTATGCCAAATTTCAACTTTCTAGCTAAAAATTAAAAATCCTCCCGCTGAAAATTTAGCGTACGATCGGAACACCATTTCTGGCCCTGTCTGTATAATGTTGTATATATACACAATAAGTAATGTTATAAATATATAAATTATCAGAAAGTGCAATTATCCAGTTCTAAAGATAATTATAGTCCCACTGATTATATTAAATGTCTTCGATGAAATTAGTGAAATTACTTGACATCCATTATTTCATCGCTACTGCATCACTTACATGGTGACATGATGAAAATGGAGTGGCGTTACCATGGGTTTAGGGGTTTACATCCCAGGGTACACTTTTCCTCTTCCCCGTCCCAAATGGCATAGAAACCACCCCGAATTTTTTTATAAGTAAATAATAATAATAATAATAACTGCTTTATTGGGGAAAGAATTTTTCAAAGAAGCCACTATTTTTTACACTATTATCAAAAGTGTCAAAACACTTTCACGATTATTGCGATGCAAATCAAATAATCACTATCTAAAAAATACATATTTTTCTTCTCGGCTGTAAACGTTGGAAATATCGTAATTGTCAATTGTCTAGTTATGCATGTGGGGGTCTCAATTATTAAGAAATTTTGTATCCTTTAGTACGTACGTCAATAAATTTCTCGTTTGCTGCAGCTACAACTGGAGTCTTGGGAGCTTTAACTGCTTGCATTCCTCGACAAGGTACTGACATGGAAGACTCTGGTCTCTTGCGTCATCACGTCAAGTACTACTCACGCATGCGTTCTGAGGTGTCCGAGACAAGTCTAGGAGAACACGGTGGATATTATGGAGAACAACCAAAAACACAAGAATCAAGTTTCCAGTATCAACCTACTGCCGGACCCGCAAGCTAACGTCCAAATAATTAACACTGTGTCAAATAAATGTTTTCAGTTTTACCTCAGCTTCAGTATCAATTCGTATTATAAACTTAACACCAATCATTATTATTTGATACGTTTTCTTAAATAATAATAATAATAATAATAATAATAATAATAGGTCTGTTCGTAAATACACAATCAGACCTATGGTCTTAAAAATCACTAAACATAAAATCAATAATGTTATGCAACAAGGTCGTATATCTCGCCCCAAGAGAAACATTATATACATCAACCAATTGGCATTGCCAATTTGTAATGTTAATAAGTATTAAAAAAAAAATAAGTAATAAAAAAATGGAGAGTTTGCATATATTGCTCGAAGAGAAAAACGTTTCAATTAATTTCAATTAAATGTATAAAAGATGAGTCTTCATTGTATCCAAAGACTGGGATTTTTTTTTGCATTTTGGGTCCATAAACAATTCAGATCAAATTTATGGCAATAATTTTGTTCAAGCTTGGCGCTCTTATATAACTACGACCCTGTTACAGGACAGCTGAAATGAACTTTATTGAGTTCTATGTTGAAGAGCTGAGAGTTACATATTGTTTGTTTGTTTGTTGTAATCAGATGCACAGCTAAATATCACAAAAACGATTCATTACATTTCGTTTGTAAGTAAACTTTATATATAAAGGATGGTAAAATGATATATATAATGTTGAATTTGTAATTAATGCACAAAGTGCTTGAATTTTTTGATGAGATATGTATTGCCATTTTTTTTAAACCCACTAACACCCTTAAAATTGTGCTGCAAAACGTTGTGACGTCATAGTCATGTAAATATTTAGCAAGCAAGCATAGCGTTGCATGTTTATTACGTAATGTCAGCGTCTTGCACTTCGATTTTGAGGTCGAAGGAAATTTACATTACTGTATATACACATAATAACTCGAACAATAGGTCCTCTCTGCTTGAACCACATTAGCCCATTAGCAATGAAATTTTTAAAATACGAAAATGACGTTTATGTCATATAATTTATTGTGATATTAAATTTGTGTAAATAAAGTTTAACAAAACCAGAAAATATGTATATATAAAACAAAGAAAACAAATTTGTTGAATTGAAGAGTGAAGGAACATTTAAAATGTGCCACTTGTAATTATTATTATTATTTTTTGTGTGCAATGCATGTGGACGTGTGTAAAAACTAATTTATTTTGCTTGAGTTGTTTGAGGGTTCAATGCTACGGTAAAAGCGGTAAAAGTATTAATATTATTTTTCTGTTGGAAATATAATTTTATTACTGAAATTGATATATGTAGTTCCAGAAAAATTTGTACATGTGTGTGTGATGTGATTTAATTAATTTAATTTTTCTTTCATTCTCCAGATAGTTGTTCTTGGCACTTTTAAGCATTCTTTTTCCATCATTAAATGTAATACAAATATTTTACATCCTCTCTATACAGCGTGTAAAATGCAACTAAACTAATGCATAAGAAACCATTGAAAATATTGTTTTCGTATCCACCCTAGTGCACATGCATGCCTTTATTATATTTCTACCTTCTACTATATGCCATGGTCATATTTTTTCGACAGTAACAAGCTTTTTAAAAGCTAGCATCTCTGTTATTATGATAAAACTCACATTAAAAAATAATAATAATAATAATTTGAATATAGGTACATAAATCCCAGAAATAATGTTTTAGCAAATATTCAATCTTTGTCTATAAAATATTTCTGGAGCGTAAAATAAATCTAAAACGTGCATGAGAGTGACACTTTTATCATTTTTAATATATATTTGTTATTTATTACTAGAAGAAATATGAATACATTTAAATTTGAATGAATTACATGAAATGAAAATTCCCAAATCAGTGATATATCTTACCGCAAAGAAAAAAAATAAAAAGTTTTTTTTTTTCTATTATTTCTTTATAGCCTTTGAAAAAATAAACTAAAAAAGTTACTATTTCATGGAATATTAATTTCTTTGCTCTGTTTATAATATAAAACGTACACTTGTTTTATCTTGCCTTTACATTTCTTGTATCTTAACATCTTAAAAGTAATATCTTATTGTTACTGCATCATAGTAAAATTGCGTTTAAAAAATGAAGTTTTCCAGTTAAAAATTCCAGTTACAAAAGTTTCAATCAATATGCAATTTGTAAATAACAAAAGTTACAATGCTTCACCAGAGATTCCGCTTCATCGGCTTCAATATAATATGTTAATATACTCTCTACACAAAACAATATTATATTTATGCATTTTTGAAATTCTAAAAGTGTAAAAAAAAAAAAAGTTTAAAATTTAATCGTAATAATATATCATATTAATTAATAACTTGCGCATAAAAACGCACAACTTACAAACTGTGAGGAAAATAGCAATTCTCTTTCTAATATAACATATTTAGTATCTATATTAATTTTCATATTTCTCCAATATTGCATTTTTAATTTGTTATGCATTATAAACGTTGAATGTAACACTTTTTCCAACGTATAGTGAAACGTAAATACTTTTACATGTTTGCTCTACTGAAGGATATCAATTTGACAGATCGGGAAGAGTCTTATCATGAAGAAAATATTTATCCATGAGTCTGATGATCGCAATTTTAATAAAATTATATATTTTTTTCAACTTAATTTTTCTTTAAAATCAAAAGTATAGTAAAAAAAAATAATAATAATAATATAATGTACAAAATATGTCAAAACTTTACAAATCTCATAAACAAATTTCTTAAAATGTTATTTTTGACAGAAAGTGACTATTTGTTGAACATATATGGAACTATGCAATAAAAAACTAAAAAACAAAACCATGTAATGTACAATGCTTTAACTATTCTCAGTAAATCTTACTAATGGTTATAAGTTCAGCTTGAATATTATTAATATATATATATATATAATTATATATATATATATATATATATATATATATATATATATATATATATATATATATATATATATATATAGAATTAAACAATGTGATGTAACTATTGACCAGTGTTTGCTCTATACAATTTCTTTCAAACCTCTTAATTGGAGGACTTTTTTCCATATAATATATACTGTATTAGCACAAACCTATTGAATACGTTTCAAATTTTATTTCATAATTTGACTTATTATATTTATAATTAATTTATTGTACCTCAATGATGAAATTAAATATGTTTGTGATTTGAACTTGTATTCATTTATTTCCCCTAATGAGTGCATAATATTGATATAGCATAGATTAAATTACTGTCAAGAGTGTTATGTTTATTAAATAATTTAAAATTTAAACTGTAATATTAGTCTAAAACAGTGAAACTAGAAGCCTTACATAATATAAATGTATAACACACAAATAAAAAAGATCAGAGAAACTAACCGCATCATAATATTTATGCAGTTTGCAAGGATAGGAAATATACACAGTATATGACATGAGAGCACATTATTTATTGCAACTTGTATACAAGTTGCAACAAATTACTTATATATAAGTAGTTTCAAGTATTTAAAATACTTCATATTATATAATTTTCTGAGCACTATATTTCATACATTTGATGGAAAATTAAATATTATGTATTTCCGAAAATATATAGCAAAAAATATCCAGGAAGTTTGTAGCTTTTAATCTTTTTATTTTTTCAGAACTATTATAATAATTATTTAGTTAGTTAATTATTATTTAGTTCTGAAAAATCACGAATGCCGGAACAATGTAACGTTAATATAAGTTTATACCAGTGTTGAAAGTAAGCCGGTGCGCACCAGTGCGCCGAACTGGTAAGACATTTGACGCCAGTGCGGCGCACTGGTAAGACACTGATCGAAATTTACCAAAAAAATCAACAATTTTTAATGAAAAAAATAATATTTGCAAGTGTGAACAGATAACATTATAAAACATTATAATCATGCTCAATGCATGATAGTTATTGTATTTTTTTTTTTTTTCTCTCTCACGAAGTTTTAACTTGCATGGCACTTTCTTTTAAAATTTGTTCTAAAAAAATAATTGAAATCTACTCGATCCATTCACTTATATTTATTTTTTCATTACGTAAAAAATAAAAACGAATTAATAATTTGAGGTATGAAATTGTTGCATTGTAAATAAATAGTAAATATATAAGTGCTGCAGTCAAACATTATTATAAATTAAAAGACTATAATATATGTTTAAAAAGTTAATTATAATATTTGATCATAAATGCACTTTTTATGGCGAGCCTTTGAGAGCAGATTCATTTATTATATTATTTTTTTTTAGATTTTTTTAAATCAAAGAAATATTTTTAAAAGTTTTTTTTTTAAATATCTGTATAGGTTTATTGTTTACTATTTTTTCTTCAATTTTTATATGAAGTGATCATGATGTTTTATATTACATGATCATGGAAGTGGTAAAATCGTTAGAACTTTTTTAAAATTGTAACCTTTCATCTTTTTGGAATATTTTGTTTAAACTAATTTTCGAGACATTTAAAACAATATTAACATTTATTAACATTTATTAAAAAAAATAAAACATTCTAAATTGTGAAACAGTTAATTAAAATATTTTTACAGTATTAACACTGCTGCCAGACATGCATAGACAACGAACAACGAAGTGCTTAATTTGTTTGTGATTTTTTTTTATATAAAAATTTATATTTAAATTTTCAGTAGGCAGCACAGGAAATATTTTTGAATATTTTTTTCATCAGTTTAGTGTGGCACTATATTTTTTTTCGCGGTTAAAAAGTTTGAAAAAGTGTTTAATTTTACTTAATTTGTGGGTTAATTCTCATAAGGATTTCCAATATTTTTTCCAGAAAAATGACTCAGTAAAAAAATGTTTTATTTGTAAATCGAAAATCTGTTAAAGAAATTCATCATAGATTACTTATTGTTAGATATTTTTTAATTGGTTCCATAGTTCAGATGAAGTGTGAGTAAACAGTAAAATGCTGCTTTCTGTGCCATAAATTTGCATGTTAAAAAATTAAGTCTCCAAAACACCAACTTTGGGAATTTTTTGTTTTTAATTTCTAGATAGAGGGCATTTTAAAATATTTTTAGAAAACAAATTCTTAAAAAAAAAATAACCCCTCACTCTTGTTGAAAAATCTCTTAGGGGTGCATCCTTGTAAAAAAAAAAAAGAAAATATTATAAATCAATTTCAGTGCAACTTTTCAATGAAAAAAATTAAGCCACGCCCCTTTTTCCCAAAAAATCGCGCCTCCGGCGGAGGTTCGGGCCCTTCAGGCCTCTATCTGAAGCGCACTGGTGAGAATTTGAAACTACTTTCACCACTGGTTTATACCATGCAGCCTTAAGCACAGGCGTAGATCCAGGAAAAGGGCTATATGGACCCCTTCTCCCCAAAAATTTTGATTTAACATGGACAATTAATGTAGACGCGACTTGTACTGTATTTATTATATCATTCATTTTATGGAGCGACATCCTGATTTTTTATGGATCCACGCCTGCGCTTGAGAAGAAAGTAAATTTAAATAATTTATTGCTTTCCGTGATTTGGCTAAAATTATAATTTTATTTATTTTGAGGCTTTAAGAAAAGGGTGGACAAAGATGGACCCACTCCACTCACTATGCATTTTTTTTTTCCTGTACCACGTACATCCATGCCGGGAGAGGGGGGGGGGACAGTTTAAACCTTTATAACTTCCCACCACTGAACGGTTTTAACAAGAATAAAAGTATATTATATATATTAGAAAATATTATTTTTTTATCTTGTGATAAAGTAAGTGATGATTTTTAATACAATCACTATTTTTTTCAAGTTAGTCAACCATACATAAGTTGCAATAAAAATGGCTGTGTATTATATAAGTAATTTTTTATGATAGCCTAGGCCTATTTTAGTCTTATAGTGAAGTCAAATGTATTATTTTATACTATATTTTTGCTGGGAGAGGTTGTGGAAGGCCTGGGTCTTGGTGTAGGAGGTATAGAGGAGGGGTCGGGGCTCCAAGTGACGTGTCACTACTAGAGCCGATTAGCTTTTGCTGATTCCATTACCGCACGAGCTGGTGGGCATAGGAGAGTAGCCCGCTTGCCTGTCCACCCGCTCGCTTGCTTGCTTCCACTGTTTCTGCATGAGAGAGGGAGAAAAGAGAGATACAAAAGCAGCTTTAACTTTGTCCCACCTCCCTTCAGCCTATGCGAAACACCAAACACCACCAAGCAGTCAGTATCACCACGCTGGTCTTGTGTGAAGGGTGCTACTTGGCTGCTTGTTGTGACAGAGGGCATGCCTGAAGTAACTATAAGGTGCCGGTAGCCGCAACACTGCAGCCAATACAACGTTTAGCAAGGTACGACCACTTCAAAATTAATTTTAATAGTAGTTTTACAATTTTGGAATTAAGAGGGAACATATTAATGAACTCATCAGTTTTTGGGCATTTCCATGTTTCTTTGCATGATTTAAAACATGGTATTGTTGTCAGAACAAATTTAATAAACTCCTACATTTTTGGAACAGTAAATTATTTTACTTCCGATCGAGTACTAAAATACTAAAACTATTTTTATTTTTATATATTTTTTTTTTAGAACCACTCAGATTCTAAACGAACTTTCTTTTTATTATTTATGTTTCATTTTTTAGAATTTAGTCGTTAAAAAATGAAATGCTTCTTAAGTTTTAGTTTGATAGCGGTAAAGGTAATTTACTTATGGTGTTGATCAATTTACACCGATCTCAGAACCATTTTCATGAGAAAGAAAAGACGAAACCAAAAAAAGACAGAGTGTTTTTGGACATAGCATCTATCGCGAAATCCCAACCATGCAGCTAGCAGTTGCCTAAGATGAATGAAGAAACACATTCTTCCACATATAGTCGATACGACTAATCTAATCTATGGTATTTTAACAGCATTAATTCATAATATGAATGTGAATTAACTCAATTAACGAATTAATGAATGGAAAAAATATATTTAAATTTTATTGCAGAAATTGAGAGAGGGTGCAAAGTTGTTATATACTCTGATTTTTTACAGGCCGGGAAGTATTAGTAATTTTTTTTTTGCTGAGGTCGGGTTTAAAACCACACTTCTTTTAGATCCCATCCTTTTATTAAAGAAGTGATATATAATATACCTCTTGACGCCTCTCTCTCTCTCTCTCTCTCTCTCTCTCTCTCTCTCTCTCTCTCTCTCTCTCTCTCTCTCTCTCTCTCTCTCTCTCTCTCTCTCTCTCTCTCTCTCTCTCTCTCTCTCTCTCGTAGTTCTCGGGCTCTAAAAAATGTGAAAAAAATCAAAGTAGCGTAACTTTGCACTTTTATCTATTTCTGCAACAAAACAATTTGAAGCCAATATCCTATCCTAATGTTTGCCGAATTTTTCTTTTTTTTTTTTTTTATTTATTTTTTTTTATTGATATATTTGAAAATTTATTGAACTATTTTGATAGAATAAAGATGTACTCCACTAACACTACTTTGCCAGCTGCTGAATTTGGATCTGTCATTACGAGAAAGACGACCTACATAACCTAACATGAATATAATTTTTCTTTTGTCTATTAGTAAATTTAGTATTAAATTTCGCTGAAAAAATAATCGAATATGGAAAAAAATTATTGATAGAAAAGGTGCAAAAGTTAAGTTACTCTGATTTTTTGTTAAGGGTTAGAACTGAACTTTCAATGATTTTTTAAAAATACTTCCTCGGCTTGGAAAATTCTAATAAAAATCACAGTATTCATTTATGAAATATTTTATTTGATGTCAATCAATACTCTATTCTTGTCTTTTTACTTATTCAAATTGCATGGCTATAGGGGAAGGCAACAAACAATGTTGTTGTTTTTTTGTGTGTTTTTTTTTTACCCCGGGTCTTTCTTTCTTTTTTTTTTCTCTTTTTTTTCCTATATACTTTTTTTTAAGAAAATACATTGAGTTTGAGTAATTTATAAGCTGTGAATAATATACAATAAAGTTATGCATTAAAACACCTAAAACAATATTTACTTTTGCTTCGTTAGCCTATAAAACAAATTAATTTAAATTTGCGAGCCCCTTAAACCCTGGCCGGTTGTTCACAATAGCGGACGCATCATGTATGTTATTATTAAACATTTTCTTCGGTTGCAATGTTCTTTATTTATTTTTATTGTTATTTTTTTATTTTAGTAATTACTCCAACAAGATCCTTCCTCCATTTTTTTTTTTAATTTCTGAATATATAAATTATATTCAATTGAAATCTTACTTAACATAATAATATATTTGTAATAAATTAACAATTATAATTATTATTTATTATATTAAATTAACATGACACATGACACAATGTAATTTTTTTCATTATTATTACTATTAATTTTATATATTTTGTTTCCTCCCTTTATTTAGCTGTACTTATGTTCATGTGTACTTTTCCCGACACACAGGCAAGTAATTTTCTTAATTAGCACAGTTGCAACCACTGGCAATTTTATCCATCCTGATAATATTTACAATATTTATTATAATAACTCACAATATACAATAATGATTACATTTTTTTATTTTAAAATTAGAAAATATACATTAAATTATGATTGTCTGAATTTTTTCAGATTTTTTGGAGTGGGAAAACTAGTTTTTAGAAAATATTTAAAATATCTTAATTAGGGTGGTACTACCTGAAGGGACAACCGTGACGTCATTTTCTTGCACTGTGATTGGTTATTGATGACGTCACGGTTGTCCAATCCGGTAGAACCACCCTAAATCAGATATTTTAATTTTTTTTTTTAAATTAGTTTCCACACTCCAAAAAAACTGAAAAAATTCAGAAAAGCATAATTTGTATGTATATTTTCTAATTAGGAAATAAAAACAAATACAACCATTAATGTTTATTGTTAGTGTGGACGATGCCCACATTCTTATGGATGAGGTTGCATATTTATGAAATCCTTTCGACCTTCAGATTGAAAATTAGAATAATTTCAAATACAGTTATGTTATAACTTAGTAATGTTATTTCAATAACCATGCAATATTATAATAAGCATGCATGCATGGCTTATAATAACGACAACAACAGTAACCTCCTATAGTACATTGAACGGTACGTAAGGTTCTAGCAGAGAAAAGAGAGTATTACTCTGTTTTTTCTTGTTTCAGTTAAGAAATCGAAGGGAAGCAAGTATATTGATAACGTTATAGATAGATGTCCATAGATTATGTTTTTATTTTTGAATTGAAAAAATAGTCAGTCAATTATATTGAATATACTATCTAGCATTTGCGTTTCTTATAAATCAGATTCACTTATTTGTTGTAATTTTTGTTCTTAAATCAGTTATTCAAATATTTCAGTAAGTAATTGCATTCACTAAAAATATAATATGTATGTCTTGAAAACGTAAATTTATTTTTAAAACTTAAAACACGTTTGAGCTTGGAAATAAATAAAACACTGCATATTATGCGCCAACCATTAAGACTATTTTCAATTTAATATTGGCTAGGCATTAATGTGAATTTTTTTTGTGAAATAATAATACTGGAAAGAAAAGTTTCCTCAGTTACTTAAACGCTAGTAAACAAATGTGCCGACAGCCGCATTTTCTGTTGTTTTCTGTAACAGTTTGCTGTATGATAGCAACTTATTTAAAAATTCATTATAAGCATCAATACTTTGAGTAAAAAATTATTGGAGACTGTAAAAAATAAAACTAAAAGTGTATTTTATACTTCTACTGCTCTATTTTATTCATTAATTGTCAAAGTTATCATTGTGTGCTTTTTTCGAATCCATGCAGTTTCATTTGAAGACATTTTGTTAGATCCAAGTAAACAGAAACACCTAATTTGGTTCCAATATGGTTACATTTTTAAAACCAAAATAATTTGGTTCCAATATGGTTACATTTTTAAAACCAAAATAAGATTTAGAAAAATGGCCATCTGATCTTTAAGAGTAAGATAACGCTACCAATGTTAAAAAAAAAAAAAAAATCCCTCACATGAAAATTCTGAAAAAAAATTAAAATGTTCTCCTCTACACCCCCTATCAGTAGCTAAAATTTCAGATAAACAAATACGATCTAGTTTTTGAGTTATGAATTTTTAAAGTTGACTAATTTAACATGGAAGTTTCATTTCTCCATGTTAAAGTAGTCAACTTTAAAAATTTATAACTCAAAAACTAGATCGTATTTGTATACCTGATATTTTAGCTACTGATAGGGGGTGTAGAGGAGAACATTTTAAATTTTTTTCAGAATTTTTGTGAGAGGGATTTTTTTTAACATTGGTGGCGTTATCTTACCCTTAAACCTAAAATACGAGCTTTTTCTAGAAGTCGCAAAACCAGTAACGCCCTCTCTGATTGGCCGTGACGTCACTGCGCCAAACCCCCTCCACTTACATAGACTGGCTCTGCCAGGGTTAAAAGTTGCGACTTTGGAGTTGCGACTTCTGTTTAGGCGCAAAACAAAAAGCTCGTATTTTCAGCCTTAAAGGATATTTCATGTAAAAAAACATATATCAACCTTTAAAAAATAATAATAATAATAATTGATCTTTATTGAAGCTATTGATTATTGACCGTGGTTAATAATTTGAAAAAAAAATTGCTTGAATTACTTCATTTTTCATGCAGCAAATGTTTGTTTTTTTTTCTGATGTTAAATTTTTCTAATAGAAAAATGAAATTATAATCCAGCATAAAATTCAGTTTGAAAAAAAAAAAAAGATAATAATAATAAAATAAGATGAAAAATAGTACATTATGTACCTATGTAAGTATGGACAAAATTAAGTTCATGCAATATTTAGTAATTTCAGTAAATTATAAAATTCTTATGTTTGAATATCAAAAGATGGAGGATAGTTATTATTCTTAAGGTATATTTTTAAATGTGTGCTATTGCAAGCAAATGTAGCATGGAAATTAGTCATCAAAATTAGTCTCTTACAAAAGTAGCGCTTAATTATTCCTAAAATAATAATTTTGGGGGCGATTCACGAAAGAGTTATCCAGGTTTTTATTCGCGTTTATAGCTTAACCACGTTTAACTATGTGGTTTAACACGTAAAAAAGATATAGTTTAAACTTGGTTAAGCTAAACGTGGTTAAAATCTGGTTAACTGCTTCGTGAATCGCGCCCAATAATGCAAACGTTAAATTATATAATTTTTTGTTAGTGAATTTTCAACTTTTCAACTTAACTCATTTATTACAAGAACGACAAAAATGAAAAATAGTATTATAACAAAATAATAAAATATTTACATAAACTGCATTTTTAGTAAAATTGGTTATATATTATATTTTATAATGAATAAAGGCCAATTTAACTCATAGTTTAATTCAATAAACAACAAAACAACAAAAGAAACACAACATTGTTGGGTTGGCAGTAAGAGCAGCAATTCCTGTTATCATCATATCCACTTGAAATTTAAGTCTGAGAAAAAATATTTCAATATTTGTTTGGTTTTGTAGTTGATGGTTTCGCTCTTTTCGGATTAAAAATGAAAATATTTGTATCACTTAATTATGTTTTCACTAAAAATTAATAATTTATTGTAAAATTTTAATTAAATTTTTTCAATTTTTTTTAGGAAAGTAAACTTGAAAGTTTTTTATTAATTGAAAATTTTCTAATTTTACTAAGCAATTTAAAAGTCAAATTTAAGAAGTGTTTGTTTATTGGTAATTGTATACATTTAACAAGTCTAACATAGTGAAACTTAACAATGTAATTTGGAAAAAGATACGATGGTATTGATGGTAGTTATGCAATGAGGAGACACTAGTAGTATATTTTATTACACAATACAATTCAAAAGATATATTTAGAATGTTCATGCTTAATGCAAAATCAATTTTACTAAAGTTTATTGCAAGAAAATTTTTAAAGCAAAATCGCGATTATATGTGAGGGAAAAGAATGTGAAAATGATGAATGCCAAATTAAATTATGAACAACTTTGTGTATATTTAAGAGATATTCAGGTTCAATAATGTTTGGACCAGCAGCTGTCAAATGTTTTTCCTAATTACAACAATGATGTTTAATATTAATTTTTCTTAAGTTTCCAATGGTTATACACTTACTGTAAACAAATATTTAAATTATTATCACAAATTAATTGCACCTATTTTATATGATTTAGAAATTACATGTATTAATTAATTATAAGAATGTAACTTTTTGACGACAAAAAATTGAATGAATTTCATGAAACATAAATCAATGCATGTGAAGTTGAGAGGAAAAGCAGGAGTGTGCATTTCAGTTTGTGACGGGGAAGACAGCAAGCTAGAGCAGATTAGTTTGTTGTAGGTGCCAAACGGTGGAGAAGCCTTCATAGTTAGGGTGCCGCTTCGCTTACCCCTGCACCAACTAATCACATTGGGCAAATTAGTCGGATAAATTTTAAAATCCTTTAACAGGAATCTATATTATGCGATTTGTTACGCAACCAATTCATATGCAGAAAGCAATAAACAAAATTGTTCTTGTTTTTGTTGCCTTAATGACTTGTCTTATTAACCTAAACTTTGATATATTAACTGTAGGAGAAATGGATTGAATAAAAATTTTTGAATTACTATAGAAAAATTATTATTTTCACCATATTTATGTTTATCTAATGTTGATTTTGTTAAAAACAATTTAAGATGCAGTAAAATAATAATAAAATGATAATATTGGGTACAAAATAAAATAGTTTGGCTCATAATGTAAAGATCTTGAATTAAATTTTGATATAATATATCTTACTTTGTTACAAATGACTTGCGTTTATTGTAAAGATGCAATAAATTATATTGTTCCGTCTTTTTTATCGTAATTTCAAATTCAAATTATTATTTATTCAGTAACATTTACAGAACCAATATACCAAATATAATAAAGTTGACATGCAGTACAATATGTACAAAAAAAAAGAGAAATTCGTGATAGTAAAACATAAGTTCTATAATATATAATATCATAATTAAAAAAAAATAGCACAGTAAAATAAAGGTCATACACAATGTATTGGAAAAATGTTTAAAACAAAGCATTCATCAAGTTGGTCCGAAAATTTATTGACCTAGCGAAGAGTTGGGAGTTTCTACATTACGATGCTCGGACACTAATTTGTTGTAGTGATTTTGTACTATTGTATAAGCACAAACTTTGATGACAAACAAATACACTCCCTTTCGGAGGCTTGAAAGCGAAGTGTGATTATTGTTCCGAGGAGGGGCATTCAAACAAAACAAACTCAAAATTTTAGATGAATTAACACAATTGTTGAGAATTTTATGAATAAATAACAAATAAAATCACTGATATTTTTTTTATTTATTGCATACGATTTTACCTTTTTTTTTATTACTATACATCTCCATTGTTTGTGTGGAGAAATTTCCTTGTGTGGAAATATCGAATGCAATAAATTTAAAAAAATAATTAAATGTATCATCGTATATATTATGTTAGAAATGCAATTTATTTTTCCTCAATATATGCTCTGTTAATGAATAATTAATTGTTAATTGGGTTAAAAGATAACATGAATATGGGAGGGAATAAAATAATACAATTGACAGACTGAAAAGGGTCCATTCGTACACAATGTGATCATCCACCAACATAATGGTAAAAAAAAGAACAGAACAGTAATACATTTTAGCATAATTTAAAGCGCATTTAAAGCAACATAAGCACATATCAACAACATAGTATTTGTACGAATTAATTAGCTGGAATACGATAGTTCCAAACGATAAAGTTTAACCTTTAAATCAAGCAGAATAAATAAAATACTAACTCATTGGAAATTCTTTTGTGGAAATGGTATTCAATATTAAACAAATTAATAAAATAAACATGAAATTTTTGTAAGACCACGATCTCATTTTCATATAGGATAATTAATGCATCGGCACTAAGAGCGCAGATGATACAATCAAACATTTCAATGTGATTCACATTTACAATGATTATTAAAAACACTGAAAGCACTACTTCTCGTGGTATAGCTATTGAATCTGACAACAATACAACGTAATTAAGTTACAAAAATAGGTTAACAGGGATCAACTTTCAGGCTTCGAGGATTGAGTGCGTGATGAGAGTGCAGAGCGGAGCACAGCGGATGGCGATAATGGACGCTCGTGGTGCAGCGGCGGCCAGCTCGTCAGCAGCAAGTGCAGCGACGACGACGGCAGCGGCGGTAACACGCACGGAAAGTGCAGCTTTGGGCCGCGTTTGAGAGCGGGAAACACGTCCAGGCACCAGGGCTGGAGGCGGAGGGTGGGAAGCTTCCGCCATGCACCATCGTGCGCTCTTCCTCGTCATCTACATGAGCTCCGTGCTATGGTCCGCTAACACGCAAGCAGAGTAAGTCTAGTTATTAACATGCCTTTAAACAGCAACAGTAACATTTATACAAGATTATAAAATTTAAAAGTTATATCCTAATACAGATAATTAAAACTAAATTTTCTGTAGATTTTTTTTTCCTCATATAAACAAACAATCTGATAAATTTTACTGTGATTAAATTCATTGTGTTGATATTATATACTGTGTCAATTTTTGTAATTTATTTATCTCTTTGGACCTTATCATATGAGAAAATTTAAATTGCAACTTTTTTGTTTCTAATTATTCACATTTTTAATGACGAATTGTGATAATTGTGATTGTTTAGTTAACAGACAGACTAATTTGATATCAAGGAAACGATGAATATTAAATGTTCTAATTAATTTGGTTAAAAATATTTATGTTTAAAAAAATATTATATCGTGTTCATGCAGTATTTAAAAATAATTAATTCAGAAATATAATTTAGAATGTTTGCATTCCTACAGCAATTAAAATTCTCTTGCATCAAACAACAATAAAATTAATAATTGGTTTGATATTAAATTAGTTAAAGGAAATAGTGCACTTGCTCACCTTTTACTTTTATTATTAGCGCTCATTTATCTTTCAGATGATGCATTATTATTATTATTATTATTATTACAAAAATTTGTCTCATTCAACTAAAACATAATCTAGATATTTTTTTATTACTAAAATAGAGAAGAGTACCTATTATTATTGTAAGCAATTGATATATACAAAAAACTGAACTTGAATGAATTTCGTTCAAATTCAAATTATTGCCAAATATAGTGTACAGTACATATTAATGTAATGCATTAAGATAGAA
This sequence comes from Siphlonurus alternatus, assembly GCA_949825025.1. Taxonomy (NCBI): domain Eukaryota; kingdom Metazoa; phylum Arthropoda; class Insecta; order Ephemeroptera; family Siphlonuridae; genus Siphlonurus; species Siphlonurus alternatus. The sequence goes on from OX463788.1 coordinate 35,142,000, forward strand.
GCATGGCAGGAGTGGATTTGAAAACTGTTTTCCAATGCTATACGAAAATTTTATCACTGCAGTGTACTGGATACGTGTTTTTATTCGTCCAATTCCAATTCCAAATATATTATCGAAACAATTAGAAATAAGTCAACTAAGCATTATGCATGGGTACGTCTACAGTAACACAGTAATGACTGTATTAAATTATCGTTTAATTTTACTGCAAAAATCTTAGCAATAGTGACACTTATTTACATTTTTTAATATTATTATTGTTTTTTTTTTTTTTTTTTTTCATAAAGCTGGATAAACATTTTATAATGCTGTCCAGTGAAATTAACGTGATATTCAAATCGAGTTCCAAGTTTTCGATCATGTTTGCATTTCTTTTTCATACAGATTTATTACTGTTATATTGTATGCTCTGCAAAATTTCGAAATCCAAATTTTGACAAGGAATCTAATAATAATTATATAATATATGTAGGAACATGACTAATGTTACATTATCGCCATAAATCTATTTTTTTATTCTTTTATTTTCATTAACAGTGTGAAACACTTCGATAAAAAATATTTAATATATATATATATATATATATATATATATATATATATATATATATACATATAATATATGTATGTTCTTTTTTCTTTAGTACTTACGTTACGTAAAATTGTAGAATAATTGTGTGCAATCGACGACAGTTAAGTCTGTTGGTTGCAAAAACCTCTACTTCTAATTGAAGAAGCTTAATTATTAAGCTTCCTCGTTTTTAATAATATAAAATTCAAAGATCACCTACAGTGGACAACCTGCATGAAAATTTTTTATTGCAGAAATTAATGGAAGGTACCAAATTATGCTACTCTAATTTTTTTCCGATTTTTTTGAGACCCAAAACTATTTTTAAATAATTATTGAAAGTGCGGCCACGCCCCCTAGAGGCGTCAATAGGCGTCCAGTACGTCCCTATCTTTTTTATTAAGGATTCAGAGGTGTCAACTTAATTTACAGAACTTTCAATAATTATTTAAAAATAGTTCCGGGTCTCAAAAAAGTCCGAAAAAAATTCAGTAGCATAATTTGGTACCCTCTATTTATTTCTGCAATAAAAATTTTTCATGAAGGTTGGCCATTCATAAATTTCACTAATGTAGACAAGTAAGTAGCAAATCATCCACCGTAAAAGTAAAAGAGCCATAAAATAGAATAAATTAATGTGAAAATAATTGCATTTTAATTGTGTTTGACAGGTAAAAATATTCAAATTAACATGGTGCAAGACAAAAATATTTGCATTGATAAAATATTACAGAAAGTAATGCATTATTTTATTTATGGACTATAGTATGATTTTGTATGTTATTATGCGTTGTTCTGTTAAGTCTTTCATTTCATATATATGTTATTAGTTCCAAGGGTGGTGAGGAGGGAGGGACTGCTTATATTCAGGAAATTTATATAATGGTCGAAGAATATTGCACAAAAATTGCAAATTATACAATTATAAATAAGAAAGGGTTTTTATATTCACATGAAAACTCCCATACGAGTAGAAAGCGTTCTCATTTTTACGTATATATTTCTATGACAATTATTATAAATAAACTTCTGCTGCATAGAATTATATAGTCAATTGAAAAAAAACAAATCTTACGTCAAATTTCGAAGATAGTTAAGTAATTTGACATTACCACAAACGTAGCTTGTTCACCAAATTCAAAGACTTGTAAGGCCAATACAGATAAGTTATTCCTAAACTGATAAAGTGATAACTTATCACAGATCTTTTAGCTTTGTATTTCATTAATAACTGTAATAAAATCAATAAGATAATTATTGTTTTTTATATTTGCTTGCTCATTTTTTGCTCACCATCAAGAAGTTCTTTCCGCCAGAAATAAGCAGCGCAAATTTCCTTTTCTTTTTTTCAATGCAATGCTATCTTCAGTTTTTTGCTATTGATATATATTGCAAACTGGGATAAAAATCTCTCGATTCATATTAATCAATTGAAATGATAAAAAACTCTCCCATTTAATGCAACACATCTATCAAATTAAATTCATTTAAATCTCGACTAATAGGAGTAATAGGAAACCTTAATTTGCTTTTAAAGTTAAAAACAAAAATGTTTTCAGCTATAATAGAGTATTATACAAGGGTGAAAAAAATGACTTATTATTTAATATTGTAACATTTAAATATATATATTATTAATGCCAAATAATGTACTTGAAATTTTCATGCACAGTACTAGTTTTCAATAATTCTTAATAAATTCCTAAAATTGCACCGTTAGTTCATTTTGTTATGTACTCGATTGCATGGTCCACCTTAATTGTATTCTAGAAAGAACTTTACCCTTGCTGTATGTGTGGGCGTTATGACGTAGCCTATTATATATATGGAGGTGTGGTGAACCAGGAAGATTTTGGAATGGCTATATAACTAGACTACTTATCTTCCCCAAAATTGCAAAGGGCTTGCTCACTCTTAAGTATTGTTATTATATATATCTGACTGGGTTTCAGTACTTTGATTTCCCTCAGTAAAGTTGAATCGGCTGCCTTTTTGCGTCTGCCAGATCAAAATGTAGGCTATTTTCTGTAGAGCAATATTTTCTTTAAAATAAGGTGTGTGGCCTCGGGATATGAGAGGGCTGCTATTTCAACTTTAATAATTGTATCATAGTGTATATATATATATATATATATATATATATATATATAATATATATATATATATATATATATATATATATATATATATATATATATATATATATATATATATATATATATATATATATATATATATATATATATATATATATATATATATATATATGGACATGCATGCATGTATGGACTCGTTCTTCTCGCTCTTCACTGCTTTTACATGTAAAGGGAACACTATGAATCCTTATTTTTGAAGGGGATCAGGACAAAAAATTTGAACAAAATGTTCAGTGTTTTCGTCTGTTAATAAGAAAGAAAATAATAATAATAATAATAATAATTGTATTGAATCAAAATTCAAAATACTTTTCTTAAATCGTTATTATATATTAAATATATTTTACTTTTCACACAATTCGTCTGCTACAGGCTACAGGTGAATTCTACAAAGCAAAGGACTTGTCCTGCTGCCATCCAGACGTGAGACGAAATGTTTTTCTTTTAATCCATATGGGGAGATTAAAAGAGCAACGTGGCATGATTCTATCATTTCATATTCAAGAATGCAATCATATTTTTTAATCATTGAAAGTAGATGGAATACAATAAATGTATCCACACACATCATTTTTTTTAAACAATATTCAAATTATCATATGATAAAGTCCGTATGAGATGAATTTAGATAAGAAAAAACTTTCTGCATGTTAAAATACATAAACTCCGTACTGCTTGCTTGACTAAATTACGATAAACCTACATATATTATATAGAGTTCTGCTTGCGTATAAAGCTTGGTGCATTTGATTAGTTTTATTTCTATTCTATATTTTTGTCATAGGCATGCTCACATTAAACGATAATGTTTAGTGTGGGCTTGTTGCATGGTCAAAAATTGTAGTTAGCGTAACAATTGTATCGCAAAGCCTAAAGCATTTCTTGATAAATTCTTCTCCCTTACCCCTCACCCTGAAGGTATACCATCAAGTTTTAGACATTTCATAGCATCTGTGACAAATAATTTGTGTACTGTCGACATAGGTGTATTAAAATTTAAGCATTAAAAAATCATTACATGTCATTATTATGATTACATGTAATTGATTTTATTTCCTTTTCGTGTAAAATGACTAAAATGTTTGAGTCTCAAATGAAAATATTATCTCTTTATCGTTTTACCTGATTAATTATCATTTTTTATTCCTGCTTTACTGAAAATTTGACTTTAATAAATATTTTTGTTCTGCTGTATATTATAACGATAACATCAAAGTTAGTATCATTTTGTTTAGTAGTTGCAGCATACACAACAAATAAAATTTCTTGTTCATGTGTAATAATTCACTAGCACAGATGAACATACTCTCATGAAGTAACCTCATTAAAACTAACACGAAATCAACCTTAATAATTAAAAATATATTTTATGAAATAAATGTATAAAAAAGTAAGAATATTTTTATTTTTAACATGATATGTGATTTAAGCTGTGGATATTCTTATGTGAAAAACGAACGTTTTTTTGCAATCTAAACATCAGCAGTAAGCTTCTTATCGTGGTGGTATCGTCACTGCTTGCTACTTGGTGAAACCTTACAGCTCAAGTATATCAGCTCCACACAGTACAGTACGTGCAACCTTACCATTTATTTCAACAAATTAAAATTAATACTAAAGTGAAATATTTTAACCTTGCCAAGCTGCATTATATAATAATTGCGTGATGTTATAATTTTACACACTTCTTTAATTGTTGAAAGAGGTTTCTTTAAACTACTAGAATTCCATTTTTATTACAAAATTGATTTCAATTTTCAATATTTTCATATCTTTATTCAGTTATTTTAATAAAACTTTATATTATACTCTTTCAGCTTTGTACTTGCTATATATATTATATATATACACTGTAAGTGTTCGACTCTCGCCTAAACCTAAACGTTATAATCCTATTAGAAACAATCCACTTAAAATACCTTACAACTCTGACCCACATTGGAATTCAACCCTCCAAAGCAATCAAAATTCATACAATACATTTATAATATATTTCTACTTAATGTGTTGTGTGTATATATATATTATTATATATAAATTTATATTCGAATAAACGAATAAATAGGTCATAAAACGATAAAAAGATTTTGCTTAATTATAAAATAAAAATACCACATGCAGGTGTAACATTTGTTCTTAGCTTCTTAGTGCAATGGTCTAAAGTCTAAACCATGATGACGAAACCATAACATTATCTGCGGTTAAGTTTAATTTTTAAAATTTCCAAACACAAAACGGTTGTCAATTAGTTTAATTTGCATTACTGCAGCATAAAAATATAATATCGTTCTATTATGGAAAAGTTCTGAATGCGAATTTATTGAGGTCTGATTCGTAAGGAAAATATGCTTAAATTTGAATGTGAACGGGTACATACACAATTTTGATTAGAATTTATATATATATATACAATCGATCAGTGGATAAGGTTATGGAGGACTGGAGGGGAGAAACATCGTCTGTACAGTCGTTGCCCCAGAACCCTTTCTATTCCTGCACTCCTCTGGGCTCCTACTACCAGATCTGTGCAGCCTGCAGTGCAAACACTGCAGGTCAGCCGAGTATAGAAAGCCATAAGCTGCTTTCCTCCTACCAACTCCATCATCTAGTAATCAGTTCCACTTATCATAAGTCACGAAAAGGTTAATATATATATACAACTTAAATTTAAGGACAGTGCAAATAAAATAAAGAGTGCATGAGTTGCAAGTGAAGAACATGATGTTGCATTCTGAATTGATATTTCTAATGATTTATTTTTATTTTCATTATTTTATCAATGCAAACAATTGGAAAATTCTAATGAATGAGAGTTTTACTAATAGCAAAATGACAATGCACAAATTAAAAATAAGAGCAAATAATAATAAGATTTACACGCGTGCGTTAATTTTTTTAACAGTAATTTGTGATTAGTTCAAGTTTTACATCGTTTTAACATCATGTTTAACATAATTATAATTATTATCATACAGTTTTAATTGCAAATTCTATGCAAATGCTCAAATGTAACTATTTATTTCTGCTCCAATATAAATCTTATAATACTACACATGCATGGATTATAGTAAAAAAAATACAACAGATTTAAATACATATTATTGTTTACTCGCAACTTAATTGCATGAGTGAAAAATAGAGCAAATTTTAACGGTCAGTACAGCTATATTTTTTTTTTTGTAAATAAATTAAGAAAATAAATTTGATGAACATGTTGGATAAAACAATTGTGAATTACACAAAATAATACTCCAGTAAAGCTTGTTGACAGAATCACTGTAGTATTTTGACACGCAGATCATAGAATATAAGTAACATAATTATGTATACAAAGTGCGCACAACAAGCACAACTATAACACATTTACTCAAATTTGCGTTTTGATCAAAAGCCAAAAATTTAGTTCATTTCGAGTTTGGCTCATACAGCGATGCGTCAAATTAGTTCTAAGTTTTTTTCAGCTTTATCCTGAATTTAGTTTTGATGCCAGCATAAAAATATTATTATATTTAATACAATAACAAGTATAATTATAATAATGTAATGAACATAATAAAAATATATAATACTTTCAACATATATCTTATATAATTATTAAACACAACATTCTGCGGTACAGAGTTCATTACAGCGTAGTATAGAAGACAATTAAAGCTCCCTTAATCCTTCCAACCAAATCCTTCATCTAGTTTTCAAACACCCTTCCCAAGCCATGATAAGTCCACTGTGCTCGGTATTCGAACAGGGGACCTCTCGGACAAGAGGCGCACTAACACCATAGAGCTGTGTTAAAAGAGAAAAAAATAATTATGTGAACGTACAGTGCTATATATTTTATATATTCATTATATTATTGTCATTATACTTGTTAAATGTATTTTGAGTAAAGTTTACATTAAACCCCCATACACACATTTACGTGTAACGTGCAGTCCCACATAGAAACGGTATTTGGGTGTCTAGTGTGAGACTAGGTATTAGGTGTCCCAGAGAGCACTGTGAACAATGTTGAAAAAAAAGTTCTGTTATAGCATTTAAAAACAACATCACTTTTTTTTCTTTCGATGAAGCCATCTGTAGGTTAAAGGCTTCCTATTGCATAAGATTTTTGCATATCATTGTCTCCTTAATGGTGTTTACTTGTTCACGACAGTTTACAGTCATTGAGGCTATAGGCTATTACTATTACTATAGGCTATACAGCACTACTATTAAATGAGCATGCTAGAATGTTAAAAAGGATTTAGCTTGAAGAGAAGCCCAAGGGCAAGCATCATGCAGTTCATAAGCTGCTGCCATGCTGCACTTATTGAAATGCACTACACAGAGACGGTAGTTGTTAATAACTTAGTTTCTATGCCTTCCAAGATCTTTATACATGTTTATTTTGTATGCTATAATAAATTTTATTAAAATATTATGCTATCATTCAAAGTAAGACAAGCCCTGATATTTAATCTTGTGAAGTTTTTGTCATGTTAGAGAAGGGATTAGAACCTATTCTATTATACTTCCAAACTGCCCTTCTTACATTTTTCATAAGAGTTATATTTAAATTATACACTGAGATTGCAATTTCTTGAAAATGTAAGAAGGACCATTTGAAACTAGTTGACTCGTTCTTTTGTTTTGCATGCATATAATAATCTCATTTTTAGAAGAATTATAATTAAAATTATAGCAATAAAAATAATCATAATAATTATGCTTCAAGATTACTCTGGAATTATGAGGTTGTAGAGTTAACACTCTAAAGAAAACGAGTTAGTGTTTTCTAAAAATAGTTCAAATGGTCCTCCATATTGAACCAAAATATAAAAAATCATCTCACAAATATGTTCTCTCTAAAATCAGAGTGAATATGCATTGTTCACCAAGGGGCCTTACCAGACAAAAAACCTCGAATATATCGACGAAATAAAAATACTGGTAGTATATAATATGACATGGGGAAAAAGGAAAAAATCCTCAAATATTTAAAAATTAATAAAAAAAAAAGGTCATGGTATTTTAAAAAATAGCGATGTTCTAAGACTCGAGTCTTAACAAAGACATCAAATAAAAAAAATGGCTCGAATCACAAAAAACACAAAAAATTATAGTTTTTTTTTTGTGTGTGTTTTTGTATTGTTTTATTACGTTAATATGTGTATATTATATTATAGTGTTTGCTTTAGTTTTAAATTCATCGGGTGAATAATGGACACACTCCTGTGAATGGACTAGCTGCTCAGCAATATTTTTCATTTGCCCCATGGGCACAGTTCTTACTTTTGACTTAATATATTTTTGTAATATATGTATTCTGTATTGCCCATGAAAGAGATAATAAAATAAAATAAAAATCCATTTTCCCGTAAAAAATCAAGAAAATATAGTATCAGAATTAACATTGAAGATTTTCATAATTTTTTTATGAGAAAATGGATTCGAACAAATTTTTTTTTGTCGTTTTTGTGTTTTAAAACTTGAGTCGTAGAACATCGCTATACTATTGTTATAGCACTTTTATTATTAGAAATATTTAAGATTCTTTGTCAGGAAAGGTCCCATGTTGAACTATGCATTCACTCTATAACTTTTTTTGTGAAAAAACCTATGTGAGATTTTTCTAAATGGAAGACCACACTAACTATTTTTAGAAAATATTAATTCAATTTTCATTTTCCTACAAGCAGCTGATGTTATCACTACTTTAATACTGAGGCGAGTTTTTCGAGTGCTTCTTGCCATTAGCATATGTTCCATTCTGCGGATACAGGTCACTCTGTGCCCTCCACCAGCATTTCCAGTGCACTGTAGCAAATTACAACATCAGTTTTTTTAAATAGAAGAAAATAGAACGCAATCTACGTATTATCATATGCTTTGGCTGAATAATAATTAATATAGTCCGGAAGTTACATTTAGAGCTCAAGTTTATCAGGCTAGTTCATAATTTTAAGCAATAATTACTATTTTCTCTTCTTTTTTTTTACTGATTTTGATTTTTTTTTATATGGTGCCAGGTGCAGGAGCATCACTAATGCCGCATTTTTATTATATTAATTATTACATTATATTCATTATAATATGTTTTGTTGACATTATTTTTAGTAATATGATTAGTAATATAAATTTAAATTTATCTCGTAATTCGTATTTTCTATAGCAGCCTTTATGAAATGTTATGACATTCAGTCAAACGGTCATTAATATAAACCATTAAATGCAGTAAATGACTATTTAATCTTATCTCTTCACTGATGGCTACTTATTTGTTATTATTTTTATACAACTTTTATAACTGAGGGATATTTTTTTTTCTTACAAATCTTCAGTAAAAAAATAATTAAACTGGTAATAATGGTAATATAATCATTGAAAAGAAACTAAAACATTTTAATTGTCAGCTTCAGTCGTTGGCTTCCGCTGAAATCTTCACTTTGCTGTAGTATTGTGCTAGCTAATTTGACTTCTGTAATACAGTATATGTAGCGAGGCTAAGCCGGCAATGAAGGATGTATTGCAATTAGTAGCTAATGCTTGGGTAACGGTTAGAGCGTGGGGATGCTGAGGCTCCGTTGTGGTGCTTGATGGTGCAGGGCGTGTCGCCGCTCCAGGGCTAAAGAAGACGAGGACGATGCAACATCTGCTGCAGCGGCAGAAGCGATCAAACCGCTCTTGATAGATTACGAATCTGCGGCCGCAGCAGCAGCAGCAGCCGCTGCAGCGGATGAAGAAACCAATCCTATTCGCCACCCCCGACGCCGAGCGTCATTGAAAAGACGTCCAGGTCACACCGCACGACGATATCAACCTCGACTATCATTGTGTCCCGGCCAATGCCTTCCTCCAGGGAATCACAGTGACACTTTACATCGAAATCTCCTTCTTCTAGGAAATTTGGTGTCTACAACAAATAGAGACAAGTTTCGTAAATGCGCCATTAGTAAACGTGTAAATGGTACAGATGCCCGTAAATTAGATGCTGTTTTAGAAACAGAACTTTTATATTCACGTACACCTATTGTACAATTTATTGTTCATATTGGCGCTCAAAATTGGAGTGATAGTGATCCAGATTTATTAGCAGAGGGTGTAATAACTGTGGTTGATAAAATGGCAGAACAATTAGGGAATGTTTCAGTATTTGCAAGTGCAAAAGGAGAATTTAATTCTGCCATAAGTGGAGCTACTTCTCAAGCTGTTCGAACAACGGTGTTAGATTATTGCCAGAGAAAACATAAACTATGTTCAGGGTTAGAAGATTTATATCCAGTTTTAGAGCAAATGCAACAAATGCAGAGTCATCCTAGTTTGTTAGATGTTTACAATACGAAATTTGTAAAACTTCAAGAAGATGGAAGTACAGCAGTGTTTACCATGCCAACATTATCACCCATGATAAAAACATTATCTGTGCATAAACAATTAGATAAATTACTAACAATGTTTTGTGAACGAGAGCGTAGCAAGAATAGATTTATTGAAATTCAACACATTCACCCGAGGAAGAGTGAACCACCAACTGCAGATCAGTAAGTGAAATTATTATGCCTTTAATTCCAACGTATTAATTTCGTAGAACAATTCTGTATTGTGCCAGTTTGCTACCATTAATGTACCCAGTAGAGACAAGCTATGTTTAAGAATTATAAGTACTGTAGGTTTAATTGAAAACGATATATAATGTAATTTTACTTAAGAAGCTCTTAAATTTTAACTATGTTAATTTACAAAATTGAAACCTGATTTAAAAATAATAAATAAAAGTTTACATAATAATGTACTTAAAGTTTAAGATCGGTAACTTAACAAGTTAAAGAAGTCTGATTGATTTTATTAAATTGACATGGATAAAATTGGAACAATAATTAAATATGCAAATTTTAAAATATTTGATCTTATAATGTTAATGCAATTGCATTTAAACTTGTGTTTAGTGGAGAGGCTGGAATGGTGCCGGAGACAAGCTTATCACTTGGAGATATTCTTCCCGTGAATCCCAAACATTACGACAAAAATCGCGCACCGAAACAGGCTGGTCAACCAACCATCGTCTACTTCCATGTTACAGTGCTCTCCCTAGATTCTATCAACGAAGAATCTATGGTAAGTGAGACATCAATTACGCTTAAAGTTGTAAGAGGAATTCAATAAACCATTAGGTAATTAAGTACATTAACTATATATTAATAAAATATGTTGTTATTCTATTGGAAAATAAAAAAAGTTGTGTGGCATACATTCTAAAATATGATTTATTCTTCAATTTTGCAATATTTAATAATTTCATATACAACTGTCGTTATAAAGTTTCAGGACCATTCATTCATTACAAATTTATTCGCATGATTGATGAATCGCAGGACTACCGTGAGAATGCGTGTTAAAAAAAAATATGTATTTTCTACCGATATTTTCTATAGATTCAATCACTTTAACGTCCATTAGGGACAATGTTGACGTTAGTATATTAAAATCTGTAACTGAACGCTGCGTGGACACGGAACTAATATAGCTATCAATTTTGAAGTATTTTGACTATAGAAATCTCTGCTATCAAGCCAATTTAAACATTTTTTTCCCCTCTGCTCGATTCGAGCTTAAAGTCTATAGAGGCCAAAATTATAAAATGGAGTATTGACCTCAAAATTTTTTATTGCAGAAATGGATAGAGCGTGCAAAGTTATGCTACCCTGATTTTTTTCAGATTTTTTAGAGCCCTGGAACTATTTTTAAAAAATTATTGAAAGTCCTTTCTGTGACGTCACGCGGCGGCAAGTCCTATCTTTTTCTTAAGGAGCGGCGTCTCGTGACGTCACAAAAAGAACTTTCAATATTTTTTTAAAAATAGTTCCCGGGCTCTAAAAAATCTGAAAAAAATTAGGGTAGCATAACTTTGCACGCTCTATCCATTTCTGCAATAGAAAAATTTGAGGTCAATACTCCATTGTGACTTTCTTAAACTGCACTATGTATTTTATAATGATGGAAAAAAAAATGTAAAAGCACCTCCCCTAATTGACGTTACACTGCAACTTTTGGAAACTTCCCAGGTTTACAGAATGTAATTTCACTCTCTAATTCGTTTACAAATTTTTCATATGCAGGACAGAGCACTTACAGTTATTAGTCCAGCGCGTATACATGATGTCAGTTTAATGCTGTTGCACTGAATTTTACTGGTGATTTATTACGTCAAATTCAAAAATGTATCCAACAAAATAAAGAGGAGCAGCATACACCTCTGGACAGGAAGAGTATTTGTCTATCAATATCAAAAGAGTTTTGGTTCATAATTAACGCCTCCATAAACTGCGTGGACAAAGCAGGAATAAAGTTCATGCTGTCCCGAGGTGTACGTGCTGAAATTATTGCTCTTTCCCAATCTCTATAAATGTACAGCGTAAAAAATTTGTAACGAAATTTAAAATTGAAATCACAACCTTTTGATACCAACTTTCTCGGAAGTTTTCTGTACACAGTCAATTAATATATATAGGAAAGAATAATTTACAGAACTTTTCGAGGGGCATTCACAAAGGCTTAAGGCCACATTTATAGGGCTCGATAATTTAAGAACAGAAATTTTGGGTCTAAAAGGCATGCCTAAAATCGGGCTTTAAATTATCGAGCCCTAAATGTGGCCTTAGGGCTTTGTGAATGCCCCTTAAATGCCCCTTTTCATTTCTAGGCTGTCTAGAAACTCCCCCAAAGATACATATTACATTATGGTCACTGAATATCTATTTTTCAGAAAGTAATATAAATTATACGAATAAGTCTTTAAATTGCACACATAATAGCTACAGTGGAGTATGGAAATATCAACTGTGTCATGGTAGCGGGACAAGGCTGCAGAAAATCATTAGTATATTACTATATTTATTTTATTGTTATTTTTTTTAAAGGAGGGGAACCGCTTCAGCTTATATATATATATATATATATATATATATATATATATATATATATATATATATATATATATACATATTTGGTAAAATTATTACTATTATTTTTTTTTACATTATTTATAGCATTATAAAAATATAAAAGCTGAAGCGGTTCCCCTCCTTTAAGTAGAATTAAAATGCACTAACCTGAATGTGCCTTTTACATTTCACAGCACATGTAGTTACGTCTTTTATAATTTTGCTTACTAAGCCAAATATACATAATATTTTGATACATTAGACATAATTAATATACTTTTATTATATTGGTTGTGGCTTGCAACATGTGACTAAACGTTAGTTAGAACATATAGTTAGAACAACACTCTTGTTTCAGACATACGTGGCTGACATTTTCCTGGCACAAAGTTGGCGTGATCCTCGACTGCGACTACCAGAGAATATGAGAGAAGAGTATCGAATTTTAGATGTGGAATGGTTGCATGATATTTGGAGACCAGACTGCTTCTTTAAAAATGCAAAAAAAGTAACATTCCATGAAATGAGTATTCCAAACCACTATTTATGGTTATATCATGATAAAACTCTGCTTTATATGTCCAAGTAAGTTAATTAAATAAAATATTAATATAATTTCAAATTGTTTCTTAATTGTTTCCTGTATTCTTTCTAAATTTTGCTGAAATTTTGTCATGAGTGGCATAATTTGATAGAATAGAATATAAAATATCTTTATTGCGGCGAGCTTTATAGGCAAGCCCATTCTTGCACTTTTAACCGCATATATGCATTGTGTATATAAATATACATTTAAGTATGCTTTGGAGTCTGCGTAGACTTGATTTAAGTATAGTGTACGAATTATGTTCATTACAAATATTTTCATTTTTTCCTTCTTTGATGATACTATAATTATGTTCTTCCTGTTTGTTTCAGACTTACTCTCGTTCTCTCTTGTGCAATGAAGTTTGAATCGTACCCTCATGATACGCAAATATGTTCCATGATGATAGAAAGCTGTAAGTATTATTCCATTATATATTTGCGTCTGATTTTCTATATTACATTAAATCATATATAATGTTCGCTCTAGTGAGAATGAAAATAAACACACACTCGAAGTAAGCCATCAAGTCCTAATAAAATCGTTAGTATTTATAAGTCAGTTTAGCATTTATAATAAATTATAATGTAATATTTAAGCATTTAATGAAATTTTAAAATTTTAACAAGCTTTTCCGAATCAAGAAGTATTTTTACTGTGTTACTTTATAGTAGCAAAAAAAAAAAAAAAAAAAAAAAAAAAAAAAAATGCGATAACAAAAAAATTATAGAATCGATATTTTGATATGAATGGTGAAAAATATATGAATATGTTATTTTAATTGTTATTGAATTAATTAATTTACAAAAGTGTGTACGTTTCTCATATAACAAAGCAAAATGACGAGCCTTAAATTAAGAACTCTCGTCAAATAAAATAAAAATTCTTCGTAAGGAAAAGTTGGGTGGGGTTGTTAGGGATGAGCATAGTATTTCAACAATATCCTGGCCAGCACACCATTTCGTCCCTGTGTTCCTAAGTGCGACTTTTAGGTTATGGGAATGAGCAAGTGAGCATACAAGGAAGAGAGAATGAACTAGGGTCACACTCGGCTTCAGAAACCCCATAAGGCCTTCACGTCTCAAATGCGACAGTTCTGTTGCGAATGGTGTAGACAAAGTGGAGAAGAGAGAGAGGAAAGGGAGAGAGATATAGACAGAGTATTCTGTATGATGTGATGATTTGAATTTTGCACAAATCAACTTTTAAATTGTCAATGGGTGACAATGGGAATGGCATACTGACGTACATAGGACCTCGTATAATACACTCATAGTGAATAACGTAGTTTCAATTTACAGTAAAATGTACATACTTCGTCAAAATCATTATTATTTAAATGAGTGTGAGATAGCTAGTTTGAGCTAGAAAATTCGGGGTAAAACATGTATAGTTGACCTATCAGATAGACCACGTGGAAAAGAAGCAGAGAATCCTAATGATAAACATTTTTAGATCCCATTACATTACGCCTCAAGCAATATCACCTCTCATATACACATACAATTTTTCCTAATGCTTTATACACACATGTTGTATAACCTTAGTTACATAATTTCGATTACAAAATAGACTTAACACAACCAGCAACTCAAGTCACAAAAGTTAAAGCTCTTAATATTTCATCAATTATTGTCAATTCATCTTAATTTTAATTAATAAATTCTATTATTCTATTATATTTTAAATATATTGAGGTGTTATATAGTATATAATATATATAAGCTCTCTTCAGAGGTCTCTTCGTAAACTTTGCCAAAAGTATCCACTTTTGCACCCAACTGACCTTATGCATTTGGACACAAGGTTGATTGAGTGCAGGAATTGTATACACTGCACAGTGTGTACGAACAGACCTGTTAGCTATTAAAAATAGATATTAAAATTATATTTTATATAATATGAGATCGCGAGATATAAAACAAGACGATAAAGAAAGACCACAGCCTTCTTTTAATGAAGTGTTCTCATAAAATGCATTTTTTTTTTAATTTTGAACATGACAGACTTGTTTTTTTTTTGTTTTTTTTTGAAAATGAATAAAATTTTGATCTATTATTTTTTTTTTTCATTTGGTACTATACTAAAAAAAATAAAAAGTAATATTCATTTTTCAGATTTATTTTTCTTGATTCGTTCTGTATGGTTTAATTAATCTCTCGTCAACTTATATAATTTTCATGTGGGCTGAAATAATCTGTATTAAGAGCTGTAGTAATATAGTAATAGTAATTTAAATAGTATAAAGGACATACTACAATAATAAACACTTCTAGTAAGCTACTCCCGGGAATAATATAAAATAATAATCATGTTACATGCATTCGTGTGTATGCAAAATAATAATAATAGTAGCAATAAAAATAGCAATAATAATTAATAATAATAATAATAATAATTAATTAAAAATTTTATTCGTCTTCGAAAAAGCAATTAAATCAATTAAGAAATCATCGGAACAAGAAGACTGCCAGAGTAAGAATTAATTGTAATAGTGCATTAATAAGCATAATTGATAAAAATTTGCTTCACTATAATGAAAATAATGTAAACAAAAAACAGAGAAGATAAACTTAAGATTAAAATAAATAAATGAAATCATTAAAAATAATCTTCAATATTTTCAGTGTCCCACACGACGCATGACTTGGTTTTCATCTGGAACATGACAGACCCATTGGTGGTGAATCCGGAGATTGAACTTCCGCAGCTCGATATCGCCAACAACTACACAGCAGATTGCACCATAGAGTACTCCACAGGTTTGTACTAGCGAATGGGCACAAACCGCACGAATGACAATTGCTCATACTGTTCATACTATTGTTGAATGCTAAGAAATATTTTGCAACATTGATGACTGAATGCCACAAAATAATTTGGACAATAATTTTATATTCCTACAGAAAAGATCCTCTATTTATTCTTGCATTTAATTTTATTATTGGCAGAGCAGAATGATCGATGCTCGAATACAAAATTTGAAATACCAATGAATGATAAATTTAAGCCTGAAAGGCACTATATAATTTTAACCATTTTTTTCAAGGTGTTTATTTCTACAAAATATTAATTTTCAATTTTCTGTGTTCCTCTCCTTATTATACTAAATGAAATAATTGAATTATTTTTTCAACTTTTCATGACTAAATAAAATGATTGAATTATCTTTTCAACTTTTCATGACTTTAAGTTTATGCCAATACTTGATTATACTTCTCATTTTACAGGAAACTTCACATGTCTCGCAGTAATGTTCAATTTAAGAAGACGTCTTGGCTATCATCTTTTCCACACTTACATACCATCCGCGCTGATTGTTGTTATGTCATGGATATCCTTTTGGATCAAGCCAGAGGCGATTCCTGCACGTGTCACACTGGGCGTCACGTCACTTCTCACCTTAGGTATTATAAGCACTTTTATGGTAGTTGGGGGATACAGTTATAGTAATTAATCCACTGACAGTATATATATCTATATACACCGATGAGGCTTTATACTTATACTAGTTATACTGATCACGATTTAAATTACAACTCATTGTAGTTGCATATTTTAAATTAATAAATCTCACTATACAGAATGTATACTAAAAGAATTAATCAAGTTTAATTACTTAAAATTTATTATTAATTATTTAAATGTTTGTATTAATTTTAATACCTTCCTCAATAATACAGACCTTCCACATTAAAAATGATATTATCTAGATATCTATATAATAGATAAATAACCTCACTCTTTTCCCATACGACTCATACAAGTTATATGCTGATACTGTAGTTAGTTATACATTTATATTTTATGAGATCCGGGCGTGCAAACGCGTTACAAGTAAAAGTTCCGAAAGGTTCCGTTTCGCTAATAACGACCTGCAATACTTGCACACCGGACTGCGGACACTCACTGAAATATGTACAGTATGCAAGAGACCCCCATGCAAATAAAATATATAAATTTCAACGCATGGAGAGATCATAATATATATACAGTCTTTCAAGACTCTGAAAATAGTTCGTTTCTTCAAGGCAAGTACTGGAATTTAAAGAGTCACACTACTTTCGCGGAAGATTAATGGTTCGCGGTTTTAATTCAATTTACATTGAAAAAAATTGCTAGGGGTTAACAATAGAAAGCGTGAAAAGACTTTAAATCTTATCAGGAATTAATTGTAGCTCGGCAACTGTCTTTGTTTCACATCTATCAATTGTATTATGTATTGCTTATGACATAATATAATAGTAATGCAATAATAATTTCATTATGATTTATTCAAATTTTAATTACAAACACATTTTAATCATGAAGAATATATTGTAAATCGTTTGAAGTGGTCAATAGGATTATAGTGAAACCTTGGCTGGTAAATGACGTAAACATTCTTTAGGGGGAAAAAAAAAAAAAAAAAAAATACTATAGAAATGACTACATGGTGTAGTTTAAAAAACCTTGAAACGCGAGTTTTCAATTTGCATATATATATTTTTTTTAAATTTACATCGCTAAAAAATACAAAACACAGGACAAAATTGATCAGTACATAGTTACACTGCATGCTTTTAATGTTAAATATGCACTTATATACTTCTTTTTCTCAGTACTTATAGCTCTTATATTTTAATTAGGTCTGTTCGTAAATACACAATCAGAAAGAATCGATTATTTGTGATGAACCTTATGTTCCATGTACAGAAGGTTCATCACAAATAATCGATTCTTTCTGATTGGGTTTTTACGAACAGACCTATTGTAAGTGCGATTAGTTCAATGACATTTAAAATTATCTTTTTCAGCGACGCAAAACACGCAGTCACAGCAGTCTTTACCACCAGTATCGTACGTAAAAGCCATTGACGTGTGGATGTCATCGTGCTCTGTGTTTGTCTTCCTCTCGTTAATGGAGTTCGCCGTTGTCAACAATTACATGGGACCAGTCGCAACTAAAGCAATGAAAGGCTACTCAGATGATGATATTAGATCTGCAGTGGATGAATTTAAGGTAAACATATATTTTTTTCACACTTTTATCTCGACTTCAGTTCTCATGCTGAATTATAGATTGAATGGAAGCTTTATAAATCAAATCAAGAAAGGCCAACTACCTTTATTGCTTATCTAAATCTGCAAACTGAGCCAATCTGTGAATTTAAATATTAATGGAGGATTATGATGATTAATTTTATACACTCCTATTAAATATGACCTTAAACTGCTTTACAAATGGCTTGAGTGTATTGATTTTTTTTCTCTTACTTAAGTAAATTTATTTGTATGTATCAATAATTTGAAGAAACAAAAAAAATTTTTTTTTGCTAAACCATTTGTGATGTTTTTTACTTATTTCTCTCTGCTCGAACTTGAAGATCATTAGAGGTCTAAACTTAGCTTTGTTTTTAAACTAAATCTGTAATATGTACAAATTAAATAATAATCAATAAAAAAATTAACTCGGTACTCCTCTCATCCTAAAAGGGTGTGTGGGCTCCGGCCTTTTTTGACCTCCCTCCGTCCCTGTCTATACTACAGTATAACAGATCTTAGTTTACCACTAAACAGCTCAGTAGACTAGACGGCGCCAGATATATCAGCCAATGAAAAGGCTAAAATGTCAGCTGGCCACCTTTTCATTGGCTGATATATCTGGCGCCGTCTAGTCTACTGAACTGTTTAGTGGTAAACTAAGATCTGTTATACTGTAGTAAGGATTCTACTTCTGGAGTATATAGGTATACGGGAAAGTCCCCTCCCCTAAAAAAAAAATAAATTAAAATGAAATTTGCATCGTAGTATCGTTTTTACGTCCTAGCGTCCTAGCATATCTTTTAATACAATGAACGTTATTTTCAATGTTTGCATGATGTGCTGTTGTAGGAGCTGGAGCCGCGCTCATGGTCTGCAAGCCGCAGCCGTCCTCTTGCAGGCAGCCCCGTGCGTACCGGCGGTACAGCCACAGTGCCTCAGTACGACACCTTCTGTCACGGACGAGAAACAGCTCTATTTATCGACAAATTTTCACGGTTTTTCTTCCCTTTCTCGTTCTTCATCCTAAACGTCGTATATTGGTCTACATTCCTCTGATGGCACAATAGCTATTTATGACACAAACATTTATGAACTTAAAAGACATGAAACAATAAAATTCCAGTGACTCATAATGAATGCTACGATGCATGCATTGTTAAATCAAATTGTTATTATTGAACTGTGATGTTTTTTTTTAAATTAATATCTGTATATGTGTTGTATACTTGAAATGTGCATTCATCCTTAACAAGTTGTTAAAACTTTAATTGTAAAAGGTATTATGACTTCTTACGTTATGTTATTATATTGTTACTTCTTCACCATATGACGCATAAATTAATGATAACTCGATCATATATAACATGGAATTTCACAGTTTTACTCACTGTCAGTCATAAATATTTGGCTGCATGCAAAATCTGAAGAACTGCTGTAACAGCTAGGAAGAAAAATAAACTGTCTTGACAGTTATTCTGTTATGCATGTCCAAAATATTATTCAGTATAAAGATGTATATTAAAAAATAATAATAGTAATAATTAAATTATTTACATGCATGATGTCATGAAAATTTTCATATGTTATAAAACATAAAATTTAATACAAAAATATAGCTGAACATACAAGGCGCAAGAACTTAAATGAAGCGTATTATCAAGGAAAATGTATCTAGACGTATTGTCTTTGGTATGTTTTCTTTGGGTTAAATAGTGGAAATAATATTCTTTTTTTTTATATATAAACCTTCTGCTAAATAATAAAATGCACTGTATGAGTAGCAAATTTTTTATCAGTTCGAAGGTCACGAAGGATGACTCATTGGTGAGCATAAGCAGTTAAAAGATTTGCTGTAGCCTTTTTTTTTTAAGCATAATTATAATTATTGTAGATAGCAATATTGGTGTTAAAAAACTTAAAAATGTGTGCGCTTCTCTTTATGGTATGGCATATATGACAAACATTCGACTGCATGCGTTTTTATTCTGCAGCCTGTAATTAATAATTAATATTTATAATATAATGGACAACCTATACATGATTTTTTTATTACAGAAATGAACAGAGGGCACCAAATTATGCTACTCTGATTTTTTTCAGATTTTTGAGACCCGAAACTATTTCTAAATGATTACTGAAAGTTCTGTAAGTTAAGTTGGCACGCCTGAATCCTTAATTAAAAGGATAGGACCGAGACGCCTATTGACGCCTCCAGGGGGCGTGGCCGCACTTTCAATAATTATTTAAAAATAGTTCTGGGTTTCGAAAAAATCTGAAAAAATTTAGAGTAGCATAATTTGGTACCCTCTATCCTTACTGCAATAAAAAAAATCATGTAGGTTGTCCATTCTACACTTTGTTACATAATTCGGGAAAAAATGTTTTACCTTGTGTTCTAATGGCCTTATTGCACTTGGTCAGTACTTCAACTTATAATATATAACTCCATTTTTTTAACACATTACACCCCATGTGGCAAATATAAAAGAAAGCACTATATATCCTCTATATATACCTTGCTTTGACAACACTTCACATTTTAATGTTCAAATTATTATTAAAAATAAAATATATATAATATAGTATTTAAATTACTTTCAATGAATTTGTCATTGGTATGAATTAAGGGACTGATCTGATTGCAAATCATCTCAAAATAAAAATGTAGTTTATTATTCAACCATGTTTTTTGCTGGATGTTCCCCTTAAATCAATTTCAATGAAAACACGATGTTTGAATTTTTGAAAATACACAAATTGTGACATTTTATTGCGTATACTGTACAGATTTATTTATTTTATAATTTATTTGCTTATTTTATTTCCCGAAAAATATTAAAATAGTCGTAATTAAAAAAGGAAATTGAAATATATTGTATACAACATATACAGTATATTCTTTCATTGCAATTAATTAATATATAATTAATATATATTGTGTCATATAATATGCAATAGGCAGATCTGCAGATTTACAAAAATTAAGAAAGGAGTGCACGGACTCAATCAATGCATGTTCAGAATTAATATTTATATGCAGACTTTATTAGCACTTATGTAATAATGAACTTACAAAGTAAATTCCATGTCTAAATATATAAAAAACACATAATTGCAGAAATCATACATAAATATTTGTATACACAATTCCTTCAGAATCCTGTGTTAGCAGTAGATAAAAATGAATAGACGATGATGATAGATGATTTGTGGTAGAACAAATTTCGTCTCTCTATCTATTATATTGTTCAAGATATACCTTGTAACAGGCAATTGACAGCAAATTATTGTATATATATATATATATATATATATATATATATATATATATATATATATATATATATATATATATAATATATATAATGTAGCATTCAAGACACTAAAAAAATAATAATATTGGCATTAAAAACAGAAACTTAATTGTAATTTCAGATGATGGCATTGAAATTTAGGCAGTCAAGCTCGCACCAAGTAATAAAAAGGTATGATATGGATTTGCATTACTCTTTTCTTAATTTTTACGAATGGGGTTGTTTTACATTAAAAAAAAAATCTTTACCATATTCACAACTTTCTGCTTCTATGCCATTACTATTTCATTTGCATCGCAATGTGTTAAAAATTTAGCATTATATATACAGTATACATAAAAATAAATTGACTAATTGTAAGTAGCCATGCAATGCGAAAGTACGAGTATATATTGGTTCTCTTAATCGATACATTATTTTTTTTACATACTCGATTCTTACGTGTTAAAGAGTTCGCCTTCCTCTTTTTCTTGATCCGTTTTTGAGAATAGGCCAATAACAGCCATGTACCCATTACCCAGTTCGATATATTATTGTTCTTGTAATTAACTAATTAAAGTTAGGAGAGGCTTGTAATGGATAATGGATGAACAATGGGTAGGATTTTGATTATGCAGGGATGAGGTATGCAAGATGGGAAGATGGCGATGGGAATGCCAACATGCAAGGTATGTGGTGATTTAGGGTCAAGTATGACTATATAAGGCGTGGGGTGCAAAAATGTAGGTTGATGATACAGGCGTCAACATGAAGATAATGGTACAGGTGGTTGATGCATTCACGTGCAATGTCGTCCTGCGTAGCCGACCGTGAGCAGGAAAAGTGTGATTGTGGGGATGCGGTGAAGCGGAATGATAATTATTTATGAATCTAATTGACTTGGGATCGAAGGATATGGAAATAATCAAGACGTTTAATAAATAGTTAGGATAGGGAGGTAGTTAACGGGACCAGGGCAGCCAATTTGAGCGGAGCTTCCTGACGGACGTTCAATACTCTTGAGCGCGACCATTACCGGAAGCTCGTAAAAGAGTTTGTCTAGGGGACTTTATTTTCAAAATTTGTGACACCTTTTAACTTTGAAAAAGATGTAATATATTATTGTAACATAATACAATCTTAGCGTTATAGTGAAAATTGCAATTTTTAAGTTTGTATTATAGAAACCGAAATAAAAATAACAATATCTTAATTTGTTAAGATAGTGTTTTGCGATAAATGCAATGCAAGTTACATCTTGCCAGATTAATAACTAAATTTCGAGCTGCAAATCAAGATTTTTTTTTCACATACAAAAATGTAGTAATGTACAGTACTGTACAGCATGATCAAATTTTTAGTCCATGCATCCTTAGACTAGATACTTACAATTTTCGTAAATAAAAAACAATCCCAAAATACAAAATAATTTATTTATTAAATAGTATTTACTTTTATATTAAAAATGAAAAAAAGATAGACAAATTAAAAAAAAAAAAAAAAAAAATGGCAAAGGCGAAAAAAAGAAAGAAAAAAATATCCAATTCCTGAAAAATTGAAACCGACACTATATAGAACTTGTTGATAATGATAATCTTGCCAATCATTCAATCGTCACATTTATTTCACACTTATTCTGACATTAATTCGCGGGTCAATTATAGCACTACATTTTCACAATTAGTACACTCCATAATCTTATATTGTAATAATTGTAATAATAATATACATATTTTAATTAATTACTTGTGCAATATGTCAGGAGCGGATCGCGCACCCACAAAAGAAAAATCTGAGGCTGCTTGTCCCATTAGACAAGTGTAATAAACAAATTGGAGTGGAGAAAATGCGAAAATACCAATATTGCAAATGTTAAATCCAGAATTTCGGGGGGACGGAGGGGGAAACTGTAGCATCCCCCCCCCCCCTTCCCACTTACCCTCCTCTGAAAATGCGCCTGTGCAAGGTTCACTAGAACCAAGTAAGACGACTTACAACTGTATTTTTTTTTTTCAGATTCATATTTGTTACTTCATTAATATGTTATCCATTATCTAAATAGACGATTAGTTCAATATTTAGTTGCTTAGTTGCTGTTTTTAATAACTTTGATACATTTTTAGGAGTTTTAATTTTTTTTTAGATTTACATTAAATTAATTAGATCATCAAAAATATCTTCTGATATACAATAAACAATGATATTAAATTTTCTCCACCGCTGATGCCATTAAGTATGGAATAACAAAAAAATATTGAAGTGGACGTCAGAGAGAATATTATTATTCGATGTATAACTTAGGCAATACTGTCTGTATACGTAAACTGCTGTATATCAATTGACAATCTCAATATTTTGTACTCTTAAAGGGCAAATGTAGATCGCACATGTAAATAATATATAGTTATGTTGTTGTGCAAGTTTGCATAATTAAATACAACCAAGATAGGAGCGTATATATGTATTGTAATAAAATATATATTATCCTCTCTCTTTTGAACAACGTACGTCTTTAGTGCATATAGCATCCATCTATATTCTATTAAGTCTGCACAGGAAATAGGGTACTTTATTTTATGTAAAACATTGTTACCAGAAAAACAGCCAACGCATATAGAGTTGTACCATATTGAGATTCTATCATATCGTATATTATTCAAAATGTAAGTGAAATTCAAAAAACTAAAGCAACAACAATGTATGCTTGATGTAACATTGTATAAATTTAAATCGATGTTGAGTTAATTGTTTAATTAACTTGTAAGTTATTTCATTATAAAAATTAAAATTTAGCACACGTTTTAATTGTTCTCTTGATTATGTTAATTATTTAATCGTTCAATAAAATTCTTTAAAATTAAAATGTGTCTGGTTTAATTCATATACTTAATGTATAATCATTTGAGATTTACTTGTCATGATTTACATATATTATATATCGGCAGGTGATCCATTGCCAAGCAGTCATATATTGCCTGTGTTTTAATATTACCGAGTTCTGCGTGACGTTCAGTACTGTGACGGTCATACAAATAACCTTGGAAGAGTCACTTTCTCATCTCTGCGCAATGTTGGATAACAAAGGTGAACTTTGCATTCAAAGGTCACCTTTGAATTCATTTGGTAGGTAAAATAAATACCTTAAAATACAGAAGTTCTTTGAAAATTATACACTTAAAACACAATAAAGAAACATGTTTCCGGAAAATTGTGAGAATTAACGAAGCGGCCGGGTGGTGAGATAGGGTTGGGCCCACTCTTTTTCATGTATTTTGCCTAAACAATAAGGAACAATTCAGGAGGGATGAGAATGCTTATATACCTGGATCAATTCAATTTTTATATGTTAGATGTGTCCATTTGAGATATTAACACACACACACACATATATATATGTGTGTGTGTGTGTGTGTGTTAATATCTATATATATATATATATATATTAGTAACTTAAGAAATTGTGGCTATATTATTTATATGTTTTACTTAATAATTAATCTCACAAAAACTCAACATTTCGATCACTGTCAACAGTATCAACTGTCATGCCGTCAGTTACTGAATTATGTTCAATTAATGAATTGTATCCCAAGGCATTAATAATTGATCAGTGATCAGTTAATAAAATAATAATGGAGTACCGACCTCAAAAATTTTTATTGCAGGAACGGCGATAGAGCGTGCATGCAAAGTTCAGATTTTGTTCAGATTTTTCTGAGTTCAGGAAGAATGCTTATCAGGTTTGTAGACCATATAATTATGCATATTTTATATCACTAATTATATAATATTCAATTTAAAAGAATAACCTGTAATATAAAATTATAACTTTTTTATTAGAATTATTATATATTATTATATAACATTAGAATTTAATTATAAATAATTACGCTTTATAAGTTTATATACACTTTAAATATACATTGCAGTGTGTTTGTAAAGTAGCGGATGGTGTTTAGGCGTTAATAAAAGACACAGAGGTTTAACGTGTAACATAAAATTTTTATGTATGAAATTAAAGCTTAACAATTTACAATTTGAAAATGAAGACGAAAATTAAATCAGGTAAGGGGTTCATTTTTTACACGCTAAATGGCCAAAAGAACGAAAATTTCATTGAAAATTTCATTTTTCGTGAAACTTTTGTGGCACCAAGATGTTCACAGATCAGCAGAAAGCAAAGTGTGTGTTTTTATATGATCCCAATCTTATGGATCTGCTGCTGCTGTAAAAAGAAAATTTTATCGCGTAAATTATCGTCAAACTCCTGGTGAAAATTCAATCTTAATACGTCGGTGAATTTTTTTTAAGGAACAAGATCAATCAAGAACAAAGGCCGTTAATGTGTGTCCAGACGTGGATCCAGGCCCCCCCCCCCCGAAATTTTGGATTTTAACATGGGCAATATAGGCACTTCCCCCACTCCATTTTTTTTAAACATTGGCCTTATGGAGGCAGCCCCCCCCCCCCCCCCCCCCCCCCCCGAATTTCTTTCCTGGATCCGCGCCTGTCTGTGTCTATATAATGTCGATCAGGCTCTATCGTCGTGTCCGCGCGAGAAGCATTTATTAAAAACAACCCTACTATCAGCGAGAGAGACAATATTCAGTTAGAACGTACATATGTATCGATCGACTGTGCACAAAATAACACTGAATTATTAAGCAAATCAAGAAGTTCAAGAACTTCTCTTTCAAGATTACCTTGCTCTATGAACTGATGAAACCTGAAGATCTGCATGAGAAGCTCGATCATGTCTATCTGATAGTGTATAGGGTTGTTTTTAAATGCTTCTTGAACACGAGCCTGATTGACATCTGCATGAGAAGCTCGATCATGTCTATCTGATAGTGTATAGGGTTGTTTTTAAATGCTTCTTGAACACGAGCCTGATTGACATTAGACATAATTAAACACAGAGGCCTACTTACTTACGGCATTAACGGCATTTGTTCCTGATTGATCTTGTTCCTTAAAATTTTTTCCACCAACGTAATTTTAAGATTGAATTTTCACCAGGAGTTGGACGATAATTTTTAAGCGATAAAAGTTACTTAATTAATAAATTTTCTTTTTACAGCAGCAGCAGCAGCAGCAGCAGCAGATCCATAAGATTGGGATCATATCATAACACACGCTTTGGCTTTTCTGCTGATGTGAACATATATATCTTAATTTCACGAAAAATCAAATTTTCAATGAAATTTCTCTCTTTAAATTTGGCCATTTAGCGTGTAAAAAATGAACCCATTAACTGATTCATTTTAATTTTCGGCTTGATTTTCAATATTGTAAAATGTTAAGCTTTTTTAATTATATATATTATATGTATAAAAAAAAATTGAAAATCAAGCCGAAAATTAAAATTAATCAGGTAATGGGTTCATTTTTTACACGCTAAATGGCCACATTTAAAGAGCGAAATTTCATATTGAAAATTTTATTTTTCGTGAATATATATTATATATTTATATATTATATATATATATATATATATATATATATGCATATATATGTTAGGAAAAGATAATTTCAAGCGAGGTATCATATGTGTGAGTAATTATTAATAAAATTACCTTGAATGAACTGGGCTGTCACCCTCGCTGATAGTTTAAAATTTTAACACGATACACTTAAAACACTTACATACACAGAAACACGTGCCCAGTTAAAATATAAAATCACATTAGCACTTTCGGCAACTTTTACACTGTTACCATCATCAGATGTTATTTTGACACTCAAAATAACATAACAAAATAACATCTGATGATGGTAAAACAGTGTAAAAGTTGCCGAAAGTGCTAATGTGATTTTATATTTTAACTGTGCACGTGTTTCTGTGTGTGCAAGTGTTTTAAGTGTATCGTGTTAAAATTTTAAACTATCAGCGAGGGTGACAGCCCAGTTCATTCAAGGTAATTTTATTAATAATTACTCACACACACACACACACACACACACACACACACACACACACACACACACATATATATATCATATATATAATGATAAATTGTGGTAAGTCACTTAATTAATTTTTTTTTCTTATCTGTGACGTCATTATTTGAAATTCTATTTATTTTGTCGACTTGCCTTTTAAATTACATATATATTATTATTATGTTTAAATACCCCAACAGATATACCACAAGCAAGTAGTGCTGCCAAGTTGCCGCTGCTGTGCACGCTGTGCACGCTGTGCACTAGAAGTTTTCCAAAATTTAAAAATATTCAAAAAAATTATTGTTACAATTTTTTTAATATTAAGCAAAAATGCATTTTTCATTACTAATAAAAATGAATTTAAAATTGAATTTATGCCAGTAACAGATTAATTAAAAGGACTTCCTTTTGATCAGAGCGAACTTGATTAGGAGGCCACAGCACGACCGCGCCCACTTTTCAATAGCCGTCCTACTGAGCAGCAGGTTTGCGTGTAATCAAATGGGAGAGGGCTTCACTTTGGTCGCGGTTTACGACAATTACGCTGTATGCTAGAGTTTTCAAAATGAAACAAGTTTAACTCTAATATAGTTTAATCTTACTGGACAACCTTTTTTTTCACGCAAAAACAATATTAATACACTTAAATTAAACTTTTATGAACCCGACTTCTGCTACTTCTGTTACATCTGCGCATGCGCCGGCATGCGCGAAGTAATAAAAGTCAGTTTACTGGCGATGACGTCATATGAACATTGAAAGCCTTTCTTCATAGCGAGTGACTTTCACTTTACTTAATTGCATTTTCTATACTTTGTATATATCAAGTTAAGTTATTTACTACATCGAAAATAATGTATGAAAGTTGATTCAAGTACTTTTGTATTTTCAATATTTCGTGACGTCATGATACATTACTAAAGCTTGGAAGATAGAACCAAGTTCCCGCCCTAACTTTACCGTCTTAATTATTTCTCAAGAAGTATGATATTTATGAACTAAATAAAATAATTAGCAAACGGGAGACTACATTGAAGTATTATCGCACTACAAGACACCTTCATTAATATCAAGTAAATATTTAAAAAAAAATATTTCCTCCCGATTACATTGCATGTTATTTTTTTAAATTCCGGACGGCTAATGTCTCGACAGATGACGATCGCGCCGGCTGGGTTGTGGCCTCCTACTCAAGTACGCTCTGTTTTGATTGTTCGGTTTTTAAATTACAGCATTTCTCGACCAATCAGGAAGGCGAGCGATCGTGATTCACACATGCTGACTAGCGTAGTGAGCAGATGGTTGAAGAAAGGCGCGCAAAACAGCCAAAAGGCGGCAATAACGTGGAAAAAGGCGGCAGGCCACCATGGCGTATCAGATGTCGAGTGAAATTGAGGATAATATTACTCCTAAGCGTCGAAAAATGTACCCAGAGTCTGCTACAAGTGTCCAAGAAAATTCTCCGTGGGGTGGATCATCAATTTTTCCTTGGGGTTGGGGTGATGAGTTGAAAAATCAAGGTGAACTAAGTCCTGGCAGCTCCTGTGAAGAATCGCCATCATCCCGACATGAAAATCGTCGAGGAAGACCAAGAGCTGATACCATTACTGGACTAATTGAAGAAGGTGCTGTCTCTCCAAGTGCTATTAAGTGTAGATACTGCTCTAGGGTGTTTCCTCGTGAGAAAAGTCTGCAGGCCCATCTTCGAACACATACAGGTATGAGAGTTATCATATAATTAATTGCATGGATCATGTCTGATATTATTATTTAGGTATCTGTGCTATAATCGAGCTGGGCTACAGCTCTATAGTTAAATTATAATATATAATAATACAATATATAATATATATATATATATATGTAATATATTACAATGCAGTTCTATTTTAAATTCAAATAATGAATACTTTTTCTTATTTTGGGGGTGGACATATTAAATGGCATATTCAGGGTCGGACTGGGCTCAAAGGGCCTACTGAACAAACACTAGTACGGACCCATATCAAGGGCTTATAACTTGACCCTGTGGGGGCCTACTTTTAACGTTGTAGGGGTCTCCCAGGCAAGGGGGCCTACTGAGCGATCGCTCACCAACTCTTATGGCCAGTCCGAGCCTGGGCATATTGCATAAAAGGTAGAGTGCTCTTTATGTACGTACGTACTATATGCATATACAGTATGCATATAATATGCATAATTTTTATAATTAATATGTTTCAGTGGAAATGTAATATGCTTGCATACCCAGTAAACACAATTCTGTCGGTCCATCAGTGTTGGTCTACTGCCGAAACTGTTGGGCCAGTACTCTGTGCCAACACTCTTGATATTATATAGTGCCAGTCCAACACATTTTTGACACCCTGCGTTTACTGGGTATATGCATATATCACATTGTGCTTCATGCAGTGTACGTTATATGTACGTGGCATAATACTAACCTCAGATTTTGGGGATTGGTTAGTTTTGGCACTGTGCTGCCTCCTGTGCTATTTAATGGATTCAGTGGAAGGTGGCCCGGGGGAATAAAACTTTTTGCATTATGCATATATACATTACACATATGTATATCGGTGGTGTTCCGTAAAAAACGAATATCTCATTTTATCGCGTCCTCTCAAAAACGACTAACTCGTTTTATCGCAAGCCGAGATGGTCGCTTTTGCACTATAGGTTTCCAGGTATACATTTTTTTTATACTTGGAAACCCCCCTTGTCCAAAAAATCCGCAGTGGTCAAGCGTTTGACCACTGCTTAGTGGTAGATTGGCCAGTGGTCATGGTCAGGGATTAAGTGGTCAATTCTAGTGGTCACCCTAGTGGTCACCCTAGTGTTCACCCTAGTGGTCACCCTAGTGGTCACCCTAGTGGTCACCCTAGTGGTCACCCTAGTGGTCACGCTAGTGGTCAATTCTAGTGGTCACGCTCTAGTGGTAGCGCCGTGGTCTAGTGGTCAAAAAATCGTTAGTAGATGGTGATCACACGCCGTATATCACGAAGCAGTTAGCACACTTTCTTCAGCCTCAGACAGTGGAAAAAATAGCTACAACATGTAATAAAATTATTATTTCACATTTCTACCTTGAATAAGTAAATTATTTCACTTAATTAATTCAAGGTAAAAATGATACATATTATACATGCGTGTGTACAAGAAAACGACAAAAAGGCATGCACTGAGAGAGAATTGTTCATGTTTATTATTATATAACATTAATAAAATTACAATACAAAAGAAAGATAATAATAATTATAAAGCATGCAAGTTTTTGAAGAATAATTACCAACCAGCTAGATGTTCCGGCGATATTTTTGTCATGTCCCAAAGGAAGCCGACAATCATTGACTGTTTAAGGCTACCTGGAACAAATTATTCAACACAAAGTAACGAGAACTTAACAAAAGAACATTTCATAACACGTTTTATGTACTAAAAAGGTACTTATCTGACATAAAACAGCTTGATAATACGTTTTTCAGAGCTCGCACTTTGCTCGACCTCGTGTGCGACGCCATGATGTTTCTTTATCACGTGACGTTGCGCATGCGCTCTAGAGTGACCACTGAGCTCAGTGGTAAAAAATCTGACCACTAGATAATTAAGTGGTCAATTTTTTTTTTTTTTTTTTTTTTTTTTTTGACAACGGATATATTTATATGGTGCGGCCACGGCAGGCGCGAATCCAGGCGGGGGGGTGCCCCTCCCCTCAAAATTTTGGATATATTATATAACATGGGCAATATGGGCGTTTCCCCCATTTAAATTTTTTTAACATTTGCGGTAGCCCGGCCCATAAGCTCCTCTTCCAAATTTTGCAGCCGCCCCCGCCCTGCCCCCGCCTCCCCCCCTCCTGCCCCAAATTTTTTTCTGGATCTGATGCGCCTGTTACGCGTTAGAGGTGATCGAGACTGAGGGAACCGTGGAAATCCTCAGTTGATCAGGACGGTCAGTGCAGTATGTATATTTGCAAGCCATGAAACTCCGTACCCCAACAATTAATAAGTAATAAAAATATTACACACCTCTTATCACTTAGGCTAACACTCTGACCACTATATACCACTTGGTCTGACCACTACCACTAGATCTGACCACTACCACTTAGTCTAGTGGTCCTGCCTACCATTAAGGCTACCACTTAGTCTGACCACTACCACTTGGGTCCTACCACTTAGTCTAGTGGTCACCACTAAGGCTACCACTTGATGTGTGACCACTACCACTAGATCTGACCACTACCACTTAACTCCTACCACTTAATCTGACCACTACCACTTAGTCTAGTGGTCCTACCACTAAGGCTACCACTTGATGTGACCACTACCATTAGATCTGACCACTACCACTTAGGTCCTACCACTTAGTCTGACCACTACCACTAGATCTGACCACTACCACTTAGGTCCTACCACTTAGTCTAGTGGTCCTACCACTAAGGCTACCACTTGATGTGACCACTACCACTAGATCTGACCACTAGCTACCACTTAGGTCCTACCACTTAATCTGACCACTACCACTAGATCTGACCACTACCACTAGATCTGACCACTACCACTTAGGTCCTACCACTTAGTCTAGTGGTCCTACCACTAAAGCTACCACTTGGTGTGACCACTACCACTAGATCTGACCACTACCACTTAGGTCCTACCACTTAGTCTAGTGGTCCTACCACTAAGGCTACCACATGGTCTGACCACTACCACTAGGCTCTACCACTAGATTTAGTGGTCCTACCACTAAATTTAGTGGTCCTACCACTAAATCTAGTGGTCTGACCACTCATTTTAGGTGGTCAAATCATGACCACTACTCTAATTTTTGGACAAGGGCCATAGTGCAAAACCGACCATCTCGGCTCGCGATAAAACGAGTTGGTCGTTTTTGAGAGGATGCGATAAAATGAGTTGGTCGGTTTTGACAGAACACCATCGATATGCATTATGATTCTTGGTTGCTATGTATGCATATATAGGTCTCTCCATGGGTTTGGGGGACTTAATTGATTTGGACCTGGCCATTAGGTTGCCTCTTGATCTCTTAGGTTTGGTACACCTGCAGGTATCATTACGCCCCCGTTTACATAATTTTTCATGTACGCAAGTATGCATTGATAAAATATGTTATACTGTATATTATATATGGCTATGATCCGTAACTTCGTTTTGTGATGGAGATTTGACCAACTCACAACCAAATAATGACTTAACACTTAACAACATATATATTGATTTACTCTTAATAAAATATTGAATTTTATTAAAAAATTACTTTTTTAATAAAAGACTAATAATATATTGAATTACGAACATTACTCGGAACTCAGATGATGACATGTATTTCAAGCTGTTAGAGGTTATAGGAGGTTTATCTCGCAATCTCGACCTCACAAACAAAATTTGAATCGATTAACTTATATCCACTTTGGAAATCTTTTTGTCTCCAGTTACTGTCAGCCTGAACTCAAAATTGCCAATAATAAGTCACCAGTAGACTTCAGAGTGTAAATACAAGCTTTGGAAGTTGCAAGTTAAAAGTCACAAAATCAGTAACGCCCTCTGATTGGTCAGTCAAGTTGGCTCAATCCCCACCATTTTTTTATCGGAGCCAGGGTTAAAATTTGTGACTTGTGATGTCACGAGGTTTTGGGCCGCAAAATGAAAACTCGTATTTACACTCTCAATTGTCAGTGTACATCTAACCTGCAATCTATATAACAGCTAGTCTTGAAAGCCATATTCTCCATGAAACAAGGGGGAAAATTACCTTTACCTAATTGATATGATAATTCAGCTCAATATATAATTAAATTTTATTGGTGAGCACTTGTGTGTACATCTATATTTTATATGTATATAACATAATTATACAAGACACATTTATTTTCACTTGCTAGGTTTTTACAGCAGGGATTTAAACTATTGTACTGTAATTGATATTTTACTTTATTCCTTGTATGTTGAAATGCCTAATACGTTACGTTTAAAATTTGGAGTAAATAAAAATAATAGAACTCCAATTTTATGATGGATGCCAGTCCCTTAATTATTCTTATTTATTTATTTATTTATTTATTTATTTATTTATTTATTTATTTATTTATTTATTTATTTATTTATTTATTTATTTATTTAAGTTTTTAACTTGACAATAAAAATGTTATAAACTTGATCAATATGCCACACAATGGACAACATACATGAAAAAAATTTATTGCAGAAATGAATAGAGGGTACCAAATTATGCTACTCTGAATTCTTTCAGATTTTTTTGAAACCCAGAACTATTTTTAAATAAGTATTGAAAGTGTGGCCACGCCCCCTGGAGGCGTCAATAGGCGTCCAGTCTCTATCCTTTTTATTAAGGCTGCAGGGGTGCCAACTGAAATCACAGGACATTCAATAATTATTTAAAAATAGTTCCGGGTCTTAAAAAAATCTGAAAAAATTCAGAGTAGCATAATTTGGTACCCTCTATTCATTTCTGCAATAATTTTTTTTCATGTATGTTGTCCATAGTCGATAGTAATTATGTGTACAAAGAATTTATAGAAATCTGTACAGTATATAGTGATTCGTTCAGTGATGGGTTGTACTTTGTTACAAAAGGATAACCAGGCTGCAATAGAATATTGACATCATTTTTTTTTTGCAGAAATAGACAGATAAGCATAACTTAAGGTAGTTGAGTGCAGCCTGTGTAGGTGGCAACACTGATGTATCTTCACAATGTTAATTTTTGAATCTAATTATCTGAGATAATTTTGAACCTAGAACTTGGTTGGTTGCAGAAATTTCAAGATTTTTTGTTTCTCTAGCGGACAGATTACGTTTTTTTGCCTTCAAGTAAATGAAACTATTTTTAAAATTTTTAAAAGATTACTGTTCTTTTTTAAAAAATGTTAAAAAATAATTTTATTTAATTAAAGACATAAAAACTTAATCTGTCCGCTAGAGAAACTCTTATGGTCGTAAGTTGCAGCCACCTATCCGAGAATAATCCGAGGATTATCCGTGGATTATTTATTAATTAACATTAAAATTCTCGGATAATTCTCCGATTTTTCTAGGATAGGTTGGCTGCAACTTACGGCCATTAATCTTGACATTTCTGCAATCAGCTAAGCTCTAGGCTCAAAATTACTCCAGATAATTAGATTCAAAAATTAACATTGTGAAGATATGTCAGTGTTGCCACCTACACAGGCCGCACTCAACGACCTTAATTCAAACTTTTTCTGTATACATTTATATGGGGGGGGGGGAAGAAATGAAATCTTGAATATCTATTTTTTCGATTGTAGCATTGGGTAGTAAACTAGTATATTAGTCAATTTTCCAATAATTCTCACCCCCTTGAAATAGAATGAATGAAATAGAAATGAATTTAAGAAAAAAGAAATCACACATGCACAGAAACAAACATGTATATGTTACCACCAAAAACCGAATTCGGGCAAAAGCTGAAAAAAATGAGCAAAACTAGTTTTGAGCATCAAGTTAAGCTCAAAACCCGAAGTAATTGATTATTTCGGTTTTTGAGCTTAACACTTGATGCTCAAAACTAGTTTTGTTCAAATCGAAGTGAGCAAAACCCGACGGAGACTTTTACATCGGGTTTTGCGCGTTTCCGTTTGAGCAAAACTAGTTTTGAGCATCAAATTAAGCTCAAAACCTGAAGTAAGATTTTATTTCGTCTTTTGAGCAAAATTTGAGCAAAACTAGTTTTGCTCATTTTTCAAAGACAATTTATTTTAAATTTTGAACTTGAGTGGAATTAAGCGTTCATCATATGAAGCCTTCTTTGGCCACCCACAACGAAAAGGGTTGACAGATAGTTCTCTATAGAGGTCTGCATGGGCCGGATTTTCGAGGCCTGACCCGGCCCGGTCCGTTCGGATGGTTGCTAGGCCCGGCCCGGGCCAGTGATGCTTCACAATGCGGCCCGGCCCGTGGCCCGTCCGTAGTTCAACCTCATGCAGCTCGCCTTTTTAATATAGTGCTTTTCAACCCATTAAAAACTAAGAAAAAGTCGTTTTAGAAGTTTTTTTTTTTTTTGCTTATTTGGGTCCCTTCTTCCTCTTTCCTTAGCAAAATAACAACAACAACAAAAAAAATCACTTTTGAAATTTTGAGAAAAATAGGCCCGTTCGCAGAATTAGGCGAATTAAGGGAGAAATTGAAGCTTTTATTAGGGGGCATACATGACCAAAATGTGTCAATTGCCCCAAAATACCAACCAATTAATCAAAACTTTTATTCAATCAAACAAATAGCAACAAATAAATAAATGCAACAATAAATAAATATTTAAATAACTACAGCAAAGAATAAGTAAAAATAAATATATTATTCCGAAGAAAATAATAAATAAAAAATAAAGAACAGCTGTCACAAAATAAAAAATAAATTGTCTTTGAAAAATGAGCAAAACTAGTTTTGTTCAAATTTTGCTCAAAAGCCGAAATAAAATCTTACTTCGAGTTTTCATCATAACTTGATACGCAAAACTAGTTTTGTTCAAATGGAAATGTACAAAAGCCGATGTAAAAGTCTTCATCGGGTTTTGCTCATTTCGACTTGAGCAAAACTAGTTTTGAGCATCAAGTTAAGCTCAAAACCCGAAGTAACCGATTATTTCGGGTTTTGGGTTTTGAGCTTAACTTGATGCTCAAAACTAGTTTTGCTCATTTTTTTCGGCTTTTGCCCGAATTCGGTTTTTGGTGGTAACATATACACAGATTTTATATTTTAATTTGACAGACATGGTATATATGAACATTTAAAATGTGTTAATTTGTGTGTTGCAGGAGAAAAACCATACGAGTGTGACTACCCTGGGTGTACTCGTGCCTTCACACAGAGTGGTCAACTCAAGACCCACCAGAGACTCCATACTGGGGAAAAGCCATTCATCTGCTCAGAACCAGGGTAAGAGGAAGACTTAATTGCAAAGGGGGAGAATGACTTCAGCTTTTATGTTTGTTATGCTTGATTAATAATGTGTCAATCTCGATTTTGTAAAAAAATAAATAAAATATAGTTGCACAAATTGTCTCAGAGCTGTACGTGTAGTACAGTGCAACCCTAAACTTCTTCTGAACTGTGGCATGAGCGTGACAAAATCATGGACATCACTGTTTGAAATTCAGCCAATAAAACTCCTTCTTTTGTTGTTGTTTTGCTTAACTAAGATTGAAATTGTCAAAAAAAAAATAAATAAATAAATAACTAACGTTCCTCTTTAAAGATTTTCAGTTACAGCCTGGTTATCTTCTCCATGTTCTTATTTCAACCTAAAAAGATTTTACCCAACAACTTTACATACAGCTTAACTGATTTCAGGAGTGTCAAGCTAATAAGTACAGTAGTACTAGTAGACTTCAGCTAGGTTTTTTTTTAACACTACAATTGAATTGTGCATGCAGTAGGTAAATTGTTGATGCTGCTGCAATCAGTTAAGTTTTAGGGTAAAATTACTATAAAAAAAAGTTGAAGGAATGACATTGAGAAAATAAGTCAGTGTTGCCACCCTAAAGGGGATGCACTGAACCCTCTAAAAAAGTTGGCACTGATTTATAATATTTTCATACAATACTCGGCTTTTACTTTTCCAGCACATTGCGCAAGTATCAATTTAACTGTCAAAAATTTTTCCCTGTACTGTATCATATTTTATTATTTTTAAACATTATTGTCATACACCAACATAGAGATTGAAAGGGACAGATTTGCAGCTTATCTGGACCTTGATCTTGGGTATTCAACATGGTAAAGAGGAAGACAAAAAATGTGGCTTCCAGTTGTTCATGCTTCCTACATTAATTAAATTAAATTGTATAAAACTTGATAATTCAGAATTCGCAGTTAATAACAACAAAATCTTGCCATGCTATTTTGTAATTTGAAAGTGATAATCATATCTTTCTTCCCTACCCCTCCTGAAACTGAAATTAATTATTTAAGTCTCTTTGTACAAAAAAAATACTGTAAAAAACAGAACATAAGAAATATTGAGGATGCCGTGTGAAGTAAAAATGACTACAGTAAAAACTTGTTATTACGCAACTTGTTGTTAGGTAAAATCCGATATTACGTAAAGGAGATCGCGGTCCCGACAAAATTAAAATTGCGTGGTATAGGAAAAACTCGTTATAAGGTAATAATGTAATGACTTTTTCGTCCCTCGGAATCTGAAATCCTCGATGTTACGTAGAAATCAAATTCTTAGCGGGAAAAATAAAAATACGCAAAGCTGTAATAAGATAAAAAAGATCGCGATTTACGCATTGAAGTTGCGTGGTAATACGAGAAGACGTAAAACACTAAAAATGTATTAATAAATTAATAGGACTTAACATAATACATAGCATCATTAAACTTCATTATAAATAAATATATTTTATATATGAATCGACACGCATTAACTCGTGGTGTAACTGTAAAGAGATCGCAATTATTACGCTCGGTCACGTGAATATTATAGCATCGCGTAATAAGTGATATTTAAATATTATGTAGTAATTTCAGGGGAAAAAAAACTTCAGTTTCATTCTGTATTTCAAGTCTTTTATTATAGAAAATGAAAGAAATTGTATGAATTTCGTTGTCAATGCATGCAGCAATGCGATTGGGTCGTACACGGCCCGGTCTGGACAATTAAGATTCGACACAAAATTATTTTTAAGATCGCAGTTTTAATGCATTATATCAGACCAGTAACTATAGAAATAAAAGTTTTAGCAATATATATGATTATATTTTTTTACTGAAAATCCCAAGAGTTGATACTATAAAAAATAAAATTGATCTCGATCGTTAATTTTATTATACGTTACGACTCTTGCGAATTTTAGGTTGTGAAAAATGCTTGTGTGATGAAATTTTAAGTATTTTTTTTTTAAATTTCTACCAAATTTAATAAAGTATTTATTATGTACTGTATGTTTAATTTAATTTTGAATCCATGCATTTACGGAAAATGCAGAACCTCTCGATCCTCAAAAGTTTCGTATTTTGCTGCCGATACATTTTCGTTGATATTAAAGGTATACAGGCCTCAAATTACAAATTAGACAGACATTAAGTGTTGCTCAAGTTTATAATCAACATTCGTATTATTTTTACCTGCGCGCGGTGCGTCTGTGCGAAGTCGCGCTGTAAAGAAAGTCCTTGCTGACGTCACAACTCACAGCTAGCACCGATTAGCATTGAGTTGTGACGTCATCAAGGACTTCGTGACGTCATCAAGGACTAAATTTCTTACTTTGAACTGCGACTTCGCACGGATGCATCACGCGTGGAAAAAAATGATGCTAATGTTGATTATATACTCTAAACCCACTTGGTGACTGTCTAATTTGTGATTTGAGGCCTGTATGCCTTTAATGATGATGCACTTGAAATTTGTTTTTAGTTTATCGCGTGAATGATCGAGTGTCGACGCTGATATATACAAACTCGTTTGCAATTTTTGCCTCACTCGATCTCCTTTAATTGTGCAGCGTCACAGACTCGCAGCTATCACATTTTTTTTTCTCAATTATTAATAAATTTACAGCAAACTCTGCAAACTGACGATCCCTTAATTTGCGCGTTGTGAACTTACACAATCACGCGAGTAACCCGAGTTTTTAATTATTCTATACATCGCACATCGTATCTTAATATCTTAATTAAGTATTCCCTTTTTTTTCGCTCTCTTTTCATTCTAGTATCTTTTCATCAAAAATTTTAAATCACCACACGCGCGTCTTTTACGTTTAAAAAAGAAAAAAGTGAAAAAATGCTTGAAATGTTCTCTAGGGGCCACCATTAAAGCATCGTAATTTATTCATAATTCGAGTTTACTTAACTTAATAGTTTATCTAACTATTCGTAGAGAAAATATTTTGTAAATTCCCGAATTTTGTAAATCAAAGTTCGTAAAATCGTGATTTTACCGGATTGATATATTTTCCGGAATGGCATGTTAATTAGGACTAATGCAGATCATCTGCATTTACCCAATATTAGTGATATAATTATTATGGCGTTTCTCTAGTATATTTGTACAATAACACTTCATTATTATTGAAAATTGTTGTAAAACTGAAAACTTTTTTATTTCTCCCAAACATAAAAAAAGGATTTTAAATTGAGCAAAAATATTACGGAAGTGGATGACACTGGTTTATGTGTCATTTAAAACATTAAAAAAAAAAAAAAAAAAAAAATTAAGAAACTTAATATTAGGTAACCCTAATTTTCTGGGTTCCTTGACATTACGTAATAACAAGTTTTTACTGTAACTCAATTGAGCCACTTGCTTTATGCCTGAAAATTCCTATCAATTTTGCCACGGACATTGATAATAAAGGGAAAATGTAGAAGTGCTATCAACACTACAATAACAATCTGAAACTAGTATAGTTATAAAATCTGAATCCAAAAGGTGTCTACTAGATCTCCTTCTACTTTTCTTATGTCCACGTATTGGTTATTAAACCATTTTACTTCTAGTAATCCAATAGAGAAAGGATTACTTCTCTTCTCTCTTCATGTTGCCAGTCAACAAGTCAAGTTCCGTAGTTAATGCTCTCTGTCTTGAGGTTCAGTTTTACGTAATTTACAACATAATTCATGTTTACATCTTCTGCTATCAGAAGATGTAAACATGAATTCCTGTGAAGATTTAAAGAAGATTGGACTAATTAATTTGAATTTTATCTCTCATGTCAGGTGTGAAAGCCGTTTTACTCATGCCAACCGACACTGCCCTGATCATCCTCATGCCTCTCTCCGCCGCTCTAATGATTTTGTTCTCCGTCCTGTGGCAAACACGGAGCAGCCAAGTGAAGTGCGACGCTGGTTAGAAAGGTAAACTTTTTTCTTACTTGCCTGCTGGATGAGAACACTGACTTGGACAGTAAACTTGATTTACTTAAAATTAATAAATGAAAATTTCTCATAAGCAAGAGTTGAATTGATTATTATCATTATTTATTTAGAAATTACTTGGTTCTGTATTTTATCATGTGTTTGATGATTGTTAATGTATGTGCTTGGTGCAGATACCAGCAGCGCCTGCGTGAAGAGCCTCCAGCACCGAAAAAGGCAGAGAAGATACAGCGTATCAGACAAACAACAGATGGCCACAGCCCTTCTGATCAGGTGGAAAGCAGTCCCAGCAAGCGCTCTCGTGCTCGGAAAGGTTTGACAGAGAAATTAGGTGAGGAGCAACAGGAGAACACTACGCCAGTATCTTCGTCAGCAGAGAAGCCGAAGAGACGGTGGCTTCGTGAGGCCAGCCAAGACCCAGCCTTGCTAAGGACTGGTGAAGCACCAACTGCAACTGCACCAACACCGCTTGCAAGACCCATTGAGTGGCTGGAAACTGAAGAAGTACTTGCTGCCAACCAGGCCAGACCAAGTGTGTTAATGTTGGCAGCAAAACAACAGATTGAATTAGAGGTTAACAGCCCTGATGACAATATTTCAGGTGAAACACCTGTTCAAGCTGATAAATGGATGGGTGCCATGGCATTGATGGCACTAGCAGCACCGGAACTTGAACTTGAAGCTATGCCACTCAATCTCGCTCCATCTCCAGTGCCTCGCTATCTGCAGCTTTAAAAGCTGGAGAACACAACAGATTTTAACACAACATGCCTGGCTTATACTAAAAGATTTTATACGAATAGGTTTTAAGGTTTTAACTTAATAATTATAAAGTTTATTTTACTTTTCATTTTATTTCTTTCTTTTTTTTAAATAAGAAAAAAGCTGTTAATTGTTCAATTCTTATGTGTTGCAAATAATAATAATAATAATAATTGTTTATTGCATGGGTAAAAAAATACATTAAAATGGTACGGAGAAAAGGAACAACAATATTATTGTCAACAATATTTATTTTATTATTAATATTAACCCACTTGGTGGACTGAAAAAAGCAAATGCTTAAACACAATGTGATCAGCCACTAAAGTTTTTAACAAATTGAGAATAATAAAAGTACCAGTAACCATAAATTGTTAAGTATTTAAAAGATTTTAATATTTTTAAGCTTAAGTTGTTCTGTAAATGTTCTAAAAAATAGGATAAGAGCAGAATTCACAAACCGTCAAAGTACATTAAGTATAATACATAGTTTAATATTGCATGATATAGTGTCAACATTGATTAAAAAAGAGTAAAAGACAATTTTCGTGCAATTATTTTTAAATAAAACTCAATCTCTTGTTTCCTTTCAACCGTGTATCAATGGCTTTATATAAATAATATATGTGTTTAGGTGAGTGGGTGGAGGCAGACACGATAAGAAGACGAAGAAGACGTTTCATATGCATGTAATAATATAATAATTAATTTATTTTTCAATTTTATTATTTTCTAATAAAAATGTTGCTACAAAGTATAAGCTAATATTAGCCTATTTAAAAAAAAAAAAAAAAAAAAAAAAAAAAAAAAAAAAAAAAAAAAGTGAAGATTTTTGTTTTGAGTGAAATCTCAAGTATAATATTGATAAAACTGTTAAAAGTAGAGCATCTGTTTTGCTGCAATGGAACTATACTCTGCTTTGAACTATTTGCCAGAATTAAGGGCAGTCGAGTCCCAAAATACCCTGTTCTATATACTCTATGGATAACTAAAAATTATCCCTGCCTGATTGCTGGAGAGCTGCAGCTCCAAAAATCAAACCCCAAGTGGTACATATTTGCAATTTTGGTTTACACCTTTCAGTAATAATCATTCACATCAACTTGATGATAACACTAGCAGAGCAGGGGTATGTAACATTTGTGCTATCCCATCCCAGGATGTGTATTCAGTACCTATTTGGCTTGTGATCTTTCTGACATTTTTTCAACCAATGTTATTTTAAATTAATTGGATTGCAAGGTATTTAAAAATGTGTCTTATAACCTAAATTGAGGTACTAATATTAAAGTTATAAAATGATGCTCTCTATAATATTAATGTATTTTATATGTATCAGTGTATAATTGGTTTGTTTTAATTTTAATGAATTTTTGCATCACAATATTGTTAAGTGCGTCTTAGAAAAAGAAATGTTATATCTTTTTCATTTGCATTATATTTTATTTTATGAACATTGTGAGGACGAATGGTAATAGTTACACTGGAAATGTTGAAAAAGTGCAGCTGAAACAAATCATTGTTCTCACATCTTTCAGAAAATATTTCTGGAGTGATGACTACAGGAAAATTGATTATTATGCTTAATTATGGTATTAATAATAAAAAAGAAGCGTTATTTGATTCATTGCAATTTGTATTATTAATTAAATATCATATGTATATAATAATTTGAAAGAAAACTACTGTACTAAATTAGAGTTGTTTTTTCTCCACTTTTTTTTTTTTTTTTTTTTCAAAACGAAAAAAAAAAAAAAAACATCTTTTTAAGTGAAAAAATGAAGTACATCTCTGGTCATTTTTGCAATACAAATATTACATGTCTACTGTCCATTTAAAGTTAACACAAGAGGGCAAGTTATTTTAAAATAATGTTTTCTTCAAACAGTTTTCTGGTTTCAGTGCCGCTGCAAAAATCATATAATTCTGTTACTGTACGTGGCATTAAAAGGCACTTTTTTTTGTTGAAAACTCTTCAACTTTCATGTGATCACATATCAATGAACACAAACAAAATATTATGTAATGACAGTGAGAATACAATGTAGTTATGCTATTCTAATATTACATTTTTTCTTTTTTTTTTTACTGAATTTGATAAATTAGTAAGCAACTATTGTAATAGCAGTTTTGTTGACAGCAGAGTCATAGCTCTGTACATTTTGTCATCTTTATTGTTTACCTATACTTTTAATTCAACTAGTGAAAGTATTTAAAACAAAAAGATGTAGTTCTTGAAGTCTAGAAATATACCTTGAAATTAATATCAGGATTCCATAACTTTTTGTGCTCTAGCTGGCTTTATAATGTATTTATGTATTTATGTATGTATGTATGTATGTATGTATGTATGTATGTATGTATGTATGTATGTATGTATGTATGTATGTATGTATGTATGTATGTATGTATGTATGTATGTATGTATGTATGTATGTATGTATGTATGTATGTATGTATGTATGTATGTATGTATGTATGTATGTATGTATGTATGTATGTATGTATGTATGTATGTATGTATGTATGTATGTATGTATGTATGTATGTATGTATGTATGTATGTATGTATGTATGTATGTATGTATGTATGTATGTATGTATGTATGTATGTATGTATGTATGTATGTATGTATGTATGTATGTATGTATGTATGTATGTATGTATGTATGTATGTATGTATGTATGTATGTATGTATGTATGTATGTATGTATGTATGTATGTATGTATGTATGTATGTATGTATGTATGTATGTATGTATGTATGTATGTATGTATGTATGTATGTATGTATGTATGTATGTATGTATGTATGTATGTATGTATGTATGTATGTATGTATGTATGTATGTATGTATGTATGTATGTATGTATGTATGTATGTATGTATGTATGTATGTATGTATGTATGTATGTATGTATGTATGTATGTATGTATGTATGTATGTATGTATGTATGTATGTATGTATGTATGTATGTATGTATGTATGTATGTATGTATGTATGTATGTATGTATGTATGTATGTATGTATGTATGTATGTATGTATGTATGTATGTATGTATGTATGTATGTATGTATGTATGTATGTATGTATGTATGTATGTATGTATGTATGTATGTATGTATGTATGTATGTATGTATGTATGTATGTATGTATGTATGTATGTATGTATGTATGTATGTATGTATGTATGTATGTATGTATGTATGTATGTATGTATGTATGTATGTATGTATGTATGTATGTATGTATGTACGTATGTATATATGTGTGTGTATATATATATATATATATATATAAATATATATATATGTGTGAGTAATTATTAATAAAATTACCTTGAATGAACTGGGCTGTCACCCTCGCTGATAGTTTAAAATTTTAACACGATACACTTAAAACACTTGCACACACAGAAACACGTGCACAGTTAAAATATAAAATCACATTAGCACTTTCGGTAACTTTTACACTGTTACCATCATCAGATGTTATTTTGACACTGAACTCAACACTTCACGTGAACTGCTTGCTCGCTGACACCTCGTGGAGCGCCTAAGAGTGGGGGGAGAGGGAGGATGACGACTCGTGCGAGTCTTGCGTTTGCTACCGCTCCCACGCTGATCACGATGAGGGGAGGAAACATGCTGTTGACGTGGTG
This sequence comes from Siphlonurus alternatus, assembly GCA_949825025.1. NCBI lineage: Eukaryota > Metazoa > Arthropoda > Insecta > Ephemeroptera > Siphlonuridae > Siphlonurus > Siphlonurus alternatus. Next base: position 35,186,812 of record OX463788.1, read on the forward strand.
CAACAAGAACGCTGCGGACAGGCTTCTCTCTCTTTAAAAGTTCCGTCCACATGCAATCAAGCTCATAGCTTGGTTGACTTATGATGTTCGTCCCCCGTCTCGTCATCTCTGCCGCCTCGTGTACTTTCCGTTTCTTCCAAATGCTCTCTCGACCTACCACTCTTGTTTGATCCCACAGAATACAATGATTATTAGACAAAGCATGATCTGCTAATTTAGAATAGCCCACAGATTTCTTTTCAATTAAATTTCTGTGTTCCTCCACTCTTATTTCTACAGGCCTACTTGTCTCGCCCACATATTCTTTTTTACACTCGCACAAACAAGATTTTTGTTTGTGGGATCAAACAAGAGTGGTAGGTCGAGAGAGCATTTGGAAGAAACGGAAAGTACACGAGGCGGCAGAGATGACGAGACGGGGGACGAACATCATAAGTCAACCAAGCTATGAGCTTGATTGCATGTGGACGGAACTTTTAAAGAGAGAGAAGCCTGTCCGCAGCGTTCTTGTTGCACCACGTCAACAGCATGTTTCCTCCCCTCATCGTGATCAGCGTGGGAGCGGTAGCAAACGCAAGACTCGCACGAGTCATCATCCTCCCTCTCCCCCCACTCTTAGGCGCTCCACGAGGTGTCAGCGAGCAAGCAGTTCACGTGAAGTGTTGAGTTCAGTGTCAAAATAACATCTGATGATGGTAACAATGTAAAAGTTACCGAAAGTGCTAATGTGATTTTATATTTATCAGCGAGGGTGACAGCCCAGTTCATTCAAGGTAATTTTATTAATAATTACTCACACATATGATACTTCGCTTGAAATCATCTTTTCCTAACATACATACATAATCTTTTCCTAACATACATACATACATATATATATATATATATATATATATATATATATATATATATATATATATATATATATATATATATGTATATATAAATAAAAAATATATTCTTTAATGCAAAATAAAAAATGTAGTTTATATGAGGTAATTTCTTACCTTTGCTTATGTCCAGTGTCAACTGGACTTTTACTTAAAATAATATAATCTTAAAATCCCTTTTTTTTTTTTTTTTTTTGCTTAATTTGTTTTAGATTTTACTTGCAAATACTTTCAGTTTAGGATACACTTGGAACAATGTAATTGTTTCTCTCTTTTATTTACGTTTTTTTTTTTTTTTTTTCTGAAAAAAAAAAAAACTAATACTTGTCACAAGTCCTATTTATAGAAGATTTAAGTTAAGTTCAATTACTAATTGAACTTAACTCATCCTAATACTTCAATCCCTAATTACTTAAAAAGAGCTTTGTTACAGTCAGTAAGCATAATGTGTCACGTCATTTAATAGAGCTTTTAAAATTGTTTTATAAATTGCAAGAATTTCACTGGCAAATTGAATCTCCATTATGTCACAAATAAAAATAAATATTTTAAATGTCATTGTATAACAAATCATTCACAGGCATTTAAATTTACTCTTGTGCTTCTATCCTTCGATCTTGGATTTACTATATGTAGTACATCCTTCAAATAATATGCTCTAGTCATCTTCTTTTAATACTAAGTAGACTGATGCTCTTGTAAATCAACTCTTTGTAATATTGTCTAATATTGTAATATGTTAAAAAAGTCTAGAATTTAATTTAATAAATTTAACTCTTCCTCTATATATTATATATTGTTTTTTATTTTAAATTTGAATCTTTATTGAAAGTGGAACGCTGTTGTAATTTTATTCTAAATATGGTTTTTAATTTTTTTATTGTTTCTAATTTGTATTAGCAGTGCTTTAATTTCATGTGGTGTGCGGGGGTATTTTGCAACTTTTATACATTTAGTATAGTTACCAGTTTTTCTTTTGTACATGCACAAATCTTATGGATAGTATATAATCTTCTTTGACTTCAGTAAATATTGAAGGGCAAGAGGAAAATAATAACAAACAAAAATTATACTTTGTATGATACGTACATGTATACAGTATTATTTTTACATGCTCTAAAGGTTTGCACAGACTTTAAGTTGTATGTTGTATTATAGGGGGTCTTAGGCAAATTTATAAGACGAGCTTTTTATGTCTAGACATGTAAAGGTCGATCTATATAAGTCATTGCCACTGTTCATTGCAATTTTGCCTCACAAGCTGTACATGAATTAGTATGCTTTAAGAGAATTTGCCGTGTTGCTCGTTGAAATTTAATATTTTTTTTTTTTTTACTAAATAAATATGGTTGTCAGTGAATATTGCAGCTTACGTGTCCCATTTAAGGGAGTATCGACCTCAATTTTATTTTTATTGCAGAAATGGATAGAGGGTGCCAAGTTATGCTACCCTGATTTTTTTCAGATTTTTTAGAGCCCTGGAAGTATTTTTAAAAAATTATTGAAAGTTCTTTTTGTGACGTCACGAGATGCCGCTCCTTAAGAAAAAGATAGGACTTACCGCCATGTGACGTCACAAAAAGGACTTTCAATAATTTTTTAAAAATACTTCCCGGGCTCTAAAAAATCTGAAAAAAATCAAGGTTGCATAACTTTTCACCCTCTATCCATTTCTGCAATAAAAAAAATTAAAGTCGATACTCCATTGTGGGCACTATAAAATTGCTTGTGTAAATTCACCTTCATAGTAAAGAGCAAGATCTTAAATTTGCTTAATTTTAATATTTCAACCTTTACCTGAATACTGATTTAGAGCTTTGTAATTACTCCCTAATTAATTAAAAACGGCCCATACTTGTGAATTATAACTCCCAGAATTATAATTAATTAACAGTTGTTGTAATTTTTTTCTCCAAGAGAAAATAGTGCTATTTGTGTGCCCGAACATATTATTTTGTCTGTGCAGCTACTTATTGCATAACAGCACTGCATAAGTAAATATTAACCATTCAAATAAAAATGTTAATAACTAAAAGAGTTGTTTCACGTAATAATAATATAATTAAACAATTAAATGTACATATATATATATATATGCTGCCTCATATATGAAAACTTATAAAGGTTTCAAATCTGTTTTTTATATTTTGCAACTAAATTGTATTTATATAAACTTATTTAATATAAAATAAACGATTTTAAAAATATTTCTGACATTGTTTAAATTTAAATTCAAATTATTATTTATTCGGCAACATGCAGTTAGATCTTAGATCAGTTTAGATCTTTATTTGCATTGCATGTGAATTAATTTGTGATTTGTGCTGTATATAACTAATGCTGAATATTGCTTTTCGCACATTATAATTATAAGGAAGGTTTGCTAAAATTTATGATAGCTTAGTTATTCACCATATATATCAAAAGCCTTGACTGCCATTAAAAACCCTTTTTATCAATTTCTTCATAATTAATGAGAATTTTAAGCGTTACCTTGAATATGAGGCAAACTTCATACATCATCTCTTCCTAAAAGGTTTGATATATACAGGAGAAATATATTTTCTTTTTTTTTTTTATTCAAATTCTATGTAACACAAAAGCTGTCTCTTTTATATATATATATATATATATATATATATATATATATATATATGTTCTGTAAAAGTAATTTCAATTTCCAGTGGCTCTTATGAATCTGGTCCTTTCATTTTAGAACCATTGGAACAAGTAAAAAACCATGTTTTTACGTTTCTCACAATAAAAATTGCACCATTAATTGAATTTCTCAACATTAAAAATCTCCGGATACCAAATTTCATCCTGATATTAAAAAAAAATTAGTCAACATTTTTTTAGCATTGAAATTCCATTAACGAGAAATGAGATTTGTGCGCTGCGCCCTCGGAATCAAGGGGATGAAATGTCAAAATTCAAAATTTTCATCATAGATCATAGATTTCCATTTCTCCATGTTAAATTCGTCAACTTTAAAAATTAATAACTCGAAAACTAGCTCGTTTTTGTATACCTGATATTTTACCTACTGATAAAAGGTATGTTGAGGAGAACATTCTAAATTTTTTTCATAATTTTTATGAATGGGATTTTTTTTTTAACATTGGGCGTGTTATCTCTATCTTAACTGGCAGATTAAGCAAATTCTAAGAGGGAGAGAGAGAGAGAGATGATCAAAGTATTAATTAAATTAATAGAACTTTTTTTTTTTTTTTAAGTAGAATTAAATAAGTATGCATAAAGATGAATGATGAATAAAGGCCGGTATTTTAGCATTACAATTTAAATTTATAAGTTCATAGCATATACTGTATTTTTATTAGCTATAATATACAAAATTTACAACCTATTCAAATAATTAATTACATATATAAGCTATAGACCCATGCATGTATATCATAAGCAATTTTTAATGTCCTATTTTTCTCGTCATTTTTTTTTCACCCAAAATATTTCAAGGTAATATATATATTATATGTACTTATAATATTATACACACTGCTTACAAGCAAGATCATAAATTAAATTTATGCAAAAAATTATTTGTTGTATTTACCAATTAATTATATATAGATAATATATATATCTTAAATAAAATACTGCCCTAGCTGTCTAAAAGGCGCAGTTGGGCACAGTTGCCCTTCACAGTTGGACTAAATGGGACTCCCATTTAGTTACAGTTCACTCTCAAAATTCACATGTTAATTCAACTTGGTTCAACTGTACGTCCCATTTGAGACCAGCCACAAGGGGATTATGAACTAGGCTGCCAAGTTCAAATAACATTGGAAAAAGACATGAATATTGAACTGGGTAGCTAACTGTGCCCAACTGTGCCTTTGAGTCAGGGTGTTTTATACATTTTATGTGAAAATTGATAATCACACATGATACTGGATAAAAAATATATACCATGCATACATGTATATATTATAGTGTTACGACTTCATCAGGTATGCATGCATAGTTTTTAATTGTAAATCTATTATATAATTAATGATTCTGCATGTTTGAGTATAAATATGATTGCCCTCATTCTCAATACTTGACATCTAAGAAATATATGTTAAGAGTGCATACGGTGCAATTAATAAAAGAATGAGAAATCATTTTATTTTATTTTCAAACTACTAAATTATCTTAATTTGTTCATACTGTATTATTATATTTCTATTTGAAGAACCCAGTACTCCGTGAAGTTTCATTAATAATTTAATGGTTATTTGTCAGTGTGTATATCAATCATGATTTGGAATAGTATCCAGAACAGAATTTTAGGGAGTGCTGGACCCATAAGGTCAATTTTAAAATTAAAAAAAAAAGTGGAGTGGAGCCCATGTTGCTCATGTGTTAAATTCAACTTTGAGGAGGGAGGGAGGTGAGGGGGTGGGTGCCTCCATTTCTCCCTGAACCATGCCTGCTTTGAAATTATATTATAAAATTTAAATTTAATTTATAAAGAAAAGCATTCAAATTAAATTAAGGGTAAGGTAACGCCACCAATGTTAAAAAAAATCCCTCTCACAAAAATTCTGAAAAAAATTTAAAATGTTCTCCTCTACACCCCCTATCAGTAGCTAAAATATCAGGTATACAAATTCGATCTAGTTTTTGAGTTATGAATTTTTAAAGTTGACCAATTTAACATGGGAATTTCATTTCTCCATGTTAAAGTAGTCAACTTCAAAAATTCATAACTCAAAAACTAGATCGTATTTGTATACCTGATATTTTAGGTACTGATAGGGGGTATAGAGGAGAACATTTTAAATTTTTTTCAGAATTTTTGTGAGAGGGATTTTTTTTAACATTGGTGGCGTTACCTTACCCTTAATAAATGAGAAAAAAAGCACTAGGAAAAAAATCAAGAGATAATTAAAATTCCTTAAACCCGCCTGATCCTTGTTAGTTTTATATTCCTTCAATAAGTTGTTGATTTGGAATTTATTGATGACAGCAGTGGGAAATCTGGTTTCTAAGGCTGCATACATTATTGGCAACCTGCACGTCGTAATAGGGTGTTATTTTCCTGCATATACAAACACAAAAGGTTAATTATAGCCTGCCATGATATATGGAAAATGGAAACAAAAGGCAAATAATAGCCTTTTCTTTGCTTTTACAGAAAGTGACGTCATAATACATCTTGCTTACGTAGCCTTTTCTTATCGGGCTATTAAAAATTATGTTTCCCGCTGTGATTGTAACTATATTTAATGTGATTAATATAATTAATTGTGACTATAATTATCAAATCATCACATGAACATGAAACAAAACAATTAAGGTTGTGCCATGTTTAGAGTTCAATAGACTTAAATTTAACAATTTGAAATTGAATTACTGTACATTTTGGACATTAAAATACATGCTTCTCCATTAGTTCATGAAGCAATTAAGAGAAAACTATTTAACATATGTTGGGTAATAAGGAATGAGTGAAAATGAAAACATGGCTTTTGCTTCATGGAATTAAAGTTCTCTTTTGTACCATACAAAAATGTTTATTCTTAATGTAGCGGAACAAAGCCAACACCAAGGGGCTCTACAGGAAACAACAGAGTCTCATAAACTTGTGTTAAATGCCGTGATGATGTGGGTACAAGACGAAACCGTTGAAGCAACCGAATCAGCATTACATGTAGATCTTGTTCTGCAAATCGACGCCCTACAATGAAACAATTTAGTATTATTAAATCCAATAAATTAAATATATAAATTATTAAAATACAATATTTACTGCAGCCATGCAATTAATGAAAACCAATAGTTTTCTGTCAAAAACTTCTTTTATCACAAAATGAGTGTATCAATAAAATTTCACACTGGAAAATCCCAATAAAAATTAAAATGATAATTTTGGTTTCAAGATAGAATGTATGAGATAGTCAATTGTTTTTTAGCAACTGTGATAAAATAAGTTAGTGGTTCTTGACGGAACACTCATCAATACCTTAGGTTTACTGCATGCAACCACTTCAAAAGTAATTTTATTGCAGTATACTGCAAATAACCCAGGTTTAACAAGTTTATTTTTTGCATATATAGTTTCCAAGTAATCTTTAGGTATTTATCTGAAAAATACAATTAAAGACTTACAACCTCTGCCCTAGCTTCCTTGCAGCAGTTTTATTAGTGATAACATAATAGTTAATTATTACCTGCACAAGTTCGTGTACCATGACCAAATGGAGTGAGCAAGTATGGATCTATACTATGAGCAGCCTCTGTTCTCAACCACCGTTCTGGCAAAAATTTGTTTGCTTGTGAGAAGTATTTTTCAGAGTGAAAGTGCACACTTGGATTAAGGTTCACGTGAGTCTGTAAATATGTTTTAAAAATAAATTCTTAAAATATAAAAGAAGGACAAGGGAGAAAGATTGAGGGTGGAAACTTACCCCAGAAGGCACTTTGTAACCAGAAAGTGTTAAATCCTGCTGAATGATCCGAGAGACTTCCGTTCCATTAGGGTACATTCTGAAATGCAAAAGATTTTTTTAAAAAAACTTTAAAAAACTTACATATTGCCAGACGTTGATATTGGCAATAAAGGATGTTACTCTGAATAGTTAGAGATCAGAAAAATAGCTCCTATCAGAAAGTATAAATGTCTGGATTTGCAGCTGGTGATCTCATGTATTATTATTTGCCTTAAGTTTTTCTGTAGCATGAATTATATGGTATTTTACAACTCTATATCATGCATACAACACCAAAGACCTATTTGCTGCATGTTATAATGCAAAACAATGTCAGTCCATATAATATATGGTATTAAGTGATTTAAAATAATAATAATTCAAAATTTAACTTGCTAATGAAACTAAAGAGAGGAATAAAAATTAAAATTCTTGATAACAAAGAAACAGTCTTTAAGTAAGAACCAGTAAATTAAAATACTCTGAATTCTGATAGAAAAAAAAAATCTACATCGATCAGCTTCTATTTTTAAGATAAGTACCCACCTAAAAGTTTCTTTTATCACCGCTCTTAGGTATGGCATATGCGCCAGCACATCTGCACTGAGGGAACTGTCTTGCTGCTGGACACTCTTCACTTCTGTCCTAAGGCGCTCCTGAGCTGAAGGAGAATCAGCCAGACTTCGAAGGCAACACATCAAGAATGGAGTCGTCTAGTAACATATTGTAGGAACATTATAATTTTTCAAATTAACCTTAATGTCCATCAGTTAGTAGCAAAGAGCTTTAGTTGAAGTATATAATTAAATACTCTTTTTACATTGTTACTGAGCTACCAAACTATTGAAATAAAAAATTCCATACAAAACATAACACCAAATCCCTTACGGGCTAAGCCAACAGCATTATTTACTTCGACCATCCACAAATGGACCTCTACTGTACTTGATTCATACATATATTCTACTTGTTTCAGATATGCTCATGATGCTCTTTGCCTTCTACACTCTCTTTTGCACAAAATACTTCTAACACCCCTTTTCGTCAAACATTCTGCAGTCACCTCCAGCTAAACCTTTTTTGGTCTACCTAATCCTTAGTTCCTTCTTTTCTCTACCTTTGTTTAGCGATTCGTTTCTCACTCATTCTCTCAACATTTCTGTCCAAACCACCATAGCGTGCTACGTTCATACTTGTTAATTAAGTTTTCTTTCACTCCACATTCCTTCATTACCCATGTATTTTTCAATCTATCTCGCCTAGTTTTACCGGTTTACCGCACATATTTCACAAAAAACTCATACCAACAGTATTCAGCTTACTCTTATGCTTTAATTACTTGACACACCCATAAATCCAACCCATATATACATTAAAGTTGGTTTTACGCCAGAGTTATACACAGCTAGCTTAGCTGTGTTAGACAACAGCTCACTGCGAGACAACCCTGCCATACTACCCACAATCCTCTTACCAGTGCTCACTCTTCTAGCTATTATAATAATCTCTCCATCTACACTTCTGTCCTCCTGAAACAATCTTCCCAAATATACAAATTATTTCACTCGTTCCAACTGTTCTCCTTTTATCATAATTCCTTTAGTCTCATCACTATCTGTACTGCAAAGCACCATCACTTTTGTCTTGCCCACATTGATTTTCAGATCTATATATATACAATTCGTGCTTACTTCCATTCTACTCGACCTTTTTTGCAAATTATCTTCACTCTCAGCTAACACCAATGCATTATCTACATACAACAGCAACCATAGCAATATACTGTAGTACCCACACTAATTCCATTCTCTCCAACCTACCAACCATGCAGTCTTACGCATTTGTCCATGAACAAATTAAACAGTCATGGCAACATCACACAACCTTGTCTCACTCCTCACTTCACTTCGAACCACTCGCTCATCCCTCCGTTCAGCTGTACATGTTTACTTGCCTAGCTTAAATTACTACCTTCGTATCCGCAATAATGAGCTATATCTTTTATTTCAGGTGAGCGCAATTATGAGCTTTAAATCGGTACAAAATAAAGCTCATCTTTGCGCTCATCTAAAATAGCAGATTTGCAACAAGATCATGGTAGGCAGATAGCTCATTATTCCGGATGGGGGGGGGGGGATATATATTGCTGACAATTGAGATCAAAGTTAAATTTAACAAATTAATTAATTGCTATCTTATCCTCCCTTTCTACTATTGTAATGGACAACATACATGAAAAAAATTGATAGCAGAAATGAATAGAGGGTACCAAATTATGCTACTCTGAATTTGTTCAGATTTTTTTGAGACCCAGAACTATTTTTAAATAATTATTGAAAGTGCGGCCACGCCCCCTGGAGGCGTCAATAGGCGTCCAGTCTCTATCCTTTTTATTAAGGCTGCAGGGGTGCCAACTGACATCACAGGACTTTCAATAATTGTTTAAAAATAGTTCCGGGTCTCAAAAAAATCTGAAAAAATTCAGAGTAGCATAATTTGGTACCCTCTATTCATTTCTGCAATAATTTTTTTTTGTGTATGTTGTCCATTCTTTGAGGTTCCTAAGCTCACCAAGAGATAGCATATATACTTACTGTGCTGAGACCATCACCGAAAAGAGATAATGTTATTATATCAACATCAGATCTTGTCAACTCTGAGCGAGAAAGTAGGTGTTGCAGAAAGTTAAATTTTCCATCAGCTTTCTCTTTTCCTTGGCTTTTTAGTTTCTCTATTTCCCCAATTGCCTCGTTAACAAACTCTGAAGCTGCTCTAAAACAAGTTAAATTGTAATATTAGTTTAACAGTAAAGTTTAATTTAATACATTTACTCAAAAAGTCGTTGATCTTTTACGTCAGTATCATAAACATGATTTTTCTAAGAGCAAGAAGCCAGCAGGGGTGTATGTTGTTCTACTCATGAACATGCAAGCATCATTGCATTTACAAAGTTCACTTAATTCATTCACTCATTTTTAATTGCAGTCTAACAATATATGCCGTCTTTTTTTCTTTCATAAAAATTTAATTTGCTAAAATAATTAACACAATAAATAATTAAGCTGTCAATAATATAAAAAAAACATTAGTCACAATGTATCAACTGATATTTATTGTGAATAAATAAATAAATAAATAAATAAATAAATAAATAAATAAATAAATAAATAAATAAATAAATATATAATCATATATAGAGAGACTATAAATACATACTCATAGAAGAAGTCTTCAGCTGCTACAAGTTTTTTCCACTTGGGTGTCTGTATGTATTTGTAAAATGGCAATGAAAATTTGAGGGCCCCAGAGAGTCGAAAAATTGTCTTGTTTGCATCAATCATTCGCTGAGCTCTTTCCTCAGCCTCGCCTTTTTTCAAGCAACCCAGAGAATGCTCAAAACATACTGCTCCTGCGGCTGCAAAACGAAATACAATTAACCATGTTTTCCAACTAAATACAACAATTAAGATTATCTATGAATTGTCTGAAGAAAATAATTTGTTTTTATGAGCTTCTTTACTTTAAAAAATAATTTGAATTTAAAGGAAAAATGAGAAAAATCCTCTAAAAATGATGAAAATGAAAAACTGAAATTAAGGACATGTCACAGCAAATTATACATATAATTGTTATGTAATTTTATATTATAATATACAGAGCAGAAAAAATTTCATTCAGGTGAAAGGGAAGGGGGGGGGGGAAGCTACAGGCTCCTCTCTGAATCTGTGCTACTCTCCAAAGATTGAGGATCCTCCTGTGTCTCTTATCAAAAGCATGTGGCCCAGCAATCAAACATCAATGCTGAAGCTTCTGATTAATAATAAAATAAATCATACTTTATCTAACACAATTGCGTATTCAACTCACATTCTAGTGACCACTTTCCCACCTCATCTCTAAGGTTTGATATTTCACCAATGGAGCCAGATTTTCCAGCTTTTGTAGCGAATCTCTCCACAAGCTCTTGAGCTGCACAATCCACCAATGGCAAAAAGTGTGCAACAGCTGAGGGTCGCAGCAAAGTTTGCTGAGCTGCTGATCGAAGACGATACCATTCTTCACCATTCCTGAAAGTACAGTCATACTCAAATTTAATAGGACAGCGTGTACTTACAGCACCAATTTAATAGCTCTGTGCCACTCGATCTTATATGACTAACTCTGCACACAATTTTTTTTTCTTTTTTTTTTAATATATCTTGTTATCTTATTAAAAGTATACAATAAATAAAAGCAACAATAATTATAGGGTGAACTTGTCCTGTGAGACAAGTTAATTGCATTCAAAGGCTTGAAACATTATCTTGGTTGCATATTTATTCAAAGTGTAAAAAATACATAATATTCAATCGTGGGAATTTCCTCAATTTCTTTTAAATTTGGTTACCATTTATATGACTGTATGTTGTACGTTTTTTTTTTTTTTTTTTTTTTTTTTTTTTTTTTACTTATTCCACACAGCTTGTACGTCAATAAAATATTGTATTATATTCTATTCTATAGGTCTGTTTGTGAATACACAATCAGAAAATAATCAATTTTTTTATTATCCTTAATATAATATGTTCCTTGTATGGAGGGTTCATCTGATTATTGATTCATGAATCTATTGTGCATTTACAAACAGACCTCATGACACTTTCTACAGCTTCTACCCCCTTTTTCCAAATAATATAAAGTAATTATATTTGCTATGAAAACAGAATAATACTTGAACTGCTAATTATTATAAAACCTATATGGTTCCACTCATTTTACTGTTATGCAAGAACACTTACAAATTGCCCAGTCCTAATGAAAGACCTCTTCTTGCTCGATACAACTGGACAGTTTCTTGCAAAGGAGCGACAACAGGCATGCGACCTTCTGCTTGATAGACGGTTCTAATATCTGCTGGTTCGAAGACATGTACCACATTTTCTGAACCAAGCTGCTGCCTAGCAATGGGTCCATATTTCCTATGTAAATGCTGTAGAATTTTATGATATTGACTGACACTGTAAAGACCTGAAAAGAAGTGGGAAAATCAGAGTTACAATCAATATAATTAAAATACTGTACATTTGTAATTATAATTTATCTTCAACTAGATGATTAGATGCAATGGTGGTCCGTCAAAGCGGGAAGTATATTATTTTTTCCCAGACCTACAACCCTTACCAAGGAGCTAGGCTATTTTGGGAAAAAGGGAGAGGAGAGGGGGGGAAAGGGGGGGGAGCTGAGGACTGAGAGGAGACAAGGACCATTGAATATCATCCTCCGGGCCAAAATATTTACGGATAGCACTGATTAGATACTGTAATATTCGAAATTTCATGACACTTAAATTTAGACTTACAGTCATATGGAACACATGAAAATATGTTCAAGCACCATCAGTTACTAATTTTTTTCTGAACTATAATAATATAACCCTTAAAGGGTGAGGATCACAAACAACTTCAAATGCAACAAAAATTGCTAATTCTGCTCCTGCAATCTGTTTTTCCAAAAAAACTTCCATTGGGCATCTAAATAATTAATAACTGATGGCTATCGGCCACAAAACATCACCTGTAGGGTGCTTTGTTTCTTCTATAATTATATAATTATGTTGGCTGAAATGCTTGCTCATAAAATTGTGAAAAGACGGATAGAGCTGCAAAAAATGGCATTGATTCTATGTCTTGTTTTCAACGAAGAACTCGGGGACATTTTGTGGCCGATGATTAGCCATTAATTTAATAACCAACCTAGTGGTAATAGCTTGTACAATGTGCGTTAATGAGGCCTCCTTGTTTATGATTAATAACATTGCAAAAACATAAATTATGCCACAGAATTGACAACACCATAATTATTTGCAGCATACCTTCAGAGAAGTAAAGAAAAAAAAAAAAAATCAACTTCGTAAGTGACACCTAAGATATCTTTCATATAAAATTTGCTAGTTTTATGATACTTTCAATGCTAGAGGTATTGCAGGAGCCTCAATATTATCAGCTAGAATTTCTACGCTCAGAGACATGGTCCTTTATGTACTCAATTGAATCATGATTTTTTTCTGCATTTAAAAATTTATGTTATGTATATTTCTTTCTCTCTGAAGCTCGCTTGACTCTTGTTCGAGAGGTTCCCGGTTTAAATCCCGAACACGCCAGACTTTTTGTGACTTGGGATGGGTGTGACTGCAGATGATGATGAAGGTGGTAGGAGGAAGTCAGCTTTGGATGTCTATACTCTGCCGGGGTGAACTCTGTACCTCAGAATGTTGTATATTATACAACATACGTGCTCCACTACAGTCAACGCCAAATCTAATGCGAATATCTCGGGGAGGCAACTCTGTGTTTGTAAGAGTCGAGACCATCACGATAATGAGGGTTGACATCACAGTGACTTTTGATGTTGTTTATGACTTAATTACGCTTTTATTTCTTTTGCATTGTTCCTCAAAAAGTGCAGGAAAAGCAATAAAGTAACTCATAAGCAACATCAAAGATTGCCACGCTGTCTACCCTCATTATGAGTGACAGGTAGGTGGCTCATCACCGTGATGGTACCAGCTCTTACAAGCACAGAGTTGCCTCCCCGAGGTTTTCACATTAAATTTGGCACTGACTGTACATATTGGGCGTCTGGCATGCAGACTGGGTATTAGGAGCCCCAGGGAGCATTATGAACAATATATGAAAAAAAAAAAAAAAAAAAAAATACGCCGTTGGTAAAAAGCCAACCATATAACCCTTTAAATACTCCAAACAAAAATTGAATTCTGAGTTTAAATATTCTAAAAGCAATTTTAAAAGATTCAAATTCACACATAATATGTAACTGCATGTCTTATTAGCTAGGCCTATCGCTTTTCCTGATGTTAGAATTTTTGTTCTTTCTCCTCAAATATAATCCTTATGGTAGATGTATATGTGATGTTAGCAAAGTGGTAGGCTGACGAGACCTAATTTCTCTCATCATGTCATCCCCACTACTTTTGATACTATTTGAGATCGAAGATTTACTTTAAATCTCAATGAGTTACACATTTTTCATATATTTGATCATTGGATTTTTACAGTGGATTCAAGAGAAAATAGAATGAATATACAGTCATGTATATCATATATATTTTGTAGTTAAAATATTTCGAAGGTCATTTGCTGATCACAGCTTTGTTGTTGGTCTTCCTCTTAAAAGCTCTCGACAATGAATGCCAACCTCCAACCTGGTAGCTCTTGATATATCTCTCTCTCTCTCTCACTGTGAAAATTTAAATCTAACATTTTAAAAGCAAAAGAAAGTGGGTGGGTGGGCATTCACCATTATATATTAGATGAGATCATGCAGTTACAGGTCCATGTATAAGTGTTGTCTTTTTGGGCCCAATAAACTATATTGGCCTGCTCAGACACCTTCATATGGGATAAAATATGATCGAAGGTAATGAGAGACGGATGATTGTATATTGATTGTGAAGGTGCGGCTTAATATTTTTATTGTATATATAATAAATAATAATGGTATATATTATATAAATATATGTTATAAATATACCAGTCCGTCACCAAGAGTTCGAGTGAAAATGGGAAAGATTATATATGGGATTGTACAAAAGTACCAGCTGTCTGTAGATTTAATTTAACTAAAATCTTTATATTTATTAGCATTAAATTTAACTATCTGCAGGTCTGCCAGAGACAATTAATTATAGCATTTTAAGTATCCGAAGAGCATATTATGTATATTTATATGTATCGACTCTCTTATTTGGATGTATTAATTAATACAATATGATATAAATTAATACTGTAATTATCTAATTATTATTTATCTGTTTATCATGCATATACATAAAATAATGTTAATTAATAACTAATAATATATATTATATATAATATACTGCATGTATGCATATTATATCATAGCTATAGTGTATGCATGAAGGCAACAATTATTATATGAATTTTAGAGTTGAAATGTTTGAGGGGGCGTGGCAAACGAAACAAACTCTGAATGACAAGTCACAGACAGTGGACAAGTGTTGCTCGTGATCGAACTATTCTTTTCTTACTTCTTGACTTAATTAGCTTACCTAGTTTATACAAGTACAGGTTACCAAGCAGTGGTACTCTGAAAGGGCCTGGAATTTTTTCAAAGCTCTTTACAGAAGAAGATACATTTCTTGGACGAATCGCTACACACGCCTTTGAGCTAAAAAGTTTATGGACGCCTTGCGACATACAATTATTCATGCCTCTACTCTTTAAAGCATCATTTTTTGGAAAATGCAATTAATCAAGCAATATATTGTATTGAACTTTTTATACACTGGAAATAAAAATATTAAATAGCGAACCCACAGTTTTCAGGATTTATTTTGTCGCATGCCTCGCATGTGATCTGCACTCAAGGTCGTTTGAAGACCTATATGAAGACCATTGACATGTTTGAAGACATGCGATATATTATACGTACCGGATCATACCGGATGTACAGTACCGGATTTTTGGCAGAGATATTTTATTATATGATTTAGATTTACGGTGATTTACCGCGATCACAATTCTCACAATCATATGCATGTGAAATGAGATTTTGGTTGAAATCGGTTGAAATATAATATATTAAAGTGGAGTGAGCGCGATTGCATTTTTTTTTTAATATTTTATTTTCTAAAAATATACTATAAATATTGAATGTTTAACATATATAATGCAGCCTTAATTAATATATAAATATGGAACAGAAAACAACGTTTTTTTACTCCAACTTGGTCCGAGATCGAACTATAATTAAACCTAAACTACGAGCTTTTCATTTTTGGCTTGCTCCAATTATTGAGTACATAAAGGACCAAGAGATGGCGCTGAGCGCTGAAATTTTGGCGAGGATACAGCAATACCTATAGCATTGGGAGAATCACAAAAACAACAAATTTGATATGAAATACATCTTTTACGAAGTTGAAATATTTTTTTATATTTGTCCGAACGTATTTGACAACTAATTATGGTGTTGTCACTTCTGTAAAATTATACTGTGGCTGCTGAGAGAGCATTTACATGATTTTACAATGTTTAACATATACAATGGGCCTCGCTAGACGCACGTAGTTCAGCTGTTTCCCGTCAGTTTCCGCGAGGGGCGCTACTAACTTTATGACGTCAATACGGCTCTCTGATCAGGCTATGTAAGTGGAGGGGGTTTGGCTCAGTGACGTCACGGCCAATCAGAGAGGGCGTTACTGGTTTTGCGACTTCCTAGAAAAAGCTCGTATTTTAGGTTTAAGGTAAAGATAACGCCGAACAGCTGTTCGACGTAATCCCCTTTGATTAACATGTAAACCTTAGCAAATTGACAAAAATTCTGAAATTTTTTTGAGAGGCAGATATTAGAGTGCCTAAAAGCCATAGCAAAAGTTTCAAAAACTTTTAACGAGCCGATTTTTTTAAATTAATTTTTTAGTTTGGCTCTCCATGGGAAAGTCCTATGCTGAAAATTAAAAAAATTAATTATAAAAAATCGGCTCGTTAAATCGTTTTGAAATTTTTTCTATGGCTTTTAGGCACTAATATCTGCCTCTCAAAAAAATTTCAGAATTTTTGTCAATTTGCTAAGGTTTACATGTTAATCAAAGGGCATTATGTCGATCAGCTGTTCGGCGTTATCTCTACCTTAAAGGGGTACCAAAGTGAATACTTTTTTTTACATGTTCGGGCAGCTACGAATTATTCTAATATCCCTGTGGCTCAATATTTACGTATGATGCCTGGTTATTTTACAATTAATTGTTTAGTTTGAAAAGTGAGTTTGAAAACCGTTGGTTGATTCAAGCATGCCCGCGGCCGCAGCGGTCGGTGATACGGGGCGATATACGGGGTGATACGACAAGAAGGGGGCGGGAGGAGGTTCCCCCGATTCGCGGGAGATTCTCGTCGTATCAGCGGCTGCTGCTGGAGCGCACCAACTTGAATTAACCAACGGTTATCAAACTCACTTTTCAAACTAAATAATTAATTGTAAAATAACCATTGCAGGCATTGTACGAAAATATTGAGCCACAGGGATATCAGAATAATTCATAGCTGCCCGAACATGTAAAAAAAGTATTCACTTTGGTACCCCTTTAATAGAGGTTTTTCTTCATTTTTTTAAGGAAAATTATTATTCTTATCCAAAATTATCATAAAAAAAAAAGATTTGGTTAAAGCTCATCGAGTCATAAAATAGATCGATATTATATTATTTTTCAGACCGCCGTATATATGCAATATTTTCTTCGAGTACGTTATTCGAGTCAATCGAGGAATCGCTCTGACTTATTTTTGGTATTTTTTTTTTCTGGTGAATCTAAGTGATATATATATATATATATATATATATATATATATATATATATATTCGGTTCGACATGCATGGAAGATCATTTGAATAATTTTTAGAAAATACAATGTTTTCGTTGACCCGCGCGGCCCGATCATATCGCAAGTGACCATTTCATGTGCATGTATTTCGTATTCGCAGCAACGTTTTTGTGTATTGATAAAATCCAAAAATAGTTCATGTGGTTAAGACCTTTTGAAACACACTTCATTTTTTGTAGAAAAATCTGAGGGTATAGTATAGGTATCACAGTTGCTCACGCTAAATGGGCCGGATCGTTTTTTTTTTTTTTTTTTTTTTTATTATTTTTTCAGAATTAATCATATAGTTACAGTGTTTCCACGCTAGCTGTTTCGAAAGTTACGATAATTAGTTGTACTGTGAAATATTCTACCATGCATATTCAAACAGTAAAAGACTTATTTATTAAATTGCAATGTGTATTATTTATAATTTTAATAAGTATAATAGACTAGCGAGTTGCTGAGCACCCCTGCGCACCCAATCGGGCCGCCTCAAAATTTTTACTATTTGAAGAAATCAACAACTACATAATTATTATACCACCACAAAAGCGGTCCTTTTTCTACAGCATTGATATATATACCAGTTTATGTAAAAATTATGCATTATATTGTTTAATGCTTATATACATTATTTAAGTCTTTTTGTTGTTTCTCTCTTCTTCTTCTTTGTCTTATTTTTTTTTTTTTTCCTTCTCGCCTTTTTTTCTCTCCTATTTTTTATTCGCGGCCTGCGGCCCACTTTTGCCCTGGCGGCCCATTTTTGCCACGGCCCATCGGTCCGCGACCGAAAGGTTGATAGGCCAGTCCGTGACTGATTTTCAAGATTTTTTTCTGGAAAAAAACGGCTCCGTAAAAAAAAAATTTTGAAAATCCATTAAATTAAAGAATTCGATCTACGATCATCTATGATCCGATCATCATAGATTTTTTTATTTTTTAAATGGTACCATATATTATATATAGTTCGGACCAAGTTGGTGTAAAAAGCTGTCGTATGTGTTCCATATATAAGGCTGCATGTTAAATATAAGGCCTCCGAAACACCATACGTCAACTTTGGGAAATTTTTAGAAAATAAAATATTTCAAAAAATGCATAAAATAAAAATGCGCCTATCCCTTGTAAAAAGGAATTTTTACACTTATATATTTACAAGTATAATTCTTATGTTGAAATGGAATAATTTAGCATAGTAAAATATAAAAAGTATAGTATATACTAAATTACACAATAAATTATATACTAGCTAGTTTTATTTTATTGTGTAATTATAATTTTAAGTATAATAAAATTTATATTATATTAAATTATTCCAGTTCAACATATAAGAATTATAATATTATACTTGTATATTATATAATTTTTTTATAATATATATGTTATAATTCCTTTTTACTAATAGGGAGTTATATTGCCATAAAATTATAATACATATATTAAATAAAAAAATTGAGGGTCTCTAGCACACACATATTCACACACACATATATATATATATATATATATGCATTTAACAAAATATAATGTACTTTTAATAAAAGATTATCATCCGATTGACCCTTGGCATATAAGGTGTAAAGTGTAAGAACATTTAAAATGCATGTGCAGTACGTACATCAATCAAACAAATTATCAAAAGGTACGTATACTATTTTATATTTAATATGTAAAAATTAATATAATATACACTATTTGTGTTCAATAAAAGATTTCTATAAAAGGTATAATTTCATTAAAAAGCAAATTTTATTACTATATTTTGTTCCATAATTTATATAAAATTGTACATACAAAATAATACTTAAGGGTAAGGTAACGCCACCAATGTTAAAAAAAATCCCTCACACAAAAATTCTGAAAAAAATTTAAAATGTTCTCCTCTACACCCCCTATCAGTAGGTAAAATATCAGGTATACAAATACGATCTAGTTTTTGAGTTATGAATTTTTAAAGTTGGCTAATTTAACATGGAGAAATGGAATTCCCATGTTAAATTAGTCAACTTTAAAAATTCATAACTCAAAAACTAGATCGTATTTGTATACCTGATATTTTAACTACTGATAGGGGATGTAGAGGAGAACATTTTAAATTTTTTTCAGAATTTTTGTGTGAGGGACTTTTTTTAACATTGGTGGCGTTACCTTACCCTTAATTTATATTTATAACGTGTATTATGTAAATAAGGGTTTTTTCATTAAGAGAAACATATGTTATTTTATTGTATAATTTTAATTTAATTCAAACAAGATAAAGCTATATAAGGCTATAGTGCACATTAGTAACTGTATACATCAATTTAAATTATACCATCATTTTTATTTTGTTACCTCTATATGTAGATAGATTAATATTATCTTTTAATATAAGTAGCAATAGAAATTAATATTATGATGGACTATATAATATATATAAGCAAGATGCCTAATCTATATATTTTACATGTTTGTCGTAAAAAATTGATACATAAGAATGCAAAACACTAAAACTATTTTGTATTGTTTACAAGAGGTATAATTAAGCCTCAAAATTTTGACTTTCTTCAACTAACTACAACATTATTACATAAATTAATTTACCATATATATATATATATATATATATATATATATATATATATATATATATATATATATATGTAAACAGGTGGACACACTCACATAAAATCATCCAAATCTGATGATACAATTATAATATATAAAGAATCACACTTAATTTTTCACTGTCACAATTTGTTTTTTTGGACTCGTTTTTAACAGCATCAACAATACACATGATTGTTAAAGTAAAGTGCGCGCCAGAAAAAAAAGTTGAGTTAGTATTTTCTAAAAATAGTTCAAGTAGTCCTCCATATCCAACCAAAATTCAAAAAATTCTATCTCAATTAGGTTTGCTAGAAAAAAATTCCAAAGTCAGAGTGAATGCGTCGCTTAACATGGGGCCCTAACTGACAAAGACCCTCGAATATCTCGAAAAAATACACCGTTAGGTGGTATGAAAAAAATATAGTGATGTTCTATGACCCAAGCTTTAACCAAAAACTGATTAAAAATTTTTTCGCTCGAATCCATTTTTCCGCAAAAAAAATAATAAAAAATCTTATGGGAATTAACATGGTAGATTTTCTTGATTTTTTTACGGAAAAATGGATTCGAGAGAAATTTTATTTAATCGGTTTTTGGTTAAAGCTTGGGTCATAGAACATCACTATATTTTTTTCATACCACCTAACGGTGTATTTTTTTGAGATATTCGAGGGGTTTTGTCAGGTAAGGCCCCATGTTAAGCGACGCGTTCACTCTGACTTTGGAACTTTTTTCTGGCAAAGCTATTTGAGATAGAATTTTTTGAATTTTGGTTTGATATGGAGGACTACTTGAACTATTTTTAGAAAATACTAACTCGACTTTTTTTTCTGGCGCGCACTTTACTTTAATATTATATAAGGATCAATTCAGTGACAAAAGCTGAAAAGATTTCTCCAAAATGTTTGACTGAACGAAGTATTTACTTCTAGTTTTAACATTGATGATATTAATTTTGATGCCCCTTTGATCTGCATCTATAATAATATTATATGTGCAAACATGTTTGAAATAAGTTTGATAATTTGAGATAAGTAGAGTGTGAGTCTTCATATCTTATATATCTTGAACATTATTGATTACTTACATTTCAAGGAAAATGCATTCTTTTCCAAATAAAATTTAAAAATAAATAATTATAAAATAATAAAGTAAATATGTGATGAATTATGAACATCAGACTCATAATGAAGTAATTTTACATATATTTTCTACATAGCTTTTTACATTATGGTGGCTAGTGAAACAATTAAATTCTGACTCCATGCAATATCAATACTAGAGGCTAATTCAATCTGCAACAAATAATATACTTGGCTATCACTGGATTATAGAGACACTGATTAACTTTAAAGCTCGGTTTCGTTAAACTGCAGTTTCGTCAAAGCAGTATTAATTTGCACTTCAAAGTCCCTTGCAGAGACGCTGATTAAGTAGATTAATTATTATTTCGAAAAACTCTTAAAAAGATTCTAATTAAAAAGGAATTTTACTCTGTAAAATCATTTGAAAGTAATAAGTTGTCTGAAAGTATGCTATCCTTATAACCATGCTTAAATTGTATTAAATTTCACCATCAATATTATCTAACTTTTATAAACTTTGTAATTACTGTAAAATAATATATCCTTGTATAGTTATTTTGTTTTATTTATTATTGCTAATTGTGTTTATGTATGATATATATATATTTTTTGCTATTATTGATGTGAACTAATGTTGTCTCTGTACAATCTATGAAGTTTAAATAAATGAATTATTATTAATTCCACCACTCCCAAACATTACTTCAACCCTCATAATATTCAAATTGCTCTGATGACAATGTGACAACACCACATTTTTGCAATTTTAAACTGCAGTTCAACTACACCTTTTAAATTTTCTGCAATTGATTTGCAAGTTAGGTCGAG
The DNA here is from genome assembly GCA_949825025.1 of Siphlonurus alternatus. NCBI lineage: Eukaryota > Metazoa > Arthropoda > Insecta > Ephemeroptera > Siphlonuridae > Siphlonurus > Siphlonurus alternatus. The sequence goes on from OX463788.1 coordinate 35,209,023, forward strand.
TTAATTTTAGCTTAGCATTTAATTATGTCTCTGCAGTCGTGTGATTATTGTATTTATTTTTATTTTTTTTTTTCCCTATGTGTGTGTGTGTATTAAAAACACAAGTCCACAGTTAACGTCCAATAGAATGAATAAACCTTTATTATTGTGTTGACAAAAAAATTAATAAAGAATAAATGCTTTTTTTACAGTTTACATTCCTGTATAGTGTATATACTATATATACAACATTTGATTTTAAAGTTGTAAAGCTAATAAATATTGAAAATAACACAACTTATAAGAGAACATAAACAAGAATCATAATTACACTGAGATGGAGAATGTTCATCCTTGAGAGTGCTCTTGCTTGTACACGGCATGGTATGCATTCCGGATAAGTGCATATGGGAAGCAAGACTCCAGCAGGTCCATTGTCAGGAATGGAGACTCTTGAACAATCTAAATCAGATGATACAGACTCAATATGAATTCTCAGTAATAGCTACAAACCAATATGGAATAAAATCAATATCCTGTTGCTGTGAACTGCCAGGCAAATAAATTATAATTATTGCTGTATTACAGTTACAGACAAGTTGAAATAAAAATTGACTTTATTATTTAATTTGTCAAAAATTTGAGCAAAAGTTCTTCAAATGGTCTAGCTTCTACTGATGAGATGCAGTTAGTTACATCATTTACGCTTGTATTCTACAAATACATTTATATTTCAGCTCTTGGTGTTCAAAGTGTGAAAAAAAAAAATTTATAAGCACATCGTTCTGGTAGCATTTATTCTAATTTACAGACATCAACTTCTTCTAAAATTCCTGCGTAAAGCTGGTTTCTTATAAACGACAATATAGAAATTATTTACCAAGCTACCACGACAGTATAAAATTTCTGTTAACTAAATATAAAATATGAAGTGTAATTATTTACCTGATCCAGTAAAAGGTAGACAGATTCTCTGTTCTTGATCATTTCTTTATCTGCTTCCTGGCCAAGACGTAGCAAACTTGAGGAGGCCAACTATAACAAACAAAATGAAAGAAAAAATTCTCAATAAGAGAGGATTGCACGGGTTAAATAATAATAATAAAAAAATGTATTCAACTTACCGCCAAAAACTCTTTCATTCTGTCTTCTATGTCCCCTTGTCCACAAATAGTGAAGAGAGCTCCAAATACATTGTTGACTGCTGTAGCTATGCAGTGAATGTTATTAGCATGGCCCTCCAGTGAAGCACGGTAGAAGGAGTTGTCATTGCGGGCAAGTTTTGGAATGGAGACAGCTACAAATACCATCAGTAGGCATGCAAGCAGTTGTTCGTCTTCTTCTGGCTCTGAAATATCAAAGTTCACTAGGTTAATTAATAAACAATGCATCAAAAGTTAAATATGGTGCAAAAAAATCACTCACCACTTTTCTGATTCCGAAGGGTAGCAACAAGGGTGGGATCCACTTTGCAACCCAGGCCAGCTGCTGAAGCCATCTCACTCACCACCTATGGAAAGTTTTTCATTGTTAGATTAAATTTAGTTATCTTATACTAAATTTTGGGGTGACTGTTCACTTTGTGCTTAAGTTCTGTCTTTTGCTCTGCCTTTCAGTTCACCGGTATATGTTTTTTTTTATTTGAGCTCAATAAACATTTATTATCAATATATTACACAATTACATCCATCATTATTTTAACTATTATTTTAATTGATGCTCTATTGATATATGGGGGGCTTAATTATTGGAAAACAGGATTTATTATTGAAATCCTTTAGTTGAGGTTTCATTATAATTATGTCTCAATAGGGACTTCAATAGCTAATATTTTTCAGACTTAATCATACTCAGTTAGTGGGTAATTTTTAAATAAAAATATACTTATTTAGGGTCCCCTGTCCCTTTAAACATTCCTAAAATAGCCTTTAAAAAAGGACCAGAAGAGGAGTACTAATGTATTTATTTTTTAATGCTAGAACATCAAATCTATATTTATGGGGAAGGTAACACGCCCAATGTTAAAAAAAAAAAAAAAAAAAATCCCTCACATGAAAATGATGAAATTTTTTTTTTAAATGTTCTCCTCTACATCCCGTATCAGTAGCTAAAATATCAGGTACTGTATACAAATTCGAGCTAGTTTTTTAGTTTGAATTTTTAAAGTCGACTACTTTGACATAGAGAAATGGAACTTCCATGTTTTTTTTTTTTTTTTTTTTTTTTTTATAACATTAAGCGTGTTACCTTATCCTTAAGCATGCTTAATGCATAAATAAGTCTTAAAATAAGATCTGAAGAGGAGTAGTTGTAAAATAAAATCATGCTTCTATTGTTTTAAATACATGAACTCTAAATAAATGATCTGATTCTTTCATGCAAAGATACAAAAGAGCGCTTCTATTGTTTTAAATACATGAACTCTAAATAAATGATCTGATTCTTTCATGCAAAGATACAAAAGAGCAAGCCCAGAGAAAGTTTCCTGTCTAATTTTTATTGGAGTTGATAGCTCATACAAAACACAAATCCAAGAAACAAAGAAAAATAAATAATGTTATATTCAGAGTATAACAAATTAACAAATAGGTATGCATGATATAAAGTATAATAAAAATTTACTAACATTACAGTGCAGTATTAATGCCAAATTTATGAGACTGGTGCGGTGCAAATTATCCAACAAATCCTATGTATTTGGTTATCAAAAACATTGTAAATAAGTTAGCTTACCTGCTGCTTTATTGGCTCAATCTTTTGATTGTTAATAAGAAAAAGAAAGGAAATTAGTATAATCAAATATTAAATATGGCCTATTTTATATTTATTGCATATTGATATTAAAGTGAATGATTCCCATTTTCAGTACACAATAATATGAATTTAAGAAACTAAAACAAGATTATTTTGTTAACACTATTGTAATTTACTGCATGGTTACCATAGTAACTCACTATGCTGAAAAAATAGCAATTCAAATTTAAATATTGTAATTTTTAACTGAATATGAAAGTTAATAGTGTAAAGGTTTATTCATTTTTATTCAACTTTTATTGAAGTGTAATTAAAAAGATAATGAGGCACAAAAAGCTTTCAATTTTTTCTATTGTCTTTAATTTTCGTCATGGCAATGTATTGAAATTTGCAATATGCAAGCCTGGACATGCAAGGTTGGCTAGTGAAAGATGATTCAGATGACAAAAGGTGCCAACAGCACGACCTATTGCCGTTCAAATCACTTAATATGTTTCTAACTCAAATCTTAAATTACACATGTCGATGGTGTTCCGTCAAATCGGACTAACTCGTTTTATCGCGATTTGCAAAAGCGAACAACTCGTTTTATCGCGCGCGCTCAAAAAGGACTAACTCATTTTATCTCAGCCGCTCAAAAACGATCAACTCGTTTTATCGCGTGCGCTCAAAAAGGACTAACTCATTTTATCTCGGCTGCGCAAAAACGATTAACTCGTTTTATCGCGGCTGTGCAAAAACGATTATCTTTTTTTATCGCTGATGTTGATTTAAAAACTTGAAGGAAATGAATAGTAATTTTTTTTTGGTGGCCTAAATATTTTTTCATCTAATGTTTAGTAGATATTTAGTTATTTACTTTACAATATTAATTTTTTATAATAAATTTTTTAATTTTCTTTTTTTTATGAATTATTAAACTTTGTTATTTAATTTAATTTACTGATTTGTAATTAAATTAAAATTATTCGAATTGAATATAACATAATAATATTAACAGTATTAACATGTTAAAAAAAATTAAAAAAAAAGAGGTGAGAAAATATAATGTATAAAGTTTTATTGTAAATTTTCCCTTTTTTTATTATTTGTATAATAATAACATCTTACAAGTGCATAAAATTACCAATTTACACATATTTTTCATTGACACGCACTTACTATTATTACCTACATTTCTTTCTTCAACATAATAAAGTTTAACTTAATTTATGCATCAATTTACAATATTCTTCAAATTTACTGTGTAGTATTGAAAAGTAAAATCAAAATGAATGCAGTTTGCATTTCTAGGAAATCATTGACTCCACTTATTATTATATTATTGCCACCGAAAATTTGTAACGGAAGCAGCGGCTTTACATTTTGTTTAAAGTTATGCTAATATTGCGTCAACAATTTTTTTTTCATACAGAAATATTCACAGAAGCCCATAATCACAATTTCTTTGAATAAAAATTGAATTGAATAAATATAAAATAAAATAAAACACATTGTATTTTTCCTTCACATTGGTATTAAATAATAACACATTATAGTGTAATAATTGTAACAACAATGGGCTTATAGGTGTCATTTTTTTACTGGTTCAATCAAAAGAGGAGGTCGAAAAATATCCTTTAGAATTTTTTGCGATTTTTTTAAGCACTGCATCATACCTAAAGTGGATATTAAAAATATCTCTTGACCTGGAGGCTCTATCCGCAACGCCTATAGGTGAAAACAGCCGCTACGCTTAGCACCGCCGATTTGGTGCTAAGAAAGTCAGTTGAAACATTCGTTGAAATGTTTCCGATCGGTTTTTTTTCGAACAGCTGATTGCCTTAGCACACGATTTCAATGCAATTGTTGAAAATTTTTGAATTTCGCGGTTAAAATAATTGACGAGCGCAATTATTTGTGCGCTTAGCACCTTAGCACCGAGCTTAGCACCGAGTTTGGTGTCTCCAAACTTCCGACCAATCAGAACGCGTAGAGTGGTCGGCTGTTTTCACCTTATGACGTCATTACATTCTTTGGGTCAACTATTTAATGTTTTTAAACATACACGTTGCTATGGAAACAAATGATATTTTTTATAAACAAGCAACAATGCAATAACTTTTTACAAGTGTTATATAGTTGAACCAAAGAATGTAGTGACGTCATAGGCGTTGCGGATGGAACCTCCAGGTCAAGATACATTTTTAATCTCCATGTTAGGTATGATGCAGTGCTAAAAAAATCGCAAAAAAATCTAAGGGTTATTTTTCGACATCCTCTTTTGATTGAGCCAGTATAAAACTACACCCCGTAAGCCCATTTGTTGCACCAATTATTATTATTTATTCTACCTATTTTAAGTAATAAATACAGTCAAAGAAAAAATATGCATATTAATACATCATATTAATATAATTTAGACACCATCTGATGGAGATCACAACAAGTTTTAAAGGCATACAGGCCTCAAATTGCAAATTAGATAGTCACCAAGTGGGTTTAGAGTAAATAATCAACATTCGCATAATTTTTTTCCACGCGTGATGCATCCGTGCGAAGTCGCAGTTCAAAGTAAGAAATTTAGTCCTTGATGACGTCATGAAGTCCTTGATGACGTCACAACTCAATGCTAATCGGTGCCAGCTGTGAGTTGTGACGTCAGCAAGGACTTTCTTTGTAGCGCGACTTCGCACAGTCGCACCGCGCGCATGTAAAAATAATACGAATGTTTATTATAAACTCGAGCAACACTTTATGTCTGTCTAATTTGTAATTTGAGGCCTGTATCCCTTTAAGCATCATGTAATAATACATGCACCAACAAGAGTACATCATTGGAACCAATACTCTTTAACGAATGAGGCTACTTGCCTTCAGTAAAAATATTCACAATCTTTTGATGTTAAAACAATCAAGAAATTCATTAGAATTCTAACCTAGTTTAAACTCTTCGTCTTCAACTCATCCATTACACGTCTATAACTAATCGTTTAACGTCTAAAACACATCTTCCTTTTCCTAGCTTTAAAAGAGGAAAAAATAAAGAATATATTTCAAACATTTTGTGCTCAAGGAGAGAAAGAAACACGTAATCTCGTCTTTTTATCTCTTTCTTCCTCTAAAATGGTGCAAAATGGGAGAAAAAAAGATGATAACAGAGCAAAAATAAGATGTAATTTTTTTTTCAGTTATATTAAAAATATGTAATGATTAAAAAAAGGGACATAAAAAGAACATTGTGCAAAAAAAAAAAAGAACAACAATCTCAACCATTATAGTAACACAATTATTGTCCACATGGAAAATCATGTATTGTGAATTAAGAATGTATTTAAAATCGAAAACTTTCACTCTTAAAACAAAACATTACAGTTGTAAACATTATATAACAGTTCCCCAATCATCTTCAAAAAAAGGACGTTACTCTTTTTACCAAAATTTAACACTAATAGTCCCTATCAGAACTTAATTAAGAAAATAATAATTACTTAAATGGCAATCAGTGCTGAATTGTAGTAATTCTTAAAGGCCTCATGAACCTTTTCACAGTATTTACTACACGATTAGCTTTGCTTCAGTGTGATTCGGCTGCATAACTTTTTTTGTTTCGGCAGCACAAATATCAGAGATAATAGCCGATGAAAAGGAACCTTTGACGTCACTCACGCTCATTCAGCGGTGACAATATAGGGAAATCCCTGCAAAAGATAGGTTCACTCCCGCTGCAACCACGACCACAATTTTACTTCTGGAATTTTGAAACTTAACCAGGGCAGTCTTGATAGTATTTGTCAAATAGACGGAAAGAATTTTTTTGGTGAAGTGTGTACAGACTGAGTTTTTGCGGTAGCAAGATAAGCGAAAATTTTAACATTGTTTTCCTATACAACATTTACGCTCCTCTTTCTACCGCAATAACTCGGTTTGTATGAATGTCATAAAAAAAAAAAAATTTCAGGCTATTTGAAAAATACTATCAAGACTATCCTGGTAAAGTTTCAAAATTACAGAAGTCAAATTGTGGCCGTGGTTGAAGCGGGAGTCAACCTATCTTTTGCAGGGATTTCCCTATATAGTTGCCGCTGAATGAGCGTGAGTGACGTCACAGGTTCCTTTTCATCGGCTATTATCTCTGATATTTGTGCTACTGAAACAAAAAATTTTATGCAGCCGAATCATACTAAAGCAAAGCTTACCGTGTACTTAATATTGTGCAAAGGTTCATGAGGCCTTTAAATCACAAGCCAGGACAAGCCCGCTTGTGAAAGATGTGACGATATGATCTGCAGAACAGAAATATTGTTAAACTTCGATATTTCTATGTATTTTATAAAAAATATATACTCATTATATTCTATGTTTATTAAATAATCATACAATATAACAATTATACATATTATAATATGTATTAATTATATTTTTTGGCATGATATTTACCTCTGTAGGTCGAATCCATCCACATTTCTTTGTTGACAATAAATTGTGGGAAACAGCTGTTTTTTCAGCTGATTTTTAATATTATAATTCCAGGTTACACTAATAAATGGCGCAAAATGACCTGTTTTATTAATTAAAAAATTAAGAAATCCAAATCATTATTTAATTAAAAAAGACAGATAAATGTTTGAAAGGTAACATACTTGCACGAGATAGTCCTTTTTGGGAAACATTTTAGTCGTTCTTGCACAGCCGCGATAAAACGAGTTAATCATTTTTGCGCGGCCGAGATAAAATGAGTTAGTCCTTTTTGAGCGTGCGCGATAAAACGAGTTGATCGTTTTTGAGCGGCTGAGATAAAATGAGTTAGTCCTTTTTGAGCGCGCGCGATAAAACGAGTTGTTCGCTTTTGCAAATCGCGATAAAACGAGTTGGTCCAATTTGACGGAACACCATCGATGTAAAGTTTTATTTTTGCCAAGATAATTTAATGCAATCAACAATACACACCATTGGGTCTCCGTTTGGCAGATGGTGCCTGAAGTCAAGGATGGAACTGAGAAGGAAAGGTATGCGCTCCTCCAACACGTCCACCAAGGCTGCTTGTGCCAGTTGGCGGAAGCTCAGGATTACACCAACAATGGTCATCCTCTGCAGAACATTGTCTACATCTGAAATTAAACAAAACTCATCAACCCAACATAATTATATTCAGTTTGGAATTCAGGTGTTTTAAGATTAATGCCAATGCATACTAATTGTATATCTGAGCCAGGCAATCAAATGGTGATAAATGCCATTTTCACTACAGTGAAATGAGATAAGAAACTAACTTTTATCTGCAATGGCTTTTATCCTCATTAAAAAATAATGCAAGTTATTTCAGACTTTAATTTTAACAGCAGTGCTTTTGTATTTTTAAGCTTAATTTAAATGTTGTGATTTTATTAAAAATTAGTAGGTCCTATATTAGAGGTTTGCATGGGCAGGGCATTGGCAGTCTGCAAACGGGTCAGGCCTAATTAATTATTGAATTTTTAATCGTGATGTTTTTTTGTTTGTTATTTTTACTAAGGAAAAAGGAAGAAGGGAAAAAACAAAAAAGTAAGCAGAAAAAGCTTGTAAAACGACCTTGTTTTCAGTTTTATAATGGGTTGTAAAGCAGTAAAATAAAAAGGCACACATCGAGCGAGCCGAGATTGAACCACGGACGGGCACGGGCCCGACGCAGCAGCCACCTGAATAGGCCAGGCTTCAAAGAACCGACTCTTGCAGACCTCTACAGTATAACAGATCTTAGTTTACCACTAAACAGCTCAGTAGACTAGACGGCGCCAGATATATGAGCCAATGAAAAGGCTAGAATGTCAGCTGGCCACCTTTTCATTGGCTGATATATCTGACGCCGTCTAGTCTACTGAACTGTTTAGTGGTAAAATAAGATCTGTTATACTGTAGTAGGTATACAAGTAAGCAGTTTTGCACTTATGCAGCAAGGATGAAGAGAATACTCAATGGAGTATTGACCTCAATTTTTTTTTATTGCAGAAATGGATAGAGGGTGAAGAGTTATGCTACCCTGATTTTTTTCAGATTTTTTAGAGCCCGGGAAGAATTTTTAAAAAAATTATTGAAAGTCCTTTTTGTGACGTCACGCGGCGTTAAGTCCTATCCTTTCCTTAAGGAGCGGCGTCTCGTGACGTCACAAAAAAAAAACTTTCAATAATTTTTTAAAAATAGTTCCCGGGCTGTAAAAAATCTGAAAAAAATCAGGGTAGCTTAACTTTGCACCCTCTATCCATTTCTGCAATAAAAAAAAATTGAGGTCAATACTCCATTGTCAATGGGATTTACTTCGGCAATTTGAAAATAAAACAAGGTTCATTATTTACTGCATTGTTTTGTATCTCAACGTACTAAAAAAAAAAAAAAAAAAAAAAAAAAAAAAAAAAAAAATCATTACGACAACAATATACTTTCTCATTGCCGCTAATTGATGTATTCATAAAATAAAATTTATTTTGTATACCATCTCAAGCATTTCAAAGAAATACTAAAATATTATAAAAATAATACTAGTAATAAGCCTACAGTAGCTCACCATCATTATAATATAATTTAAATTCTTACAATGCTGGATATGTAGGTTTAAATTAAAATTTGACATGCAAAGATAGCACGAGCAGTGAAATATCTTGAAATCTTTAATTAATATTTCCTTACTCAGAGCCAGTTTTGGTCCTGGGTTAGCAAGAAGGAAAAATATAATATTTTATTTTTATCATTCCACATATCAAATAAGAAAAAGAAAGACAACATCAAAAGCAAAAATTTCATGCATTCTATTTTATGGCTACAGTTTAAATACTCACGTTGCAATTTTTTGAACTGCTCTTTCATGATTTCAGGCTTGTCAAAGTTGGTCCTCAGGGCTACCAGTACATCTTTATTGCTAGCAACGAGTTTCTATAAAAAAAGTTTGGAGAATAAGTTGTCATGTAGTTCATGCAATACAATATTGCCAATGTTATAGTTTTTACCTTCAGTTCTTGAACTTGGCTTGCAATATGCCACATCAGAGTCTCATTCAAATGTTTCATGCCGTAAGGACCAATCAACTCGGCCAATGCTCGAAGTTCATTGATGTCAGAAAACTCCTCAGCATTGAAAGGAATTGCACCTTCAGCTGTAAGGCTGACAAAGGCCCTCTGGTTGTTAGAGAAGCAAATGTTGCCAGCACTGACCCGTCGTAAGAGAACTTCAGAGTACCTGCATTCATATAATACATGTATAGTATTTTCTTGCTATTCAGGCATGAGGTCTGTTCTCCCTGCCCGGAGTACACCGAGTAATACACCAGCTACATCAGTGAGGTAGGGAGTGCAGTGCAAATGACGTCACAATTTTTGTTTTTAAACTTGCTCCGAGTACTCCAAGCAGGGTTTACGAACAGGCCTATGATATTTGGTATAACTACTACTACACATTTCACTACGGTTCATCTCATTTGAAGAATTGCATCCATTACTATTATTAGTAATTAGTGTAATTACTGCTTTTATGTAGACAAATGTATTAAAAAGACATTCAGTACCACAAAGATGGTATTTTTCAATTAAATATAAATATATTATACGTTAGTTACAACTTTTAAGTGGCAAAGATGAGATTTTTTCAGTTGATATGGCAATGTTATATGTATGTACTTAATTTGATTTTGCGATTTTACGACCATCAAATACCTAGAACATTAATTATAAGTGTATTCTGTTCTAGTCTTTCTTTCATGTCAATTAAAATTAGCACACTACGTTAAAGTTTCTTCAAACCAATGAACTCCCATTGGGAGTGCCAAAAAACACACATATACTCACACACAATCATCTGGAATTTAATATTGGTGGCAAATATTTAAATTTTTATAATAAGGGGAAATTTACCATTGAGTATAAAGAGCAGCCACTGTTTTCTCCCCATGGCTGTCCATTTGCTGTGTCTGCTGCAGTAATGCATTATTAAACACTCTTGTGATGTCAATGTGAACTGAAAATTTAAGATACCAAGTAAATTAAAAGTTGCCATATATAAAAATAATTTTGCTGCGACATACCATAGTTCTCTACAGTCTGCAGAACATTCATGTAGGCTCTGACACTTGCAAGGAGTTCTGAAGGCTTTGCAATCTCGCTTGTATCTGAATTGTACATGACCATGCCAACAAGAGCACGGGCAAACCTGTTCTCCAAATGTTGGTGCAGATACTCTCGAGGGGCAAAGGAGTACTCCCAAACATGGATTGTAGAGCAGTAGTTGATGGCAAAGCACAGCTCAGTCAAAGCCATGTGAAGTTTGTCCATGCTAAAAAAACATCTCATCACTAAGAAAGTAGTTCCTAAAAATTATCATAGTCATAATACCACTCTGGTGGTTTTCTATGGAGCAATTTTGAGCGAGGCTTGGCAGGACGAGAAAGGCGCATTTGCAGTAAAACCACATGGCAGCCATGTTGGCGTGATAAAATCGCCTACCGGGCATTGCCGTGATATAAAATTGAAGTGCACTTTTCTCGAGCCGCCAAGCCCAGCTTGACATTGCTCCATGGAAACCCATCTTTATGCAGGTGAATAAAAATACATAAAAATACATTTTACCAACTTTACTTTTTTATTTTACTTTTGCATGGAAAGTGCAGCTTCTAGCCCACATTATAAGTTACTTCTTGCTTTCATTGTAAAATTAATAATAGTTAATTGTAATGAACTGCATGCAATTAAATAATATACAATATAATATTTTACTGATTCCTTTGACACACAAACTGTGTGGAACAAGACAGGATATAATGTACAGTTAAAGTCAAAATAGTTGGAACAGTGCTTACATGCTACAATAATCAACATTAACCAATCGCTCTGTTCAATACCACTTAAAGTGGAGTGAGCGATTGCATTTTTTTTTTTTAATATTTTATTTTCTCTGCCCTCTATTGAGAAATGAAAACCAAAAAATTCCATCTCAAATAGTTTCACCACAAAAAATTCCCAAATTTGGTGTTTTGGAGGCCTTTAACATGCATCCTTATGGTACAGAAAACAGCTTTTTACTCAAACTTTGTCTGAACTATGGTACCAATTAAAAAATATCTACGTAATCTATAATAACTTCTTTAATGGATTTTCAAATAAAAAAAAAAAAAAAAAAAATACGGGGCCGTTTTCCTGGAAAAAAATCTTGAAAATCCTTATTCCCATTAACCCACCAAAAATTTTAAGATTTTTCCCGGAGAAAAGGCACAGTAAAAATTTTTTACATATATTTGAAAATCCATTAAAGAATTCATCACACGCAAGTATTTTTTAAATAGTACCATAGTTCGGACCAAGTTTGAGTAAAAAGCTGTTTTTTGTTCTACAAGGCTGCATGCTAAAGACCTTCGAAACACCAACTTTGGGAATTTTTTGTAGTGAAGCTATTTGAGATGGAATTTTTTTATTTTAATTTCTCAATAGAGGGCAGTAAACTATTTTTAGAAAATAAAATATTATTTAAAAAAAAAAAAATGCAATCGCTCACTTTACTTAAATCTAATTTAAATATTATTTACTTGATGGTAGGGGAGGCAGGGGGGGGGGTAAATTTCTACATACGTAGTCAACTCTTCCCTGTTCTTTCGGTAGCTTTCAGCTCCAGGTTTGTAAATTTCAGGCAGGGCTTTCTTGTTCTTGTCCTTTTTCTTCCTGTTTGCAGCTTGGGCAATTAAAATTGCACAGTGTTTTGGAAGCAGCTGGGTGCAGAAGAGAAATAATTAAAATTTTAAAATTGTCACTATTTATTTATAGTGTTCATGGGTTAGAAAATACAAAATAATTACTTTGTCACTCATGGTGCATTGTTCATCACAAATTGTTGTAATTATATTTTTAGCCTCCTTTGCCATTTCATCAAGGAACATGTTTACGACAGACAAGCTTCTTTCTCTCAAATGATGTCTCTGTGAATATAAAAATTATTAATATTTCACATCTTCAGTACCGGTACATGTTTACTTTATGAAGTACTGAACTTAATCTACGTACCTCTTCTGGACAGAGCTCATGAGTACAGCTCTGAAAATGACCACATATCAATGGGAAGGCTACAATGTAACGGTTTTGAGCTGGAAACTCTAAGCACATGTGGAATTGATCTTCAAATATCTTGCTGTAGAAGCTGCATGGACAGGAATATTTCATTAAAATTCTTTACTTACTCAAATTTAACTGTGCAATTTTTTAACAACAGAACATACCAAAATATGGACAAGTCGGAAGTTTCTACCATAATCTCATCCAGGTAATCCACCATTTTGGTGTGGAAGGAAATGGTATCTAGAGAGGAGGCAAGCTCTCTATGCTCTGCAAGCACTAATGGTGACTTGCTAACTGAGGTGTACGCTTGCAGACGTAACCAGTCCATGCGAGCAGCTCGGAAGTCAAAGATCTCATTCTCTTCAACTGAAATATAAATATTGATGTAATAATACAAATTTGATGTAGTAAACAAAAACAATGCACTTAATAGAAAATTTTAATATTACCCATTCACCATTTCTTTCTTTAATTGGGTTACATTTTATGCTTACCTTGTTTGACTGAGAGATTGGCAATTGTGCTTTGTAAAGAGGCTAAGATAACACTCTCATCTTCAGACATTGTGACAAGCATGCTAATCATCTGATTCAGTGCCACAGCATCATAGCCAGACAAGTACTGCACATAGTAACGCTGCATCACTTGGTTGTATTTCCTCACGAGCACTGAACAGACATGAATAAGAAAAATAAAAAATATACGTATTATATAATTAAATGTGCACCAAAAATTGGAATTTTTAGTTTTTGCTGATGTTTGGACCAAATTAAGCTAGACTGATTGCATGTTTTTTACCTCTCAGTTCTTCCATATGGAAGAGCAATTCTGGTAGCTGCCTATCAACCAAATCTTCTGCAGTTTTGCCCTTGCTCTTCTGCTGAGGAGGGTTGTCGTTATGACGCAACAGCCACAAAACCTCATCTCGAGCACAGCACAAGCCGATGAAAATCAGCAGAGACTAGATACAACCATTAATGTAAAATTAGAAGTTAGATTTAAATGTAAGAAAATATTAATTTTACCTTTGGTCCCAGTAGACCTGGCTGATCAGTCAAGATGAGTCCCAGTTCTTTCAAAGCAGTTCTCAAGAATTTTCTTCTCTCACGATGCCTCAAAGCTCTAAAGAAAAAGCAAAATGAAGAAGCATGTCAAAGTGTTGCATTAGCAGCACAACAGTAACTATTTATTTGAAACATTTTATTGGATCTTCTGGCATTGCTGGTAAGCAATAAATTGTGATATTTTGGGCTGATGACAAAATACTATACCAAAATCTCTCATCATAATAGGTGAACAGTAAGGAACTAGATCCATCACTTTATTTTAGTATCCCATACTTTGATGATGGGGTACTCACAAAAGCACCAAACATTTAGCCTAGAAATGTTTATTAATAACACATTTTTCCATACTCAATTCAACTCAGGTATTAAAGAAGGTAAAGAAAGGACTTCAACTTTTATATTTTATTCACTCATAAATAATATCAAACTTTTGCAAAAATAAACAAAAATCACCACAGTCGTTTGCCTTTTAAGAGTTCTAGCATTCCCCAGTTGAAGCTATAAAAATAAAAAAAAAACTGAGAAATAAGGCATATATGTAGTCAGTCACGCCTGCACACATACAGCAGTGCTGCTTCATGTGCACAGACTTGACGACATAAGCCCCACTTCTTAGTGCCTTTTTTTTTTAACGTCAACTGTCCGTACTGCTGGAACTCCTAAAACCTAAAAGGCGAAGAGTGGCGACTTTACAGGGGTGCATTAATTCCTTCAACATTTTTTTTCCCCCTCCACAACATTGTATTACATAACCCAATAAACAAAAACAATTACATTATTATTTATTATTATTAATCATTAAAAAAAAAATGAAAGTTGAAGCCATTCCTTCCCCTCCTCTAATGAAAAAACTTCTTGGCTAAAGGAGGAATAAAATCCTTCGTAAAAATCTCCCCCCCCCCCCCACAAATAAACTACTTGTATGTGTTTCTTAAAGTAGAGCTAACGTTGATCAGCTGTTCGACGTAATCTCCTTTGATTAACATGTAAACCTTAGCAAATTCACAACAATTCTGAAAAATTTTTGAGAGGCAGATATTAATGCCTAAAAGCCATAGAAAAAGTTTCAAAGCAATTAAAGGGGAAGATAACACGAAACATTGATTGTAGTGGTCCCATTTGATTAACATCTAAACCTTAGCAACCTCATAATAATTCTATTTTTTTTTTTTTTTTTTTTTTTAGAGAGACAGTTCTTAGCACCAAAAAAATGTAGACCAAATTTCAAAACAATCAAATGATCCAATATTTTTAAATTAATTTTTTTAAATTTTTAGTATAGGGCTTTCCCATGGAGACCTAAACTAATAAATTAATTTAAAAAAATCGGATCGACCGATTGTTTTGAAATTTCGTCTACATTTTTTTGGTGCTAAGAACTGTCTCAAAAAAAAAAAAAAAAAAAAAAAATCATAATTATTATGAGGTTGCTAAGTAGTCCAGTAAAATTAAGTTTTGACCCGGAAATAATTATTAAAGTTTTGAAACTTTCAGGGTCGATGTAGATCACATCCCCAAAATCCCCCAAAATCCCCCTGGGGCATTTCCGGTTACCCTTAAAAAATGGCGGCCAAAAAGCACTTTTTTAAAAAATTCGTAATTTAATCCCTAATTAAGCTAGGTTAAAAATTTTAGCAGATAATTAAAGCCAAGAGTTGACATTAACAGGAAAATTATAAATATTTTAAAATTTTGAAGTTAATCGGCGTTTAATCGGTGATTAATTAATTTTTTATCAAAAGCTCGCGGATAGATAGTAATAAAAAGCATAGAAATAATTTTTTTATGAAAAAAAGCTTCAAGTAAGAAACATAGCTTGTGTTTTCTAGTTTTCGAAACTGTCATTAACTTTAATTTACGTTCGTATTTAACGGAGATATGAGCGGATGAAGAAGAGCGCGCGTGGTCGCTCCGACGTTCAAACGACAATACAGCTGCCCGCTATGCACGCATTTATAGGCTTGCGCGCTCTCTTGTCGCCGGCTTTACTTCTGTCGTGCAAATATTATATGAAGTATGGGGGTAGTAAAACCCAATTTACCCCCTCCCCCCCCCCCCCCGAAATCTGTATGATATGGATTTTGAGAATTTCAGGATATTATATATTTATAAGAATAATATAGAAAGATCATGATATAGAATCCATATATTATAGATAATGAAAGACATGTTATGGCATTTTGTAAACAATAAATTTATAATTTTTGTGGGAAGGTATGGCGTAATGCGTTTAACTGGGATTCGTCAGATCACCGAAGTTAAGCAACGCTGTGCGTGGTTGCTAGTTGGATTGGTGACCATTGTATTTTCAACAGAAATCACGTTTCTCACCCAGGGGTAAATCATTGCGCTTTTCTACGCTTTTCTACCCACCATATGGTTCCCCTGCACGGTTTTGTACCATTGCACTTCGGTCCATTGACAGAAGCTGTAGCGTCTATTGTAGTTGAGATTTCCACGTTTCCCTCAATCGTATATAGGCAAATTAATGCTGGGATGGATTGCATGGCCGGAGTAATCCCCGTTCTATACAGAAGACTCCGCGAAACGTTTACGAATGAGCACTTTTTAGTTTTTAGTGAGTGAACTGCTCATCAATCTTTTTCATTTGCCACATGGGCTGTTTTACGGAAATTTTGAGTATAATGTATAATATATGTACAATTATGTTATAGTATTGTAAAGTTCCCATCACGAGGAAATAAAATAATACGCTCAAGTTGGAGTTTTGGAAGGTCTGGGGTTTCAAACTCACATTTGTTATATAGTGATCGAAGTAATAGTATATAATTAACATTAGGAATTAAAAGTATCCAATTATGGTTTGATACAGGAAAGAAATATAATCTATAACATGCGAAAATTTATAATAAAGAGTAAGAAGTTTAGTTGTACATATTGTATGCAAAAATGTATACATTCTTATTGACTCTGTACTCGCACAATAAGAGATGCACATAATGATAAACATTATTCTCAATGTTATATATTCTTAGATTCTTACTATATAAATTTACTGTTTGTAGGACCTGCAGGTTATAATCCTGGAAAATCAACTACTATACGAGAACTTTGCGTTCAATATGCGTATGCATAATGTTGTGTACATTACTTAACAAAATTGTCTTGAAAATTTAATTTCAATATATTTTTCTCAACTATTACAGTAGAATAATTTGCATTTCAATTTTTCTAAGAATTGCATGCAATATGTAAACGTATAATTACTTTATGTAAAATGAAATTGACTTATGAAATTAAATAAATAATATAAGTTATTAAATTTTTAACTCCAGATTCAATCAAATTTAGAGTATAAAAATTAATACATATTATATATTTATTTGTTTTAAATTAATATTTTAGTTGACTACAAAAGAACCAAATATTTAATAATTAAAATAATTTTACAAGAAATGTATAATTATATATTATATTATTGTACTGTGTATATCCCCATTTATTAATCAAAATATTATTATTTTCACTTATACGTTATATTGTAAATTATTTTACTGTAACGTACAGTTGAGAAAAATATATTGAAATTAAATTTTCAAGACAATTTTGTTAAGTAATGTACACAACATTATGCATACGCATATTGAGCGCAAAATTCTCGTATAGTAGTTGATTTTCCAGGATTATAACCTGCAGGTCCTACAAACAGTAAATTTATATAGTAAGAATCTAAGAATATATAACATTGAGAATAATGTTTATCATTATGTGCATCTCTTATTATGCGAGTACAGAGTCAATAAGAATGTATACATTTTTGCATACAATATGTACAACTAAACTTCTTACTCTATATTATAAATTTTCGCATGTTATAGATTATATTTCTTTCCTGTATCAAACCATATTTGGATACTTTTAATTCCTAATGTTAATTATATACTATTACTTCGATCACTATATAACAAATGTGAGTTTGAAACCCCAGACCTTCCAAAACTCCAACTTGAGCGTATTATTTTATTTCCTCGTGATGGGAACTTTACAATACTATAACATAATTGTACATATATTATACATTATACTCAAAATTTCCGTAAAACAGCCCATGTGGCAAATGAAAAAGATTGATGAGCAGTTCACTCACTAAAAACTAAAAAGTGCTCATTCGTAAACGTTTCGCGGAGTCTTCTGTATAGAACGGGGATTACTCCGGCCATGCAATCCATCCCAGCATTAATTTGCCTATATACGATTGAGGGAAACGTGGAAATCTCAACTACAATAGACGCTACAGCTTCTGTCAATGGACCGAAGTGCAATGGTACAAAACCGTGCAGGGGAACCATATGGTGGGTAGAAAAGCGTAGAAAAGCGCAATGATTTACCCCTGGGTGAGAAACGTGATTTCTGTTGAAAATACAATGGTCACCAATCCAACTAGCAACCACGCACAGCGTTGCTTAACTTCGGTGATCTGACGAATCCCAGTTAAACGCATTACGCCATACCTTCCCACAAAAATTATAAATTTATTGTTTACAAAATGCCATAACATGTCTTTCATTATCTATAATATATGGATTCTATATCATGATCTTTCTATATTATTCTTATAAATATATAATATCCTGAAATTCTCAAAATCCATATCATACAGATTTCGGGGGGGGGGGGAGGGGGTAAATTGGGTTTTACTACCCCCATACTTCATTTAATATTTGCACGACAGAAGTAAAGCCGGCGACAAGAGCGCGCAAGCCTATAAATGCGTGCATAGCGGGCAGCTGTATTGTCGTTTGAACGTCGGAGCGACCACGCGCGCTCTTCTTCATCCGCTCATATCTCCGTTAAATACGAACGTAAATTAAAGTTAATGACAGTTTCGAAAACTAGAAAACACAAGCTATGTTTCTTACTTGAAGCTTTTTTTCATAAAAAAATTATTTCTATGCTTTTTTTTACTATCTATCCGCGAGCTTTTGATAAAAAATTAATTAATCACCGATTAAACGCCGATTAACTTCAAAATTTTATAATATTTTTAATTTTCCTGTTAATGTCAACTCTTGGCTTTAATTATCTGCTAAAATTTTTAACCTAGCTTAATTAGGGATTTAATTACGAATTTTTTAAAAAAGTGCTTTTTGGCCGCCATTTTTTAAGGGTAACCGGAAATGCCCCAGGGGGATTTTGGGGGATTTTGGGGATGTGATCTAGAACATAAATCTACATCGACCCTGAAAGTTTCAAAACTTTAATAATTATTTCCGGGTCAACATAGGATTTTAACTTAGTTTTACTGGACTAAAGGTTTACATGTTAATCAAATGTAACAAATGTTACACGAAAATCAATGTTTCGTGTTATCTTACCCTTAACAAACCAATTTTTTTTAAATTAAGTTTTTAGTTTGTCTCTCCATGGGAAAGCCCTATGCTGAAAAGAAAATTAAAAAAAAAATAATTAAAAAGAATTGTCTCGTTAAATTGTTTCAAATTTTTTTCTATGGCTTTTAGGCACTAATATCTGCCTCTCAAAAAAATTTCAGAATTTTTGTGAAGTTGCTAAGGTTTACATGTTAATCAAAAGGACCTACGTCGAACAGCTGATCGGCGTCCTCTCTACCTTAAGGTTTACATAAAAATGTAGAAAGAAAATTACGCTTTTTGGGTGGCTTGGTTGTAACAATCTTTGACTTCTGATATTCTCTTGCCATAGCTTTTGATACCATCAAAAAAGCTCTGGATGTACGAATGTACGTGGAGAACTTCATCTCGGAAGAGGGAAATAACCCAGCTGGACTCCAGAGCACTGATCCACAGCTTGTTGGCTTGCTCTTGAGCCAATGCCTGATGACACAGCATATAGCCAACTGCAATGAAGAGCCAAGAGGATCAGCATGAGTAAATTCATTTACATGTATTACATACGGTATATAATTATAATCCTAGATCTTGCATTTATATTTATATATTAGTCTGCTTAATAAATAAACTTACAGATTATCCAACGTTCCATGGTGTCAAGAGACAGGTACTCGCATGACATGGTTTCTGTCTGTGACGGCTTGAGTAATTGGCCTGGATTTCCAACGAGACTCAACTTTTGATCAGCTCTGAAAAAGAAAATGATAAAAAATTTAACTGAATATAACCATTAATTATAATTAAAGGCTTGAACAAACCAAAATATAAAACGTACCTCCATTTTTCAGCTGAAAGGTTGCGCCCCAGGTATGTTCCCCACAGTGAAATCAGTGCAGTTTGAAGGGTCTTGGAGTGCGGAATAAATTCTTCTGATAGCTTCTTTATTGGAGGATCATAGTCCATTATCATTTGTCCCAGGCGAGGAAAAGCACTGTCACTGAAATCATGTTATAGGTTACCTAGTGCCTTTCTTCAAATTTTTTAAAGAAACCCACAAGCAAATTAGTATTACCTCTGCGAGTGAACCATTTCATGTGCAGCATTGAACAGACCTAGAACAGCTTTTCTATCTTCGACACGAGACAGCAAAATCATCAAGGTAACATAAGTCACCATAAGATCCAAGTATGCCTTCGTAAGGTCAAAGTTGAGTGTCTGTAAAAATAAATAAGAGGGAGAAAAGTATTGTTAAGATTAAAAAAACACTTCATTATATCACTGAATTGTGCAGAGCCAGTGTAAACATGATTTTCTTTCATTTGCAACTTACAATGTCAAGATGAACTTGACAGATGTCAATGGTGGTCAGCAATTCACAAACATTATCTTTGAAGTCGAGAAGATCTACAAATGTGTAGTAATACAAAGATAATGATTTTATAATCTCATTTTTTATTCCAGAAATTCCTTGCAGCTGCAGGAAAGAAAACAAAAACAATTACAGTTGGATCAACACAGAATGAATAAATACTGATAAAAGAAAGTATACCAGCTTATTAAACATACATATTGAATTCAGTATTATTATAAAATATTTCTAGCCTTGAAATATACTTGTAACTATGTACAATTAGTTGGTATAACTGCAGTATAAATCCTGTTTCAACATTAAAAAATTTAATGACTTTTAATTTAAATTCAATTTTTAACGTTGCTGCAGAACTAAAAGATGTGTTGAAATAATTTTGTCTGGGGCAGATTTTCAGATTTTAGCACTGTTAGCACTAACTGAATTTGATAGCATGGCTACTTAAAATATATTGAGGCTGAACTGGCCGGGATCGGGCTAGGTATTAACAGTCTGCAGGGCCCAAATTTCATTTAGAAATTGTTAATAGACTTGCATGTTTAGTTTAAGACAATTAAACTAATGTACGCATACTGCAAATTTATTGTAATATATGTCATGGTTTTCCTAAATGTTGCCTGCTTCGAAGTAACCATTTCTCTTTTTTGAATTTGAATGAGTTGCTGCACATTTGAAAAATTAATAATCTTTGAAATATTTACTCTGGTTCCCCAGGAAATAATTATTGACACTCTTTTTTTTTTTAAACCCTATATACTGTAGTCTATACAATATGCATTTCATATTTATGTATTGACAACTTATTATACTTTATGTTGAAAATATACCATTTTAAATTATGGAACACTTACACCTTTGATGTCAATGTTTGGAAATCTTCGAACAATGTGTTTGATAGAAGATTCTAATCCTTTGTCAGAGAGGAAGGCTGGTTTGGATTTTGCATCCCCACATGCCTGTAAAATACCAAAAGACTGGAGAAAATCTCATAAAACATCCATAACAATTTAGGAACCATACTATATTTTTAAGGAACTAACAGAGAAGCTAATAAAAACCTTGTATTATTATTTTGCCACTTTTCTAGCAAATGCCTATTGGACTTGCGATACATGTTACATACATACTGTATATCATCCCTCCTTCAGAATGATGAGCACCACGATCGATCATGTGCAATAATGAACTATCTGCTACTGCATATCAGGAGAGTGCAAGCTTTATGCTTTACCAATTTATAGCTCATAATTGCACTCACCTGATATAGGCTGATATAGCATATTATACTGCAGCTAAGGTAACGTTGTATTGCAAACGATCGTGGTAGGCAGATAATCTTTATTCCAAACGAAGAATGATATAATTATGCATACCGTTGTGGTTGCGTCTAAAAATCTGAAGTCAATTTAATAGACCTTGGCTGAAATTCCTATGTCAATTTGATAGATTGTGACTAAATATCTTATATTAAAGTTTCTCTTGAGACATAGATACTGTATCCAAAGTCAAGATTTTTCCATCAGTTTTCTCACCAATTTTACTTTTTTTTTTTTTTTTTTGCTTATTTTAAGCCTTAAGGTGAATTTTCATGGGCGATTTCCAGCCTGCAACACGAATAAAGCGCACTTGCTGTAACATCCATTGGCGGCCATATTGGGAAAATAAAAGAAAAAGAGCATCGTAATTAACGCGATTACAGGCAAATTCGCCGCCGCATAGGATTTCAAAGCTTTTAAGTCAAATCGCGCCGCATTGCCATTGTCGCTCATGAAAATCCATCTTTATACTACTGCGCTACTATATTTAAAATATTTAAAAATTTGATCTCCTAGCAATACGAATTCTGAATTTACTAGGAACTGAAAAATTAACCCTAGCATTACCAGGGGACGAAGAAGGGGGGAAGAGGAGGGGGGGGGGGGGGGGGGGCGAGACGACCAGCAACTCTTTTAAAGTGGGAAAAAGTGTGAAACACTTCTCCAAAAAATCTGAAAAATTTTGTGATTTGTAAAAAATTTGTGGTCGTAGCTGGTCGTAGCGCGGCCCCGAACAAGCACACACTCCATAGCTGTGATGTCACAAACGAGCCAAGGTAGCTTTCTTTATCTCGCTAGTCCTTGTAGTTTATACAGTGCTATAAGAGTGAAAATAAATGTTCTGAAGCAAACTAGAAGATACATACCACGTTTTGGCAGTGGAAAATGTTAACTTTTTAGCTTCTTTCGTACCAAACACCCGGTTCACTAAGTTTCACCCAATCTTCGCAATTTAGTTTTTCGCTTCTATACCCCTATCGCATGCTGCGGGTTGCAGCGTTACTCACAGGGCGGTGGTGATCTTAAAGGGAAATTGGTCTATTGAAGTTGTCATTTCCATGGAAAGGATGAATTGGTAAATGGATTACTGTATAATTTTTTTATTCCACTTTTTTTTTTAGGCCGGAAAACGGGCAATCTATTTCTGGACTATAAACGAAAACCGGGCTACGCACTGTACATACGTATAATTATGCATACAGTATCATACTGTAATTATCAATATGTATGATACCTACATACCTACAGTACTGTATGCACATTGTAATTATGCCAAGTATGCATACTGTATAAGCATAATTCTGCTTAAAATACAAAATATGCATACTTTGCGCATATTGCCTGGTGTATGACAATGTATGATACAGTATGCATACATAAATGTCATAAATGATTGTGTACTATATGCATACCGTATGTGTATGCATACGGTATGCATATCAAATGTCATATGCCTCTGTGAACTTATACGGCAGGGCCAATGAGGGCCTTCACGTCATTTATTCCTCGATTACATGAGATTAATTTATGATGTCGATACAGCCTTCTTACATCATCATATATGCATATCAGTACTATTTAGAGACAATTTATTATATTAGGGTGTAGCTACTTGACCAACTTGACTCCATCCAGACAACAACAAACACACCCACCTTCTTGATATTGTAAATTCTAGTCAGCATTCCTATGCCTCTGTCATTAATGATGCACAACTTTTCAGCCAACTTTTGTTGACTTGGGACAGGAGGTCTTGCCATTATAATTCCTGAAGTTTCACTGTTTCCCTAATAATTAATAGTTCCTGTGCGTAATTATGTGACAAGCTTCTTCAAGCCGCCATGTTTCCGGTTCTTGTTTCTTGTAAAAAAAAAAAATATTTCGTTTCGCAGCTGATTGAAAAACAAGTAACTTCCGAAATTACACGTGTGTTTTGCTTTGAAAACGCCACATATGAAGTGATGTCAAAAAGAAGATAAGCTTTTTAGTTGCCTATACAGAATTTTGAGTCCGAACTGATTTATTTTAATAGGACACAGTAAAATGGTTCAATCAAGCTTAATTTCCAGCTATATTCACATTGCTTCAGTGGTCAGTGCCTACTGGTAAGTTGTTTTACATTCATCAACAACCACAGAAAGCACATCTCAACACTTAGCCTGAAATCTAAATATGCATACAGTTGTAGTTAGGTCTGTTCGTAATTCCTGAGTTGTTGAGGATTTCCGCACACAGTTTCTTAATGTACATGGTTTTAATTAAGTTCGATCAGGTGCCTAAATTTTGTAGTCTGAGCAGGGTTTACGAACAGACCTTAACGACAATCTAATCATATCCAACATTTAAATTTATAACTATACTAACTATAGTATCAGGGTAATGGAGCACTTTCTTGGACTATTATTAGTATTATTCATAGAGTAATGAAGTTTCACATGTTTGGTATGCCTACATACTACCTATATGTGCAGTCACAGGGGGAGAAATGGTGAAGACTGGAGTATAATATATATATCATACCGGTTTTCAGAGTTTTATTTTTCAACACAAGCAATTTATTTGTTTACCACTATGCTCTCATGGTTACAGTATGTGCTAAAAACATTTTAAATATATTAGTCTGTGTTTCTAATAGTGAAAATTTTTGCTAAGAAAATAATTACTATACTGTAGAGTATTTGTATTGTTTAAAAACCTCACTTAACCATTCCTACATCAATATTTTAAGCTTCACCATTTCTCCATAACATATAACATTGCTGTGAAGAAAGCCTGTATTTCACAGGCTTTGGTCACAGGTACATAAAGAAAAGTTGCATGCTGTGCTAGGCTAGGGCACCTTACTGCACATTCATTTTCTTTATTTACCCGTGTCATAAAGGTGACCATTGGGTGCTACCTACTTCACCACACACTACTGACCCCAGCTAGGTGCCTAAACAATGTAGAGTGCATGCATGGGTACACTATACATATGTACAATCGGTCAAACCTTAGTTGTGCAAAGGTGCTTTTATATACTCTAAAATTGCTACGGAGCTCCATAGAAACTGCGCAAGTTGAGTTAATAAAATGAACCTCAACTTGATATTTTACAGCAGCTTGATCCAAAGCAATTTTGGAGTATGTGAAAGCACCTTCACAGCATGAAGTGGGAATGCCATAAAGTAGAATCTAAGATTTCTTAGATTTGGATGTAGTCAACAGGAGAGTTTTGGTATAAACTTTTAAGTTTTGGCCCACAACATTCTGAATAGACAATAATAATTGCAATTTTTTATTTCATAATTAGAAAATATACATAAAGTTATGCTTTTCTGATTTTTTTTCAGATTTTTTGGAGTGCGGAAACTAATTAAAAAATATAATATATATATAATATATTATATTTAAAATATCTGAATTAGGGTGGTACAATGTGACGGGACAACCGTGACATTATCAATAGCCAATCACAGCGCAAAAAAAATGATGTCACGGTTGTCCTATCAGGTGTACCACCCTAATTCAGATATTTTAAATATTTTTTTAAAATTAGTTCTCGCAGTCCAAAAAATCTGAAAAAATTCAGAAAAGCATAATTTCATGTATATTTTTTTATTATGAAATAAAAAAATGCAACCATATATACTTATACTTAAAATTTGCCAGCAGTACATAATAGGCTAAAGCTAGTAGGTAAGCTAGGGAAGTGTAAACGTACACTATGTTTGCATGATGGTGTTTAATATGTATTCGTTGACGACGGATAATGTTATTCTTATGAGGTGTTGTCAAAGGATCTGTATTAAACACCGTCATGTGAACGCAGTGATAGTCAATAGATTGTAGGGTCCACAGTTTATTAATGTTAGACTCTAATCTGGACAGTGGTAAGGCTGCGGAGAATTAACTCATGGTGGAGAATAGACAGTATGTATGTGGATAATTATTTTGGAATATGTATAGACAGTTTTAAACTCTTACATAAATACTTTATTATCATTTCAGGGTTATCTCCATTCTGACAGTATTTGTGAATAAAGCTTTGCTGAGCAGTGAAACTGTAAATCTTGATGCTCCTCTTTTTGTAACTTGGTACCAATGCATTGTTTCATCAGTGATTTGCTTCATTCTAAGCAAGCTGTCATTAGTATTCCCTCGACTCATCACATTTCCTGAAGGTTCACCGTTATCAATGACTGTCATGTGGAAGGTGAGTAGAAAAAAAAATAGGGAACAGTTAAATTACAATTTTATATTCATATTATAATTGACATTGTACACTGGGGACCAAATTAAAGATAACATCAAACATCAGTGCCACCAGCCTATGAAGTAACGCAAAATAAAGCTTGCCAAATAGTGCAGCACTGCTGTTGTTCGGCTTCAGCTGTGCCACCAAAATGGCAACGTCAGATCTTTTTCAATGGCTCGTGGCATCATTATTGTTACCTTTTGCTTAGTCTCCAGTGTACCTCCAATGCAGTCTCTTAAATGCAGTCTCCTAAATGAAAGATTCCGCCCGGAACTAGAAGTAGCTGGAATTGCAGGTCTTTTAATTCAAATTCAATTCAAAATCTATAATCTCTTACAATCAAATGCATTATA
This sequence comes from Siphlonurus alternatus, assembly GCA_949825025.1. NCBI lineage: Eukaryota > Metazoa > Arthropoda > Insecta > Ephemeroptera > Siphlonuridae > Siphlonurus > Siphlonurus alternatus. The sequence continues at coordinate 35,235,474 of OX463788.1, forward strand.
CAATAACACAATATTTTGAGCTTCCAGAAATGTCAATATTACACATTTTCATTCATAAATGTTGACACTGAATAGCATGATGAGAAAGTCTTTAAGCTTACTTGCAAACACTTTCACATCATTGATACACTTTAAAGAACATGATATTACTATAAATTCTCAAACGGCTAATTTATTGATATATTTAAAGTTCCAAAACACATTATAGTTTTGATTTACAGCAGCTGTTGAGCTAGTAAAAGTTAGTGCCAAAGTTGATGCTGCAAGAAAAATAAAAAACAAATTTCTTGCCGTGATAAGAGTGGATTTGAAAGCAAAGGAAATACAGGTTATCATATTATTATTAAAAGGTGCATTACATTTTATTTGCATAATAATATGCTAAGAGAAGTGAAAAGTAAAATATGTAGTGTGACTGTTCAGATGGTATGTTGGTCGTAGGGGATTTTAATTTCATTAAAACAGAGACTGTTGCAGCAGTAAATTATATTTGAAAAGCCCTTTTTTAAAAAAATATACAAGTATATGTTACTCTTTTCTCACAATCCATTATTGAGGAAAAAAATTTAAAATTCTTTGATGTTCATCTAATTTTTTGTTAAATTTTAAAGAATATAAAAAAAAAAAAAAAAAAAGGGGGGGGGGGGTTCTCAGCAATCAAAATATACATAATTCAAACATGCATGTCCATATTATATGTTGACTGTCCATTATACAGTCCATTTTAGTTATCTTTGTACAATTACTTCCAGGTTATTAGAGGCATTGTATTTCCTTATCAGCTATTTGCGCTGGAAAGCTATATGAGCCATGTATTTTTGGGAGGAGTTTTATTATCTACAATAAATGTTGAAGGTTTTACTGCAGGAAATTTAAAAATTATAAAGATTGCTCCTCAACAAATAAGTACTGAAATGTAAAAATATGTTAACTGCTTGCCTGTTTGTACAAAAAAAAAAATAAAATAAAAAAAAAAGAAAAAGAAAAGGCATTCAACCTGTAGTTCCCCTACAAATAACTAGTAACGTTGGCTATTTAGTGACGATGCCGTGTTACAAAAAAGCGGCTAAGTCTCAATGCGAAAGAGAATCAAAGCAATTGCTACAGAGCTGACACTTGTTGAGTAGACTAATTAATAATCTATCAATAAACCTGTAAAGTGTTATTTTTCTGCAATGCAAGTGAAAATCAGTAAAAAGAAATTGATCTGACAATATAAAATCACTAAAAATTTTAAACGTTATTTCTCTCTTTTTCTCTTCAACTCTCCACTGGGTGAAGAGGCGGACTAGGGTCCAGATGTGGACCCTCTGGACCCACCTCTGGATTGCTTTGATTTACAAATTTAACCTTCTCCCATGGATGGCTTGTTGCAGGGAGGGTTACTTGTATTATTATCCCATTAAAAAAAAAATAAAAAAAAATAAGGAAAATAATAGTAGTTAGCTTATCCATGTGCTTTCTTTTTGTTGTTGACATAATCAACCATGACCACATTGGCACTTCTCGGTCAAAAGAAACTGATATATTGCATAGGGTCTCACACAGTAGATTCAACCTAAAAGAGCCATGTGGCTCAGTGAAGTCAGACCCTTCTACTTTTAAAAATTTATTAAAATTACCCATGAGCTGTGCCACATTTTTTAAACCTATAATTAAATCCCTGCTATTAATTATTAACATAAAAAAAATACAGGTTAATATTTATATTACATTATAAGTCCTTTAATTAGTTTTTAAATCTACTCGGCATAAGTTTCAGCTGTCAGTAAAGATACTAAAATTAAAAAAGAATCAATATTTTGTACAGTACATACTCCATTTTTCTTAGTACATTTGAACAGGTAATAATAGAAGATTGAATGGGTAGCATAATAATGGATAAGCTTCACGAGTTTTGTGAAAAGGTGAATATTTCGTAACTTTTTGCTTCATATTTTCCGAGATCAGATTTGTATGTTTATTTCGTTGCTTTGTAATTTATATAATTTATTTCCAAAAGTTCATTATGGAAGTGACAAAAGTTATTTCAACCATAGAATAAGATAGGATATTTTATTTTTTTCTTATTCATATTTTATTATTTACTTTGACATAAAAGCTGTGTGGAATGAGTCATTATTTTATATTTTATTCAGTATTTTAGAAAATATTAAAATTATTGATATGGAGGCTTTGTTAGCTGCTTCACCTTCTCAGGAGAGTGTGATTTTAGAAGTAGTAGGGCAGATTATGTAACAACTATGCTATTTGTCTTTTCATTTTTGCAATGAAAATTCTACAGATTAAGGGTAAGATAACACGAACAATCGATTGTTGTAGTCCCATTTGATTAACATGTAAACCTTAGCAACCTCATAATGATTCTGAATTTTTTTTTAGAGACAGTTCTTGGCACCAAAAAAATATGGAAAAAATTTCAAAACAATCGGTCGATCCAATTTTTTTAAATTAATTTCTTAGTTTAGGTCTCCATGGGAAAGCCCTATACTGAAAATTTAAAAAATTTATTTAAAAAAATTGGATCGTCCGATTGTTTTGAAATTTTTTCCACATTTTTTTGGTGCTAAGAACTGTCTCTCAAAAAAATTTCAGAATTATTATGAGGTTGCTAAGGTTTACATGTTAATCAAATGGGACTATCAACAATCGATTGTTCGTGTTATCTTACCCTTAAGTTTGGTATCTGAAAAAAATGTTATTTATATATATATTGTTTTACTTGCACTGGTTGTTTTTGTATCCTCCTTTCTTCCATTTAGTCCTAAATATTGTTCCAGATGCTGCCTCTGTCTTTGCTCTTCACTGGAATGATTGCATTTAATAATTTATGTTTGAAATATGTTGGAGTGGCCTTTTACTATATTGGAAGATCACTCACAACAGTGTTTAATGTAATTTTGACCTATATGATATTAGGTAAGTCTACAGAGTTGTTATTGTCTGCAATTTGTATACAGTATTGAAGGCTAATTTAATATTAAAGATTATTCTTTCATTTTCATTCTTATGTTTGCTACATAGGTCAGAAAACATCACCCAAGGCAGTTTTATGCTGTACACTAATTGTTGGAGGCTTTTGGCTAGGTGTAGACCAGGAAAATGTTGCTGGTAAGATAACTCTTCGTCCAATTTAATAAAAAAACAACTTGCTATGATACAATCTAGAGCAACAAAAAGTATAAGATTTCAAAATATGGGAACAATGTGATCTTTCATTTGAAACAAAATTTATTTAATTATTGTACCCCTATGAAAGTTCCTTAAAAATATATATATAATTATATATTATCTGAGGAAAAGTGCTGGGGTTTAACCGTTCTCTATAATACACTTGAATCTTTCTGTATAACCAAAAATGGACCACCAATCTTAAAGAAAAAGGTTGGTTTTTGGGCAGACAGGGCCAGAAATGATGTTCCGATTTCGTGCTATAATTTCAGCGGGATGACTTTCAGCAAGAATTCTGAAATTTGGCACACATAAAGCTAAGGGTTGTAAGTTTCAGGCACATATGTTGAATTTTTTTAAAAATCATTCTTTAATCCTGTTTTAGGGGTGGATTCACGATTTGCATTTCTTCCTTATGGGATTTCCATGTTAAATTTAGTTAATAGAAAATTTTTGTCCGATCTGCACTAAAATTTATTTTTAAGAGTTTCATAGCACGCTGAATCTAATGGTGTTATTTAAAACATGGTTAAAACAATCCCTAATGAGATAGTGACCCTTACTAAGTTAAAAAGTAAAGCTATCATCAAAATCAAAATTGTCAAAATTTTGACATTGCAATTGAAACAGGCTTATTTTTTACCCCAGAAACCACCTTTGAATTTTCTAAATCGGATTAAGTTAAGGATTTAGAAATTTCAAAGATGGTTTAGGATAGAAAAATAAGCCTGTTTCAATGGCACTGTCAAAATTACGATAGCTTAACTTTTTAACTTAGTAAGCGTCACTATCTCATTAGGGGTTGTTTCCACCATGTATAATATTAACACTATAAATAAATTCAGCGTGCTCTGAAACCCTTAAAAATAAATTTTAGTGCAGATCGGACACAAATTTTCTATCAACTTAATAAACATAAAAATCCCAAAGGAAGAAATGCAAATCGTGAATCCACCCCTAAAACAGGATTTAAGAATGATTTTAAAAAGAAAATTCTACACACGTGCCTGGAGCTTACAACCCTCGGCTTTATGTGTGCTAAATTTTAGCTCTCTAGCTGAAAGTCATCCCGCAGAAATTTAGCACGAAATTGGAACACCATTTCTGACCCCGTCTGTATTACTCTATATTCTACATGTAACATTGTCTTAGAGAATGCAAGGCATGTAACTACAAAAAAATTGATGCAATAATTCTAAATTTAAGTTTTATATATGATATATATATTATGATAATGTATATATTATTATATACGAGTCTATTATAGAGGCTTCAAGTGTTCCCCGGAGGGAAAATGTTGTCCATAAGCCACCATGTTAGAAATTTTAAATAATTTTTTTCTCAGTAACTATTAAAGCTATTAATTTGAATCCCCCCCCCCTCCATTTAGGGGTTCTTTTTATTACATTGGTTTAAATAGGATGGTGGGAACACTGCAAAATCAGCTGACTTGCAAAAAACCCTTCCATTTTTCACTTTTTTCGCAATGGGCAAAAAAACTGTAGCTACTTTATTTTTTGCCCTAAAAGTTAAAAAAGTGTCCATAATTTTGTAAAAAAAAAAAAAATGAATGAAGAATTCGAGTTTGTCATACTAATTTGGCCCTCAGAAAGCTGAATTCCATGATTAAAAAATTCCCAAAAAATATTTTAGAGAAGTAGAATTTTCGAAACTTTAAAAAGGTGATCTTTAAATGTTCCTGCTGTGGAAGAAGGGGCCCGTTTTTGCAACAAACTTCTTGCTTCAAAGCAAATTAACTAAATTAACATGATAAAAAGGGGTTTTGCAGCACAATTTTTTTGGTACCAAATGAAAAGAGTTACTTGGAAAGCAAGAAAACAGTAATGGGGAATTCTCTTACAACTCAAATTTTAATTTAACTACTCTATTATGATAGGGTACATATTAACAATAAGTTTGACTTAAGTTTCAAGTTTTTAAGCTCAAATTTGGGGACTCTGAAGGGATTATTAGAATAGGGGCAAAGTATGCAACCCGCGCGCAAACCTGAAAATTGTGACGTAGAAACTCCCTAGTTAACACACAACAACTGCCTGATATCATAATTTGAGCGTCAATGAGTGATCGCCTATAAATTTTAGTAACACGATCGAAATCAGCGGGTTTTTCTACCCTAGTATCAATAGTTTTGTCTCCAATATCAGTTTATTTTAAGAGTGATAATCGAAAATATAAATTTATTGCAGGAAAATTTCGCCTGCTAAGCAGTTTCTACGTCACGTTTTGGCGCTAAATTCAAAAGAAGGAAGATTTTTAAAAAATTCCCTTGTCTCCAATTTTGAAAATTGAAATTTTTTTGTTTTAGGACATTTAATTTCAAGGCATAGAGCATCTGAAAAAAAATTAAAATAAATGTAGGAGAATTCCCCATTATGAATTATGTTCACTATAGAGTTCTAAAAAAAATACAGTAATTGGGAACTTGAATTATACTTGCCTTTAACTATAAGGTTTAAGCAGTAAAATTGCAGGCTTAATTGTGACTATGGTTTTGTTTTTTTACAGGTTCGCTCTCAGTACTTGGAACAGTCTATGGAATTCTGGGATCTCTTGCACTCTCTATGTATTCCATATACACAAAACAAGTGCTTCCCTTTGTAAGACAAGAAATATGGTTACTCTCATACTATAATAATTTTTACTCTTCATTTTTGTTTCTACCCTTTATTGTAATAAACGGAGAGATTCCTGAAATTTTAAAGTATGAAAAATTAGGCACCTTAATGTTTTGGATTTTAATGACTGGAGGAGGACTCTGTGGATTTGCAATTGGCTATGTTACAGCCCTTCAAATTAAGGTAAGAAATAGAAATTGCAAACGAAAGTACTTAAAAAAGAAAGGTTAACATAATTTCTAATCCTCACGATGCTTTATTAACAGCGTTAAATTTATTTTAATTTTTAGGTCACATCACCTCTGACACACAACATTTCTGGGACTGCAAAGGCGTGTGCTCAAACTGTTATAGCCACCTTTTGGTTTAATGAGAGCAAACCTTTCCTCTGGTGGCTCTCAAATTACGTTGTACTTGGAGGAAGTGCCACATATGCTCGTGTGAAGCAGCAAGAAATGGAGAAACAACATGAAGTTGTCAAACAACAAGATGAGGTTTAACAATATTTTATATCTATTTTGTTGTTAATGGAACATTAATGAAGATAGCATTAGCTAATAATTGCTAGCTATGTTTTTTATGCATAAATTTTTTCGTCATATCTTCATTGCACTAATAGTATCATTTTTACATTTATATGTAATATATATCAAACTTTTGTTTAAGCACAGAATTTTTTGCTTACTGCTTTATAATGATGTGAAACCAGCACAAAGTTAGATTTAATTATTTGAATTGTTCTCACCAAATCTCAATGCCGCTGTAGGTTGTGACATTTCTATTTTAAAATGTATCCATTTACAATGCCTCAATGTATTGAATATAGTGTCATGCAATGCTGTGTTGTATAACAGGGGTGTCAAACTCATTTCTAGTGCGGGCCACATGGGAAAAACTGCAACTGACCGCAGGCCGTGGGGTTTCCTTGCGGGGGAGGGGGGTACGTTTTTTTATGTCAAGGTAGTGCAGGGGGCTTCTTAAACTTTTTGAAATGACACACTGCTCACGGAATATGGAACACTGGGGCAGAGCGAACTTGAGTAGAAGGCCACAACACGACCGCGCCCACTTTTCAATAGCCGTCCTACTGAGCAGCAGGTTTGCGTGTAATCAAATGGGAGAGGACTTCACTTTGGTCGCGGTTTACGACAATTACGCTGTATGCTAGAGTTTTCAAAATGAAACAAGTTTAACTCTAATATAGTTTAATCTTACTGGACAACCTTTTTTTTCACGCAAAAACAATATTAATACACTTAAATTAAACTTTTATGAACCCGACTTCTGCTACTTCTGTTACATCTGCGCATGCGCCGGCATGCGCGAAGTAATAAAAGTCAGTTTACTGGCGATGACGTCAAATGAACATTGAAAGCCTTTCTTCATAGCGAGTGACTTTCACTTTACTTAATTGCATTTTCTATACTTTGTATATATCAAGTAAAGTTATTTACTACATCGAAAATAATGTATGAAAGTTGATTCAAGTACTTTTGTAATTTCAATATTTCGTGACGTCATGATACATTACTAAAGCTTGGAAGATAGAACCAAGTTCCCGCCCTAACTTTACCGTCTTATTTCTCAAGAAGTATGATATTTATGAACTAAATAAAATAATTAGCAAACGGGAGACTACATTGAAGTATTATCGCACTACAAGACACCTTCATTAATATCAAGTAAATATTTAAAAAAAAAATATTTCCTCCCGATTACATTGCATGTTATTTTTTAAATTCCGGACGGCTAATGTCTCGACAGATGACGATCGCGCCGGCTGGGTTTTGGCCTCCTACTCAAGTATGCTCTGACTGGGGGATCTGCCAGCTCCCCAGTAGCCCGCGCATTTTTGTTTTTTTTTAGAAAAAGGAGCATGACAATTCATTTTTTATTCAGAAACATGGAGATATTCACTATATATATATATATATATATATATATATATATATATATATATATATATATATATATATATTGCCGATTTTTTAAATTTGCCAATTTTATTTTTATTAATGTTTTTATTTTTTATTCGTAAACTTTATTATTATTATGTATTATTATTTTTATTTGTTGGCGGGCAACTGAAAATGACCTCGCGGGCTGCATGCGACCCGGGCCGCGAGTTTGACACCCCTGTTGTATAAGAATCTCAATTTGATTTTCATGAGCATTTAAAAGAAAAAGTTGGAATTGTATTTATTTATTTTAATATTATCACTTTTTTTATATCAAGATTCTTCTTTCCAGACCTTGTTACTGAAGCAGATGCCCCAAAGCAAATAAATTGACAGAAATTAATTGACGGTACAAATATAGAGCCAACATGCTTTGGGAGGGAAAGGGGGGGGGGTAGCTGCTTGAAAGGAAATGTACCTTCAAAATTTTCATTTTGTAATAAAATATTTTTAACACTTTAATGTATACTTAAATGTGTTATTGTATTGTACAAGATAAGTGTTCATTCCATCATAATAACTATATATCCAAAAACATTTAATAATATCTAAAATTTCTTACTGCTTGTAACATTTTAAATTTTAACTGATATAATAAGACTAATACAGTAAGTTTGTTTCCTATTTTATACGTATTGTATAAAACACACAAAAAATCTTTCATTTTGATATTCAATCATCGTGCAGGTGTTATTTAATTAAATTAAGTTTTTAATTTATGCATATGTGTATGTATATTGCATAATTGATGCTAATATAATTATTCAGTAAGTATAGTTGAATGTATTAACCGCTTCTTCATGTAAATATATTTTTGATCATGGCTGTATTGAACCAAAGAATCCTGAAGTTAAAAATTGAACATAGCATACTGTATATTGTAAGATGTACGTATTTTAAAAAAAAATTAAATGTACCTTAATTCTTTACACTTAATGATTGTTATTGATTTCTACCAACCAAAGGTGAATCCAGAAATTGGTAATCCAGCAATGTTAATTTTGAGGTGCTGGGGGTGGTGGGGTAACACCTTAAAAACCCTCTAGGAAAAGCAACACCACACTCGTCATCTCTCCTCCAACGTTGGATCATTGGTTCTGCCCTTTTCTACCAAACTTTTGAAACTTTTCGTATTGGATGTGGGAGATACAGAGGCCTTTCACACAAATGGCAGTTGAAATTTAAATCTATATTTGCAGTCTTATTTCTTGTAGAAAAATAAAAGCGTGTTGAAAATATTAATTTTTAAAACTACTTTTACTGTAAATTTAATAATTAAGTCAAGCAAAAGGTCAAGCGTGATTTGTACATACTTGGGTGGATGACCGTTTTAAGTGAAAATTATGTTGTTCCCTCCCTAAAGTAAATTCAAACTGCTTTCTCCCCAGTGCAGTGATGCACTTGCTTGTCATTCCGTAGGCTTTGGACACATGCATCACTTTGGTCTATTGATAAATTAAAAAGTAGATGATTATTATAACGATCTGATTGAGGTTTTCCACTGTTCCCTAAGTCTCACCTCAGTAAATGCTGGGAGACGTAACATGCTGTGGCCACTATCCTTTATTCCCCCTCTTATTATATCTACTATCTACATATTACCCCACTAAACGCTGTTAAGCTCTTTTGATTTCCAGGCCCTTATAATATATATTTCTATGCATGCCATGGTTTCACAATAAAAGAGCCAGTATACGTGTGTTTTCTGGATTACTTACTATATATATATACATATATATATATACATGTATGTTGGCGCCAAAGCCCGAAAAAAATGCGCACACCTAGGTGTGAACCTAAAAGCGATTTGAGCAAAGTCCGAAATTAACAAATATTTTGAATTTAAATTTGATCATTTCTAGAAGTGCTCAAATTGAAAAGAGAAAACCCCGACGAGAAGTTTTATTTCGGGTTTTGCTCACTGTTAATTATGATCATTTCTAGATTATATATAATAGTAATAAATAATAAAACAATAAATGTAAATTTAATAATACTTTAACAAGTGCCACTTTTTAATTAATTGATCAACATTTTAGCATGTATAGTATTTATTTATTTATTTATTTATTTATTTATTTATTAAAACACATTTCTTTCTGTATTATTCAAAACATATATATTATAATTATATTAAAAAATATGATTTTAATTGTCACTGTGAGAGATTGATCCCACACTTCTTTATTTTTATTATTTTTTAATAGATGATACAATTACAATTATATCTCGATCGCAAAAATGAATTAAATTAATTCCAGGTTGCAGATGAACAATTTAATTTTAAGTTCACAGATGACTATATAGACGCACTATATGATAAAGAGGTGTCTCTCAGATCAGCAGCAGCAGTGGCATTAATTTTATGTAGCTAATTCAAAGTAACGTAAGGTTTTGTGTTTTGCATTTTTTGCTACTCCTGAAACATCTAAAACATGTTGTGCAAAGAACAAAATAAAATGCAAATCAGAGTGTCATGATAGTAATTATTATAACTCGATCCTGCAAACATAAGTATTTTAGTTACTGATCAGGTAATAATTAATATAATTATTTATTATGCATGCTAAAATTTTAATTATTTTATTTGGTAATATCTTTAATTAAGGAGCTCTTTGATATTTAGCAAGTTCTATAATTTTGTTACAATGTTAATAGAATTCTGAAAAAATATTTTTTTACAATTATGACTTGAATGATACAGAACGAAATGTGTTTTAATAAAAAATACAATGATACACACTTATATTCCTAGTGTTAAATTTGTCTTTTTATCAATTAATTAAAAAAGTGCATGATATAATTAAAATATTATTATTTAGTGTTTTATTATTTACTGCTGTAATATTGCACAATTTCAAATGATTATTTTTCATTTCGCTTTGAGCACTTCTAAAAAAGCCCAAAATAAAACTCTCATCAGGCAAAGCCAGAAATATTTGTTAATTTCGGGCTTTGCTCAAATCGCTAGGGCACACCTTGGTGTGCGCATTTTTTTCGGGCTTTTGGTGCCGACATATGTGTGTGTGTGTGTGTGTGTGTACACAGTATGTATATACACAGTCATGTATACACAGTGTGTGTATATATTATATATACAGCATAATGATTAAATGATCAGCTTGCATTTTCAATAAGGTCGCCATGCACATGTCAGCGCTTCTTGATGGGACTAAATTAAATATCAACTATAATAGATATAATATCATGTTGTATATATTTATATACATAATATACTTTTTGTTTATAAGTAGCATATATTCCAGAAAATGCACACCGGCTCCTATATAGCTTAGTTATCGACTCATCAACATGATTCTACTTTGTATATATAATATTACAGCTAGCTACATATACATACATATTGCTGTGGGGAAATAACATATTGACACCATCTCAAGATCAAGACTCGGTCACTATAATATATACACTCTGCCATGCCTATCAGCAATTCATGAAGAATGTACGCGCCTATATTATATATAAAAACAATAATTATTCAATAATAATTCAATAATTAAGAATTAATAAATAGCGATACAAACAATGCACGAATAATAATTATTATCAATGTTATTATCGTGGATTGAAACATAAAATATATACACCATGTCCAATATAATATATATATATATATATATATATATATATATATATATATATATATATATATATATATATATATATATATATGACTATATTAGTTATTTTAAACTTCTCTTGCATATTATATCTGTGAATACAAACAAAATTTAAACTAATATGGTTAGGTAATAATTATGACGAAGAAATAAAATAATTAGGTGATTGATCGTCGAGGTATTTATTCTGTTTACATAACTTTTTTTACATGCAATTAATTTCATAAAACAGCTGGTATTTCAATCATATGCTACTACAAATAATTGTTTTTCCAAAAATAAAAATAACAAGGGCTTAAGGGTAAGGCAACGCCACCAATGTTGAAAAAAATCCCTCACACAAAAATTATGAAAAAAATTTAAAATGTTCTCCTCTACACCCCCTATCAGTAGCTAAAATATCAGGCCGGTATACAAATTCGATCTAGTTTTTGAGTTATGAATTTTTAAAGTTGACTAATTTAACATGGGATTTCCATTTCCCCATGTTAAAGTAGTCAACTTTAAAAATTCATAACTCAAAAACTAGATCGAATTTGTACGTATACCTGATATTTTAGCTACTGATAGGGGGTGTAGAGGAGAACATTTTAAATTTTTGTCAGAATTTTTGTGTGAGGGATTTTTTTTAACATTGGTGGTGTTACCTTACCCTTAAGGGCTAACTAAATACATTAAAGTTGTCAAATATCTTACATAGATTTTATGTTATTATTTACGGCTTCAAAATTTAAAAATTAAGCTTGAACAATATATGAATTATATGCTACTAAAACTGCGTTTGATTAACTTAATGGAGTATCGACCTCAAAATTTTTTATATCAGAAATGGATAGAGGATGAAAAGTTGTGTTACTCTGATTTTTTTCAGATTTTTTAGGGACCAGAAAGTATTGCTAAAAAGTTTTGTCGAGGTCGGGTTCGAATCCACGTCCCTTTTGGGTCCTATCTTTTATTAAGGGTAAGGTAACACCACCAATGTTAAAAAAAAATCCCTCTCACAAAAATTCTGAAAAAAATTTAATGTGTTCTCCTCTACACTCCCTATCAGTAGCTAAAATATCAGGTATACAAATACGGTCTAGTTTTTGAGTTATGAATTTTTAAAGTTGACCAATTTAACATGGGAGTTTCATTTCTCCATGTTAAAGTAGTCAACTTTAAAAATTTATAACTCAAAAACTAGATCGTATTTGTATACCTGATATTTTAGGTACTGATTATAGGGGGTATAGAGGAGAACATTTTAAATTTTTTTCAGAATTTTTGTGAGAGGGATTTTTTTTAACATTGGTGGCGTTACCTTACCCTTAAGAGAGGCGGGGCGCACTTTTTCTGCACTTTCAATAATTTTTAAAAAATAGTTGCCGGGCTCTAAAAAATCTGAAAAAAATCAGAGTAGCATAACTTTTTGCACCCTCTATCCATTTCTACAATAAAAAAAATTGAGGTCGGTACTACATTATGATCAAATTGCAACATTAATGAAAAATAATGGAATGCAATATATATATATATATATATATATATATATATATATATATATATATATATATATATATATATATATATATATATATATATATATATATATATATATATATATATATGTACATATATATATTATAATTTTGGCTTGTATTCCATTATTTTTCATTTATATTAAAATTTGATTATAATTAAGTCAATCATTTATACTGTTTTGTTTTATGTTTAAAAATTTTGTGTTTTAAACAATATAATTATTAAGACGAGAGTGAGTATAGCTAGGACATATATATATATAATTATATATAATATATTTATAAATCATCATGGTTATAATAATAGAATAGTAAACATTTAAAACATTTGGTTTGAACATTTTACATTATATAAATACATTTAATAAAAAATAAGTTAAATTTTCTATAGTTAATTATCAATATCATACATATATTATGTAAAGTCTTGAATTATAATTAATAGGAACTTTGTCTGAGTTAATGCAAATTTGATCTTCATAAATATATATATTTTTGTTGTACTTTTAAATACAAATAAATCTAAATACAATACTTTTAAATATAAATCAATTTTAAGACAAGTTTTAACAGCGTGTCTTGATGTAAAGAATTTCTTGTAGTATTTTTGTGTGAACTCTATTATTGATGGTTAAAAGAAATTTAAAAACATAAAAATTATTTTTCACAGAAACTCCAATAACTAAATGAACAGGACAGTGTAATTTTATACCTTTTATTCTTTGAAATTATAGGTCCTATATTAAAACAAAAATTAATTAATATCATTTTTTAATGAATTTTTAATATCTAACACAAAATTTATGCATAGGATAACTTAGGAATATATTATTATATATTACATCATTGTACAGTAAGTTTTTCAACTTGCAGAACTTTGGCGGTGATTTAAAATAATTTTAAACCCTACCATATATATATGGTTACCCGTCAAGGCTCAAGGCAAGAAAAAAAATTTCAGAGGATATAAAAGTTTTCGCCGAGGTGGGACTTGAACCCACACACACACATATATATATATTATATATAATATTATATATATATATATATATATATATATAATATATTCTATCTGTTTAATGAACAGTTAAGGCGCTAGCACGCGAAATGCTGGAGATATGTGGGTTCGGAGGATACTGCAATATAAACATGCATGGATATGACGGATATAGTACTGTACAGTTTACATGTAATAAAATTACAGCCACTTTACATTTTTGCTGTACGTATATAATAAATATGTATACATATATATATAATACAATATAATATTAATATAATTAAAACATCAGACCCTTGTTTATTTATTTTTTGTAAGAGTTTTCTATTGTCACCAAAGCTCGAAAAAATGCGCATACTTAATCAATTAGGTATTAAGTGCCATTACGATTTGAGCAAAGACTAATATATAATTATTATTATAAAGGTGTACGTATTTTTTATACCTATGCGGATTCTTTAGTAAAGAATAGAATGTTCTCCCCATATACAGTATATTATATATAGTCATCCATATTATATGGTATAATATATATATAGTATTTATATATTATTATGCACTTTTTCTACTATATAACCTATACCTATATAATAACCATTGTGCTTTAACTTTTATTTTAATTAAGTAATATATATGCATGGTATAACGTCTCTCATGATTACGTGATTTATGATTTAACAAACGTAATATATAATACATATACATATAATATATGCACTATATATATATATATATATATATATATATATATATATATATATTATATAATGTATACGCGGTCGATGTCTCCGCTGATATTTTAAAGGTACCACCACAAATTCCTCCTCTCTCTAGGACCATGCCCATGCACCTTTGTTTATTCGGATCCAATACCTAGCTCAAGCTTGCTGGTTAAATTTGTTGCTGCTGAAAGCTATTTTCAAGCCCGAAAGGCTCAGCGTCCTGGTTATTCCTTTCGTCTGTGGAATCGTCCTCAGAATCGTCCTCATAACTGTCTTCCTCCTCCTCTTCTTCCTCGTCTTTACTGCCCTTCGATTTGAGCATCTCAGTGACTACTGTGACTGCATTCATCTCCTTGTGATCTTCTAGCAGTCTGCTGCAAAGAAAAAAATAACAATTTTGATTTTTAATAAAATCTTTATTTATTTATTTATTTATTTATTTATTTATTTATTTATTTATTTATTTATTTATTTATTTATTTATTTATTTATTTATTTATTTATTTATTTATTTATTTATTTATTTATTTATTTATTTATTTATTTATTTAATTTATTTATTTATTTATTTATTTATTTATTTATTTTTAGTGCATATTTATTTCTCAAACAAATAAATATTGATGTCTCGGGTCGTCGAAGGTAATAAAAAAATAGTTGAAAATAAACCAAATTATTTAATGATTGCATATATGTGGCTGCATTTCGGTACACTTCTGGTACCATCCTCAGTGTTATCAGGTTATCAAGCAACTAACTCAAAACCTCGAGCGGGTCACTTGCATCAGCCGGACAGGATTAAGTGTACCGAAACGCGCGTAGTGTTTGTTGTTTTATTTTTTAGCCCAGTATAAGGTAATTTTTTTACACTAATATATATATATATATATTATGTATGCCATCCCTTTTGTTTTGTTTACTTGCAAAAATATTGTTTTAGAAATATATATTTAACTTACAAAGTTCTTGGTTGTTGTTGATAGCTATGAGGACTGTTGGGATTTTCATTGAAGAACGGTTCCGGAGGCTGAGTGTAGTACATTGCAGATGAAGAGGTGGGGGCATTACTTTGTTGCTCATGGTGGTAGGCAATATCTTGCTGATGTAATCCATGAGAGACCGAACTGGATGCCGAGGAAATGTTGGTGGTAGTCGTGATAGTGCTGCTCGAGGCTGCAGAGGTGGTGGCCGTATTTCGGGTGCAAGAAAGCAGGCCATACGTAGTGTCCGGAAACTGCTGGACTTGGAGATGTGATCCCGTTCTCTGGGACAACGTAAGAGCTGGAATGTTCACTGATAATGGTGGAAGAGCCATATCAGCGCTCAAATCGTGTGAAATTACAGCACTATCATCTTCAGTGGAGAGATCAGCTAAGCCTTGATCTATATTTATATTTGAACGGAATTGCTGAAATATAAAAATAAATAATTATATTATAATAAACAATAAAAATATTTATTATATAATTACATGCATATATATGTTGGTTTTTCATTACAGTTACTATGCAATTATATTAAAACTAAAATGCTTACCTGATATGGGTGATAATGATATCGCATGGGTCGGTATGTTATTTCATGGCTGCGATAGGAATAATATGACGTATCAATTCTGCTACCACAAGGCACAGGCACACCCTGATCCATGCTGGTGGATGATGTACCCAAACCTATAGAAAAAGGTATAAAAACTTAAATGGTTTTTATATATTTCTACATATATATACATCGCGCATACATATATTTCTTATGATCAGCATGCAACTGTGAATTAAATTTATCAAAGAGGCTGATTGCCTTATAATATTAATTCATAATTTACAATATTTTATTGCTTTTCGATTGTATATAAGTTGGAACCAAAACCCAAATTCGGGCAAAACCCGAAAAAATGCGCACACCTAGGTATGCCCCTAGCGATTTGAGCAATTTGTTCATTTCTAGAAATGATTAAACCAGAAAAAGTAAAGCCCGACGATCGAGAAGTTATATTTTGGGCTTCGCTAATTTAAATTTGATCATTTCTAGATATGCTCAAATCGAAAAAAGCAAAGCCCGACGAGAAATTTTATTTCGGGCTTTGCTCACTGTTATGATCATTTCTAGAAGTGCTCAAAGCGAAATGAAAAATAATAATTGGAAATTAATTTGATTTAATGAATCCGGGCTGTGGTGCCAACATAAAATATACATAACAATATATAAGCACGTCAAATTACATTATCACAATACATATCAACCTCACATATATAGCCTCCCAGCATTGCATTGTGATGATACTGATGATA
Organism: Siphlonurus alternatus; assembly: GCA_949825025.1. Taxonomy (NCBI): domain Eukaryota; kingdom Metazoa; phylum Arthropoda; class Insecta; order Ephemeroptera; family Siphlonuridae; genus Siphlonurus; species Siphlonurus alternatus. The sequence goes on from OX463788.1 coordinate 35,252,416, forward strand.
AAATAATCTACAGCTTGTTCTAGGGTGTGATTTGGCGTGTGAATTTTAAAAAACTTAAGCACATATATAATTATATATTGTACGCACTACGCGCATGCTTGTAAATTTATAAAACTGAAATATTCAAGCTACAATAGATTACATAATTATTCAGCTAAGAAAACAGTATTTCCATTTTGATTTAGGGTTACATTATAAGATATTGCGTAATTATTGCTTAATGCGCGCGCTGCTATCAGCTCAATCAAATGCTTACAATGGAGTATCGACCTAAAAAAATTTTATTGCAGAAATTGATAGAGGGTGCAAAGTTATGCTACCCTGATTTTTTTTAGCCCTGAAATTATTTTTAAGAAATGATTGAAAGTCCTTTTTGTGACTTCACGAGGCGCCTCTCCTTAAGAAACGGATAGGACTTGCCGCCGCGTAAAGTCACAAAAAGGACTTTCAATAATTTTTTAAAAATACTTCCAGGGCTGTAAAAAATCTGAAAAAAATCAGGGTGGCACAACTTTGCACCCTCTATCCATTTTTGCAATAAAAAAAGAGGTCGATTATTATTATTATTATTATGATTATTATTGATTTGTATTGCTTATTATATATTGTGTTAATTGATTAATTTTTATTTCCTTTGTATTGTATTTACAGGGATTTATTACACTTCCTTACACTTATTATTATTATTATTATATATTTCCTCCGGGAAGTGAAATGTTCTTATTGGACTGTTTGTGAATCTCCTACCTCTGACTTGTTATTTTTTTATGTATCCATGAGGGAAATATATTAAAATAAAAATTGATTATTTTTACTATAATACAATACACAATTTAATTTTATTTTCTTTAAAACGACTTGTATTTAATATAATTACTTAAATTAAATTGCAATAAATTTAAATGCTGCATTTTAGAATAATTATTGCAGACATGTATATTATATATATATATATATATATATATATATATATATATATATATATATATATATATATATATATATATATATATATATATATATATATATATATATATATATATATATATATATATTTATATATATATATATATATATTAAATTGATGCTTTTTAAACGTGATTATAAACTAGGGGAAAAAGCGAAACCAATTATTAAATTATCAAACAATTAACAGTTTTACCTATTATATAGTATTATTAGTAGTATTAATTGTGAAATTATACCTTGGTTGTAATCTGGAATGTTGGTGGGGTTGATATTTAGATTTGTAGAATCTTGATGAATGAACGAGCCAAGATTGTTAAATTGTGAAGATCCTGAGACATAGTTAAAAGTGAAGTTTGGATCAAAGTTACCACTTGCTGGAGGTAGGGAGACGCTGGAGTTCAAATATATTGATGAGTTGCTCTGTGGCACTTCATCATTAGGTGTTTCATGTGTGACAGGAAGAGTGTATGCTTCCCTGTCATCAAAAGTATTGGTGGCAACGTTTGATTCAGAATGTATATTTTCAGACCGGATATTTCGCTGGATCACCGATACATTAGGAATTGTGTCATTGTTATGTTGTTGTCCAGAAGCAGATGACATTAAACCAGGAGATCGAGGAATAGGAGTTTCCGCAGGAGGAGGACGCTCAAAATAAGGGTTAATTTCCCTTGATATCGTACAAAGGTGCTTGTTTCGAGCGTAAAAAGGTGAGGGAAAGCGAGACATTGCGTTATGTTCAGGTTTGCTCATGAGGTCTTGATGTTGCTGTGGTACTTGCTGCGGACGCTCAATTAGAGTTGGCATCGGCTGCAGAGCATGATGATATGCTTGCAATTGATTCTGCATCTTTCGTTCAAGCTGCTTCTCTTCTCCTTGAGATATAATTGGTAGTTGGTTGCTTGATAAAGTTCTTGGTTGTCTAAATAAACTTAGCAAAGAAGGTGCAGCTTTCATAAATGGAGGGTGTAAATTTGAATTTATTTTAGTTAGTATTGGTGACGTTCGCACTCTAGATGGTTCACGCTGTGATTCTATGGGTCCATTTGAGCCTGCTGACATTGTGAGACAGTGAATGTCAGAAGCCAACGTACGAGGCTGAACAGTTGTTTCTGCTGACAGTGCTGGGGTTGCCTTTGAAGGTTCAATCGGTGCAGCTAAGAGTGCTCTGGAGAGAGCAGTCAATGTAGATGGCATTACTCGGAACGGAGCACTCGAGGGAAGTGATCCTGATTGCGAGGGATTGATTGAAGTTGGCATTGCTCGAGACAAATCGTCTAGTGTAAAGGGAATTGTTCGAGAGAAAGCATTGTATGTAGATGGCATTGCTCGAGAAAGAGCACTTGAAGTGGACGGCAATGTTTGCGATAGGATGGTCGCAGTTGATGGCGAAGCATCGTTTCTCGGAATTTCACTTGGCGTACAATCTAAAAAAAAAAAGGGAAAGGAAATAAAATGAAAATTTACTTTAAGGCTTTAATTAAGCAGGTAAATTTATATGCTTTTTTCAAATTTTACTCTAAACCAGATTTATTTGTTCTGAGCTTTTACTTGTAAATATTTTTATATTTTAACAACAATTAATTTTACTATTCAAATCAATTTCCTAAAAGTTTATTAGAAAAATTTAAGTAAGGAGTAGAATTGATTTTTTGTTAGTATAGATGTTAGTTTTTGCTTTAAAAAGGATATCAGACTTGCTGCTCTATTTTTTCTCCTTGTAATATAATTATATAGTGATAATTCAGGTTGCTGTCTTTTAATACATTCATTGCTTAAAATAAGTTTACTGAGTCAATTTAGCATAATGTTATTTTAAAATATGAAACATACATGAGTCAGTATTATCTTTAGTGCTGACGTTTTATGAAAAAAAATAATGTGCATAGAACCATTAGTATGGAGTATCGACCTCAATTTTTTTATTGCAGCATGGATAGAGGGTGCAAAGTTATGCTGCTCTGAATTTTTTTAGATTTTTTAGAGTCCACGAACTATTTTAAAAAAATTATTTAATGTACAGAGAAAGTGACGCCTCTGGACGCCTCTCTTGATAAAAGGATAGGACCTAAAAGAGGCGTGGGTTCAAACCCGACCTCGTCAAAACTTTTTAGCAATATTTCACGGGCTCTAAAAAATCTGAAAAAAATCAGAGTGTCGTAACTTTGCACCCTCTATCTATTTTTGAAATAAAAATTTTTGAGGTCAATGCTCTATTATTTATTATATGATAGAACTTTCTTGTCATGCATCGGACTTACTTCGCCAGGTAGTGGGCATAAGTGATGGGTGTGGTGAAAGCACGTTGCGTAGCATGGCCTCAGCATACTCCTTGGTGCAAGCAAGCTCTGAATAGAAGCTCGCAAACTCACTCATAGTTAGAAAGATCAGGTGCATGGGAACTGTAGAAATCATTTTCATTACTTTCATTTTTATCCCTTTTTTTCCATAAGCATCAAAGATAGGCACTTTATTTATTGAAATTTTAGTTATTGTTATATCGTAATATCCTCAATTAAGGTGTTTACAGTTGTTGTTGGAAAGTAAAATAATAATAATAATAAGTAATTAACTGTTGGCAAATGTAACAACTGTAAACACACACGCATAATACTGACAATTATAAGTAACAATAAAAAGAAGCAATTACTGGAATTGATATTGATTGACAAGGACAAAAGCTGAAATATTTTGTATCGATTGATGAATTGTATTAAAGTAGAATGAGCGATTGCATTTTTTTTTAAAGATTTTATTTTCTAAAAATAGCTCAACCTGTCCTGTATTGAGAAATGGAAACCAACATATTCCATCACAAATAGCTTTGCCACAAAAAAAAAATCTCAAATTGTTTTTTCTGAGGCCTTTAACATGCATCCTTGTGATACAGAAAACAGTTTTTTCCTCAAACTTCGTTGAAATATAGTACTAATTAAAAAAATACCTACGTAATTTGTAATGGATTCTTTAATGGATTTTCAAATAAAATTATTTTTACGTAGCACATGATTGAAAATCCTTATGGGAATTAACCCACAAAAATTTCATTTTTTTTTCGGAAAAAAATTATTTTATTTGAAAATCCATTCATCATAGATTACGTAGGTATTTTTAATTGCATGGTACCATAGTTCAGACTCAGACGAAGTTTGAGTAAAAAGCTTTATTTTCTGTACCATAAGGATGCATGTTAAAGACCTCCAAAACACCAACTTTGGGAATTTTTTTGTGATAAAGCTGTTTGAGATGGAATTTTTTGGTTTTCATTTCTCAATAGAGGATAATTTAAACTGATTTTGGAAAATAAAATCTAAAAAAAAAAAAAAATGCAATCACTCACTCTACTGTAAAAAGATAGAAAAAGAATAAATTGTTAAAATGTTAAAATAACATAGTTTCAATCGTAAAAACCTACGTAATAATAAAAAAAATATATATATTTAACCTTTTAGATGTGTACACGTTAAGCTGATATTACTGATGATTTTGTATTACCCTACATTTTCATAATTTATACATGACCAAAATGTGTCAATTGCCCCAAAATATCAACCAACCAACCTTTTATAAGAAAAAAATAAGACGTTTTTTAATTATTTTATAGCGGTTAATTAGAATGATCGATTTAAATTGAATTTAGTACGAGGGAGATATATGTGAGACTTTATTAGATTGTCAATAATTGTTAGTAAAATAAGGTGAATGCTACTATTTATATAGTGCATAGCTAGTACACGTTTTAGAAGATAAATTGATTATTTGATGCAGTGGAGCCGGCATTTCCATTTTGTTTTGGTTAATTTAAAATTACCACCAATAATTTCAATTGGTCAATTTACACTTGAATTAAAAATTTGATGCACTTCGAATGAATATTGTGTGTCACTTTTATTTAAGATGGAAACCCAATGAGCAAGTTGTGATTTTTGAGCTTAAGACCCCTATAAGAAGGGTAAAATAAAAAAAAATTATCGCAATTTCATCACCCGGGTCACAAACAAAAGTATTTCGGCTATCAGGGAACAAATTTTCAGAGCTCCACAAGCAAACCTCCAATGTCAAACCCATGACCGGAAATGGGTCATTTACTATAACCTATATTATGTGGACATAATTTTGTACAGTGTTGCAATAGTGATTTAATTAAGAAACAAATTAAGACAAAAGGAAATATAATTATTAAAAAAAGCACGAACCATATAAATGTGAGAAACTCTAGGGATGATAGTCCTCGGCCTCGGACGTTTCCTATTTCGACTAGAGTGTATATAAAATTCAGCTATATAATAGCTATATGCATCAGAGAACCATTGAAAATTTGACATAAAAATCAGCATAAAACATGCTTTATCTTGCCAATAACAAATTTTAACAAATATAGTACATTGGGTAGAGGTAAACCAAATTTTGTTTTATATTATGTATATATAGTAATAAATTGGTTTCCAATTTTTTATTCAAACACAACATTTAAGTAAAAAAGTCACCAAAAAGTCCATTTTTTGCTTCACAACTAAATCAAAAACCAGTATTTGTTTTTTAATTGTTTGTTTTAAAATGCGTATAAAACTGAATAAAGACCATTTTATCAATGAGAATTATAACATGTATATTACAATATTAATCCATGTGTATTATTGGAAATTGCTGCTTTAATTCCAAACCATGCACAATTCAAAAAATTTGATTTTGCTATAGTGCAATTTGCAAAAGCAAATTTTCTGTTTTCCTCACATAAATTCAAGGACATAAGCTGCCGATCACGAACAGTGAAATCAGAAAAACTGATTTTGCTTTAGATCTTAATGTTATTGAATTGATTGATTGATGTATTGACTTCGGGTCTGTGGACCAAGCAGTCATTGCCCGTAAATTAGATCTTAATGTTAGAACCAAAAGTAAATCAATTATGATTTAGACTTAAATAACGCAAACTTGTTAAATATATAATATATAACTACACGAGATTCACATTTAGCTTGTTTTTCGTCGGAGATGCATAATTCTGCTTTATTTTGAATTTATTACTTCTCAACATGAGAATTTAGTACTTACTGAAAGCAGCACACGCGTTGGTAGATATTTCCCATGTGACACGAGAGAAGAAGAAGCTCCAACCAAGCAGGAAGGTACGTCCTCTCTCGAGCACCTCACAGCTTGCCAGGTTGGCGTTCATCTCTCTAATCTTGCACTCTGCCCATTTGCGAGCTCCTTCGATATTACTCGGATCTTTTCGCAGGACGTCCTTGCAAGCGGAACACACTGCAAAGCAAAATACAAAAAATGTAACAGACCTACTGTATTATAAGAGCAAAACGCAATGTGGTTCTTCTCTGTCTACTTTATAATATAATATATTATTATTTACCCCAAAAAATTGTGAGAATATATTATAAGGACACGAATAAAATTCATAGGGGGAAAAAAATGACACTGCTTGAGAGTAATAAAAACTCTGCTTTTTCCAAGTTTTAATCATGATTTGTATTCTTCCCTTAATTCCCTTGCTTATGATTTTCCCTCCAGATTTTGAGGGGTGGGAGCGTCCTTCACAAAATCTAGTTTAAAAAATTCGTGTAAGTAAAAAGTCAAAATTATTAATTACTTCTTCGATGTAAACATATAATTAATAAATTCAATGTAGAGAATTGTTGGACATTTTCAGAGAGTGTTTATTGTTATTTTTAATATGCACATATTTTTAGCATTAATTCTGTAAAAATAGCTGGATTTGTGAATTTCTTTGAAGATTTTCTTTTATATATATTGGTACAGAATTTATCACACAGAGAATAACATATATTATATCAATTATATGTACAATAGCTATGGGTTTATAGTCACTGCAGTTTATAATTTCATTACGAAGATAGTAATTTTTGGTCTTTGGTCTTATATATTTAATGAAATGATTCGTAAACATATTATACTTTTTATAGCTTCATGAAAAGGTATCGTATTTCTTACTGCTGTTAAAGAAAGTAGTAACTTGGTCATCGTCTCGGTTGAACATTCCCATCAGCGTGTAGCTGATGTCAGACTTGATGGCATTAAAGTTGATTTTGTCCCATTCGGTCTGCATCTCGATCACGCGTTCACTGTTATGAAGCAGAGTTCTGGTGGTGTGCGTGACATCACTCAGTTCGACGATACGCTGCAGAGCCATGGACAAACTGTGTGCCTCTACACAACACGAATAATGGAAAATTATTCAAATTGCAAAAAAGTGAAAAAAGAAAGGAAGGAAATTTAATAAACTAATTAATTAATGTTAATACATATCGTTATTCGTTATGAGCCATGCTTACGAAACGTATTTTAAAATCATAATTGCATGCTAGAGAAATAAAACATATTTTATAGTGTTTTTTTTTCTTCAATAGCAATAAAATTTAAGTCAAACAAAATTAATTTTTTTAAGGGTAATTTTATAATTTATTATCATTATTTTTTATTCATCGAACATTCAGCCTATAGAGTTGAAAGTCTAATAATAATAATAATTATAAACATCAAATTAAAATTCTAATTCAAAATAATCGACAGTCTCTCTTTATTTTATACTGGCATATGAAAACGTTCTCATACACTTGTAAAACATACAATTCCAGATTTAAAGCCAGATTATAAAAAGCAGCTCAGGTTACAAAAGAAAAATGTATGTGATGAAAGAAAAATATTTTTATTTTACAAAATCTGTTAATAAAATTATAAAAAAAAGTAGTACTCCTTTGGTACCTCAGTTAATAATTCATGATAATTTAACACTATTTTTGTTGTACCAAAGCTACTTAATCAAATGGGATTAGATTAAATTATACGCTGTAATTTAACCTAAGAATCACAGTTTATTTCCCACAACTATACACAACCGCGTCTGCCTAGCGGCAGACGCACGAGACGCTCGCGCGCTCGTGGCTGGCGTAGGAATGATTACTTGCATATTACACCTCTGCACTGCCAGGTTGGCTGAATGCAGAGTCTGCACGTTTATCTGCAGAGTCACCGATCTCACTAGGAACATTATTAATAAAGGAGGTTACAATAAAATTGACTCTGACTCGCAAGCTGAATGTTATTCTTTTAACAACAGAACTATTTTACTAAAAACATTGAAGATTTGGTTGCAAATAATTTTAAACAGCATGTTTTTCCTCTATTACTTTTCCTAATATTATAAAAAAAAATGGTAAAATACTTAAATTTCAACATATTGATTCTGACACACTGTTAAAAAATAAATATATTTACCTAACAAAAATGCTGCTGGACCAGATGAAGTTATTTATGCAGTTATTAAATTTTGTGATCAATTATTAACCGACCCTTTATCGTATTTAATAAATTGTTCAATTTCAGAAAATGTTTTTCCTAAAATTTTAAAATTCATGCCGCTACATAAAGATAATGTGAAGAAGTTACTAAGTAAGTAATTATCGTGCACGGTATTTGTAATTAATTATTTTATTAACAATTGTTAATGGTTAATAAATTTTACTCTTTAAAAAAGTTTTTTGCAAAGAAATTTCCGAAAAATTGTCTCCAATAAATGCCTTAATTATATAAAATAGATGTATGCCGATATAATTATATTTTATTGATTTTACCTTGTCATTTTTTTTGTGGTTGCATGTTTTAGTATAGGTACTTATTTTATTAATGTGATCTACGTTGTCCTATACAACCAATTTTTTTTCGAAATAAAATTATTATTATTATCTCTAGCTAACTCAACATAATACTGATGCTACATAAGGAAAAAAAGTAACAATGATGGGAAAGAAAAGTGCACTTACGATCTATTTTTAATTTCCGAAGATTTTCGGGAATGTTGTTAAGAGATTCTGACAGCCAATTGGTGTATTCTTTTGCAAAAGCCGCAGTCACAGCGATTTGAGGCAGGTGACCCTGGAAAATTTAAACAATCCTTTATATAATTATCTTAAAAGTATGTCAAAATATAATATTTACTTTTGTACATAATTATGCAAATTGTTATCAAATACATTAAAGAGCATTCACAAAGCACGACTTTAGCCCCACTTTAACCTCGATATTTATCCCGGGTTGCATTTTTTTTTTTTTTTTACAAAGATACACACCCCTTAGGTTTACAGCTCGCTGCGGGGTAATGGGTAGGGATAAGGTTATAAGGAACGGATGGTGGCCACGGCCTGTTACGTGTTCCAGCATTCGCTGAGGTAAGACTGAGGGAACATATATATATATATATATATATATATATATATATATATATATATATATATATATATATATATATATATATATATATATATATATATATAATATACGAATAAAAGTGGCTAAAATGTTAGGCTCATTACAAAGAAAGCTTAAATATTGTACTCCTAAAAAATAGGCGCATCTTAACTATATTCTTTTTTTACGTACGTTTAAAGTGAAAGAAGAACACTTAAATTCTTATTATTCCACGTTGTAAAAAATATAAAACCCCATCAAAGAATATTTTGAAGTCATGTATGTACTTGATGTTTTTTTGAAAAATGTAAGTTATTATACGTCACACTGATTTGAATATTACTGATGTGATGTAAGTGATTTAGTTCATGGTAAGCCCATCAGAGGTCAAGAAGGAGCTGTTTTGCTTATTTCTCCCAAAGCTATAGAATCAATATTTACAAAAACGGCTTTGTATGAAAATCTAGCTGTTGCAGAATAAATAAGCTGCCTCTGTATTAAGTATTGAGCTAACATCTGAAAGAGATTTTGCCAATCCTGAAAAAATACATAATATATATTATATATACCTATATGTTTGTGCGGCCGGTATAAACATACAAAATATATATTAATGTACTTGTTAGAGAATTAAATTAACTAAAAAGTTCATACGCTTCATTGTATTTCCATTATAAATGTAAAAAAGAGTAATGTGATAAAGAATATATTCTATTATTGCAGACATGAATCATGAATGACATAAAATATCATACCTGAATCAGGAGAAGCATGACGGCTTTGGCGAGTGCCATGTAGAAATGGCTGTCCCACACACCGAACATGGTCACCACGGCGTCGATCTCTAACAGATCCTGCAGGTGTTCTGGAATACCTCGCCAGAAATTGCGTACCCTCTCCTCCACCTGCTGACAACGCTTTTTGTGAAAAGTAACATGATTATTTACTATATTAAATTAAACTGTTTAAAATTTTAGAGATGAACACTGCCAACACCACACTGTTAAATATAGGAATCCCCTCTGTGTTGTTTTTAAAATGTTATGCGAGTTAATTTTGAATTTGTGAGTTAATTTTATTATTATACTTTTAGCATTAGTGACATATTCTGCCAAATTCTTAATCGATTACATAACAAATTCAACGCTTAATAGTTTTACAGAGTTATAAGTTAATAGGCATTTACAGAACTTGTTTTGAAAAATTAAGAGACAGATAAAATCAATAATAATAAAATAATTCAGGTTTCAACTACGTATGCTTAATTTTTAACTTTTTATATTAATTATGTCTGTATAGTATAAAAAAACGTTGAGGTAGCATATTGTTTCTTAAAGACAAACAAATATAATTATATTGAACCCTTATAAGTGCAACAAATGAAACAGGTTACTCACGATGCTCACGTCACTGATGTGCGAGTTGACAACAATCATGTAAATATTGAGACAGTGGGTCTTATACATGAAAGCAAGTTTGTTAGCTCGCTCCACAGTGACATTTGGAGGCAATTTTACACCTCTGAAGTCTGGGAAGTTGGCAATGTCAGAAGATTCGGTTGGCCGTCGCATAAGAGGTGGCATCTAGTAGCAATTGAAATGAGTAATAAATATTTTTTATAGCCATTTAAAGATAGTTGTAAAATTAATGTTGTTATATTTTTATTGCAAGTGCAGTATATATAAGTTTCAGATCATTTCAACTTGACAAAAATTACATTTTTACTATAAGATTTCTATTATTCATGAATCTTAGACTGAACGAAACAATTTCATTACATGAATTTAATATTTTAAAGAAACATGAAGTATACCATACCTGCCTCGCAATAAGTTCACGACGTGGCTCTGTGTGTTCACTGCAACATTTAATTATAATTTACTTCTGGTAGAGCGAATTGAAAAACTGGAGGGTTCTACACAATAATATTTTTTATACAGTATAATTATTTTATTTATATTTTAATTTTTGACAGGCAATATAAGCTTATCATTAAAATATGGCTTCAGAACTAAAAATTTGTAAATAGATTATCAAGTTTCAAATTTCAAACAGTCGGCATTATATATGGTTTTAAAATTACCAGAGTTCTTTCACTTCCCGGAGCGGCTAGTATTACTTCAAGCAATCTTAACACTTATTGAACTATATTATAGTCATTACCATGCAGGCAAGTGCAAAATTTTGACAGCGCATATATACTGTATTATATTTATAATGAAAACATTTTTTTTTTAACCGCACTCTTTGGAAGAAGAAGCAGTAAAATTTATAAATAGCAAGAAACTTAGTTACCAATTTATATTTGCAGTAGTAAATTTAATAGAGTGCGTTTTTTTCGTCTTATCGTTACAAAAAATTATAAAATTCTAATATTGGAAAATGCAACATATATTATATACACAGTATTGGAAACAAATAGGCAATTAAAATTTGCAACAAAACAGCTCCTAAATAAAATATTACTTTTACTCAACTCAGGTGGTGATTGTGGACTTGCCATACGGCCTAAATTAGAACCCATGTTGAAAACTAAAATTGACAATCATAAGCTCGTGCTTACTTTATAAAGTTCGAATGAAGAATGAAAAAGTGCATGAAAAGTTTAGTGAAGGTGTCAATGAGGAGTGGGAAGATATACTGAAGCGGGGACCATAGCAACGAGCTACAGTATAACAAATCTTAGTTTACCACTAAACAGCTCAGTAGACTAGACGGCGCCAGATATATCAGCCAATGAAAAGGCTAAAATGTCAGCTGGCCACCTTTTCATTGGCTGATATATCTGGCGCCGTCTAGTCTACTGAACTGTTTAGTGGTAAACTAAGATCTGTTATACTGTATTGGCACGACATATATGAAATGCCGATATAGAAAACCACGAATGAAACGAGGAAAATGGTTGGTTGAAATGGACAATATTGTAGAACTGTAACTTTGTGGAATAAACTGCCGCATGATGCTAAATTGGCTAGTGACCGGCAGTTTCCTCGTTGTTTAAAAAAAAATATATATTTCCACTACGTAGTGTTAAATTGTGTTTTGACTCCAAGCATAATTATGCTATAGTCAAATTGTTGACTTAATTTAATTTATAATTATATATTGGGATAGCTGTCAATTTTAGTGTTTTGGTGCCTCCATTTGGCGCTTTTGTATGCTATCCCCACCCTAATTTAGATTTTTATGTATCGAAACAATTTTTGTATCTATTTGTATTGGGTGAAATAATAAATAAAATAAATAAATTTAAGAACTTAAATAAGGGGAAACAAAGGTGGGGATAATAATAGCAATGGGTGAGATCAACAAGCCGCGAGCTGCTACATTTTTAAAATTAAGGCAGAGTCACGATCCTATAATACGATGATATTAATAAACTAAAGCTCATTAAATTGAATTATTAGTAAATGAGCACCAGTATACACATTAAAGTTAAAATTTATTTTAGAACTGAGCCCTTAAGTTGTTGGCAAAAATTGAATAGACAAATTATTGATTCCTCGTAAAAAGAAATTATAATATATTTTAATTTTAATAATACAAAGTATAATTCGTATTATACACAAATACTATAATTTATTACAATAGTAATTATAAGTTTTGTAATTATTTACTAAATTGTTAAAATTCAACAAAGGGAATATACATTATATAGTTTATATATTTTTAAATAAATTATAATTCCTTTTTACGAGAAATGTGAATGTGAAATAAATTAATTGCTGTATTTGTTTCCTTTTATTCAATCTTATTTTAAAATTTTAATCTTTTGATTTTTCTTGTTCCCTTCACGTTTTTGTGACAGTAATTTATTTTTGTTTTCTTTTTAATTATGTTATACAGTATAAGATTGGTCGTAAAATCACGATCGATTCAGAATCAAATGAACCTTTACATCTCGTTTCAAGTAAATTTTAAAACCAACTTAATTTATTCTTAAATTATTATTAATTTACGAGCAGCTACCTAATTAACAATAACATGAAATATGCAAATTTGATTTGTGGTAAGCTCCTGCATCTTGATAATACCTTGCACCCTATTCTTGCAGTACATATATTATAATTTTGTTTTCTTCTCTGTTATATACATAATAAAAAGGGCAGGACAAATTTATGAAGCTTACCAATTTAAGATTCCTTTCTTAGAATACATTATTTCATAATAAGGAGATTCTTCCTTTATGGCAATTCCATAGTAATGATACCGTGACTGTCCGCGAGTTCCAAGACGTCGGGTTGTTAATTGCGGGAATTGCTGTCGTAAGATCTAAATAAAAAAAAAAAAAAAGAGGAAAATTTAATTCAACTGACATGCAATTTTATTAATGAATTACTTACGTTAAAATGTAAAATACAATCCTATTTTTAATAAAGTTTTTTAACTTTAGTTCAGATGTGCTCCATGTTGTATTGTACACTCGCCGCCTTAGAAAATTTTCCACTTGCAGCCTTGTTAATCACCATGCCCTGTGTTATTCTTACTGGACATGATGAGTAACAGGGTCGCAAAGGAAAATTTTCCGAGGCGACGACTGTACATGCAAGCAGTTATTCTAATAAATTATTATTTCGTTGTATATATGATTATATATACAGTATATATATATATATATATATATATATATATATATATATATATATATGTATATATATATATATAATATATATATTATATATATATTAAATTATTGAACACAAATTTTAAAGGGAGAAATGTATTTTACGATTTTCAAACTGAATGTTCAGTATTGTTAAATATTATTTAATACATATAATTATTTATTTCACTTTCGGACTTTTACCTTTGCCGGTGTTTGATGTAATCCTTCTGTATGTAGTATGTTGCGATGGTCACTTAGTGTTCGTGCACGTCACTAACACTTGCATGTACTACACATAACACTACGTTTCAGGTGATCTGAGACCATCGCAACATACTACATACAGAAGAATTACATCAAACACCGGCAAAGGTAAAAGTCCGAAAGTGAAATAAATAATACATTCAATATGAATACCCTTTGCACAAAAAAGTTATTTACTAACATATAATTATATCATATATAGCTCTACTAGAAAAAGAAAATGCTAAATATCGAAATAATACTCGTTGATTGAATTTATTAATGTATTGACTTGGGGTATGTGAACCAAGCTGTGAAGCAAAATAATGCTGAAGTTTATGAATAGTTAAGTGACTTCCATGCATTTTGTGGAAAAAAATTCCTTTGGGCGGCTACTGTAGACACTAAAATACTGTAGATGTGGCCAAATCACATTGTAACAAAAATAGCAATAGCAACCTAAAGAATGTGAATCTTCTATATACATCATTTTAAAATATACTTATTGAAATGAATAGAGGGTACCAAATTATGCGCTACTTAGATTTTTTTTTCAGATCTTTTTGAGTCCCAGAACTATTTTTAAATAATTATTGAAGGTGCGGCCACGCCCCCTGGAGGCATCGTCTAGGCCCTATCATTTTTTTTTTTTTTTATTAAGGATTCATTTTTTTTACGGGCAATGACTGCTTGGTCCTCAAACCCGAAGTCAATACATCAATCAATTTCAATTATTAAGGATTCAGGTGTGTCAACTTAACTTACAGAACTTTCAATAAGTATTTAAAAATATATGGTTCCAGGACTGAAAAAAAAAAAAAATCTGAAAAAATTCAGAATAGCATAATTTGGTACCCTCTATTCATTTCTGCAATAAAAAAAATTATGCAGGTTGTCCATTAATATGAAAACCTTCGTTGTTAGTTGGAAGAAATAAACGAGAAAAAAAGTATTTGAAACGCATGGAATAAATTTTATTAGGTTTACAAACACTAAAAGGCACTTACTTTTCCAAAGCTTGCAGCATTTACTGGCTGCATTGCATTTTGTGAGCAGAAGTCAACGTAATGCATGTAAATTGCATTGCGGGGAACACATACACCATCAGCCATTTCATAGTTTCTTTCGAGCCAACTGAGCGTAGAGGGCGTAGAGTGAGGTTTCACCTTGCATGTGGTCCTCACACACACCTCTGCTGAACAATGAAATACACAATCATTAATTTAGGTAACCATTTCTATATTTTTACAGAGTTAAAAAATAAAAATCTCTGAGAAAGAACATTTAAATTGATTGTAATAGTGGGTGTTTATTATGCTGTCATAACATATATATATAGGTACGGAATTGTATTGGAACAAAAAATTCTTGAGTTTGGAACAATTAACCATAAATTATACATTAACTGCATAATCTGGTATGAAAATTAAATTGTTTTTATATAAATTTGTTAATGGACAACATACATGAACAAATTTTATTGCAGAAATGAATAGAGGGTACCAAATTATGCTACTCTGAATTTTTTCAGATTTTTTTGAGGCCCGGAACTATTTTTAAATAATTATTGACAGTCCTGTGATTTCAGTTGGCACCCCTGCAGCCTTAATAAAAAGGATATAAACTGGACGCCTATTGACGCCTCCAGGGGGCGTGGCCGCACTTTCAATAATTATTTTAAAATAGTTCTGGGTCTCAAAAAAATCTGAAAAAATTCAGAGTAGCATAATTTGTTACCCTCTATTCATTTCTGCAATAAAAAATTTTCATGTATGTTGTCCATTGTTACATGCCATATAGATGAAATTACTTAAGAAAATTATTGAATGAAATTGATATTTGATTATTGATGAAACTATTTAGTTTTAATAAAAATGCGCCTGCAATATTAATTGGGAACTAAAAGTTTACTGCTTTTATACTCTTCTGTTATAAACTAATAATATATAATTTTACAATTTGCATGTTACCTCTTTGCAGAAGAATATGCTGATTTCCATTTACGACAAAATGTTTTCTGTAATGAAAGTTGGCAATACTCATGCAAGGCGTGCAAGGCATGCATGATCGGATGTGATTCTGAAATAGCACATAATAAAAATAATAGTTGTTTATTGAGCATTAGTACAGAAATAAAAATCAGAACATTAACCGAAAGGATGAGGCGAAAAATACATCACATTCATAAGTTTCATAACAGTTACAGCCACTCAAATATATATATTATATATATGTATATATATATATGTATATATATATATATATATATATATATATATATATATATATATATATATATATATATATATATATATATATATATATATATATATATATATATATATATATACACCGCATGATGAGTGTACGTCATTTCTGCGAAAACAAAAATATGAAAGTAAATTACAATGAAATTATTAAATATGAAACTGAAATAGCACGAAACAATGGTTACTATAAGAAAGAATTTTAAAACACGAAAAAAAAATAAATAAATAATTAAATACCGCACGAAGCCACTTTATACTACAAACTCGCAAACAATTTTAAAACAAAGGATTTCACCGTGAAAGAATTTGAGCAAGAATGCATGCAAATACAATGAAATCATAAAAAATATGATCGGAGGCGGAAAGAGCGATTAAGTCTTTAATTTTTCCACGGATAGGTGGCACTCTTACTGTCACAATTTATTAAAAAAATTAAAACACAAAAATGGTTTTAAAGTTACTTCATTTTTATTAAACTCTCGATCATCTCATTTCTCACATTTATCGATCACATTTCTGCATGATATTAAGTTTTTTACAGCATAAGACTAAAATCATAAGTACAAATATTTAAATAATAAATTTATCTCTCCTTTTATCTTACTCGCATACAGTTCTCAGGTATACTGATTCACTTCCACTCTCTCCCCAAGATAATTATTATGATTTAGAAGATTCTAATTTTTAATTCTCAATAAATAAAAACAAAGAATTTTCTGGTTCAAAATAATTGTTTTACATGTATAATAAGGAGAGAACTTATGACGGTAAATATATTGGAAATGTCAGCAATGTAGCATTTGTAAAGCTAGATACCAATACTAAGAAAATAATTAAATTAATTTGAGAACCTGCACACAAATGTCCCGCACCAACCCAGCCCAGATGGTTGCTAAAGCTATATAGGTATACGGTGTACGGTAGTATGCTGAAGAAGTGGGCCGAGGCGACAAATCATAGGATTAAGTGAATGGGTTAAATTAATCGGGCTGGATTAAAACACAAATAATATAACGTAATTGAAAAATAAATCAAATCTCCTTGCGACCAAATGTCCTTACGTTGAAATATATCCTTGCGACGAAATGTCCGTGTGACAATATATCCTTGCGACCAAATGTCCTTTTGACCAAATGTCCTTTATACGACTAAAAGTCCGCGACCAAGTGTCCTGCGACCAAATATCCTTGCGACAAATTACCCGGCTCCCAAAAAATACACATATATTAATGTTTATGTAAAAATGATGCTTACCGTGAGATTTGCGTAGTACGAAAGAGGATTTGAAGTGTATCGTGACGTTTTCAGTCGAAGACACGGCATCCATCATCCATGCTTCTGAAATTCAACAATAATTAAAAATTACATTTACATTAATTAATTATTCTGGAATTACTTAAAAGAGTAAAAACGGTGCGTGTGATTCATGAAGGAAGATAATCAGATTTCTCAATTAACATGGTTAGCGCTAACCTAACTTTGAGCGTGGCGCAGTGCATTGACCGGTTCTCGTTAGATCACCGAAGTCAGGCTACGTCGAGCGTGGCTAGTACTTGGATGGGTGTCCGTTTCAAGTAAAAAATACGCTGCTCCCTCCCTGGGGTAAATTCGTCTCGCTTTCCACCCAGTGCAGTGATGCACTTGTGTGTGGTTCCCCAGGCTTTGGACATCGCTTTGGTCCATTGAGAAAAAGTAGAGGTGTCCGTCCTGACTGAGGTTTTCCACGGTTAATAATAATAATATAAATGTTTATTGAGCAAAAGAACATAATACACATGCAGTGATACATTTTAATACATAATGCTCAATGGGTGACTCAAAAAGGGGATCCCATTCACTAAGTGTCAAGTCCCTCAGTCTCACCTCAGCGAATGCTGGGACGCGTAAGCATGCAGGCCGTGGCCACTATCCGTTCCCTACCTTATCCCTACCCAGTACCCCGCCGCGAGCTGTAAGCTCTTAGGGGTGAATCCTTGTAAAAAAAAAAAAAACAAACAAAAAAAAAATGACATTATTGACGAGTAATGTAATGAGCTTTATTTCTGAATAAATCTTTTGTGAATCGTGACCATGCCCAATATATTTAAATTTTGGAAACTATATACTGATAGTAAAACTCAAAGCTAATATACATTAACAATAAAAATATTTCGAAGCTTATGAGAAAACCACTCTCATTAAGATGGGCATACATGACGAAACTGTGTAAATTGCCACAAAATATCAACCAATCAATCAACTCTCATCAAGCTGAATTCGAGTGCATGCGCATGGTTATGATTTATTATTATTTTAATGAAAGAATTTGTTCAATGTTAATAACACGCATTCGGGATTAAATTTACTAAGAGATTTAGAATGTACGTTAAAAAATTAATAAAGCAATATTTTATTATAAATTTAAACTAAAAAGCATACAAGTGGAAATCATTTTTAAATATTATTTAAAAATTATTTTGTTAGTTCAGTTTCAGCTTCCTTATTTTTCATCTTACTGTTTTGGTTTTTTATTCCAACAGACTGAAGAGGCAGAATTTTTCTTTTTTAATTAAATTATGATTTTTTTTATATTAAGATTTAGATTGACTAATGGTAAGTATCCATCAGAAAAATTATATAGTCGCCATGTTCGTTTGCTGATTTTGACTCCTGCTACAACCACTGCGCATCGGCGCGCAACCCTTCTGCGCACGTTTTTTCGGCTCGAAGTCAAAACACTACTACCGCGAAATTCTTTAGATGCTCTTAAATGAAACTGACCCAAGGCAAATAATAAAATTTTTATAGCAGCAAAAGTAAAAGGTTAGTGCCAATACGTAATTTTAAATTTGCAAACATAACTTATTTAGAGGGTTAACAATAAGCGATCGAAAAATTGCTCCGTATAGGATCTTACGTGCGCCCAATCTTTTTTTGTAAGTAAATGGGAGGACAAAGGATTGGTGATGTCATTATGGATGCTGACCATTGCAAGATAATATATTATGTTTATCTAGCTTTATTTAAAATTTGTTACCTTGAATCGCTTATTCCCTGGATTAATTAATTTTTTTAAACTAATTATTACTTAAAAATCTTAAAAATTGATTTTCCTGAGTCACAGGTTAAAAAAAAAAAATGCTGAAACAAAAATCATGATTGAAAGAAACTTATAAAATTAATCAGGAAGTTTAATTTAATAAAAACATTAATAACTAATAAGTTTAGTTTAAATAACTTTATAATTCATTTCAGTCTCGTGCTCTTGTTTTTATGAAATATAAAGTTTTAAAGCTTTTTTTTTCTTTTCTTTCTTTTTTTTTTTTTTTTTTTTTTTTTTTTTCTCAGACAATCTTGTGTTTTGGCGTTTTTGTTGTGCTGTGAACTTGCAATTAGGGACTTTTTTCATGCTACTTTTTGTTGGCCATTGATTTTTTTTTTTTTAAGGATACACCCCTAAGAACTTACAACTAAAGGAAATAATGTCAACAGTACAAAAGTTTCAGTTCTTCAATCGTTTCCATATGTTACCTTTACTAAATTGGCATCTTTCTACACTATTGATACCAGCTCACTCGATGACCTACATGAGCTGTCCTTTAATTGTATCGTTGATTTCAATAGTTCCTTCATTTAAAGGAGTGTTTTAGGGAGATATATTTTAAATATCTCTCCCTAAAAACATTCCTTAACTCTTCGTGAATCCAACCCAAATTTTTTAAATAAACAGACACCACGTGTTATCTTGTGAGGGGCACGATTAATCAAGGAAGATTTAAGTAGATAACCAACCAGGCTTCTCACAAACAACGGTTAAAGTTAGCCTAGTAATTAATTCGGTTGCATGTATTCTATTTATATAAAAAACTGTTTAAAATCCTGGAAAAAAATTGTAACAAAAATATTATTATTTTGCAATGTATATTGACCCTGACATACGACACAGAGTTACATTTTTTCTGAATTGAACTCCCAATGAAGAAAAAATATAATATTAGATTGAAAAGTAGTTAAATAATTAATTCTAAAGCAGCATGTCATGCAAACAATAATGAGTAAAAAAGGTAGACACGTGCTATACAATATTCAATGCATTGAAGCAAAGAAAGCATTATAATTATGACATAAAAAGTAGGGTACTTATATGTTTACTAGGTTCGAACTGTTTCAACTGACTTTTTTTTTTTAAAGGGTACATCCCTATAAGGATAAAAGGGAGGGAAAGCTAGTATATATGGTAGCTACGGGTGTCCATGTTACGCGTCCCATGCAGCATTCGCTGAGGTGTGAGACTGAGGGAACCGTGGAAAATCTCAGTCAGGACGGACACCTCTACTGTTTATCAATGGACCAAAGTGATTTCCAAAGCTTGGGGAACCACACACAATTTAAGTGCATCATTGCATTGGGTGGAAGGTGAGACGAATTTACTCCAGGGAGGGAGCAGTGTAATTTTTACTTGAAATGGTCACCCATCCAAGTACAAACCACGCTCGACGTAGCCTGACTTCGGTGATCTAACGAAAACCGGTCAATGCACGCTCGACCTTTAATTTAATACGATTAGGATTCTAGTATTTCTTTTACTGAGATTTTTGCAACATTGAAGCTAAAGCTGTTATAAATATAATCGTTGGGGGCAATTCACGGAAGAGTTATCCAGAAAATTATCCATCTTTCTCGCTAACCGTGGTTAGCACCAGCCTAATTCAATGACACTAAACGTGGTTTGTGAGAAATCTGGATAACTCTCTTCGTAAATTGCACCCATTAATAACATTCTGGAAAACTTTCGTGAATCGCCCCCATTATAGTATTATAAAGGATAAAGGAAGAAGTATAATAACTATTTGCTACAAATGAGAGGTAAGGGCGATAGGGAGAGACCGGAGAGAAAGTCAATATCTCGTAGAGCAATGCAAGCAGTCTGTGCATGCACAACACAATTAATTATTTAAAATATTTCAAACTACAGTGACAACTCTAGTATATTTTACTTCATTTTAGCGGGTGAAATTATATCCATTGAAATAATTGAATGACTGTATCGTGGCACCTTCCCACCTATGTAGAGTTATTATATAATGTAATTCACATTGCCTAAATAAAAGTTAAAATACCAGTAAACGTATATTATTATTAGACCATCTATCTGTCTTAAAAAATCATCACTAAATATTTAATTTTATTACTAATCAATGTATGTGTTGGCATCCAAAGTCGAATTCGGCCCAAGGCCGAAAAATATGCGCAGAATATATATTAGATTGGAATATCGCGGAATGCTCCAAACCGTCTAAAACCGAAATGAATTCAAATTTCAGCTGTGGGCCAAACAACGATGCTCCAAACTAGTTCTGGTCAAATCGAAATGCTCCAAAGCCGAAGTATAAGTCTCCATCTGCTTTGAAGCATTTAGATTTGACCAGAAATAGTTTGGAGCATCATGGTTTGGCCCAAAGCGGAAATTTGAATTCATTTCGGGTTTAGTCGAGGTCAAGCGTAGCGCAGTGCATTGACCGGTTCTCGTTAGATCACCGAAGTCAGGCTACGTCGAGCGTCATTAGTACTTGTATGGGTGACCGTTTCAAGTAAAAAATACGCTGCTCCCTCCCTGGGGTAAATTCATCTCGCTTTCCACCCAGTGCAGTGATGCATTTGTGTGTGGTTCCCCAGGCTTTGGACATCGCTTTGGTCCATTGAGAAAAAGTAGAGGTGTCCGTCCTGACTGAGGTTTTCCACGGTTCCCTCAGTCTCACCTCAGCGAATGCTGGGACGCGTAACAGGTCATGACCAACATCCGTTCCCTAGCTACCTTATCCCTACCCATTACCCCGCCGCGAGCTGTAAGCTCTTAGGGGTGTAGCCTTGTAAAAAAAAAAAAAAAAAAAATGTAAAAAAAAAAACATAACAAAATAGTATATCACTATATGATTACTGATACATTTGATAAGAATTCGTCATTACTTTCATTTAATCTTTACAAAACATTAAGAAACTAAGGCATTAGGAGCTAAATTAGAAGAATTAATTTACGTGTGAGAGTCTTGCAACGACGCATAATATAATTATGTAGGTAATTTTATCAAATTCGTTCCTGCGCACTACTTCAAACTTCAAACCGCACAATTGATAGGGGGAGGAGCTAGTGAACGTAGCGAATGAAACTCTGGAAAATGTTGGCTGTCCCGCCTCTAAAGTGCATGTATGCTATGCACGTACGTATGTACACTGCACACATGTACGTACTTAAAGAAATGCAAAGTATTTGACTTGTATCAATTTTATATAATCAATATAAAATGTCAACAATATTCCATATGTCCATATTGTGATTATTAAGTTGACAGTGTTAATTGGCACATATTGCTAATATATACACACATATATGAGTAAAACTTATTATACAGTGTGTAAATAATGCAACTTGTACACATGCCTCTTTTTTAATGTGCAATTAATATGCTCATTAAAAATTAAACTAATTAAAGAAACTATTATAATAACTATAAACACAGTGATGATAACTACTGTTGATCCGATTATATATATTTCTTATAACAAGTTAACAACAATAAAAATAAAATGAATAAACACAACAACAACAAACACAATCCAATATTTCATGACTAGACCATGTGCTCTATATATATATATGTACTTTGTATTTGGAATGAGTCCACTGAAATCAAATAAATAATTTGAATTTGGATTTTAGGCAAAGAAGAAAGAAAATCGGATTCGGTTATTTCCAAGAACGCGCTGCAGTACTGTACTATTTTAATTGTTGTATAATATATATTATATCAACTAGGTTATGATATGAAGTTGTTTGAAGAATGCATTTCTTTAAGAAACCTTCTGCTTAAATTAAAATTAACAACAAACACATAATTTTTTTATTTCAAGCAGGTAAAAGGTAAAATGTATACAAAAATTGTAATTTTTAATATAAAACAAAACTTTTAATTTATTAACGAGTTCATGATAAAATATAGTTCAACCATTATTTTTATTTACAGTATTTATTTATTCCCCCCCCCCCCCCCCAACGATGCCCAATTGGAGTGCCAGACTTTCGGCCACGGTGGGACCGCTTTAGCAAATGGAAAGTGTCACCGCAGTGACCATCAACTCCACCATGACCGAGCTTTGCACCCTCTCCCCCGTCCCCATGACCCGTCCGCGAGCGCCGTTCACTGTGGGGTCGGGCATTAGTGCTTTACCCACCCGTTCGATAAGCTCTCTCGACGGACCGCTGAATCACGGACACCAGCACCCACGAAACAGCGACCATCTCGAGAGACAGACAGGAGACTGAATAGTCCCCCACCCACAGTGAATACGCCACATAGCGCTCGCGCCCACCCTCCATCCACATTCACTTATTTCTCCGCCGACACGGACACTCCTGACTTGCGTCAAGTAAGCCGCCGTTCCATCGGCCCACCGCCGCCACCCAACGGGGTTCAGGTTTTAGGTGCACCGATAACCATCCCCCCAATGAGTGCAGCCACTGCAGCCTCCTCCTTCCCTCCAAAACCACCCTGATGGTAAGGTGGCCGATCCCGCAGACCTCCCCGCCACTAGGTGCAGCCGGCAAACTGATTATTAATTGTTATTATTGGGCGCGATTCACGAAGCAGTTAGCCAGGTTTCTAACCACGTTTAGCTTAACCACGTTTAACTAGGTAGTTTAACATGTAAAACAGGTATAGTTAAACGTGGTTTAGCTAAACGTGGTTAGAAACCTAGCTAACTGCTTCGTGAATTGCGCCCATTATTATTAATTATTATTATTTTAACTTTTTTAGCATTTACTACAGTCATGAATAGCTATTAAATAAGTTGCTGTGAGAAGACATAAGTAATATATGTATCAATTGATGAAGGCATACATGCATATTTACGTAGAAAAAAGAAAAACATTAATTTGCTGAACTTTTTTTTTTTTTAAGCGGTTTGCGCTCACTGCTATACCTGTATACTGCCATGACTCAAAACTTGTATACAAAAAGTAACAAAGGAGCTTATTCAATTACCTACCCTTCATGATGGGGATGACTCACTGTGATGTTGCCACACCTGCAAGATATCATATAAAAAGGAAAAAAAAAAAACTTCCTATGGCTTCCTTATTTGAATTTTCTAAATGTTTATTATCTTTTCATAACAAAAAATGTGCACGTATACTTGGCACACAAATCTGTTTTGTTATGTATATACATATGTATTAAAATACTTTATACAGACGGAAAAGTTCTCTAAAGATTGCTTTCAACACAAAGAATATAAAGTATATTTTTTATATATCATTGCTTTTTAATCTGTAGAAGCGGCTTTGTAAGTTTGTAAGACTCTTTCTACAATACAACATGGTTATTTTTATACACAACTTTAACCTATTGTAAATATGATCTCTTTACTTTTTGTCATTTTTTATTAAATAACACACAAATCACACAATGCAACAATTTTATTTTAGTATCAAGCGGAGAAAAGTACATCCGATGGCTATATAATGTAGTGTACAATGGATATTTAACGTATAATGCTCTCAACAGTATTAACATTAATTAGTTTTAAATGTTATTGTTGTTTTACTCTTTGCTAATCAGTTTAAAGGAAGCTTTTATACAGTGGTGCAGATCTTTAGTAAATGATATATTCGAATCTATTGTAAATTGCCCATGATATAGATGATAAAATAGAATAAAGTCAATAAAGTAACATGCATAAGACTAGACTTTTGTTTTTTTTTTCAATAATTAGATATCACAGCGTGAAAAATTGTGTTCCTTTTACAACACATTAGCGAGTAATTTCAATTAAGCGTGCATTTATAAATAAATGCACATATACATTATTACTGATGTCTGATGTATAATTAATTATTACAATAGGCTTTAATGTTTTTACCTTATGTAATATAATATAGATAAGGAAAAAATGTTTATTAAAAATGACTAAATGACTCATTTAGTCATTTTTAATGCGTTTTTTTTTTTTAATGACAAAAATGAAAATTGTAGTAAACTTATTTCATGAATTTTCAGGTACATTATATATATATATAAATATATATATATATATATATATATATATATATATATATATATATATATATATATATGTATATATATATATATATATATATAACAATTATGCAATATAGGGGGAGCGAGGAGTGGGAGGGATAATAATAAAAGTAATATTTTCTCTCTCGCATACAAAAAAATAACATTGTAATTGAAAATGTTCCTTGTACAATATATTATTTTCTTTAAGATCACTCAAAAGAAAAACTAACATAATAATAATAATATGTATTGTACAGTTGTGATCAAAAAGACTATATAGAATACTTAACGTGAAGGAGATTTATAATTACTAGTGTTAGAGTGTATTACCTCCAAAAAAGAGTCAATTTGCTCTTGAGGTCGCATGAAATCGCAACACTGTACGAGTCAGGAGACCCAGAGGTAAGAGATAGGGCCCCGAAAAGGGATGAATCGATCATCCACCTAACCGGTGCGTCAACTAGAAGTGTACCTATTATATATAATACAGTGTTCCAATTCATGCTACCTCGAGCTCGGCAAACGAACTCTTGAAAAGTTGAGACTACTCCATCACGTACTTACATGAAGTCACTCAGTCTATTTTTATTATAACTGTACATGTGTTATATGCTTGTTATTTTTCTGAAAAAAACAATTCATACAATGTATATTATGTATTATATATTTCTTTCGCGTTACTATATATATGCTAGCTGTATATATAATATATATATTTATATAAAGATATATTCGATTGCTTTCTACATTTTTATTCACTGAACGGGAATAAATGGGAAGCGGGTGCGGTAAATTGGCAAGCTAACTTTCCAGTTCAGCTTGTTTCTTCCATGATGCTAAGGTTATTCAAATATCAACGCTAAGGTTGGCATGGTTTGTGCGATCTGTGTGGGAAAATAATAACAAGGGGAAAAAATGAATATAAATATGAAGAGAGAAAAAAATTTATAATTAGAGAATATGAATAAAATTCAAATTTTCCTCGATCAAGAAATTATATATATATTATATACATCTGTATGTATATGATAATGTGATACATGCGTTATTATTTTTGATATTAATAAAACAATAAGTATAATTTTAATATTATATAATATATATATATATATATAATATGACTTTTTAAAATTTGAAATCAAAATTATTTATTAATTCTATATGCCTTCCCTATAATAATCACCCATATATATTATACTGTATATATAATATATATATGTGTCTTTTTCTAGCTACAATTAAGCATTACAATATTACTAATACTATACTAATACTTAGATTAAATGCTGAATATATTAAGCTTTTACAGCATGATTATCAGATGATTGAAACTGTCATATGAACACATAAATGCATGTACATTGTAATTAAATTTAATTAGTTTTCTTTTCTTTCGCTATTATTATTTTATAAGAAAGAAGCACAATTTTACATTATACTTTTGCGGCTGCTGGCATATTGTACTGGATATATCATGGATTTACCGCTATTTCGAACGTCGACCAGTCGATCATATATATCTCTTTGCACCCTACCACTACGTAGGTAGCTTCCTTTTAGAGACAATTCGCAATGACGTGTCTCCCTCATCGTCCCTCTCAAGCAGCAGTTGCCGCAGCAACGGTTAGGAATGCCGCAAGTTCGCCCACCCCTATTTCAGCTCTCACGTTGCGTTAACAACAGACAGGCAGATAATTATATATTATATAGATATGAACATTGATATAAAAGCTAAGCTGAATCGTTGGATTTAGTGTGGTGCTGTGAATACAACTGTATATTATTCACTTATCAAATTAACATAACGAAATGGTTTAGGAGAAAAATAATTTGAGATAAAGAGCAAAAAAGTAACGAAACTCATAATATTTATTATAATCTATAGCTTCTTCAGTCCTAATTAAAAGTGACATGCGTTAAATTTATTTAAATGTTGTGAAATGTTAATAAATTTGTCTTCTTTAAAAGCAGCTTTGCTTGAATGTAATATTGATACCATAATGTTCTTACAATAAAATGGATCATAATGTTAATTCAATACTAAAAATTTAATGCATGAGAACATCATAGAAGTTAAATTGGAGTTAACATTATTCAAAAATACTAAATGGTATCTTCTTTCATTTAATGTAAAGTGATAAACTATACTAATATAAAAATAATTATTATTATTATTATTTTTTTTTGTACTTTTTTGTACTTGTACTTTTTTTTAAGTTTTTTTTTTTTTTTCATTATAGTTAATTTTCCCTCCTTAGTTTCTGCAGAAAATAATATAAAAAAGAAAATATATAATATATATGATAATGAATTGCACATTGCAGTATTTTATTTATTTATTTTTTTAAGAAGAAACGGAAAAAAATCAAACTCAAAAATATTTTTAATTGTGTTATTCTTATAAAATTTACTCTTCATACTTTTAAGCAAAATATTTAAGAAAAATTGTTATGAACATTTTGTTTCGTTTGTATTAGAAGCAAAAATTTACCATTTTTGAAGTCTCTTTTTTCATAAATATAATTTATAAAATCGCAGATTTCAAAAATCCTCCTTTTGAATGTAAGATTAGAATATATACGATACTTGCATACAGTGTCTTATTCTGAAAATAAAAATGTGAGCTTATAAAAACCCTTTAACTGAAGAAATAAATTGACGAAACACAATGATGAAAATTAAAAAAAAAAAAAACGATATATAATATATATATATATATATATATATATATATATATATATATATATTATATATATATATATATATATATATATATATATATATATATATATATATATATATATATATATAATATGACCTGCTTCAGAGCGTTAAAACTTTTAAAATGTCTTGCAACAGCATCAACTTAATGATCCAACTGGTAAATTCACTATAATAATGTGACTGTTTCCAAAGCTATTCTACGTTCAAAGACCTTTGAAGTTCAAAGGTTTGTCTCACGAATATCAAACGACTACCGCATATATCACGCAGATATTAATAAGTCATTATTAACTATCACTCATCTTTATGTGTCATGGAAATATCAAACCCGGTCGCTATAATGTAGTTGATAAAAGTGTTGCATTATGTTGCATGGGTTTCTATAACTATATCAGAATTCTGTTGTTGACTTTTTTTCTCAGAATCCTACAGAGTTATTCATTTGTAGGAAAATTTTTGATGCAGATAAAAAGTGATCAATGTGATCATATTAAAAACAAAAAATTAGCCCTTTTGGAAAAAAAAAAAAAAAAAAAAAAAAGTGAATCAAGTTAAAACTATTTCTTCAATATTGGTGTTTTGACTTAGTTTATGTAATGTCTTTTTGACAATTACAAAAAAAAAAAAAAAAAAAAAGTTTATAAGTATTGTACATTAAATTGAAGAGTTCAATTTTTTTTTTTGTTTTTTTAATTTTCAATGTCAAAGAATAAAGTAACTAAGTCAATTAAGTACCACTTAAATATTAACACCATCAAACTCAGGTTTATTTTCTCTATCTGTGGTGAAATTTTCATTGATTGCATTTACCGTTTAGTTCCCCCAAACAGTAAACATACAGAACAAAACATAGCTTGGTGAGAATAACATACAAAGCGTAATAACCCCACTTAAGTGGTAGTTATCCTGTAATATTAACATCATTTATTAGCAGAGACAGTTAGCTAACGTCAACACGACTGCTCAGACACAAAGTGCAGCTTTACTGCTCTGTAATTCTTTATCAGTCGTTTATACACGAGCAGCAAGCATATTCCATTTTGATACATATATTTATTATTTTCTCACAAAATATTATTTTTGTCTAATAGGCCTGTAAAACCTCATCATTAATGTTCAAACCAGTGCGACCTGGTTGACACTTCTAAAAAGTTTCAAGTACACAACATTAAAAAAAAAATCGCTGATAGGAACAATATATTTTTTTAATATTTTTATGTAATATTTTTTACTTATAGCGCCTGGAGATTATTTCTATATATAAACTTAATTAACTCTCTTTTCAATTTTTTCACCTATTGTTGAGTAACATGCTAGAGCTCCATAATTAAAATTTATCTGCATGATGCATTAGATAAGAAATGCGCTTAAATTTTTGCCTCACTGATTTTTCGATTTTTGGTTGTTGGTATACATCCACACTCCGCACATTCGTATATATGTATGATATGAAATATGAGCCATCTCAGAATGGAGGGAGATTTCCCTCATCATTCTCCCACCTTCTTCTCGTAGATCTATTCTTGCGAACTTATGACCATATGAACTTATGACTCCATCGGCCATCTTACTCTGCATAATTTTATTGATCAGTAAATTCAAATTTTATTTCGATACTATAATATAAACTGTACAGCATGCATGGTTGTTACATAAATTTCATAACATACCTTTCTAAATACTATTAACTTAAGTGTATTATTTTAAACAAATTTATAACCAAATGACCATATTTTTTATGACATTATTTTTATGAACAAGTTACGTAATAATTATCATCACATACTTTTTATATTATTTTATTGCATATAGTTTTGATTACATTATAAGCCAAGTATGATTGCTTTAGAAAAAGTGAATTTAGTTAATTAGAGCATGTATGCATGTAATAACTGTGTGCGTATAGGTTATATAGTAATAAAGATTATAAAAAAAAATATAATCCGATAATAATCAAGTCAGCAGGATAATAATATTGTGTGAAACCATTCAAGTTCCAGAAATAATTATTATAAATATTATATGTATTTTAATAAATTTATGCGACGACAACAGACAGGGAGAAGCTGCATGGTGCATGCGTCGATCTTTGCGGTGTAGATGTTGTAGAAAATCAATGTTCGCGTGTAATAAAGGTACTTTATGAATGACATCAAAGCGAACGTGTAAAACAACTTATTTTATTGTATTTTAGAATGATGTGCAAATTGAAATCATTCATGTGGTGCAATGGAAGTATAAATGCGGATAAAAACATGCAGCTACAAATAGACTGAATGACAAGATTTCCTTTGACTCGATCCGACAGTCAAGTTCAACAGTCGCATTGGATTGCATGAACTGCAATTTCAAAATTGAAGTGAATTAAATTCAAATATCAGAATAAATATTATATTGTTTTTAATGCTATCATCATACGACATACATTAAGCACATTAATTAAGCTACTTAGTTTAATCGTTAATTGTTGTTGTTTTTTTGCAAATAAATTACCAGAAAATAGAGTATTGTCCTCAATTTTTTTATTGCAGAAATGGATAGAGGGTGCAAAGTTATGCTACCCTGATTTTTTTCAGATTTTTTAGAGCCCGGAAACTATTTTTAAAAAATTATTGAAAGTCCTTTCCGTGACGTCACGAGACGCCGCTCCTTAAGAAAAAGATAGGACTTGCCGCCGCGTGACGTCACAAAAAGGACTTTCAATAATTTTTTAAAAATAGTTCCAGGTCTCAAAAAAATCTGAAAAAAATCAGGGTAGCATAACTTTGCACCCTCTATCCATTTATGCAATAAAAAAAACTTGAGGACGATACTCCATTGTTTGGTTTCATTACATTTGCTATTATTTGCAGTAAATTCGAAATATTTATGAAATAATTGTCATTAATGATGAATGGTAAATAATTAGGATATGTTGTTTTGCATATTATATTATAGTGTATAATATAATATATGCTCATCTGACGTGATCATTGTTGTCTTGTACAACCTATACGTTTAAAATAAAATTATTTTTACATTATTATTTCACCATCTGTACAGGGAACATAAGGAAAACCTCTAATTCTCATTTGATTTTCTGCTTTCGAACATATATATAATATTTATGTACTTATAAATAAAGTTTTTCGTGAGTGATAACTTTAAAAAAACAAAGTTGTAAGAACTTAACACAAATTTAAAATAGAGATGTACGAACGATGTGAAACACTGTCTGTTTTTCAATTAAAAATTATCACTGTTGGCATCAATACAAAACTTTGTCGATAATAATGTAAATGGACAGCAAACTTAGCTTGACATTGTGGACAATATATATGTATGCATAATGTATTCAGTTCTTTCATGAAGAATACTATAAAGTCTGTCAATTTTTTTGTGTTTAAGTTTAATAACCCGTTTTAGAATAACAACAAGTAATTTATTTAGAGTTAATTTATGATGATTATCTATAAATATAAAGTTTTTTATTATTATTATTGTTATTATTATAATAATAATTTGTAAAATTTGAATTTGGGAATTGAAATCAATAATTTTGTTATACGCGTAACTCGCATTTCAAGGAAGAATGTTAAGAGCTTCAATTGTTATGAACAATATTTTATTATATGTCCAGTACGTCCACTCATGAGGGTAAGAAAGTTGTTTTTAAATG
Source organism: Siphlonurus alternatus (assembly GCA_949825025.1). Classification (NCBI taxonomy): domain Eukaryota; kingdom Metazoa; phylum Arthropoda; class Insecta; order Ephemeroptera; family Siphlonuridae; genus Siphlonurus; species Siphlonurus alternatus. The sequence continues at coordinate 35,284,165 of OX463788.1, forward strand.
CACTTTAGCACTTAGAATAGTATTCTGGAATCATTGTGATTCTCTTGCTTGATTTGATGAATTTAAGTTGAAATTTTACTTTGATCTTTACAAAAACAAAACCAATTATAATTACATTTTAAATTTTTAAATTCTGTGTATGCCTGTATTCACTGAGAGAAGATTAATATTAGTTTTGACTTATCTTGTCCAAAAATACAACTAGCAATTAAGATTATTCATAAGATGGGAATTGCAAATAATATGAAACTTGCAGGGTTAGTACTTCGTCTTCATTGGGCCAAATATATTAATTATAGTTTTTATAATTATTTATTATATTTAATATAAATTATAATTATATCCGTCAATTACAGTCTGTCACAGCGTGCTATGTCTATTAGAAGAAAGTAAGAGAAGGAAGAGAGAGGTGGGGGGGGGAGGGGGGACAGAAAAACTTAAAGTTTGGTACTTTGATTTATTTAGAAATAATACAACGTTAATCTCTTTACTATCTTATAAAGCATATAATATACATAATATAACGTATAAAATGTTTTATAAAATATATAAAATAGAACTTAAAATCTTCAATACACGAAAGTCTTATTTCAAATTTAACCCTCATGTGTTTGTATCGTATTTATAATCCAGTCTATTCATAAAACGTAGACTAATTTAAGTGATGAGAGATTACAAAAAGACTTATTGTGTACTTTTACCCCTATTTGATCCTAAAGAATATTGTATATGCGCGTGTGTAATAATTTTTTTTATCATTCTAATATATTATAATCTTTCAAAGAATTAACAATTGTATCGGATGATGACGCTGATTGGAACTTTTTGGAAAAGCATGCACCGTACACCCACCAATCTAGTAGTAAAATTATATATATATATATATATATATATATATATATATATATATATATATATATATATATATATATATATATATATATATATATATATATATATATATATATATATATATATATATATCATAGAACCCTTACTACTATTTGGTATATTTAAAAGAAGCAATATATGCGAGTTAGGACTAGGTAGTTTGTAGCTTCCCCTCTCTTGCACCCCTAATATTAAATTAGCATGTGGTATGTACATGCAAGAGCAGTGGTGGCAAAACACGTACGCGTTGTGCCAACCCTGCGCATGCACACCGTGCAACAGAACAAACAAGAACAACAGACACGGGTACACGCCCGTAGTGCTGCAGGTAGTGGAGCTCCAATTACTCGTTAATCCCCCTTGAGATCAGTGTGGAAGAGAAAGCAAGAATAAGGGAGGAAGGGAGATAAGGTGTATAATATATAGGGGAAATAGGAGTTAGTGCAACAGCCAGCAGTCATCCAGGTGGACATTCATACTTCATATCCCCTCCTCCCCCTACCTTCGTTCCTCCCCATCATGTACTCTCACAACACGTACCATATCCAAGTTAACATCAAAAGCCAAAATTCTCTCTCTCCCCCATCTATTAATTGTTATTTTTATTAAACACTTATTAAAAGCGGAAGTAAACAAGATATGTAACATGAAAAAAAGGTTTATATACGAAAGTCTCCTCAACGTGACAAGTTGACATTAATTTATGCATGTGTTAGCACCCAAAGCCGAATTCGAACAACGTTAAAAAAATTAACCAAAATTGGTTTTTGACTATGCACAAACGGAAATGAACAGATGTGTCTGCTTTTGTTGTTTTAAATTTGATCAAAATGCTATATATAGTTCTGGTATTGTATTAAATAATAAATTATATATTAATTCCCCTTATGGGCATTGAATTAGATCATATAAGCGATGCTTTTTAAAATAATTGTTCTAAAAATAAAGTATAATAATTATAAAAAAAATAGTACTCTTTTTGAGGATTTATACTTTCTTACTTTTCCCGCTCCTCCTCCTCCTCCGTTACAGCTCGCGGCGGGGTAATGGGGGGCAGGGATAAGGTAAGGAAAAGATGGCGGCCATGGCCTGTTACGCGTCCCGGCATTCGCTGAAGTGAGACTGAGGGAACCGTGGAAAACCTCAGTCAGGACGGACACCTCATCTACTTTTTCTCAATTAGACCAAAGTGATTTCCAAAGTCTGGGGAACCACACAAAAGTGCATCACTGCACTGCGTGAAAAGTGAGACGAATTTACCCCAGGGAGGAAGCAGCGTAATTTTTACTTGAAACGGTCACCTATTCAAGTACTAACCACGCTCGACGTAGCCTGACTTCGGTGATCTAACAAGAATTGGTCATTGCACTGCGCCACGCTCGACCGCATATTCGAAGTATAATAGCAATTTTAAAAATTCACACGAACCTACACTGTGGTGTAAGGTTTCAAAATTAAAAAGATAACCCTGTTCAATTTCATGTTAATTATTCCTGCATGGTACAAGACGAAAAAAAAAATGATCAAATTTTATTAATATAAGTGTAAATAAATACATGTCGTTATAAGGTCTTGTATAACACTATTTCTAATATTTAATAAAATAAAACAATCAATTTTGGATGTTTGCAATGTTATAGAAGTGTAACAATATAGAAGATGTTGAATTCAATGATTCGACCTCAGATTTTAGTACGGCTAAATATAAGTTAACAAATTGATTTTTTTTTCTTCATGCAACACTGCATGCAACACTGCATGCAAATAAAATAAATACATATATGTAACAAATAATTTATTTACTCTCACAGCCTCACAGCGACACCTGTCTCGTGAATGCCTTTTCTCTATTTGTTTTCATTGATTTTATGTTATAATCATTATATGCATTATATTACTATAAATAATAATAATAATAATAGTTGTTTGTCCCTCTGCCTATTTGTAATTTGGAGTCGAACCACAGACTCGAGCTAGCGATTTCCATTACTGCCCACTCCATCAGTTTAATTTTAGTCATACAAATCCAATCGCGGGTCATCGCGGTTCAACGACTGTATACAATAAATAGTTCTTGGCTGCGGTTGTGTTTATAATGATAACGCAACTGCAGGGCTGAAAAAGTAACACTGGAACGTTATACGTCTGAATTTAATTGTTTGTTTGAATTGCGTCACTCAGCAACGGGCCCGATTGGCTGTAGGTAATGTATCATTTTCATTTTTCAATGTCAATGCAGTGGCGACAACGTGTAAAGAAATCAAAAAGAAAAGAAAGAATCGGAAGAGAAGAGGAGCTGAGCTATGAACAGTTGAGCTATTAATGTTAAACTTTTTATTAAGTAAAGTGTACATTGTATGCTTCGATCTTCCTAATTCAGTACGAGATTCATGCATCCTTATTCCCAGGTAACTATACATACACTGTATGCGGTACACTTTATTTACAGTTAATTTTCTCCCTTCAGTGGGTTCGACTTGGTATTATTAATTAACATCGTCTAAAATAGCCGTATTTAAAATTTAAATGTTTAAATGGATTGTAACATTGTAACAGTATATAGACGAACTTAGTTACTTTTTCAAATCTCCCCCCCCCCTCTCCTTTCCGTTAAAAGATAGAGCAGGGAAAAAAATACAAAAACAATCAAAACCACAATAGGCATACTTCATTATGTTATAACGTACGTAACAAATTCAAAATTACATTTCCCAACAATTTATTACGAAGTATTGCCTCCATACTATTTTTGAATATATGAACCGCGTTTGAACATGTTTTTAAGTAATTTATTTACAATACGTTTTTGATGTATTGTTTTGCATCTGGCCGTTTTTAATGCAAATATAATAATATGATCACATTGAAGAAGCTCCTTATTTGTAATAAGAATACTACCTGCAATGCTTACGTGCTGAAGAAGTTGCATAATGTTCATCTTTTGCAGGGGTAAAAGAATTTCACTTTATAAGCTTACATAATCTGATTAAAAAAGTAAATCCTCAAAATAAATGTTGATGGAAATAACTATAAAAATTCTCACATATTTATATAAATTCGTCCTTTTACTTGACATAAATTAAAATTACAGTCGTCGCCTCGGAAAAGTTCCCTTTGCCTTGTTAATCACCAAGGAGTATGGTGATTAACAAAAAGGCTGCAAGTGGGAAATTTTCCAAGGCGACGATTGTACATGCAATTAACCAATTAACAGTTCAGATTTTACTAACAGTTAATCTTTACTTATTTATGTATTTCGGTCAATCTTTGTGCCTGGTGTGCTTCAAAATGTCCGCTGTAATAACTAATAAGCCATTATTCCCGCTTATATACTGTATATATATATATTCATTCAAGCATTCCTCCTACTAAATAATTAGTTGGCATATAAATATTAAGCCATAACTCATAACATTTTATATTGGATAATATTCACAATATATTTTTCCTTGCTTTAAAGTTTATTTATTTATTTTTTTTTCTTTCGATCGTTTATCAATTTTTTTAAAACAATATATCATTTAAATATATTATATTTTATTATGTAAAGAATTTTTAGATTAATAACTTATATATATATATATATATATATATATATATATATATATATATATATTATATAATACCCCAGTAAGATAATTATTTTACACTCATTATGATACCTCGCTTGCAATTTTTTTTTCAAACATATATATTATATATATATACAGTATATACTTATTATCAATAGCGTACACGTCTTTATGTAAATGCAGTGCAAGGCATGGTATAATTACAAAATAATATAATTTTATAATTGTACAAAAATGTGTTACTTGATTCACTTTGATTGGAGTTAAAGAAATAAAAGAAAAGTAAAGTAAATTAAGCTTGATTGCATGGTCTCTCTCTCTCTCTCTCTCTCTCTCTCTCTCTCTCTCTCTCTCTCTCTCTCTCTCTCGCCATTCATGCAAAAAAAAAAAAAAAAAAAAAAACGTGCAAAGTAAATACTTAACAATATAATGTAATAGATTCCAGCTGAAAAGAACAAAAAATATAATAAAATGATTAATAATAATAATAACAATTTATTTCGAACAAATTTGGTTGTACAGGACAACATATATCACGTCAAATAAAATAATATACCTACACTAAAACATGCAACCACACAATAACAAAATGAGATCAATAAAAAAAAATATATCGCCAAACATTCATTTTACATAATTAAGTTAGATATTGGAGACAATTTTCCAGAAATTTCTTTGCAAAAAACTTTTTTTTAGAGTAAAATTCAATTACTATTAACAATTGTTTTAATTTGGATTTAAAAAGTGAGTTACTGACAATATTTTTTAAACAGCTGGGAAGAAAATCATATATTTTAGCACATTGATGATATGGATTCTTATCAGCAAAAACAGAGTTATGTTTGCCCATAAGAATATTATCTTCATTTCTGGTATTATGATCATGAAGCAAATTATTTATTGGGAATAATTCTGGATGTTTTCTTTTGAACATTGCGCAAGCCATAATGTACATACTTGGTAATGTAAGAATTTTATTTATTTTAAAATGAGAGACACAGGAATCCCTTTTTTTAAATCTTAACATAGTTCTCAAAGCTCTTTTTTGTAAAATAAATAGTTTATCAATTAATTTATAAGATGAACCATAAAAAATTAGCCCATAGGCTAAATGGGAGTACACATAAGCATAATATATTGATATAAGGGACTCATGTGATACAAAGTCTCTTATTGAGTATAATACAAAATACATCATTCATTAATGAATATATACAGTACTGTATTATAACATATATTTCAATGTGAGCTATAATATATAATGTTATAAATAACTTCACTCTTGTTGTCGCAAAGACAACAATGTCAAGTCCATTACACGATTATACGATTTGAAATAATTAATAATAATTGCTGAACGAGTTGCGAATATAATGCGCGCATTTGTTTTGTCTCAACGTTGTAACCACTTGTTGTTTTTATCATTTATTGCATTCAGCAATTGAGATGCGAATTATTATTACCTTCAATCTTGGATTAAAAAAATGGCAACATTTTATTTCATTGGTTGAATTTTTGCTTCTAAAAAATCTGCCTCATACCATACCGATGTCAAGTGGGTTGTTAAAGAATTAATATTTTTTGGGGGGCTAAAATATTGTGCTATTTTTAATTTTTTCAAGTATAACTATTAACTCCTTTGAATTATTTTATAGTATATATTATAATAATATTTTAGAAACACTTTGAAAAAAAAATGTAAACATATACATTTTGTCATGTTGTATACAGTGCCACGTGCATTGTATCTAAGCTTTTATTTAACTGTATATATATATATATGCACGTTGGCCATACAAATTAATAATATATTTCATCTTTTTTTTTTAAGTTTGTTGTAAAAGTAAATGTTCTTTCATAGAATATATTACATATGATAATATTTGTTATTAATTTACGGAATACTTGTGTATTCTTGGCCATATATCAAAATAATATTTTAAAGGAATATTTGACTTACCTAAACCAGGGGTTACGAGAGGTAATGCCTCACTAGGCTGTATTGCGGTTCGAAGACTGCACATCATCTGTAAACTTTTCTAGGAAATTGTAGACTTAATGGAATGCCTATAAAATTTGGCATTACATTGGCGTCACCTAGTGATAGTAAAGTAGCGCCTGGCGCCATTGCTGCGGGGGACCAATCGGTGCGGGGAGTGTTTCTCTCGTACTACTCATGCGCCTCCGTCTCTCTTTGTCTCTCTGGCTCCCCCAGCTTACCCTACTGGGTGGTTTTGAGGGATGGGGCGGGGCAGTAGCCTTCATCGGCTTGGAAACAATGCGGACACTCACATCTCTCGTCGCCGCTAGTGTCCTTGCAAGTATCTGCTGATGGATAGGCGACACGACCCTGTTGCTTCTACCATCACGAATTTACCACACAATAAAGAAATATGAGACAAAGAAATATATTTTACAACTTTTTTTTCCTCCTATAATGCTCCCTTTATTCTCATCAGCTATAGCTTTTGAAAACATTGTTTTAATATTATAAAAATATTTTTTTTTTATACATTCATATTATTATGATTTATTTAATTAATCCTTTCATAATAACAATAATAATATATATTATGTTTTATTGAGTATAGCAATAGACAAAATACAAATTTAATATTGCCATAGTCAAATTAAGAAAAAACTTCTTAAGAGGATACAGAGGAAAAGGCAAAGTCCATATAATAAGTCCTGCGGCCATATGCACCCCAAATAAAGAAGAGACGTACAACTTATAAAAGTTGTACTAAATTACATAATTATCATAATAACGAATTATATACAACATACAAAATGACCTGTAGATAAAGATTTAATTTTATAGTTTTGTAATATTTGCCTGATGCATGAGGGAAAAATGAATTATTATAAAAATGAGAATTGCATCTCGACAAAACATATTCAATTTTGTCTCCTGTACCGCCTGTACGTAAGTCCACATGTCAACATTACAATTTAGACATTATGGAATTGTATTACTTCAGTCCATGCGATTAAGGACATCATCAATTAAATGGAATATTACATAATTTATTCCTTTCAACATTACCAAATTTATAGTTAACACCATTTTTGAGAAATAATATGAATCCTTACCCAACATGATCTTAATAGTAGCAATAGTAGCTCTACTTTGCACTCTCTGGATCTTGCTTACATTTGTTACAGTATATAACAGGATGCCATGCAGCCCTGATGCAGAAGTGTACCATATATTATATAAATAACTTTGGCCTAATCAATGTCTGAATGTCAAATGGGCTGTCCTGAGTGATTTGCATCTAGAACCAGAGAGAGACCTTGACAACATTCCAAGCAATTTATAAGCTTTACAGGTTATAACTATATCAGTATGCGTGTTCCACTTCAAATCATCCGTTATAGTTATTCCCAAAAGTTTTGTCTCGGTTTTATAAGGTGGAAGTGCCGTGTAACATCTCACCCTCAATATCATAGCGCGCGCTAATAGGATTGAACAATTGGAGAATGAGACCGAGTAAAAGGCGCAAAAGGTACTTTTATTGGCATTAAGTGTAATTTTATTGTTTATACACCACCTATTTATAGCAATGAGAAGCTTCAACATTGACGACACAATTCTCTCAGCCAATGAAAATCTAGCGCGCGAACTGCGCGCGACGACATGTTCTATCAAGCTTCCTATCCTTTAACCCAGCGGTACCTGGTTTTTAATTTTTTCCGACGGTTCTTATATATGAAGGGCAAGATTAATAATTCATATGAGCCACGGGAAAGATCACTTTACACGACATAAAAAATATTCGAGATTTTGTGCAACTAGAATTTAAATGAAAAAATAAATAAGATTTTTCTCCTAACAAACCTTACGGAGCGATGTCAGAATGCGGCGCTGCGGCATTTTTACGTTAAAGCTAGTCATTAAGTCATTTTGTAACTCTTCAACATCTGATGGATCACAAAAAGCTCTATACAGAATGCTGTCATCAGCATATTGATACATGTGTGATAACACAGACTTGGCACACTTGGGGAAGATCAAGCATATAGATTGAAAACAATAATGGTCCAATAACAGTTCCTTGATAAACACCTAATGTTACGCTTGTTACGCTTACTGTGGACTTAAAGGGGCAATATGACGTCATAATTGTGTAGGCAAAATATTGTCAGCGGCATAGCAGATACGTGTTAAAGTTGGTCTCGAAATTAATTTCTCCTGACTATTCGCATAGTTTTTCGTAGAATTTTCTTTCATAAATGGTGACAAGAAGAACCAATGCTAGTGAAAAAAAAATATTTGGCGACCAAAACCGTTATGAGAACAGAGGTGTTGTGAGTTACGTTAACACGCACAGCATAGGATTTTAGGATTTTCTGCCTACATCCCGAAGATCTTCGGGCGTCTCCGTCAGTCTCCGAGCTACCCAAAATGTAAACATGAAATTCCTCTATAGCTATATAAGAGCTTTCCCATGGAGAGCCAATTAAACTAAAAACTTAATTAAAGAAAATCGACTTGAATAATATTGTCTTGAAATTTTTCCATGACTTTTAGGTACTATATAAAATCTGTCTCAATTTTTTTTTAAGAATTTCTGTGAATTTGCTAATTAAGATTTACATTTTTTTTTTGTTTTTTTTTTACAAGGATACACCCCTAAGAGCTTACAGCTCGCGGCGGGGTAATGGGTATAGGGATAAGGTAGGGAACGGATGATGACCACGGCCTGGTTACGCGTTCCAGCATTCGCTAAAGTGAGACTGCATGAGGGAACCGTGGAAAACCTCAGTCAGGACGGACACCTTTACTTTTTCTCAATGGACCACAGCGATGATGTCCAAAGCCTGGGGAACCACACACAAGTGCATCACTGCACTGGGTGGAAAGCGAGACGAATTTACCCCAGTGAGGGAGCATTGCAGCGTAATTTTTACTTGAAACGGTCACCCACATCCAAGTACAAACCACTCTCGACGTAGCCTGACTTCGCCGCGGTGATCTAACGAGAACCGGCCCATGCACTGCGCCACGCTCGAAGCAAATGGTGCTAAAAAATCAGCTGATTCACGTTAAGATACCCTTTAACTGCATGACCCCGAACTTTATAACTCCATAATTTTGATACAAGTCTATTATGATCGAGGTACAGTGTCAAATGCCTTAGACCAGTCAAGATTTATGACCATGCAACTTGTTTTACATCACGCTGATCAAGCATGCAGAAATAACGACCATTCATCCGAAACATGAGTCAACATGGAAACACAAGAAATTTTTGGAATAAAACCATGCTGATATTTATTTAACAGGTTAATATTAAAATGGTCCATAAGAGAATGTGCAACCATTTTCTCCAAAACCTTATACTAAGCAAAGATGTAATAAAAGATATGGATCTATAGTTCACTTAACAATAATACAGCCCTTGTCAAAAAATGAGTCTAGTAGTCAAGTGATTGACTACTAGTTCCCTGCTCAAAAATCTTGAGCCAAGATCTTGTAAGATCTTGGCAGATCTTGGCAAGATTATGCTGATGATAATCTTGCAAGATCTTGCAAGATCTTTCCCAAGATCTTGCACAAGATCTTGCAAGATCTTGCAAGATCTTAGGTAAGATCTTGAGCAAGACATATCACAATATCTTGAGCAATTGTTATCTTGCTTAAGATCTTGCAAGATCTTGTGCAAGATCTTGGGAAAGATCTTGCAAGATCTTGCAAGATAATATTTGCTCAAGATCTTGTGATATTATCTTGCTCAAGATAATATTTGCTCAAGATCTTGTAACAGCATCTTGCTCAAGATCTTGCAAGATCTTGCAAGATCTTGTGCAAGATCTTGGGAAAGATCTTGCAAGATCTTGCAAGATAATATTTGCTCAAGATCTTGTGATATTATCTTGCTCAAGATAATATTTGCTCAAGATCTTGTGACAGCATCTTGCTCAAGAACTTGCAAGATCTTGCAAGATCTTGAGCAAGATCTTGGGAAAGATCTTGCAAGATCTTGCAAGATAATATTTGCTCAAGATCTTGTGATATTATCTTGCGCAAGATAATATTTGCTCAAGATCTTGTGATAGTATCTTGCTCAAGATCTTGCATTATCTTGTCAAGATAATATTTGCTCAAGATCAAAATAATTGCGCAAGATCTTGTGCAATGCTGTCGGTTGGTTTAAATCCGTTGAAAGGCAGCCATGTTGGGTCAGTAATGTAGCGGCAATTCCAAGTAGCAATCTCCGAGTCACATAGCCAACATGACGTCTGAAAAAAAAACAAAAACAAACAAAGTTAGTATTCTGTTAGTTGCAGCTAGTTTTCGTTAAATAAGGAAGTCTCACGATGCATGGTTTCATTTCTGTATGGATATGTTCATCATTTTGCTTCCTTCCACCTCTCCGTTCAATAATTCTTTTACTCCGCGGGCCATGCTATGTATTTTCTCCTTCAGCTAGGCTCGGTGGAACCTGGGGGTCAAAAACAAAGAAATTCGTCAATAAAATTAGGCACAAATCTAGAAAGTTCTTGTTCAAGACATTTCCTATAGAAATTTAGCAAATCTTGCACAAGATCTTGCAAGATTTTGATCAATTTATCATACATTGCAGTATTTTATACATACCTTTTTCAAAATATCACAAACAAAACCCTGCAATGCAATTAATCTCTATGACATGTTGCTTTATGCATACAACAAGCAGCAGGTTGTCCTCAGTATATTCATCATATTCCAGGTTTGCAAGCAGTTGCAAGGCAAACAGGAAGCAGGTCCGGCCATCCGAATTTCATGAAAAAACATAAAATACTCTATGAGCTTAACAATATATTAAACAAAAACAACTAAACATAAGTTTAAGCTTACCTGGAACTGTGTATAAAGTACTAAATTAGCACAAATGAACACAAAATCTTCATGTTTCTTCTTCAGCTCTTACGTTCACCAACCGTCCATTTTCAGTTTCAACACATGTTATAAAAACGCGTATCGCATTGCATTTGTTTCCCAACGTTTTCTAGCGCGCCGTCGCGCGCAATTTTGAAAACGAATAAAAATGCACCGATCAAGCTGAAAACTTGTATCCAGAGGTTAATTGGCAAGCTGAATTTAATGATGACTATTAAATTAACCCTGAATAATTATTGGGGGTGCTGTTACCCTTATTTAAAAAAAAAATGAATATTGCGATTTTGAATAGAAAAAAAATCTGCAAACGGGTGCGATCGATCGGCAAAAAAATTATATGACCATGGGGAGGTTTTCACCCTTACTAAAATCTTGCGTAAGAAATTACTTCTTGAACAAGATTGCCATTTTAAACAAGAAAAATCTTGCCATAACTATGAAAAGAAGTGTAAAGTTTTTTCTTGCTCGAGTCTATTACTTGTCCAAGATGTAAATTTTGGGTACAAGATGGTAGTTAATCTTGGGTAAGAAATGATTTTTTGGCCAAGATTGCCATCTTACGCTAGATGGTAACTTACCCAAGAAAAAATCTTGCGATAACTATGAAAAAAAGCGTAAGATTTTTTCTTGCTCGAGTCTATTACTTGCTTAAGATTGAAATCTTGGGTATAAGAAATGATTTCGTGCACAAGATTGCGATCTTACGCAAGACGGTAATACCGAAGAAAAAATCTTGCGATAACTTTGAAAACAAGCGTAAGATTTTTTCTTGCTTGAGTCCATTACTGGCCCAAGATGGATCTCTTGGGTAAGAAATGATTTCTTGGCCAAGATTGCCATCTTACGAAAGACGGTAACTTACCCAAGAAAAAATCTTGCGATAACTATGAAAACAAGCGTAAGATTTTTTCTTGTTCGTGTCTATTACTTGCCCAAGATGGAAATCTTGGGTAAGAAATGATTTCTTGCACAAGATTGCCATCTTACGCAAGACGGTAATTTTTACCCAAGAAAAAATCTTGAGAAAATTTTGAACAAGCAAGCAAGATTTTTTCTTGCGTAAGTCTATTACCTGCCCAAGATGAATCTCTTTGGTAAGAAATGATTTCTTGGCCAAGATTGCCATCTTACGCAAGACGGTAACTTACCCAAGAAAAAAATCTTGCGTTAACTATGAAAACAAGCCTAAGATTTTTTCTTGCTCGAGTCTATTACTTGCCCAAGATGGAAATCTTGGGTAAGAAATGATTTCGTGCACAAGATTGCCATCTTGCACAAGACAGTAACTTACCCAAGAAAATATCTTGCGATAACTATGAAAACAAGCGTAAGATTTGTTCTTGCACGAGTCTATTAATTGCCCAAGATGGATTTCTTGGGTACAAGATGGAAATCTTGGGTAAGAAATGATTTTCGGCCAAGATTGCCATCTTACGCAAGACGGTAACTTACCCAAAAAAAAATCTTGAGATAACTATGAAAACAAGCGTAAGATTTTTTCTTGTTCGTGTCTATTACTTGCCCAAGATGGAAATCTTGGGTAAGAAATGATTTTTTGCACAAGATTGCCATCTTACGCAAGACGGTAACTTACCCAAGAAAAAATCTTGAGAAAATTTTGATCACGCGAGCAAGATTTTTTCTTGCTTAAGTCTAATACTTGCCCAAGATGGAAATCTTGGGTAAGAAATGATTTCTTGGCCAAGATTGCCATCTTACGCAAGACGGTAACTTACCCAAGAAAAAATCTTGCGTTAACTATGAAAACAAGCGTAAGATTTTTTCTTGTTCGTGTCTATTATTTGCCCAAGATGGAAATCTTGGGTAAGTAATGATTTTTTGCACAAGATTGCCATCTTACGCAAGACGGTAACTTACCCAAGAAAAAATCTTGAGAAAATTTTGAACACGCGCGCCAGATTTTTTCTTGCTTAAGTCTATTACTTGCCCAAGATGGAAATCTTGGGTAAGAAATGATTTCTTGGCCAAGATTGCCATCTTACGCAAGACGGTAACTTACCCAAGAAAAAATCTTGCGATAACTATGAGAACAAGCGTAAGATTTTTTCTTGTTCGAGTCTATTACTTGCCCAAGATGGAAATCTTGGGTAAGAAATGATTTCTTGCACAAGATTGCGATCTTACGCAAGACGGGAACTTACCCAAGAAAAAATCTTGAGAAAATTTTGAACACGCGCGCAAGATTTTCAATCTTACGTAGGATTTTTTCTTGAGCAAGTTAATTACTTGCCAAGATGTCTATCTTGCGTAAGAAATGACTTCTTGAGCAAGATTACCATCGTGCGCAAGCCATAAACTAGCTCAAAAAATAATCTTGCAAAAAATTCGAAAACACGCGCAAGATTTTCTATCTTGCAAGATATTTTTTCTTGCGCAAGTAAGTTTCTTGCCAAGATGTCGATCTTACGTAAGAAATGACGTCTTGAACAAGATTATTATCTTGCTCAAGATCTTTTTAAACCAAAAATATCTTATTTTTTGACTTTTCCCAAATTTTTTGGTTAAATATTATTTTTAGAAGGATAATATATATTCCTGACCAGCATTGATTACTGTCTTGCCTCTTTTTTGGACTTCTTGAGTTCACTTGACAAGATCATAAAAGATCTTGTAAGATATTGCTCAAGATTTTTGAGCAGGGTTGACTACTTAAAACAAGTAGTCAGACTACTGGGTCAAGTCAGAGCGAACTTGAGTAGCAAGTACGCTCTGGTCAAGTAGTCGGACTACTGAGTCAAGTGCTCAGGTGCTCAGTGTTCAAAATCTTGACCACTTGTTAAGTAGTCGGACCACTGAATCAAGTAGTCAGCGCTCAGTGTTCATAAAATCTCGATCACTTGGTAAGTAGTCAGAATTTTGTGACCACTTGTGCAAGTAGTCGGCGCTCAGTGTTCATAAAATCTCGACCACTTGATAAGTAGTCAGAATTTTGTGACTACTTATGCAAGTAGTCGGCGTTCAGTGTTCATAAAATCTCGACCACTTGGTAAGTAGTCAGAATTTTGTGAATACTTATGCAAGTAGTCGGCGCTCAGTGTTCATAAAATCTCGACCACTTGTTAAGTGTTCGGAATTTCGTGACTATTATACTTATGCAAGTAGTCGGCGCTCAGTGTTCATAAAATCTTGATCACTTGGTAAGTAGTCAGAATTTTGTGACTACTTATGCAAGCAGTCGAAACATCATGACCACTTAGCACTTGACTACTTAATTAGTTGTCACAAAATTCTGAATACTTAAGAAAGTGATCACTTACCAAGTAGTCAATTGTACGGGGTTCTCGTGATGAAGAAAATTATCTAAAATGGTGGCACTAAACACGTGTGAGACGGGGTTGTGTGTGCAGAGCTCCCGGAACAATTTGTTTTTCAAGCAGTTTTACATCAGATAAGTACCTTTTCAGTACCTAAAACGTATTATGAAATGTTATTTATTAAAATTCTCGTTACTTTGTGTCAAATTATTTGTTCTAGGTAGCCTTAAACAGTCAATGTTTATCGGCTCTTAATTGGAACTTGATAAAAAAGACGCCGAGATGAAAGCCGTTGGTAATTATTCTTCAAAGATGTTCATATTTTATTATGTATTTTATTTATTATATATTAATTATAAATCTTTAATAATCAACGTGTTTTTTTTTCATATATATATTTTTTTTATTTACAAAGTATGAATTAAAAAATATTATTCCTTCATTTTGCTGTAAAAAATTAAAAAAATACTAAAGAAATTAAATTAAAATTAATAAGTTAGGAATAATTTAATAAAGTAAATGTTTTAAAAAGTGCTTTATATTGCATGGAGCGTAAAATTGGTATGTATATTATAGATGTTTCTTGTTCTATTTGTTTGTCACGTTTTTATCTTGAATTATTACAAAGTATTATAATTACATTTTAATAATTCAAGTTAAAAATGTGAAAGAATAATTTCTTTACTTGTTCCCAGTTATAATTTATCTATAATCTGTTGGCTTAAACGGAAAAAAACTGCATCGTGATGATAGACGGATATATCGCGAGAAAATAATAAAAAACCGTTTAATTTGACCACTTGAAATCGACTACTGGTGACTACTTGAAAGTGACTACTGGTGACTACTTGAAAGTGGCTACTGGTGACTACTTGAAAGTGACTACTTGCGACCACTTGGGCAGTGACTACTTGACCACTGCTCAAATTATCATTTAGCAGTAGTCACCACTTGACTACTGCCTTTATTTTTCGACTATAGGGAGGGTGTCCCAAAGATCTTTAGATTTTTCAAACCCAAAAAAACGAACAAACAAAATAAAATCGATATTCTCACTTTATACCTTAGTCGAAAAATAAGAATGCTAAGTGATAATTTGAGCAGTATAATAGTCAAGTAGTCAACTACTTGACTACTGCTCAAATTATCACTTAGCATTCTTATTTTTCGACTAGGGTACTTTATATATATATATATATATATATATATATATATATATATATATATATATATATATATATATATATATATATATATATACACATCAAATTAAAGCTCCGAATTTAACATTTCCAAATATTTCAACAGAAAAAATAATTAGAATGGTGATTTTTCTTTTTTACCTGCTAAAAAGCAAAATGTGCAATTTTTTTCGAAATTACGACTGCACCTGCATGTGAAAATTGTTTGCATCAATTCTCATGCTTGTGTATTTAAAAAAAAAAAAAAAAATGCAACAATGCTTCTCTATAAATGAGCGGTGCATCGATCATTGGTGGCTCATCAGAAAACATCCAGTCCCTCCTGGAGCTCACGCTACACATTGCGCAGCATGACAGGCATGGTGGACTGGATCTTAATTGGTGGTGATGCGCTGCTTTAATTTTAGCTCCAGCGCGTCTCACGTTAGAATTGTGAATACGGTGCCTTCCACATGATAGCCCCGTAGGAAGAATTCTTAAGGAGTGGAGTCAGGGGACCTGGGGACCCATGGTGTGGAGTCTCAAAAGCTTATCCAGAGTCCTAGGAACAAAGCGACGCAAGAAACAGTGTAAGAAGCTCCCATTTTGGTCATTTTGTCTTCTAACGGGGAAAAAAGAAAATCACCTTTCAGTTTTTTTTTTTTTTTTTTTTTTCTGTTGATATTTATGAAAATGTTAAATTCAGCTAGAGCTTTAACTTGATGTATATAAAGTGAACATTAAAAAAATAGCAAACAGTTGTTATTTAATTGGCTTTGAAAAATCTAAAAATCTTTTGGACACCCTGTATATATATATGTTGGCACCAAAGCCCCAAATTAACAAATATTTCGGGCTTTGCTCATTTAAATTTGCTCATTTCTAGAAGTGTTCAAATCGAAAAAAGCAAAGCCTAACGAGAAGTTTTATTTCGGGCTTTGCTCATTTAAATTTGATCATATATCTAGAAGTGCTTAACGAGAAGTTTTATTTCGGGCTTTGTTCACTGTTATGAGCATTTCTAGAAGTGCTCGAGAAGCGAAATGAAAAATAATAATTGCTTGTACATATTAAATATATAGTTTTTTACACAAAATAATATATATTATTATGAAAATTGTTCAATATTTTTTTCTGGAGACAAATTTAAGTATATCTATCTGTACATGTTATTATTATTTATTATAATAAATAATAATAATATTATTATTTATTATTATGTTATTTTGTAATCACAGCAAAAATAATCTTGTACATCATAATATTCTTTATAAATTAATACTCGATTTTTTTAATACATTTTTAAAAAGACAGGGTAGAAAATCATATAATTTAATTTACCGATTGATAATACTAATTAAAACTAAAATACTTAATTTTGCAGGGATTACTAATTAATATCATGATACTTTGAATTGCATTTTATTTTGTTCTTTGCACAACAATATGTTTTAGATTGACAACCTTTCAGGGACCTATATAGGCTTGCCTTGAATTAGCTCTAATACTGCTGCTGATCTGAAAGACACCTCTTTATCATGGTTTTCATGACTATAATATATGCATGGTAGAGCGTCTATAGTCGTCTGAACGTTAGAAATTGTTCATCTGCATGCAACCTAGCTGGAATTCATTGCGAGACATAATTGTAATTATACCTTCTTTTAAGTAATAATAAAAATAAAGACGTAATAAATTCAAAAAGTGATGTAATTAAAATATCATTAATTAAATTTACATGCATTTATTATTTTATTACTATAATACGCGCGCGTACGGCACAATTTCCAATTACTATTTTTCATTTCACTTTGCGCCCTTCTAGAATAAAGGATCGTAACACTGAGCAAATTCCGAAATAAAACTTCTCGACGAATACATACTAGCTCGTGTATTAATTAAGAAATTCATCTGACATAGCAAAGCCATGCAAAAAGGGATGAAAATATAATTAATTTGACACTAAAAAGCTTGAATTCGTGCAATACCCAAAAGTAAATTTTGGCACTTAATTAGTTCTAATCGTGTGTGTACCCTTCGCAATTTGAGCACTTACACCCCGAAATGCACCAATATAATACAGTATATTTCAGTTTTTTATACGTTACTCATTTAAATTTTAGCTTATTTCTAGAAGTGATCACGCAAATTGATTAAAGCAAAACCCAACAGAAATTATTTTCTTACTATAATGCTGTTTTTGTGACTGTACACAACATCACACTGAAGCAATATTTATAAGAAACTATATAATATATATATATTTTGGGGGGCATGCATGACCAAAATGTGTCAATTATATATATATATATATATATATACTAGCTTACATAATATTTTATGCATTATGCCCTAGCTTGATTTTTATATATATGAAAGCGGCAATTAATTAAGCCATATGCATATATTATATTTATAAACCCCCAGGTCAAAATTTTAAGGCTTCCAAAACCTTTCCTTTTACATTCCTTTTTAAAGCTTCCCCCTGACTCCACGGCACAGTTGGGCACAGTTAGGTGCCAAGTTCAATCTTGTGTTCTATTAACATTGTAATTTGAACTTGGCAGCCCGGTTGTTAATCCCCTTGTGCTTCGGCGCAATTGTGAAATTCACAGAGGTACCTAGTCAAAGACACTTGGCTGAACTGTGATTCTCACAAAATGGCCGAACTGTGAAAATCACAGTTCGACCAATGGTTTAGACTTGGTAGCTCTCCCCCGCCCCTTCTCCTTATTAATTTTTTATTTTTTCATTTCATTAAAGCTAATTAAGTTAACGTATTACTAAAAAAATGTAGTTTTTTAAATATTTTTATTTTATCATGGTAATTAACAGAGTACTCTAGCATAAAAAATTAAAACATTGATGCTAGCAGCTGCAACTCTTTTGTCTCTATCCCGCATATTGGCGGCCATGATGTCTGGTGATAGAATCCACTAATCAGCATTTCATGCAGCAGAGTTGAATTCATTGCCTGTAAAATTATGAAAATGAGATTATAACACACATATGAAAAGATTTTGTAAATATTTAACTCACCACATAAGTAGCTAGCCTGGGCATAACTTCCTCAGTGTTGAAAGAAAAGAGAGAATTCAAGGGGGCGGGCTGGGCTGGAGAAAGAAAAGCTATGATAGGGCCTCTCATGATGTTAGAATTTGTAATAATCACTGTAAAAAAGAAGCAATTTATTAGAAAAAAAAGAACTTTGCTATTTCAATATACTTTTTAATATATTTCTTACCTTCTTTAAAGACTGCAAAGCAGACTTTTCCAATAAAAAAGAGACAGCATCTCTGTTTTTGTTGACAATGACACCCATATCATATGTTGTATGTTGCTTTTTTTTTTCTTACTTCAATTTTTTAGAAACAGATGGCGCTACCATCCGGGTATAAATTTTTTCAAAGTCCAAAATTAATAAGTAAATTTGATAATAATTAGATATATTGCCAATGTAGTTTATTTAATGAAAAAAAATATCAGTTGGATATTATATATATCAATTAAAGCATCATTTAAGCCCCTTCTAGTTCATAGTCGATACAACTTCAAAGAGTGTATTCAATGTGCCAAGTTACGCCAAGTTTAGAAAGCTAGGATGCTCTGGGGTACCTAATATAAACACTGTGCCCTACTGGATACTCATGGGCATTACAGCTTACCTAACTGTGAACCTTAACTGTGCCCAATTGTGCCCTACTGTGCCGTGGAGTCAGGGCCCTTTGGCTTCCAAAACCCTTCTTTTGTTTCAATTTCACCACTAAAGGAATTATATAAGGTTTATTGTTGCCTTCCAAAACTCTTCCTTTGACCCTCTCCCTTTTGCCTTCCCATAATATTGAAAACATGCAAATTTGTAGTGTTAATTAATTTAATATAAGCAAGGGGGGTAATTCGGGGGATGGGGGGGAGGGAGCATGTTTTGTGTTTTAATTATGGGCAGTGGGTGGCTGGGGGTGCAGGTTTTTCCCCCTCGAATCCCCCTCCTATTGTAGCTGGTATGCATTATAAATAAGAGTATTTTAATACAGCATGGCCTTTAGTATTTTTTTGGGCACTAATAAAATAAGTGAGTTCCACCCCTAATAATAATAATATATATATATATATATATATATATATATATAAATTACAACAATATTGATTGAAATTTTCATACCCATGAGAATATAATAAAACACTTTTATTTAGTATAATAAAACTGATACGCCCATAATGTAATATATTCATTAGTTATAATTTAAAATTAATTAATTATTAATATATGATTTTTATATTTTATTTTTAAGTTCTTGGGAGCTAGGGGGGGGGGGTGTAAGGTTTCAATAAAAGGAAGATTGAAGGAAGGGTTTAAATGACACTAAAAACAGAAAGACATATATTATATTTATAAACCCGGCCCCTACGTTATATGAGGCACTGGGGATCAAACGAGAAACGAGAATATAATTATCCAAGCCAAATTGGTATTGAATTTTCGAGCCTCAGCTACACCAACAATAATTTTTTCAGATCACTTTTGAACCTGGATTTGGAAAGATATAACTATATATATATGTATACTTCTCCTTCCAAATCCAGGTTCAACAGTGATCTGAAAAAATTATTATTGGCTCAAATATGAAATCCCAGTTTGGCTTGGATTTATTCAATTCATTTCCAGCTGAAGTGTTTCATTTTTTAAATAAATTACAATAGGATATTATAACTCTAAAATTAAGTTATGCAATAATATATGTGCAAATAAATAAGCTAATTAAGTTAATTGACAACAATATATTATATCGGAGGTGATTAGGGAAAAACAGAACACTTTTAAATCATAAAATAGATTGTCAGCTGCTTTCTAAAGAATGTAAATGTGATAAAAGTAAAAAACACTTTATTTTTAACGATTTTATTAACATTACAAATCTTACAGTATAACTTAATTGTAAATACACATAATTGGAAAATTAAAATTTTGAATGAAGCAATGCATACTTTTTGCTAATTAATTTACTACTGTTTTAATACATGGGTATAGGATGGGTATAATAGTATAAAAGAATAATTTTTCTCTCGTATATTTCGTACGTAACTCCAATATTAGTCCTTACCTTTCAGTCAAATTTACATATACTTTCCAGCTCTTAATTTTGCCATCAGATCTGTTATTCAGCTTACAATAATTCAAAAGTCTAAATACGACTTCTGATAATATATAGTCTTTTTATAGACACACAACAAATAATCATGAAACATTTTATAATTAATGATACATATGATGTTACCTGAAAAAATATTCAAATTGCATTTCCTCACAAAAAATTGCAAATATGGCTGCCATATTCATAAAAACAGGTTGGTTCTACTGTACACTGGAGGCCAAGCTAAACCTCCTATGAGTGCCACCAGCCAATAAAACAAGATAAAATCACATAAAATTAAGCAAAATTGCCAAATAGTGCAGCGCTGCTATTGTTCGGCTCCAGGTGTGCCACCAAAATGGCAACGTTACACCTTTTCCATTGACTTGTGGCATCATTAGATGTGACCTTCAGCTTAGCCTCCAGTGTACAAGAGCGAGTAAATCTGAAACTATGCAGCAAATAAAATTTTATTTATGGTACTGTGATTCACAATACACACAAGCAATACTGTCCAAGAAAATTATTTATTTAAGTAGAAAATTTCATGACAAAATAAATTTTAAAGGGGATTATTTTCCCCCTCTATACTGGCCACTGCTAAAATTTTAATTAGCAACATCTCGAAAACATTTTGTATTTTGTGCAAAACTTCATGCTTTCTTTAAAAAAATTGTTTTTATTAATGTAATAAGCAAAATGATTTTGTGATGGTTGATGTCCATGAAAACAAATTGAATTAACAACTTACTAAGTTAGATTGGCAGCAAAACTTAATTTCAAACAAGATGATGGTAGCACATATGGTAGCATAAAATTTTAACAGTTCATTCATAACCATTAGTTATGACAATTAGCTGGGTTTAGCAGATTTTGTTGCAAAAGAATATATATACAGTATATGCAGCATTATGTTTTCTTCTGTATTCAAATGAAATGTATTAAATGTGTGACCCAAATATTTTCATGTGATAATTTTTTATCAGTAGTATTCACACTGATAGCAAGTAAATAATATTAAAAAAGATAATAAAGGCCAGAAGCAAGAAAACAATTAATTTTATGTATATTTTACTTTGCAGTTTACACTGAAAGAAATGCCAGAGTAACAAAATAAATAAATGAAAAAATTAATATTTATCATGTTCCTTAATTGTCTAAATGTAGATGACAAAGAATTTTTTTTCCCCTTGTCTTCTGATGTGCGTAGGATAATCCAAGAAAAGAAAGTAAACCTATTGGAAATTAACAAAAATATGTACAGAGCCTTAATCCTATAATGAAAATGGTGTGCTTCTTTTTATTGACTGTTAGAGTAGATATCCTTCTGACACTATATACAACTATATAAGTGCTGTTACACTTACAGAATATATATATTTGCATTAATGAATGAGGTAACATTTAGTAGGGAATGTCAGAAATTCTTTTAAAGGTAAGTAATAATTACTAACTTTTCCTCATTATACGTGCACATCATCAAACCAATGTGGTGAAAAAATGTAATACTAATTAAAAATAACTAATGCAACATATAAAAAGAATACAAATCGCATAACATCATTTGGCATAGATATAAGCACAATAAATTTTTCAATTACAAAATTAAAATACCTTGCAACTATTCAACTTATAATAAACTGTACAGTTAATTAACATAAATCTTTCTTGATCAAGTGTCAATACATGCAATTTCCCTCACCTACATTAATTCCTGTAATTAATACCACTGAAATGAAACAAAATATTGGATGTGAATAGTATGTATTAATTGAGTGTTCTGGAAAGGAGCACACAGAATCCAGTAGCTTACAAATACAAACATTATCAGTGTTGTAGGGTGGTATAAAGTTCACTTATCTCAAGGCCAAACTTTATGTACTCTTTTCCAGTGCCAGGTAAATTTTATCTTTTAATTCTCTTAAATAAATCAGTTTTTTAAAATAAATTATAGTAGAAAAATAAACAACAGTAATATAAGCAAACATTGATTAAAAAGTTACTACTGTTACAATAGTATTTAATATTTTCAAGCACAGGAAATATTTTTGGCACACATTTTTTTCGATGAATTTAATATTAAAATATTTTTAACCCTTTAAATAATCCCTATTCTAATTATATTAATCAATTTTTTTTATCTGCTAGGAATTTATAGCCCCAAATAAACTAGATTGACGTTATTGCAAAACAAGACCATTTGCATTCAAAATTTACATAATTATATAATAATCACAGTAAATTTCATTTCAGATTCTTCCTTTTTTCGTAGTTGAAAACTGATTTACATAATTAACTGTTTCCTTTCAATCTCTACCTTAAATGAAAAGTAGCTATTTTTAAGTAGACATAATTTCTTTTGCTTCTGTTCTAAAGCAAAGTTAGATCTTCATTATTTCTCTTTGCACCTTTACATAGGCTCAATGTAGCAGCTTAGGTTACATTAATTCCAGGCAAGTATTCAAAATTAATTGCAAAATATGCACAAATTTTTATTACAATTCACAATAAAACATTGCAAGCGTAACAGGCTCTTACAACTACACTTGTAGGCCTAGTCTTTTTGAGCATTATTAGAAAACCTGAATTTGGTGCCATTCTACAATATAATATTTGCTCAAAACGAAAACAAAGATTTGTATTATTACATTACTAAGCCATTAAAATTATGTAGAAATGGCAGAATAAAAAAAATCAAAAGAAAATAATTATTACTAAATATATGTATAAAATGGTATGAAAGACAAACATAATAATATATATAAACATATACAAACATGCTAAAATAAGACAATATGTAAAAAAAAAAAATAGAATATATTATACTACAAAGTAATTTTTGCAGAAGAGTAAATTACTCCTATAACTTAGTGAAGAATATTTTAACATTAGTCAATATGTTCATTCCTACAATATGTAATAATATTTAATACAATTGGAAAAAATAAACAAATAAAATAACCAACAAAATTTAAGATTTTAACTTAACATCTGTTTGTAATCTAATTTAAGGGTAGGGTAACGCCACCATTGTTAAAAAAAATCCCTCACATAAAAATTCTGAAAAAAAAAAAAAAAAAGAAAATTAAAATGTTCTCCTCTACACCCCCTATCAGTAGCTAAAATATCAGGTATACAAATTCGATCTAGTTTTTGAGTTATGAATTTCTTTTTTTTTTAGCTTTTTAACTGAACCCTAGTATAGGGTACTGGCCACATTTAAGTGACGGAATTGAATTTAACCTCCCGGCTCTTCGTAGACCCTACTTTTGTGAGTCCCTTACAAACCGGGGCCCCTTACAAACCGGAGAAATGGAACTCCCATGTTAAATTAGTCAACTTTAAAAATTCATAACTCAAAAACTAGATCGAATTTGTATACCTGATATTTTAGCTACTGATAGGGGGTGTAGAGGATAACATTTTAAATTTTTTTCAGAATTTTTGTGTGAGGGACTTTTTTTTAACATTACCTTACCCTTAAAAAGTTAGTTTTAGTTGCTTTATAAAGGTTTAATTAATGCTGTATTGTTATACTTAAGAACAAGTAGTATAAAATATTACACAATAATTATAACAAAATACCAATTAAATTTTAGTAAATATTCAGCCGAGTTTACTGTATTTATTTAAATAACTAGATAATAACCTTGTTAAGTTTGATTAGCAATTTAAAAATACATATTTAAACAAATCTACAACTATTTCTTTTAACTTATAATACACTGCAACAGACACATGTGTTAGAATTTGCTTTGCTTTGCATTTTTTTTTTTTAAATGTTTAAAAGAAATGGCCAGATTTGATTACTATTCTAAGTGGCAAATAAATATGATGAAAATGCATACAAACAAACATGGGTTTATCAATTGAAAATCTTGATATCTTGCATATGTCAATGCCTCAGTGGCAAAATGCTAATTTTTGTAAGTTCTGAATTTTGCAAAGAAGTAAAGTGTTCATTTTACATATAACATTTAGCTGCAAACACGTAGTAATAAATAAATAAATAAAATGTTATAATGTTATGTGTTTGTGTGTGTATATATAACACATTTTATGCATTATAAGGATGTTGCCAAAAGTATTTATAAGGTGTGATTTATTTAAGATGTATGCTTTAATTGCTAGAAAGGCATGCATTTAATCATAAATTTAGTGACATTGTGATTTGAAGTACTTAAAAATTTGAAAAATTTACATATATATTTATTATGAACATGTTGACTACTGTTTGAATTTTTTTATTTTTTTTTTTTTTAGATATATTAAAACACATTTTAAAATATAGATACAATGTGTTACCTTATTTTATTATTACGATTTGTTAACTAAAATAAACTCCTTAATTGTAAAATCAATTATCATATGAAATGCTAAATGAAATGCTAATTTACTGAAGCATACCAGCCAGAGCTTTAGAGTTATACATATTAATTGCTGCTACACAAAATTAAATATAGTAAGTATTATAGTAAATAGTATATAAAAATGGACAGCATATATAGTATATATGATAGATAGATAATACATGAATGATAGAACATTTTATATATTAAAGACAAATTCAAATGCCAAGAAGAATATTAATCAATGCATCTTAAACTATGGAAATGGAATGCTCAAATTATGAGCAAAGATAGTGAAATGGCTACACTCTTCATACCTCTCGTTTCCAACAATGCCAATCATCATCACACATGCCAAAGATTAGTCATAAGAGAAACTAAAATAAATATATTATTTATTATGACACCTTTATTGTCAAGTTAATTTAATTAATTAATTTTAATTAAGAAATGATATTTTAAACAAGTTTATAATAATTATATGCAATTTATATTTTAATAATATTGAATTTAAAAAAAGGTGTAGAGAAATTTAAGTGAAAAAATATTTTAAGGGTAAGGTAACACGGATCAGCTAACCCAATGCTAAAAAAATCCCACACATGAAAATTATGAAAAAAAAAAAAAAAAAAAATAATAATAATAATAAATAAATAAAATGTTCTCCTCTACATCCTTTATCAGTGGCTAAAATATCAGGTATACAAATTCGAGCTAGTTTTTGAGTTACGAATTTTTGAAGTTGAGTAATTTAACATGGAATTTTAAGTTTTCCATGTTGAAGTAGTCAACTTTAAATATTCATAACTCAAAAACTAGCTCGAATTAGTATACCTGATATTTTAGCCACTTACAGGGGATGTAGAGGAGAACATTTTTTTTTATATAATTTTCATGTGTGGGATTTTTTTTTTTTGCATTGGGTCAGCTGATCCATGTTACCTTACTCTTAACAAAGCAACAGAAAGTCTGCACACTACCACTTTTATAAACAAATAGCTCAGAAAAGGAGTGGCCATGCTAAAAAATTGGAGCATTAGTGACTGTTGGTAACATGACAATTAAATGCCTGCCTTAAGTTTGAATTCTAGACATAGTAGCACAGAATGATTAAATAGCCTTTTGATTGTGACTTCCTTCATGATACAAAAATGTTGAACGAGGCGAACATCTAGAAAAAGTCTACAAACAAAAGCCGATCGAAGCTCTTTTTTTGCCTACTTGAATGCCTTATATTCCTATGCACAATGCAATGTAGAAAAGGGCAGGCTATATTATTTTCTTCATAATAACTGAATCAATTTACATAACAATTATAAAATTGAAATGAAGTCATACAACATATAATGACTGCAGACCGTAACAAATGCATATTCTCTTAACAAGACATATTACTTGATGTGACAAATTATATTAAATTTGTAGCTTTAACTACAAATAAAACCACTAAAACGCTAATCTTATTGCAATGATGCAGGGATTGCCTGTGCGGTGTTTGAAATATTGTAGCTGCAGTGCCCAACAAGTGAAAAAAAAAATAGGGCAAGGGGTGGTGTGTAAGCAACAGGAGGCAAAAAGACAGCCACCCACTTTCAATGTATGCTGTGACCAATTAGGGGTAGGGGGCATAAGGGCAACCACCAACCTCCCTGACTATGTCATTTTACTAAACTAATGGAGATAAATTTCAAAAGAAAATTCAAATAAATAAAAAATGAAAAATAAATTTCAGCTCTGCAGTTCCATCTTACAAGCTGGCTGGCACTGCTATGGTGTTAAAAAAAAAAAAACACAACTCTGTTATTGTAGACATAATGAATATATACAGGAACCAAAGTTACTGTAGAAACAAAGCAAAGTTGTTGCCAATTGGAGAGATAAGAGGCAAGAATGCAGCCTTCAATTTTTATTTTATGGAAACTACCTTTGTATCACAAAAATATTCCTGAGCTACGAGGAATGTAATTTTATAATATATGTAATGATAACTAAGAGGGTATAAACACCAAAGCAAACAAATAGTTTCTTCCAACAATTTTAGCAGAAATTGGCTAATATAATTATATTACTGAATAGTGTATATGCTTTATTTTATTCCATCCATCAAAATTAACACACATACAAATAACCCTTATTGACTTGCTTTATTCACCATTTGGCATCAAACATCAATTAATTCAATTAAGGGTAAGGTAACGCCACCAATGTTAAAAAAAATCCCTCTCACAAATATTCTGAAAAAAATTTAAAATGTTCTCCTCTACACCCCCTATCAGTAGCTAAAATATCAGGTATACAAATACGATCTAGTTTTTGAGTTATGAATTTTTAAAGTTGACCAATTTAACATGGGAGTTTCATTTCTCCATGTTAAAGTAGTCAACTTAAAAAATTTATAACTCAAAAACTAGATCGTATTTGTATACCTGATATTTTAGGTACTGATAGGGGGTATAGAGGAGAACATTTTAAAATTTTTTCAGAATTTTTGTGAGAGGGATTTTTTTGTAACATTGGTGGCGTTACCTTACCCTTAATGTGACTTTTTTTTCTTTCTTTTCTTCTGGCAGATATTTTTATAAAATTAATTGTTTTTAATTTACAGTATAAGGGTTAAATGTGGAACACTGAATAAGTTGATGACTCTACAATAGCTTTAAAAAGTTTACAAAATGCAAATTTTGTATATTTATATAACTTAACCTGCACTGCAGGAGTAGACCATTTTGATACATTATTATTTTTTAAGATGATAAAAGTGAGTACAGTTGTACAAATAATCACATTGTCCAATAGAAAAGCAATTTACACTTTAATTTAGGCTTGGTTATTTATAAAAAACAGAGTATAATTAAATACTACCAAGGAGACGTTTGTAATAATAGTAAATGTTTGGCCCTCCAAGTCAAACTCCTGGAGAGTTATTCAGTAAGTGAGCACCAGGAGCAGTGAAAGGAAGGCAAGTGCACTTGCAAGCACCACAGTTGCCGGGCAGCAGCGCATGGCGGCCTGGGCAGACGGGGAGTAGATGGGAGTGGTGGGCACAGCGGGCTGGGCCGGCAGCAGCTGCTAGCAATCAGGTCCAGGAGGAGCTGCATACCTGTACTTGGGGTCGGAATCACCATCGCAAATGTACTTCCCTGCTCAACACAAAAACCCACCAGTGAGTACATAAGGAGAATACACTTGAAATGAGAGGAGATGAAAGTGCAGTTTAAGGTAGAGATAACATGAATCAGCTGTTCGACGAAGTCCCCTTTGATTAACATGTAAACCTTCGTAAATTCACAACATTTCTGAAATTTTTTTGAGAGGCAGATTTTAGTGCTTATAAGCCATAAAAAAAATTCAAAACAATTAAACGAGATGATTAGTTTAAAATAATTTTTTAGTTTGTCTCGCCATGGGAAAGCCCTACGCTGAAAATTAAAAAAAAAAATTGTATTGTTTAATTGTTTTGAAGTTTTTGTGAATTTACTAAGGTTTACAGGTTTACATGTTAATCAAAGGGGACTACATTAAACAGCTGATTCGTGTTATATCTACCTTGAAAAAAGTTGGAGGTATTGAATTACCAATTATTGTTTGTATATATAATTATTTATAATATATTTTTTTCCGTTTCAAAATCAAACTTTTAGAAATAACATTGCAAAGATCATATAAGATATCCGACTGTTAATAAGTAGAAACTAATTGGAAGATTCTGTCTCCTTTGTTTTATTTAGGTGAAATATGTTAAAAATACATGTGTTCAATGTTTACAAAATAAACTTTCAACAATTTCTAAGGACAATTTACAATAATGAATAAACTGGAATAAAAGTAAAAAACTGCAGTTATTTATTTATATATTTTATTATTATCAATTAAAGCTGAAAAATGGCCCAGGAGATTCTAATTTACAGTTCACATTTAATCACAAATATTACTTGTATATATTTATGACTCTTCATTACATTTTGCTGTAGTTGAATTCATACTCAAACATTATATATAAAACCTACAAGTTATTGAATACTTTCATATAACAACACCACTATTTGCAAGATGTGCTTTTCCTCCTTAAAAAGATAAAGATTTGCAGCCAATGATTAACTATGGATTACATCAAAAAGTTTTTTTTTTCCATTCTTATGTATTTTTAAACTTAGTTAGAGTGCAATATTTACCTGATACAAATCTTCTCTTTACTAGAGAAAGTCTGTAGCCCGGCCCCACCAACTCAAACTCTGCTCCAGACAATGTTGTTCCTTCACAATTGAACTGAGTAGCTATCGTTCCTTGCGACCCAGGACCGTTGCTGAGCTCAAAGCGAGCTCTCAACGAACCAACACCATGATTTTCAGTGTGTTGGGAAAGTTCTGTAAATTTCCAAATTGCTCGATTGCTCTCAGGAATCCTAAGCATGAAAAGAAACACACATTAAATATTGAACTTAAATGACAATACCAACAGAGAAGTAAGTATAAAATAATCATGAGAGCTCAATTTAACATTGGAAAAAGCATACCACTGGCCAGCAGGCTTTGACTGCATGTTCTTTACTCCTCCATCTACAGGCACAGCCACAGTAAGGTTGAGCAGTGGAGAGGCAGAGGCCATGGCATGGCTGTTGTACTTGTAGTCTACCTTCATGTCAGTGTGTTTTTTTTCACACTTCCAGTACACTACCAGCTGGAACGGACACGATGCTGCTCCACTCTTAGCTTTAACCTACATAAGCATAACATATTGTTGTTGAAAAATATTACAAAATGTCTATAATATTGAGAGTTTAATTAACAAGAAAAAAAAATTAAATAATAAAAAAAAAAAAAAAACGAAAAAACGAAAAAACAAGAAAACAATTAAATTTAGTACATATTTATTTATTTTCCTCAGGATTACACTAAAAATTTTCAATCTTGGTGTTTAAAATGATATGAAATAACAACAAAAAAAGATAAAGCAAACAAATAGTTTCACTGTCTCTGTTATCAAAGTAATACCTGATATTTTAATATATCCACATTGAAATATGAAGCTGCAGGATTTTGCTCAGATTGTCGTCTTAAAAGAGCAGTTAATGCACTCATGCCGAACTCAAAGACTGTTGTATCACTTGTTGATTGGGTAGCATCTCTAAAAATTGAAGATAACAATACGTTAGAAATAATTAATTGTATAAAGCTTATGAATTTCACCTACATTGACACCAATTGCTTATTAGGAAGCACATTTTCTAGGCGGTGTGTATTTTTTACTCGAAAAGTTAACTGTGCAGGAGATGGGTTATTGGCAAGAACAGCCACAATTCCAGCAGGAAAGGAAAGCATCATATCTCCAGACAGCTTAACTTGGCACCTAAACATAGAAAAAAAAAACAACAGCATAAAATAACAATACTTTTTATGTATTAATAAAATCATAAATACATACTTAGTTTCATCAGTTCCTCTAAAGTAAGAATGTACAATTTCATGGAATGCCACAGCTAGAGGAATTGTATCTGCCATGCCAATGGTAAGAGGAGATGGGCCGCGGGATGAGCCTACTGGCACTCCCGAGGTTCTGAACTCCAAGCTGCCAACGCTGTCTGCTCGAGAGATAGTAGTAGGGGCTGGACTGACCCGTCCTCTAGGCTGAGCTCCCTGAAGAGCCTGGGAAGGAAATAAATACAAATAATAGCATCAATGTTTCCACAGAAGCCTGTTTTGTGTTGTACTTGACTGCAAGGCTTAAACTTTGGGTACAATAATTACATAATATATAATAATTATTATCAACAGTTATGAATTCTAATAAAATTCAAAATTTGAAACTAAAAATATGTTATAACAAGATTATAGCAAGACATGAAATGCATCCTATTACAATTTATTATTATTTTGTACTTCGAATACAACAATTAAAAGTTTGGTAGTGTAAATTACTAACAACTTTAGAGTCTTACTGAATCCTACAGTATACCTTGCACAAGTGTGGGGAAAACAGTAAAAACTCATTATTACGCAACTTGTTAGGTAAAACTCTATTTTGAGTAATAGAGATCGTGATCCTATAAAAAATAATTAGTGTCGCATGGTATAGGAAAAACTTAAGATAAGGTCCATTTCTATTTAAGCTCACTATAAAACTTCTAGATTGCATACACAAAAATTGAAAATCTATCTATTTTTAAGAAACAATTGTTTAGTTAGCTTATAAAAAAGAATTATTATTCTATCAACAAGAAAAATATTAACAATAAATGATTTAACTTGTATTTGTAAAAACATTTTTTTTTTATTGTATGTATCTGTTTTCTTAATTAATGTTGTTTTTTTCCAGCTATAATATGTATCAGCTATGTTCAACTATATATCATGTATTTATGTACGTGCTATAGTCACAATGTACCAACTGGTATTTAAAGTTACAAGAAAAAAAAAATAGATAGATAGATAGATAGGTAGATAAAAAAAAAAATACATAACATGACGCCATACGGGGTAAGCCAGCAGTATTATTACCTCGTCCGTCTACAAATTGCCCTCCACAGCACTCGATTCTTGCATACTCCACTTGCTTCAGAAATACTCATACATTCTTTTGCCTTCTACACTCTCTATTACACTGCATACTTTTAACACTCCTGCTCTTCAAACATTCTGCAATCAAATCCAACCAAACCTTTTTTGATCTACCTAATCCTTTCATGCCTTGTACACTACCTTTAAACACCTGTTTTGCAATTTGCTCATCACCCATTCTCTCAACATGTCCAAACCAACATAGCGTACTATGTTCATACTTGTCAATTACGCTTTCTTTCACTCCACACTCATTCATCACCCATGTGTTTCTCACTCTATCCATCCTAGTTTTACCACACATATTCCTTAAAAAACTCATACCAACTGCATTTACTCCTATGCTTTGTTTGACACACCCACACTTCAGACCTATATATTATATAAAAAAATAATAATAATAAAAAAAATAAAGCAAGCTCATGTCATCACAGGTCTCAGCTACCAATCTTTATGATAAATATAGAGAATACAATGTCATATCATATATAATAATAATAAAAAAAAATCTTTGCAATATCAAAAGTTCTAGAGGGAGGATACACAGTAGAAGGTTCACAGTATCTTAACTTTTTACACACTGTTTTAATTAAAC
Source organism: Siphlonurus alternatus (assembly GCA_949825025.1). Classification (NCBI taxonomy): domain Eukaryota; kingdom Metazoa; phylum Arthropoda; class Insecta; order Ephemeroptera; family Siphlonuridae; genus Siphlonurus; species Siphlonurus alternatus. The sequence goes on from OX463788.1 coordinate 35,316,600, forward strand.
TTGTTTATGTCAATTTTAGGTTTTCATTCTCTTTTTATAATAAAGAGTTGACTCAAGTGTTTACCTCTCCTCTCCTTGATGGAGGTCGTGGAATAGCTATGCCAGAGGTGGGTGTAGGTGTTTGACGTTGCTTGGGAGGCAACGCAGGCTGCATATCTCCAGCGTCAGAAAATATATCTCCCAAATCTGCAAATAATAAATTATTACTTAAATGGTATCAAATTCAAATAAAATAATGTAATTTTTGTAACAACACTGAATACTTATTTTATCATTATTTTTTTTATTTTAGTAAAGGGTAAATTTACTAATTTATTTGAAACTATCTGAAGCAATTTCTTTTAAATAATTACATATGCTTTAAAATGTTAGTTCATCTACAGTTGTCATCAAATAAAGGCTGCACCAGACACTCAACATCCAGGTCTTTTGGCAAGTTGTTTTACAACAATAAAAAATAGATAGTAAAAAAAAAAAAAAAAAAAAAAAAAGCAGTTCACACCTTCTTTGATGATGGCCCTGCACCTTTCCAATTATTCTTCAGATATATTATGTGTTTACTCCATCATACTAGTAGGAGAAACATAAACTATTATTTTTAGTACTTAAAACTCATCATAAGACCTGGACATCATCATATTTATATTGTCTTTGGTTATCAAATTGAATTTAGGTCAGAATGTGACCTTAAAAATTCAACGGTCTTCAAGATTTCTAATTGCTCACACTTGTTCAATCCTTTACTGAAAATGTTTTACTAGCTGGGCAAAGGTTTGAAGTTACAGCAGTGCCATTGGAATCAAGCTGCTTACCAGCATAGCGCATGGCCGCCTGTGAATCTGTCCTTGGAACAGCAGGGTTGCTTAGAGAGGCAGGCTGAGTTGGACTCTGCAGCACTGGCGGACTCTGCAGCGGCGTATATGGGTGTGCCGCCGCCGCGGAACCACCAGTGGGAGTTGACGCCACAGAGGCTGTAGGACTTTGGAAGAGATTCAGGCCTAACAAATCACTACTTGGTTTCCTAATAAAAAGCAGTAAAAAAAATAAAATAAAAAAAAATGCAAGCATTTGCAATGTTAATACATTCGAAATATTAGATCACCTACCCTCCAAGCTGCTGCGATACGGATTGTGATCTTTTCATATGATTATCATTATCAGCATTTGATCCTCTCCTACCCTGTAATTGAAATGTTGTGATAATGATTTTAAAAATATTTACAAACATAAATCAATACTAGCAAAAGAGAAACTATTTGAATATTTTGAATATCCATGCATAATATATGTACAGTCAGTAGCACCGACGGAGGAATTAATTTGTCTTGTTGTTTTGTTGTTTACATCATATCGGCAATTATGTGTATTGTATCCACTGAGTGGAGTAATCAAAGGTCATTTGACGCTGCCTCCTTTTATCACTTATACCTTAATGTCAAACGTATTTTATTATGTAACCCATAAGGCCTGTTTATTGACAAATTTAAACTCCTCATCAATACACAGAGTAAATATCAATAGCTCACTTTTTTTAGAGCTTATGCAGGTAAATCATTATAGTATTATATAGTACATATACAAATTTCATTCATGAGTAAAAAGGTAGTTGAAATAAGTAGAATACACACCAGCATCACTCCAACAGGAGAAAGAGACATGTTTTCTACAGTAGCTCTGAGCTCATCCACACTTGCACTCATGGGAGCTGAGCCATTCACGGGAGGTTTGATTTCAACATGAATCTTACGATCCCGTTCATCATCTAAAAACAGAATAATAACTAACATTATAATCACAGTTTAATTTTTAAGACTGTTTGTTTCAAAATTTTATTATAAGTTATAAGTGATAAAAAATGAGAAAATACTGAACTAAAAAACCTAGTTTTAGTTGCTTAGAATCTCTTCATAAGGCCTTGGTCAATAATTACCATATTAAATTGACTTCTGTTAAGTTAATATGTACTTAACAGAAGTCAATTTAAACAATTTGACTTCTTTATTTTTATTATATCATGGTATAAATGAATTAGCAATGAATATATTAAAACCGTATTAAAGTAGAGTGAGCGATTGCATTTTTTTTAATATTTTATTTTCTAAAAATAGTTTAAGCTGCCCTCTATTGAGAAATAAAAACCAAAAAATTCCATCTCAAATAGTTTCACCACAAAAAATTCCCAAAGTTGGTGTTTCGGAGGCCTTTGACGTGCAGTGCAGCCTTATGGAACATAAAACCGCGTTTTACTCCAACATTTTCTGAACTATGCTACCATTTAAAAAATACCTACGTAATCTATGATGAATTCTTTAATGAATTTTTAAATAAAAAAAAAATTACGGAGCCGTTTTTTCGGAAAAAAATCTTTAAGTTTTTGCGGGTTAATTCCCATAAGGATTTTCATGATTTTTTTCCAAGAAAACGACCCCGTAAAAAAAAAAAAAATTATTTGAAAATTCATTAAAGAATTCATCATAGATTACGTAAGTATTTTTTAAATGGTACCATAGTTCAGAAAAAGTTGGAGTAAAACGTGGTTTTATGTTCCATAAGGCTGCACGTTAAAGGCCTCCAAAACACCAACTTTGGGATTTTTTTTGTGGTGAAACTATTTGAGATGGAATTTTTTGGTTTTCATTTCTCAATAGAGGGCAGCTTAGACTATTTTTAAAAAATAAAATATTAAAAAAAATGCAATCGCTCACTCTACTTTAAACTTCAGTCATGATTGTTATGAACGAAAATATCATGATAATTATTCAATTAAAAAGCAATGTAAATTTATCTTTATTTCTTCTTTTTCAAATGTTTGAATTATCATCAAGTATTACAGTGAACAGGTTACCTGAGTCAGTATCAGAGCTTGAATAGAAACTATTTTTATCATTCTCCCATGGATCTACTTTTGGCCGAATGCAATAGCCTTCATCATCTACTTCAGGTGTTGGGGTCCCAGATTTTCTACTGTTTTCATCCTTATCATCACTGAAAAAGGAAAAGAAAAAAATATATATTCAATGTCAATTTGCTTATATTCTATAATTTTTTAGTATCATTTAATAATTTACTAACTTGTAAATTTGATTTGATTTGGTTTATCGTAAATATTCAATGAATTACAAATGTTATGTAATGAGCACAACTGAAAATTTCTAGTATTTAAAGTATGTGTTACCACCACTATAAGGGTCTATGTAATATTTTAGTACATACTTTTTTACTTTATTTCAAAGAAACAGAAAGCCCTGCACTAGTATGCACTAAGTTGGAGGCCTCGAAGAGATGACTTATTATATTAATATTTAGAGAGTGTGAACTCTAATCCACTCTCCAACTTAGAATAATGAATACAAAGGAGAAAGTTCACTATGAAACGATTCTTGTGTCAATATTACACCTAATTGTATTCAAGGGATATATTGTTCAAAATATTTAACTATCTGACTGCCATGATCTGGAGTAACAGTGAGCTCAGAGACCCTACAGAGACCTCCGTGTCTTATGGCCAGAAATTTGACCAGCTTGGCCGAGCTTCACTGTAACTGAGAGTGGCGGCGCCACTGAATCGCAGTGGCACGGCCCGGTTCTCGCTGGCAGCGCGGGCAATTTTAGTCAGCAAGAACCGGGCCGTGCCGGACATTTAGCAGCGCCGCCACTCTCAGTTACAGTGAAGTTCTGATCAAATCCTGGCCATAAGACACGGAGGTCTCTGTAGGTTCTCTGTGATGAGCTGTATCAGGCGAGTGTAATTCTGTAAGAGTTTCCTGGTTCACAGGATAACTCATTATTCCGGATGAAGGATGATATAGAGAAGGTATTATTACTTATTAATTTAGTGTTTCCCACCAACTGATTTGAATATAAGCAGACATTAACATTTATTTTGTAAACACTGCAGCAGCTTACACTTAATATGTAATGAGGTCACCAGTAACAAATAACAAAGTTTCCCAAAGTTTCCATCTCTCTGCCGTTAAGTTATATTAGCACAATACTAACAGAATGTGAAGTTGCAAAGTTAAAAAGTACTTATAAATGCATTACATTAATTTTAAAAAAAAAACATATAATATAGTAATAACAATAATAAACTTTTTTTCTGTTGTATTCCAAGTATTCCCAACCACAATCCTATACTATATTTTACATCAATTACAGGTTCACTTACAGATCTGACTTTTCTTCTTTATTACTGTTGTTATCAGATGATTCTTTTTTCTTTTTTGCTTTCTTCTCTTTCCGTTTTTCTCTCCTGCTCCTCAAAAATCCTGCAATTTTATATCCATCTTGAAAAGGAAACATAAAATGTTAGAGAAGATAGTACTTTTTTATTTTTGATCCTGCAGGAAATTTGAAAGGGAATTGAATTGAACTTATAATGAAGTTAAATATTTATTATTTAATTCTAGAAAATTTAATGTTAATTTTATTCAAACATCCATCAGTATCAAAATAGATAATAGTAACTAGTGTTAATATTTTTTTTAAAGGGTTTGAAATCAAGGACTTACAGTTCATTAACAGCTGTTTTAAAAAAAGGCTTTATTCTTTTCATTAGCTTTGGTAGAAATTGATAGTAAAGCAGAAGATTAAATTATAAAAATATGATCAGAAAAAAATAATTACTTCATTAATTACTAGTCAGTTTTGACTTTTGTAAAGGCGCATGAAAACAAGTAAATATGCTCCACTTATTAAATAGCAAAGTCAGGAACCTGTAGTCCAAGTTGAAAGACTAGAGTAAGGGGAGCGGGGCGGAGAATCCTCTGATTCCGTCAAGTCAGCAAGAACAAGGAAGGAAAGAAAATCAGTGTCATAAAGAGAGAAAAATTGTTACAAAATAAACTGAATTTGCTAAAGGTAGATAAAAAAAAAGACTAAAATTGGCTAAAGAACTATCTCTAGGCATAAAACTGCAAATCATCCCGCCAACACTGGAGTGCATCAATGGTATTAGGGGAAGGAAGTGGGTTGAGAACGGAATATACATCACATACACAAACAGTGTCAATAAAGGATGTTAAAAAGGAAACAAGGGTAAAAGTGCTGGTTGTTATGTATTTTTATCTTCTCTCTTGAGCTTCACAAAATGCTTGCCTGGGATCAATTGGTCACCGTTTCCCCCAAGGCACTATGGATCTGCAGTGTAAGAAACAACTCACCAAAATGATACTATTAGTTAAGAGTACAAATGACAATTTAACTTTCTGCAACATGAAAGTATAATATAAATGGATCCTTGGAAAATAATCACTGTCTAGCAACTCTACTTATAGAAACTCCCCTTCTCCACTGCACTACATAAAAATTAATCTATATAGCTACTGAAAATACAAGATTTTGCTGAAGCCATTCAATTCACTCTACTATACACAAGCTTGCAGATTTGTTAATTGTAGTAAGCCAAGCACAGCTCTTAATGCTAAATTTTGAGAACCTGTAAGAACTAAACAATATAGGGTAAATAAAGTTACACTTATGGGTATTATTTAAACATGATGAAGGCAGGCAACTGTAGTCAGAATGAAATGAAAAATACAGATGATACAACAACTACAAATAATACAAACACAACAGATGTATAGAGAAAAAAAAATATACATAGTATCCTAAATGAAATATTCAACTGAGAGCAGAATACAATAGAGAAGAGTAGTGGTGTTGCGAATAATTGTTAAAAAATTATGTGCAGAAAGACTAAAGACCGTCCGTCAAGAAAGTTAAGAAAAAGATTACTCTGTGTTCCTCGCAAAGGATTCCGTACTAGCGAAGTTGCATTCCCATTGGGTGGAGCCCCACTGGTTGGGCTGGTGGGAGCAGATGTTGGAAGGGCCCCTCCCTCACTTATACCACTGCCTTCTTTGCTTCCTGCAAACATACAACAGCTCTGATGGATGCTTAGCCGCCAAGTGGGCTACTTGCATAATTCGACCTTTGTGCCACGGTGAGTTTTTGTCTTCTTTACTAAACTCGATTACAATATTCAGAGTGACAAATCATTTGCTGCATCCAACTTGAGCTCCATTTACCTTAACACGTGCCACCTCTTTTGCTACTATTCCTACAATACTTGTTGTGAATAATTACTACCAAGACCTGATAATGAATTTCAGGTTTTTCCATTCAAAAATAGTTAGTTTGTTGTCCTAATGACTTCTTATTAGGTTAGTGGGGGAAAAAATCAAGCAGTTTCATGCAGTACTTCTAAAAGATAACTTTTTTGTAGGACCTTTGTGTATAGTATAATATATTAAATAGGAAACATGCTTTAAGATCCCAAGCACCTAAGGCAGATTTATACTAGCTGAGTTAGAACAGTTCTGTTAGTTTTAAAGTAGTGACAATAAGGCAATAATAGCTATTTCAACTTAAAAAAAAAAAAAAAAAAAAAAAAAACATTATAATTATTTATCTTGGCAAAATTAAGCTAAAAATCAGAAAGATTTTACAAAGAAAAGAATTTTTGAGTACATGTACAAATATTGGAGCAAAGTTTAAAATTTAAGAAAGTTTAAAAAATGAGATGCCTTGCAATAGCTGTCAAGCACAGATTACAATAGTAAAACTATTTGTGCAACATTTGATTAGTATTATAACAAGAGAAAGCGCAAGAGAAAAGTAGTAAAATTTATGATTTGTCACACAACAGAAGGAAATAAGTATTATTAAAAAGACAAAATACTACAGTCCATTGGCACAAAAGTTAATATTTACAACAGTAAATTTTAATATTACGTTAATTGTTACTGTTATAATAAAATAACATAATGCAATAACATCAAAACATAACATTTTATAATTTATTTAACTTAATAAGCAGCAAAAAAGCAGTCAGTGCAGTTACTAATAGTATAACTCAAACTTATAATTTAAACGCTGTATGTTATTTATTAGTAAATCCACTGCAAGCTGGGTAACAATGAAACGTAACAATGAGACAAACATAAAACCATAAAGCTAATCATGCTCACAAAACACCAATTGAATCAATCAAATAACATTTTGCTTTAAAAAATGTACCTGATAATGAAAAGTTGCAATTTGTTCTTAACTGGCTGGTACTAGTTACTTTAGCTGTTTAACACTTGGCTGGTACTATTAAAACCATGTTCAAAAACACGGTGAAACTATAAATTTAACACTCCTTAACAATCAGTGCACACATCTTTAAGAGCACAAGCACAGAAACACATATTAACAAAATTGAATTCTCAACGAAATGCGCCGGACAAATATTATTCACAGTTGAAACACAACGTCCACTTACATAAATATATGTATAATACATATATTTTGACTATTATTTAAAAAAAAATTAATAAGAACTGCATACTTATTAAAAAGACAATTAATTTTATATACTCTACTCTCATCATGGTATGAAAATAATCATACATACATAATCATATGATTCCGTATGTTTAGCAAATTTAAGATGCATGGTTTGTTATTAACTAATGCACCCTTTGGATATTTTTATTTTCAGCATCACTCAAATAATAACATAATATAATGAATAAACACAATTTGGCAATTAAGTATGTATTATTAGAGGAACAACAAGCGAGATAAAAAGAGATGAAAAAAAGAGAGATTTAGTTCTCAAATGTGAAATACATATTTGCCACATTGTTGTGCTGTTTTTCATTCAGTAATAGCAACATAACATAACAATGTTACAGTTAAACATTCACAGTAATGAATATAAATATTTTTACATAGATATGTATATATATTTTTTTTCCAAGCATTATTTATCTACAACATTACATATTTATTTGAAGATGTTGGAAGACATTTGTCATAGCAAGAAGTATGAAATACCAGCCTGATAATTGAAATAAGTGCCCGTAAAATTATTTATCTACAGACAGTCAGACAGACATACATACATACATACAAACAAAGATGAAACACACAACATACCCTGGGAGTTAGACATGAAGAGATTGAGAAGGGAGGTGGTGCGGCGGGATGGTTTGCTTTGCTTATGGCGACCAGCCTCAAGATTACCTTCTTTCTTAGGAGGCTTTTCACCATTTGTAGCCTTATCTGAGGAGGATTCTGGTGTCTGGGTACTGCTCACGGGTACACCAGACACATTCACTTCCTCAAAATCTAGTGACTCTGTAAAAAAGAGAATATAGAGAGAAATCAGAAAAGAATTAATCACTACATATTTGATAAAGGATTGGCTTTAAAAGTAGTACTACTTTTGACTAGTTAGTACCTTTAAATTATAATTTTATATATATATTTTTTTAAGAATAAAAAACTTGTAGGAAGTTTTTACGGTACAAATAAATAGAACATACAAAAACAACACTTCACAGATTTTATGGCAGATTTTTGCGACCTTGTCAAGTAATTAAAAAAAAAAAATGCTTCAGAAAGAAAATGAACATGTCACTTAATAGTGGATGGTCATCCGGACTCGTCGCCTTGGAGAATTTTTCACTTGCAGCCTTGTTAATCCAAATGCCTTGTGTTATTTTACAGAGCATGGTGATTAACAAGTCTGCACAGGAAAAATTTCTGAGGCGTGACTGTACTTACATATTCCAAAAAAGAAAAAAATGCTTAACATTTAAAATGATTTCAATAAGTAATTTACACCTCCCTCCCCCCTTCAAAAAAGAAAAAAAAATCTAAAAAAAAAAAAAAGAGAAAGACTGCTTTTTTAAAAAAAAAAAAAAAAAAAGCTTAAGGTAGAGATAACACAGGTCAGATGACCCAATACTAAAAATCCCTTCATGAAAGTTATGAAAAAATTTTAAAATTTAAAATGTTCTCCTCTACATCCCCTATCAGTAGATATAAATATCAGGTCTACAAAAAACGAGCTAGTTTTCGAGTTATTAAAGGCATACAGGCCTCAAATTACAAATTAGACAGTCACCAAGTGGGTTTAGAGTATATAATCAACATTCGCATAATTTTTTTCCACGCGTGATGCATCCGTGCGAAGTCGCAGTTCAAAGTAAGAAATTTAGTCTTTGATGACGTCACGAAGTCCTTGATGACGTCACAACTCAATGCTAATCGGTGCTAGCTGTGAGTTGTGACGTCAGCAAGGACTTTCTTTACAGCGCGACTTCGCACAGACGCACCGCGCGCAGGTAAAAATAATACGAATGTTGATTATAAACTTGAGCAACACTTAATGTCTGTCTAATTTGTAATTTGAGGCCTGTATACCTTTAATTTTTAAAGTTGACTAATTTAACATGGAAGTTTCATTTCTCCATGTTAAATTAGTCAACTTTAAAAATTCATAACTCGAAAACTAGCTCGTTTTTGTATACCTGATATTTTAGCTGCTGATAGGATGTAGAGGAGAACATTTTAATTTTTGTTCATAATTTTCATGAATGGTATTTTTTTAACATTGGGTCAGCTGATCCGTATTATCTCTACCTTAAGTATCTAGCTTTTTATTTATTATTAAAGCATTATTACTAAAAATTACCAATTTGAATTGAAAGGAAATTAAAATTAAACTTTTAAAAGTAAAATATATTAATATATTAGATGAAAGGGAACGGAATGATATGGTGTGAATATAACGTGGTTAAAATAAAAAAAAATAGTAAAAAATTAAGGAGACAATTGTCATATTTTCATACACAGACATTAAAAGACTACATTAGCTGAAAGCTATTTTGACAATGCAGTTTGTTTGTTTATATAAATAAATTACAACATAGTCAACATCTGTTGTGAATTTAATTGCTTAGAATCAAAGTTTAAATTTGGCAAGAAATGAGTCGGGCCTTACTGACATGTAATTTAATATGCCTACATATATAATTCATAAATTAGTAAATACAATCGGCTAAAGAAGAAAATTTTAACATAAATCAACTTATTAAGTTGTATTTTACTGTCAGAAATAAGTTAAATATATTATTTGCAAAGTAACACACACAAAAAGTAACAATATATTTATGTAACATAAATACTTTAAAATTTCTCTAAATTAGAGTGTGGCGAATTGTATAAAAATGTAATCATCATTACTTCAAATAATAGTCTGATTTGTTTTTATTATTAATTATTGCTTAACTATCAGTGTAGCAATCACCTCAGGTATTTCAGTTATTATAGTATATATATATATATAATATATCTTCTCTTGTCCAGAATAGTGAGCAGTGCCTTCACAAACAGGTGCAAAAATTATTGACAGCATACGACTCATTTTTCCACACAATTGTAGAGGCAGACAGCTCATTACTCCAGCCTTATGAGGATCAATGTGTGATAAAATTCACCAAAAGACTGTTTTGCTATACTGACTAGGTCAGAGTCAGACTATGGTAAAGTTGAACCCTCTCATGATGACATGTAAATGAGTAGCACAGATTTAAAATACTGGAACCAATTGGTTGTGCTGCAGTTAGAATAGACTAATTTTTCTTAAGATTTAATTTTAATTTGATATATATAATTATTTTTTCCCGTCTTCTCAAAGAAACTAAAAAACTAAAGGCACAAAATACGAAGGCTTGAACATTCAAGTGTCACCACATATAGACCATCCCATAAAACATGAGGTTCAAAAGTCTTTTTTGTACAGCTTTGCATACAAGGAGACTTGTTACCAAATTTTTAAAAAGACTTTCTCTACACATTATACTGTGTTATTGCAGTTTCAGAGCAAGATTTATAATTTACAATGCTGTTTTTTTTAAAGGAAATGTACTAATTGAGTTCAATATTTTGGCATATTTATTTGGATTTGTGTTTAATGACATACAAAATAATGTTCATATAATTAATACAATTAAACAAAAGCAATAGACCATCAGTAGCAGCAAAATAAACTTGTATAGATATTACATAATCATACATAGGATGTTATATATATTATATCACTAAGTTAAATAAGGTCATGTTAAAAAAAAATAATAATAATAATGAAAATTTGTTTCAAGTTAGAGATATTTAAGATGCTGCTGCTTTCGTTTGTAATTTAAAAAGACTGAATAAATGGATTTTATTTTATTATATAAAAACAACAAGGTTGCAAGCACAATATAAATATGCCTTGCAACCATTTTACTGGCCTTGGTTACACAGTTAATCCAGATAGACAATTTTATATAGTATTGATCGGTATGTCTGGTCTCTATGTACATCTTATCCAGACTAATCTACTAACTTACAGCTAACATGATTTTGATTATTACAGCAATGATATCACATCCATCTTTGTTCTCAAACGAATACGATTACTACTAAGTTTTAGACAAAGTGTAGTTACTTAACTTATATATTTTTTTTTTATTATTATCAGAACAACATGAAGCTTCAAGCTTTGTATTTTGTGCCTATATCAACTTTTTCATCAATTTTTCTATTTTCCTAAAACGCTTTTAAAAATTAAGAGAGAATATTGTACCAAATATTAAGAACTTAACTGATGTAGCTATCTTTAGAGTAGGCAAAAAATAAAATAAAATAGGGAGCTATTTTAACAGAAAGTTCAAATAATAGAGAAGTCAACCCAAAATTGCGGCTCCCCACCCAATCAGCCTCGTGCACCCGCTAACCTCATCCATGCATAGAAATTTTGTTCCCACTATAATACCTCAATGGAATAAGCATTAAAACTGAGTTAGATTCGAAATTGTGAAAGTATATTGTATTTACTAGCTTTCTTCTTTTATTTTGAGGGGAGGGGGCAACATACAATAAATAAGAAGAAAATATTAAAAGGCATGAACTTAAGAAAATTTAGAGAAATTATGTTTATTCTAGCCTTTTTACTTTGCTCAGGTGACTTTCTGTGAAGCAATAGCAAATCTGCAAGGCAAAAACTGGCATTGTTACCACCTCATTTTCTATAAATGAAATACAGTAAAAACTTATTATTACGTAACTTGTTATAAGGTAAAAACTCGATATTGAGTAACGGAGTAAAGGTACCATAAAAAATAATTAAAATTGCAGGTATAGGAAAAACTTGATATAAGGTATACTCTATATAAAGTAAACCCAATTTCCTGGGTCCCTTGACTTGACGTAATAATAAGTTTGTACTGTATTTATTTTTACTGTACTTATACTGTCTATGACCCATTCACTTAGTTTTGCTATTATTACATGGAAAATAACATTGAGATGAACTTATATGTTCAATTAACTTATTGCAATTGAAACAAAATGCATAATAACCATTGCAGTTTGGATGTCTTTAACCAAACAATAGAAGAAATTCTGTAAAAAATACACACCACAATATTAAGTTTTACCTGGTTTTTCCAAGCCAGTGTATTTGTTTAGTACAAATTGCTCCAGCAGTTTATCCACGGTCAAGTCCAAACACTGTCGCTTGAAGTCTTTGTGCACCTATGGAGATAATATTTGGTTGTTAAGTACATGTCACAAATTCAATTATTTAATGCATTAAATCTTAAATTGAATGTAAATTGACAATAATTATAAACTCCATAAAAAAGAATAAAAAAAAAAATGAATGAATGAATGAATGACACAAAAAAGTAACATGCACCTCTCCAATGAGTTCATGATTGCTTTGCAGCTCCTCAGCATATGTATTGAGAAATTCTTTCATTTGTTTGACATGGCCCTCTTCTACATCTTGGAAATGCTGCAAAAGAACACACAATTGAAATTAATTTTATATGTATCAATTAAGCAAAGTATAACTTTAAGATAAACATCATCTGTGCAACAAGGGTTATAAAATAATCTAATCAAATAAATAATAATGGAAGTACTGTAGTTTCGGGTTGCAGCTATATTTGAGTACTTATAAATAACTTTAAAAATAATCAATAAGAAGAAAAAAAAAGCTATGGCATTTAGTTTAGTTAGCCAATAATAATACAGTGTAGCTTTTTATGCTACTGTAACTCACAATCAGTGCCATGAAAAATAAACTAAGGACAATTTAAAACAAAAATATATGTACAGTTGTCGCCTCTGAAAATTTCTCTTTAAGGCCTTGTTAATCAACATGCTCTGTAAGAATAACACAGGGTATGGTGATTAACAAGCCTGCAAGTAGAAAATTTTCCAAGACGACGAATGTACATATTGCATAAAAAATGTATTTTTTCCCCTTCACATTTTTCAGAGCTAGAACAATTTTAAAATAATATTACATCATTGTTTAGTGTTTGACAGTCCTGCCCTTCTCTAGTGTTTAGGCCATATCTTGTTATTAAGGAATGACACCTCCAGGGAATGCGGCTTTTACTATTTTCTTAAAAAAAAACAAAAAAAACAAAAAAAACAAACAAACAAACAAACAAAAAAAAAAAAAAAAAAAAAAAAAAAAAAAAAAAAAAAAACTAAAAATAAAAATAAAATAAGGGTACTGTAGCAAAATTTCCATTTTGTACCTTTCATTTATTTAAAAAAAATTGCAAAAGTTGTTCACCATTCTTGCTAATTAACCCATGATTTAGTTTAGATCTTTCAATCTTTTCATCCTAATGCATTATTATAAATCCTGTATTAAAACTCGATTCAGTGGTTGAAACAGTCCTTGCACACCGTTAAGCTTAATTAATTATTTTTAGTTAGAATGTATAACAAACAATACCTTGCATGCTATATACATTTTCTTTTCAAAGTCTTCCTTGATTGAACTATATTTCTCCACCAGATTCTTGTAATCTTCTTGGGCTTTTTTGAATTTTGCCTCTGCCTTTTCCAAGTCCTTTGGAGATGCATTTTCTTTCTTAAGTTTATCAAACTCTAATCCTTTTTGGGTATAAGTATCTTTAGCTTTTTGTAATGTTAATGTGGTGGCCTGTATAGCTTGAACCACTTCTAAAGTTCCAGATTCCTCCTCCTTCACCTGTAACAATTACCATCCTATATAGTCAGAGGTATTAAAATAAATATATTATATTTAGGTCATCCCAGGAAGATATTTTAATTAACTAGTGTCTTATCACTGCAGTAGGACAAGAATTATATGTTCTGTTTTTGTTGCAGTTTTAAAATATAGGGTTAATTCAATTCCCTTTTTCAAAGACTATCATGATATATTTTGCATAAAGATACAATTTTTAACTTCAATCAATGATTTTACTACAAATAATGAATTTTTTGACACTCCTAATCCAAATAGCAATTATTAGAGCCTACTTTAGACTTGCACACTGAAAAGGGAAGAATTAAAAACAATAATTTTGTTGATTTTGATAATACATACAGATTTGTGCTTTTTGTGAAGCTCTTCAGAGTATTTGCTGACATCTTTTACGAGCTCTTGTACTTTTTGCACCATCTGCATGTGCAGTGAGGACAGTTTTTCAGATGATGTTTTCAGGACCTGCCAAACAGGTGCAAATGTTCCTTGTGTGTTTCCTCCCCCTGCCTGCTTTGCAAGCTTTGCCAACAGCTTACAGTTGGTTTCTTCAATAGTGGCTCTGCAACAAAATTAATTACACAAAAATTAATATTAAACATACTTTGCATTACAAAGTTAAGAGTGCATACATGTAAGACAACAGTTAAAAGATTAAAAGCCCAAACCACAATTGAATAAATTTTGCTTTAGCTCGTAAACAAGAAAAGCTGATTTTGCTTCTAAGCAAAATCATATCAATTGTGGTTTTGACTAAATGGAAACATTTATTAATAAAGCAATAAGTCAGGACTTAGGTCAGACTACTTTAAGTCACATGTATATTCAGGATTTTTTACAGGTTTAATGCAGTAATATTTTTAATCTGACCTAAATTCTTATTTATCATTTTCTGAACTATTACAATTATATCATTCAATTTAATTTAAGAAAAATACTGTAAACCATAAATGTTGAAAAAATTATTGAAAGAAAAGGATAGGAATAACCAGCAAGGCTTTGCCAATCGAAAAAGTCACAGCAGGAGAAAATCTTGTGGTCACAGGTTAGCTTTAAATTATTTACATTTTTTCAAAACATTTTGCATCATCTAGATGCTTCATCAGTTGGAGGTAGAGATTGAATCAATCAATCAATCTCTACCTCCAACTGATGAAGCATCTAGATGAAGCAAAACTAAAAAAATGTAAATAATTTAGTGCTAATCTATGACCACAAGATTTTCTCCTTCTGTGACTTTTTCGATCGGTAAGATCGGCCTGATTATTTCTATCCGTTTCTTTCAATAATTTATAATTATTATATCATAATAGATATAGAGACATGATTTGACATCTGGTGAAATTTAGCTAAGTGTCTCATTCCAGTAATATCAGAAAGTAAGTGCATGTGTGACAAAAAAGAATATTCAATGCCCACTTTTATTTTATGAGCTAGCATAACAATAAATGAAAAGTAGCTCTTAAGTTTGAGTTTTATTAATTAATGCTTCAAGTGTTCCCTGGCAAGAACTTTTTCTCCGAAAGCTACCATGCTAAATATTTGTACAAATGTCTCAGCAATTACTAAAGAAAATTACATGAATATTATCGAGTGAACCTGTGACCACAAGATTTTAACCTGCTGTGACATTTCTAATTGATAAGGCCTTGCTCATTATTTTTGTTCCTTTTTTAAATAATATAAGCTATTAATGTGGAGAGGAAAAAAAGCCCAACTCCTCCATTTAGGAGTTTTTTGATGTTGAATCAAGAACATTTTTTCTCTAAAACCTTGCTTTTATATTAAAATACAAATACTCAGAATCAGGGTCAGTCTGGCAGGGCCGATAAGCCGCAAATGCGGCCCAGGTCCCAGCTTTGGTGGCCCCACGGACCTTTGCAAAATAAATATAGAATAATTTTAGAAAAAAATGTTGAAAATAATTTAACTTGTTTGAAGATATTTAAAAAAAAAATGCGTCATCTTTTTCTATACTATTTATATGTTAAACTTTTGTTTCCAACATTCATGGGCCTAATGATGGAACTAGAAATATGCGCGGGCCCTGAGGTTCTGGCTGATATACAGCTACTTTTGTAATTTTATACTAAATAAAGATCAATTGTCACTGTTCTTAGTAGATGTGTTAATTCATCTATAGAAGTTAGCAAACCTTCTGGATTTAAATTAGTGCTAACGCCAAAATTGTTGACTTAGTATTTACTAAAAATAAAAATATAGTGCTCTTCCATTTCAAACCAAAGTAAAAAAAAATCCATTTTCTCCAAAGAACAAATCCAAAGTCAGACTGAACGCAGCATTTAACGTGGAGTCTCACCAGAAAAAACCCTTCGATTTACTCAAAAAAAGTTTGTGGATTGGTGGTATGAAAAAATAAAAAATATATAATAGTGATGTTATGTGACTCGAGTTTAACAAAAAACAAAACAAAAAATACATACAGTATATATAACAATAATTTTAATATGAAAACAATTTCCGGTGGGAAAGTCAGTAAAAACTTCTATGTGATCCACAGCATTTTTAAAATTGAAATAGGCAACATTTGGTGTCCTCTCTTTCTTGTCTTATGCCATGTAAAGGAAGACTCCATGCGTCCAACCACTATTTAAACTGAAATTGAATAATTGTAGGGAAATTAAAATAGTGATTAGTTTTTCGTAGCTTAAAAAAAAAATAGTTAAATTGTTAACTAGTATGTATGTGGCAACCCTGTTTTATATATTAGTTAACAAATTGTGCGCAACTGCTATACCTGTCCACTACAATGCACACTTGCCACATTTGTTTGATAACTATTTTGATATATATATATATGTTCGCACCCAAAGCCGAATTCGGACAATGTCCAAAAAAAAGTGACCAAACCTAGTTGTGCTTTTTGCATTTTGACCAAAACCCGAAATGAACAAATATTAATTTGATCACAACTAGTTCTGGTCAAATCATAAATACCAAAACCCGTTGAGAGAGAGCTCGTCGGCTTTTGGTCAAACAAAATTAACCACATCTAGTTGTGGTTAAATCAGAAAAACCAAAACCCGATGTGAGACTTATTTCGGCTTTTGGTCACTTTTTCACATGTTTCACCAAAACTAGGTTTGGCCATTTCATTATACGACTAAAGAATATTCGTGTTTTATTCAATAACAACACTTAAATTTATATCAAAGCTTACTTTATGTTATGCCAACGTTTATCGTAATCCTGTAACGGCTATATAACAGTGACATAATAATGAGATGTAAAAAATATTAATTATAAAATTAATAAAAGAAGTACATACCTTTAAAAGTTTCTAACCGTATAATATTTTACAAAGTCTTCTGCTCGTTGTTTGTAAACACAGTATTGTTGTGTTATGTCTGTCGCGTGAAAGGAAAAACATGGGATGGTTGTTGATTTACATGTTAATTTATGGAAAATGACCGTTAATTATGAATTTAAAACGGTTAACTAGCGCCAACAATGCCATTACGTTCTCTGCTCTGGTGGCAAAATCAAACACTACGTCGTCCCTTGTTTAACAATGAAAAAGGCTGCATGTGACAGACATTATAAACCATTGCGAGTAGAAGACTTTGTATAATTATATTAGAGCTGCATCTCCACCAAATTATTGAACCACACACCATATTTCAAGGTATGCATCAGCGTCTACTCACAAGTCAGTAAAGTCCTTATCGTTATACTGTATCATAGAAAGGAAATGGAATAACCTTTGTAATTGTGTAATGTTTATTTCTCAGAATTGTGTCACCAAAAACATTGTCAAAAATAATAATTGAAGGAGTTTAACTCAGTATAATAATATATAATATTATATTTTCAAATCCGGGGTGCTTAGTTCTTTAGTATAATATGGTTGTATTGAGGTGAGATGCTCTCTATCTGAAACTGTATTAAGTATTAATGAATAATAATTAAAAATTAAGAATTCAGCAATGTGATAAAAATGCTAATATAATAATGAAATTTTTTACAATTGGAAACTTTTAAGGGTAAGGTAACGCCACCAATGTTAAAAAAAATCCCTCACACAAAAATTCTGAAAAAAATTTAAAATGTTCTCCTCTACACCCCCTATCAGTAGCTAAAATATCAGGTATACAAATTCGATCTAGTTTTTGAGTTATAAATTTTTAAAGTTGACTAATTTAACATGGAAGTTTCATTTCTCCATGTTAAAGTAGTCAACTTTAAAAATTTATAACTCAAAAACTAGATCGAATTTGTATACCTGATATTTTAGCTACTGATAGGGGGTGTAGAGGAGAACATTTTAAATTTTTTTCAGAATTTTTGTGTGAGGGATTTTTTTTTAACATTGGTGGCGTTACCTTACCCTTAAAGGTGTGTTTATTTATTTTATAATTAATATTTTTTACATCTTATTATTAACCATCCCTATCTCTACGGTCTGGTTGAACCTGGTAAGGTGGCTGGTAGACTCTTACAAGCACTAAACCAGCAGTGCTGGTAAGCCGTACCTGTTCTTACCAGCCATCATGAAATGCTGATAAGCCGAACCAGGGCATACCAGGCAATACCAGCCACTGTCTGGTATTGCCTGGTATGATTTACCAGAAGATCTTGTAACTATATACTAAATTGTTATTATTTTTTAAATATTAATAATTTAACATATTAATGGAGTATTGTCCTCAATTTTTTTTATTGCAGAAATGGATAGAGCATGCAAAGTTATGCTACCCTGATTTTTTTCAGATTTTTTAGAGTCCGGGAAGTATTTTTAAAAAATTATTGAAAGTCCTTTTTGTGACGTCACGCGGCGACAAGTCCTATCTTTTTCTTAAGGAGCGGCGTCTCGTGACGTCACAAAAATAACTTTCAATAATTTTTTAAAAATAGTTCCCGGGCTCTAAAAAATCTGAAAAAAATCAGGGTAGCATAACTTTGCACCCTCTATCCATTTCTGCAATAAAAAAAATAAGGACAATACTCCATTATAATATAATAATATTTTATATTATATTTATAATTTATACATAAATTATTTAAATAATTTATTGATATACACTGTAAATATATATAGATTAATTATATAATTTAATTTTTATACTGTGTGGATCGACTGTTGATGAGAATTTACCAAAATACTAAAAAAAAAAAAAAAAAAAAACAATTTTTTTGCACATTAATTATGGAATGAATTGATTTATTTTAATTAATAATTTATTTAAAAATTAATATAAATTTTTTTTCAGTCGTTTTTATTAGACACTGACACCTGGTGGTAAAAAAGTGAAGCATCATAGCAAAACATATGGAAGTGATTGAAGATGTCAACAACCGTGAAAATGACCTGTTTTACTGTTAAAATTGTGTTATAAAGTGATTTTGGATGTAAAAAAACATCTTAACAGTAATAAATAAATCATGCTGCTTAGGTGTAGGCATTAATGATTTACTTTTGTGCTCACAGAAACCCATAATCAAGGAAAAACCATAAGTCAACTGCAGATCATTGCAGACACAATGCCAGCAGTTTGTTTTTCCTGCTCTTGCATGGTAAGTACATATTTTAATTTTGAATATTTTATGTTTCTCATCATTCAATTTAAAATCAAATATTTAATAAAAGCATACCTTCATGTTTTTTTTATTTATTTCAAAGATCGAATTGAATGATCAGGATCAAGATTGCCACAACATTTTGAATCAAAGTTTTAATGTTTAATATACTGTGCCCTGCAGGAATTGGCATACTGTGAGCCACTGAAAGATCCCAGACTACAGTTTTATGGATGGAAGAGATGCAAGAAGAGTCCCTTTAAAAAGTTTCCTTCCATTCCTTAAATTTATTTCTAAATATGATTTCTGTGGCCGCCATTTTACCCGCATATCCCCACCCCGTCCCCACCTCTCAGATGTCAGCACTGCATAAGTCAAAACAAGTTTTGAATGTATCATTTTAGTACCAAATAAAAATTTTTAATTTATTTTTTCCGTACTTTTTCGTATATAGAAAATTAAAAAATGATTTTTGATACTAAAAAAAACTAGCAAACAGCATATTTTAAGGCAGGAGGAGGGGGAGGGAAATTTTGATCTAAGCTTGCCAGGTAAGACCTGGTATCCCATACCAGCACACCAGGTAAAATCTTACCAGCCAGGCTATGCAGAGTGACCATTTCTTACCAGCCAGGCTGGTACGGATATAATGTTAAATTGTACCTGCAGATGGCCAAGTTTGTTACCAGGCACCTTACCAGGTTCAACCAGACCGTAGAGATAGGGATATTATACACACTTATGATACACATTTTGGCATAAAGTAAAGCAAGCTTTGAAATAAATTAAGTGTTAATTGCTATTGAATAAAGCACGTACGAATATTTTTTAGTCGCATTAATGAAATGGCCAAACCTAGTTTTGGTTAAGTATGTGAAAAAGTGACCAAAAGCCGACATAAAGCTCACATCGGGTTTTGGTTTTTCTGATTTTACCACAGCTAGATGTAGTTAATTTTGTTTGATCAAAAGCCGACGAGCTCTCTTTCTCAACGGGTTTTGGTTTTTATGATTTGACCAGAACTAGTTGTGATCAAATTTAAATGACCAAAAGCCGAAATATTTGTTCATTTCGGGTTTTGGTCAAAATGCAAAAACCACCTAGGTTTGGTCACTTTTTTTGGACATTGTCTGAATTCGGCTTTGGGCGCTAACATATATATATATCATATATATATATATATATATATACTACATGTATATATTATATACATGCAGTTATCAAGTTGACTATTTTTTTTTTCTAGGCTACGAAAAACTTCTCAATATTTTAATGAGATATTAGAATGTGAAAATTTAAGTGGCTTAATCGAAAGAAGGGGTAAAAATATGGTACTGTGAATTTTTTCAGATTTTTCTGAGACCGGGAACTATTTTTAAAAAATTATTTAAAGTCTATTTTGTGACGTCACGGGCGGCACTGCCCTATCCTTTTTCTTAAGGAGTGCCGCCCGTGACGTCATCAAAATAGGCTTTCAATAATTTTTTAAAAATACATCCAGGTCTCAGAAAAATCTAAAAAAATTCCTAATACCATATTTTTACCCCTTCTTTTGATTAAGCCACTAAAATTTCCACATTCTAATATCTCATTCCCCTATCATTATTCAGTTGCACGATTCGTTTCAGTGGAAAATACATTGTTGGACCTGTGGAGTCCCTCTTTAAGCCATTTTACTTCTATACTTCTAGTAAGCCATTACAGACAAGATTTTTTCACTTTTCCCTTCATGTTGTTAGGCAACGAGATAAGTTCCGCACATAATGCAGAGACCCTGAATAGATACTCGCTGTATTGGGTTTCACTCTTTCCCACATTAGGTGTGTTCTGATTCAATCAGCAAACTTTATCAAAATTTAAGTTGTATAAGTAAGTTAGTAAACAATTGGTATTGAAGTAATTAACAACACCAAATTTCAAAAAATGTATAAATTTAAAACAAGTTTGAGCTCTCCGAAACATTTTAAATATTGTGTATGTTATAAAAGAAAAACTGCTGATTTCTTCATTTTTTTTTTTTTTTTACTAAAGAAACATAAATGTAGGAAAGTAAAATATAGACAGCCACTTTGATGTCTGTGATTACTCCACTACAAGGCTTGCCAAATTCAAAATAGCATAAAGAAGTAATGGAAATGCTTTTCTTTCTTTCTTTTTTTTTTTTAATATAATATATTTATATAATATAGCACTTAAATTGAAGTTCAAAATTCTGCTGTATGGGCCAGACTTTTTTCAATATATTGATAATTTTATTTTTTAAATAAATGCAGCACAAAATAAAGATATATAGAATCTCATTAGTAATCCTAAATTACTGTTTAAAAAGTGAACCACATTTTACCGCAGATATTTGAACATTATTTTTGTATACTTCTTAAATCTAATTCTGCTTAAGCATGGATAGTACAATGTTAGAATATATAAAGCTCAGCAGAAAAAAAGCGGGCTGACACTGATCTTCCTCATGGTGTGGAGGAGCGCGAGGAGGAGAGGAGCAGGCGGGCCGCCACCATCCTCTCCTTGCAGTCTACACGGACAGGCCAAGGGTCCCTCATGACCCAGGGGTCACCTGAAGGTGACGCAGGTGTACATTCGGACACCCCGGCATCTGGTGAGCATTCTCCGCCCCCCAGTGCTCCCTCACAAAGTCCATTTCAAGTCATGCAAAATTTTTTTACTTCCAGTGCACCCCTTTATTCCCAATTTACAGAAAATCCTGAAAAGTCAGACTCATTTTCAGAGGAACAAGAAAAAGAGTATGAGAGGTACAATAGTGCTGTTAAAGCTGGTGATTTAAATACCTCAGGGCTTGATGAATTTAATAAATTTTGCGCAGATACTCTTGGAGAAGATAATTTATACGAGCAAAATGAGAATTTTAATATACAAAAAAACTCGAATACTATTAGTCAAAGGCAACTTCGACCTAGAATTTCAGCACAAAACCATAATTATTTTCCACAAACAAAAGTACAGGTAAAAAAATCTTAAAATGTACTAATAAATGTATTTCAATTTTACAACTAAACATTCCAGGTTTTAAAGCAAAATTAACTTTATTTGAGTCTCTTCTTGAATTAGAAAATATTGATATAGCCATTATTTGTGAACATGGCCTTAAAAAGGAAGAGATTAGCACTATTAAATTTAAGAATTATAGATTAAGTACGTTTTTCTGTAGGTTATCGCAAGTTAAAGGTGGAGTGGCAATTTTTTCTAAAAATTTGTTAAATGTTGATAAAATTGATATTGTGTCTGCTGAATCATATTTTGAGTGCTGTCTTGCCAAGGTCAAATTAAACAAGTCGCAAAATATTTTTCTTGCATCAATCTATAGGTCACCAACGTGTAAAAAAGGAATATGTCAGAGTGAAATGATGGATAAATTTTTTGAATGTTTTGAGACTATGTGTGTAAAAATAAATAATTTGTGTAGACATAATGATAAAATTGTATTGGGTGGAGATATTAACATTAATATTTTAAAGAAAAATAATACTGTAGATTTTTATACTGACATGTTGCAATCTTTTGGTTTACACATAGTAAACCAGCAACCAACTAGAGTATCCAAACACACTTCAACTCTTATTGATCATTTAATAATGAAAAACTCTGACTTAAACCCAACGTGTGTCAGTAAAGACACAATACTGTCAGATCATAAATATACAATTTTAAAGTTTGAAATATGTACAAGTAATAAAATTTTAAATCAAAATGTTGTAAGTGTTGTTTCTCGAAAATTCAGTAAAGAAAATTTTGAATATTTATTTAGAATGCTAATAAAAGAAGACTGGAATATACTTTTAACACAAGGTATAAATGTAGAAAAAAAATGGGAATTATTTGTTGAAATATTTTCTTTTCATTTTAATGAGGCATTCCCTAAGACTCCTACAAAAATTAATAATAATAATAAGAAACCTAGCTGGATTGTTAAAAATCCACATTTAATTATTGAAGGAAGAATGTTAAGAGATCTTTTTATACAAGCAAAATATAATTCAGATTTAATGCCTGAGTACAAAAATAAATTAAAAGTACACAGAAAAAATAATAGTTTAGCTATAATTGCAGATAATAGTTCTAAAATAAACAATGCAGATAATAAAATTAAAGCTAGCTGGGAAATCATTACAAATGATTGTAATATGTCAAAAATAAAAAAAACTAGTTGCATTTCGGAAATTAAAATTGATGGGACCATAATTACCTCCCCAATGGCTATTAGTAACTCATTTAATAATTCTTTTGTTACAACAGTTGAAAACTTAATAAAAGAAAATTTTCCAAATAAAAAAAAATACAATAATGTTGACCAAGTAGAATGTAATATTAAATTTGAATTTCAACACATTGATTATTTAAAATTAATTAAACATATTAACAATCTTCCAAATAAAAATGCTGCTGGTCCTGATGAGGTTCCATACACTGTCGTTAAATATTGTAAAAACCTTCTTGCAGTACCACTAACATCACTTATTAATGAATCAATTACAGAAGGTATTTTTCCCGCAATTTTAAAATTGTCCCGTGTCCTCCCTTTTTTAAAAGAGGGTGATAAATTAATGCTTGGTAATTATAGGGGCATATCAAACTCTTCTGTGTTTTCTAAATTGTTTGAGGGCATACTAGAAGAACAATTAACTAACTATAGAGTGGATAATAATATGATATCTGAATCCGAACACGGATTTATAAAAAATAGATCCACAACAACTGCAGCGTTTGATCTTTTAAACGCTGTATTTTCTGCCTTGGATCATAAAAAATATTGTATTGTTATCTACTTTGACCTTTCTAAGGCGTTCGACATATTAAATAAAAATATTGTTACTGGCAACCTCAAAAGCCTTGGTTGTAATGATAATAGCGTAAATCTTATTGATTCCTATCTGTCAGACCGGCGTCAGTATGTCCAAATAAATAATGTAAGAGGGTAAAATGTCTAATGTTAAATCCAGCACCCTTCCATTGTCTGTAGGGGTGCCACAAGGGGGAAAAATTTCACCCACATTGTTTGCAATTGGGACAAATGACTTGCCTAAATATGTTACTGACGCAAAAATAGTGAAATATGCAGATGATACAACCGCTATTATCATAGCTGATACAGAGAGTGAACTAATAAGAAAAGCAAACCAAACCTTGTTAGATATGGAAAAATGGTGCTCAAATAACGAGTTAATATTAAATGATAAGAAAACAGTTTTCATGCAGTTTCATACAAACAGAAATATTCCAGATCATAGTTATCATATTAAAATTAAAAATAAAACTATAAAAAGAGTAGAGCACACAAAATTTTTAGGTTTTAATTTGCATGAAAGTTTGGATTGGAAAACTCATGTTGAAGCTATAGTAAAAAAAATAAACTCAGGGAATTTTGTTTTATATTCAATAAGGGACCATGTGTCTCTAGAAGCATTGTTTTCAATCTATTATGCGTATGTGTATTCACACCTATCATACGGCTTAATATTTTACGGTTCAAATGGGCAAGCTATTAACAGATTATTTGTGGCCCAGAAACGTGCTCTTAGAACAATGTTAAGGTTCAAAAAAGGAGAATCTTGTGTGTCACATTTTAAAAAAAATAACATGCTTACATTACCCTGTATGTATATATTAAGTTGTGCATTATTTAAAAGACAACATCCTGAATTGTATGAGTATAAAAAACATGCTTATAAAACAAGAAATAAGGAGAAAACTGTTATAATAAACCATAAGTCGGCTCTTTTAGAAAAAAGCCCACTGTATCAATCAGGGAAAATTTATGATTATTTGCCAGCATTTATTAGAAATATAGAGAGTGACAGTATGTTTAAAGCCAAGCTTAAATGTGTACTCATAAAGAAAGAATTTTACTCCATTAAAATGTTTTTTTCTAATAAACTCTCTGAACTTTGCCTCAGTGAAACTTAATTGTTAGTATGTACTATTTGATTGTAATTTTATGCAGAAAATTGAAGTGTGTTTTTATGTATAAATGTTTTTTATTGACTTATTGTAAATATTAATGTATATGACGTGATCAATGTTGACTTGTACAACCAGTAATCGAAATAAAATTATTATTATTATTATTATTATTATAAGTGGAACACTTCGTTTGCATGTGAGCTCGAGTAACCACTATATGATAAAGGTTGCGCAGTGTTTGGCAAGTCCAGCAATACTGTGTATGAGTGGTAAGGACAAAGACTTCCTCAAAGCTCTCTCTCTCTCTCTCTCATTTTATGTGCTTCGTCATTGGCACAATATTATGGCATACTCACTAGTGCTACCGGACTTGCAAAACACAGTGCAGCCTTGATCATAATGGTCACACTAGTTCACACGTAAAGAGAAGTAGTGTTCCACTTATATAAATCTAACACTGTACATTTAAAAAATTAAATCATCACATTTTACAATCAACTTTCTTTTAAACCCAATAAATAAAAAAAAAAAAATCTGATTTATCCACTTTATGGTCGCAGAAAATTTCAAATGTTATAATTTATTTTGATAAATAAATAATAGATAAGGATAGACAAAAACTAATAAGAAACCTATTTGATAAAATATGTTTTAATGGGTGTTATCTATCCTTTACTTCAATTAAATAATAAATATACAACATAGTTTTTTTCTTAACAATAATTTAATATAATTTATTAGCAGAGACAGCTAAACGTCAAAACATAGCCAAATCAACTAAACTTCCCAGACAAGAAATGCAGCTTAATTACACTGTAGAATTATTCACCAGACATCAGTTTTACTAAGCAGGGAGCTTCTATCATTCGGATACAGTTCTACACACAAAGCAATTAAATTAAAATTAAATAAATAATAATAATGTTGCAACATCTGACGAGGATAGGAATGTCAATATGTATTTTTATATTTTTAACCCTGCACGTTTCCACTGTGTGTCTGTGTTTTAGGTGCATCAAGTAAACATTATCAGCGAGGGTGCCCAGTTCCAAGGTAATTATCAAATTACACAATGGAGTATTGACCTCAAAATTTTTTATTGCAGAAATGGATAGAGCGTACAAAGTTATGTTACCCTGATTTTTTTTCAGATTTTTTACAGACCAGGAAGTATTTTTAAAAAATTATTGAAAGTCCTTTTTGTGACGTCACGCGGCGGCAAGTCCTATCTTTTTCTGAAGGAGCGGCGTCTCGTGACGTCACAAAAAGAACTTTCAATAATTTTTTAAAAATAGTTCCCGGACTCTAAAAAATCTGAAAAAAATCAGGGTAGCATAACTTTGCACCCTCTATCCATTTCTGCAATAAAAAAAATTGAGGTCAATACTCTATTATCAGGGGCGGCTTGTGACCTCTAACTGTGGGGAGACTGTCAGGGTTGAAACTAGAAAAACACCACTGGGGAGGCTGGAGGGTGAAGCCCCCCAATAGCCCACCGCAGGCGCGACTTTTTTTAGGCACGTGTCTTTTTTGAGGATAATATTAGTAAAAATTTGAATTATTCCAAGTTATAATTTATTTTATCATTTAAGAAACTTCACATTTTTTATCTTCACTTTTTTTTTGTTCTCAAAATGTTTGATTTTTTAACGAAAATTTGCCTTTTAATATTTACTTAATAAATATTGCTATGTAATGGTACATTTCAAGTAAATATTTAAAATAAAATAATTCTAAAGGACAAACTTAATCTTGGTCACTTAAGATCTCGGAACTGGCCCCCTAAATAATGTATTCAATGGGCCGGGTTATTTCAAATGCGTACCAAAATTTTTAAGTTTGCATTATTATATTTTTTGTTTATCGTCATAAGTTTATTTAGTTGGTGCGCTCTCAAGTTTGGAGTATTGTAGCTCACAGTTCAATTAGTGTAGAAGATATATACAAAAAAAAAAAAAAGGGCACATATAATTCTCATAGTTAATTAATTTCTTCAGAAAAAATTCAAAAGTCAGAGTAGGTATATTTATTTATCCCTATATTCACATGACAGTGTTAATACTGCATTATGCTTATATTGATATACTTTTTTATAAATATGAAATAAAATTGTTGGTTTATGTTTTTCAACTGCGAAATGTTAATTTCAAGCTTTATTATTATGATATTCTCTGATAACATATCAAATTCTGTTAACCTTTTCTACACCACATTACAGGAAACATTATTCGCTTTCTTCCTGCTCGCAAAATACTGGAAACTCATTGGTGCGGGCTTAACCTTTTGTCAGTCCCAGCCGCTTCAAAATCACATGGCTTTTGTGGATGTTGGAGAGGAGAATGAGGGGTGGGTTCAAAAAATATCATTAACGCCTGGGCTGGTTGAGGTAGCAGTCTATGCTGCTAGGCACCGCCAGTATAGTTAAATCAGGGCAGTCTCCTACAGGGCAGTCTGCCCTGGTTAAATGTACGCGGACGCGGTAAAAAATGCGCAATTTCAAACATCAGAACTGCTAAAATTTGGCAGAAAACTACAGATATTGAAAAAAGAAATAATTGCTATTATTATTTCTTTAAATATGTGTTTGTACTTGTACCCAAAATTTCTGAGGGGGCTGCAGTCCAGCAGCCCCATAGTACGAGCCGCTCCTGATAATATATAATATAATATATAATTGCAACCCTCTCTGCTCCACCCCGTCCAAAGTTGACGAGGTGGTAGTCTCAAACTCACCACTAAGGTTAAATATTCTCTTATGGAATGTGGAAGGCCTGAAAAAGCTACTGCCGTTAATCTCAGACAATATTCTTGAAAACCGAGATCTTATTGTATTTACAGAGACCTTTTTACTTGAATCACTTGACATAAATGGCTACTACTCCTTCCACAATTTTGCTCTCAAATGGCAGAGAGGGAGACCGTTTGGAGGAATCTCATGTTTCATAAACCCAAAGCATGGTCCAATTTTAAATTTCTTAAGGCTTAAAGATTTTATCATCATCAAAACTAAATATTTTACAGTCATTGCCATGTACCTTAATCCATATTTTACAATTCTCGAACTAATGGAGGTAGTACTATATGCAATAAGCCTCACAGAAAATGATACTAATGTAATTTTCACGGGTGACTTCAATTGTAGAATTGACCTTTCAAATCTCCCGAAACATTTACGAAACAAGACAGACATTCTATTAGACATTTTAAATTCAAATGGCTACTTACTCTCTAATAGCCCTCTAGAAAAAACTTTTGTAAACACAAATGGTTCAAGTACAATCGACCTGCTTTTTTATAAACCTAAGAATTTTACATTGATAAAACATGTCATTATTTCTGAGACAAACTCGTCACTGTTAAAGAGTCACCTACCCGGTGAAATTATTTTAAAACTTACCTCTAGCAATCCTCCCAATGTAAAACTTTTTTACAGATCAAATTATTCAAACAAAATTGATATTAGCAATTATAATGACCAAATTTATAAATATATATATAGAAAGAGAGAGATCGAGAGAGAGAGGGGGGGGGGGAATCTAGGCATTATGCCTTTTGTGTGTATGGGGTCTATATTGTTCATGCTCAGGATGTCAACCGATCTTGTGAAATCAACAAAAATAATAAAAATAAACTTGTTTGCCTTTTTACTTAATTACAGAACATTTTTGCTATTTTTAAGATTATTTTTTTGCACAAATATTAAAAAATTAATGAATAAAAACATTTAAGATAATTTTTTTAAAAATCTCAGAGCACTTTTCAAATAAAATATGAGGTAAATAAATGAAAAATATAATTTCAACTGCCAATTGTGGTGAAAAAATAAATAAATAAACCAATAAATAAATAATATATATATATATGTGCACACACACACACACAATACGAAGCTGTGTGCGCGGTCTCCCTCCTGGCTTCAGAGAAAATTTGAAATTTTACTGATGTGTGACAATCACGGGTCAATTATAATAGGCGAGGAAACACAGAGCTCTAGCTGCTAAATTAAGCGAGTCACTGGCAAGTGGCGTTCTATAAGCTAGATTGATTTTTAATCGATAATAGGGATATTCAGGAGTTCCCAAAAAAAAGTTTGACAAAGTTTGCCCATAGCCACATCCCGAATTTGCGTTTTTTTTTTTTTTTTTTTGAAAATAATTAAAAAATTAATATATCCAAAACCAACAGAGTTGCAGGATTTAAAGGCCCTCTGAACCTTTTCACAGTATTAAGTACACGGTTAGCTTTGCTTCAGTGTGATTCGGCTGCATAATTTTTTGGTTTCAGTAGCACAAATATCAGAGATAATAGCCGATGAAGAAGCACCTGTGACGTCACTCACGCTCATTCAGCGGCGACAATATAGGGAAATCCCTGCAAAAGATAGGTTCACTCCCGCTGCAACCACGGCCACGATTTTACTTCTGGAATTTTGAAACTTTACAAGGGCAGTCTTGATAGTATTTGTCAAATAGACTGAAAGAATTTTTTTGGTGGCGCTTGTACAGATTGAGTTATTGCGGTTGCAAGATAAGCTAAAAATTTAACATTGTTTTCCTATACAACATTTTTGTTCCTGTTTCTACCGCAATAACTCGGTTTGTATGAATGTCATAAAAAAAAATCTTTCAGGCTATTTGACAAATACTATCAAGACTGCCCTGGTAAAGTTTCAAAATTCCAGAAGTAAAATTGTGGCCGTGGTTGCAGCGGGAGTGAACCTATCTTTTGCAGGGATTTCCCTATATTGTCGCCGCTGAATGAGCGTGAGTGACGTCACAGGTGCTTCTTCATCGGCTATTATCTCTGATATTTGTGCTACTGAAACCAAAAAAATTATGCAGCCGAATCACACTGAAGCAAAGCTAACCGTGTACTTAATACTGTGAAAAGGTTCAGAAGGCCTTTAAGACTACATTATTAAAACGCCCTTGTGTTTCACGCTTTTTAGAAATGTACTTTTATTTTGAATCCGACCAAAATTGTGTCCCGAAAATAATGTTTTTTCATATTTGGAATTTAAGTTTCTTGCTCTTTTCAGAATAACTAAAAAACTAAAGGTTTTTGAGAAAAATGATTCATCTGAATCTTGTTGCCTACATTATCACCAACATTTTGATGTGTCAGACGTCATGATTGAAAACACCAAACTCAAAACATCGGGACAAATGTACGTTTAGGTGACGTGTTTACATGCATGTTCCTAGGCTATAACGTTGCAGCAAACAACTTGCTTTAAAGCATTGAACGCTACTATATATATATATATATATATATATATATATATATATATATATATATATATATATATATATATATATATATATATATCACAGAATTATGTTAATGATATATTTAATAATATTTTTGGTTTTGAAAATGACCATTTTGAAAATCCAAAAATCTGGGACACTCAAAAAACCCGATTTTTTTATGTAATTTTTTTAAGAAAATTATAAATATTCATGCTAGTTCAAATTTGTGGCCACTAAAAATATTTAAATTTTTGTCCCGAACATTGAATATTGGTACTTCCAATTATTTTCATCACGTTACATATAATTATTATGTCACCTTTTTTCTTGTCAATGTATAATATCTTCATAATTTATAATTATCATTT
This sequence comes from Siphlonurus alternatus, assembly GCA_949825025.1. Lineage (NCBI taxonomy): Eukaryota > Metazoa > Arthropoda > Insecta > Ephemeroptera > Siphlonuridae > Siphlonurus > Siphlonurus alternatus. Next base: position 35,347,541 of record OX463788.1, read on the forward strand.
TTTATTTGTGCTATAATATGTTCCTCACAACATGCATCGGTCTTCCTGAATTCGATCTGCACCAGTAGAATATATATTATGTTCACTGATTACATTGAACTGTATTTAAGTAATGTACATAATAATCTCACATTTTCATACAGGATCGACGTACACTCAAAATTTTATTGTTAGCAAAATAATTCAGGGTTGTAATGAATTATATATAATGTTGGTTATTAATGCATGATCTGCTGCATCAAGATTATTAGATGAAACGAGCTTTTATGTTTGAAATATCTTAAAATACTACATATAAACGTGCAAAATTTTATTTATTTAGTTTGTACCAATTATTGGTATCTAATTATAATTATTTTATAATACAAGTTCAAAATTCGAAGTTCGTTAAATTTAAACTCATCGAGCTTTAAATTTTAACAATAGTAAAACTAATAAAATAAGACGGATTTTTGTCAGCATGAATAATGGAGTATCGACCTCATTTTTTTTTATTGCAGAAATGGATAGAGGATGCAAAGTTATGCTACCCTGATTATTTTCAGATTTTTTTGAGACCAAGAACTACTTTTAAAAAATTATTGAATGTCTTTTTTGTGACGTCACGCGGCGGCAAGTCCTATCTTTTTCTTAAGGAGCGACGTCTCGTGACGTCACGTAAAAGACTTTCAATAATTTTTTTAAAATAGTTCCCGGTCTCAATAAAATCTGAAAAAAATTAGGGTAGCATAACTTTGCACTCTCTATCCATTTCTGCAAAAAAAAAAAAAAAAAAAAAATGGGGTCGATACTCCCATTATATAATACACGGTGTACAATGTATACTACATATAATATATAGAGCTGATTTCTGTTTATGTTTATTACGTGAGGCGGGAGAATGGTTTCCCTATACTAACACATTGGGAAGGGGGCGCAGGAGGGAGGGAAAAGAGAAAGTTTTGGCAGGCCAGATTATACAGTGAGCATAGGCAAAATGACGAAAAAAATTATAAAAAATACTTTTAACAGTTTTTTGACGGTGAGATTTTTTTTATGAGTTCTATCGTGTACTGTTAAAGTATTATTAAAGCAGTTAAACTTGATTTATTTTATTAAGTTAAGTAAAAAATTATTGCACGCTTTGTTTATATACTAGTCCGTGCATTCTGGCCCTCCTCGCATGACGTCAGCGCAATCCCCTCTATACTTATGTAAGAAAATAACGCATTATAACTATAACAATAATTACATAAATTGTTTTCATAATGCAGAGATCAAAAATTCAGGAAGACCACTGAATCTCAATTGACGCAGGAGAATCATCACACTTTCTTTTACAGATCAAATTGCATTTTAGCTGAGTATGATACGTTGTGTTATAACGCATGATAATAGACGTGTGCCATCAAGTTAAAAGTAGAAGTTGACATACTACGTGCTTCTGCTGATAATGCGAGGTATATTACATATTAAATTATGTATATTAATTTTTATTAACTCTACTAAAATTAGTTCTGGACTTGAATTTTGAAGGCGAATCAAAATAAATAAACTAATGTAAATGAAAATGTCCAAGGAAATATGCATAATATATGATATAAGATCAAGTAATAAAAAAAATGGAGGATATTAATTTAAAATTATATATTGAAGGCAAATAAATTGGTACAAACTAAATAAATAAAATTATGCATGTTTATACGTAGTATTTTAAGATATTTCAAACACAAAAGCTCGTTTCATCTAATAAGCTTGATGCAGCAGATCATGCATTATATATAATTCATTACAACCCTGAATTATTTTGCTAATAATAAAATTTTGAATGTACGTCGATCCTGTATGAAAATATGAGATTATTATGTACATTACTTAAATACAGTTCAATGTAATCAGTGAACGTAATATATATTCCACTGCTGCAGATCGAATTCAGGAAGACCGATGCATGTTGTGAGGAACAAATTATAGCACAAAATAAAAAATGATAGTTATAAATTATGAAGATTATACAAGAATAAGGTGACAATAATTATTTGTAACATGATGAAAATAATTGGAAGTACCAATATTCAATGTTCGGGACAAAAATTTAAATATTTTTAGTGGCCACAAATTTGAACTAGCATGAATATTTATCATTTTCTTAAACAAAATACAAAAAAAAATTGTTTTTTTTTAGTGTTTCGGATTTTTGGATTTTCGAAATGGTCATTTTCAAAACCAAAACTGTTATTAAATAGATCATTAACATAATTCTGTGCTATATAGTAGCGTTCAATGCTTTAAAACAAGTTGTTTGCTGCAACGTTATAGCATAGGAACATGCATGTAAACACGTCACCTAAACGTACATTTGTCCCGATATTTTGAGTTTGGTGTTTTCAATCATGACGTCTGACACATCAAAATGTTGGTGATGATGTATGCAACAAGATTCAGATGAACCATTTTTCTCAAGAACCTTTAGTTGTTTTAGTTATTCTGAAAAGAGCAAGAAAATTAAATTCCAAAATTGAAAAAAACATTATTTTCGGGACACAATTTTGGTCGGATTCAAAATAAAAGTACATTTCTAAAAAGCGTGAAACAAGGGCGTTTTAATAACGTAGTCTTAAATCCTGCAACTCTGTTGGTTTCGGATATATTAATTTTTTAATTATTTAAAAAAAAACGCAAATTCGGAATGTGGCTATGGGCAAACTTTGGCAAATTTTTTTTTTTGGGAACTCCTAAAAATATCCCTATTATTGATTAAAAATCAAACCAGCTTGTAGAACGCCACTTGCCAGTTACCCTTATAAATTGTCGATCGTTTCCTCGCCTATAAAATATTCACCGCTCTAAAAATTAAAAAATTTATCACATGTATTCTATAAAAAGACATGACTTCATGTCGGGAGGAAAAATTGTATATAGTAATACAGGTGCATTTGAATATCTACCGAGTTCATATATTTTCCAAGAAAAGTAATAGTTCGTATCGAATTCTACGACGAACTGAAGATCTAAAAATTCTATCTCACATTGCATAGGTTTTCCAGAAAAAAAAAAATCCAAAATTAGAGAAAACCCGTAGGGCCTAGGCTTACCTGAAAAACACCATCCATTAAATTAACTCGAAAAAATTACACTGTTGGGTGGTATGAAAAAATATAGCCATGTTCCATAGCTTGAGCTTTAATTAACATAGAAATGTGTAAACAATACAAAATTACACACATAATTTTATGTTTCCGTCACAAAATAAAGAAAAACTAGTATAATATGAAAATTATCATACATTGCAAATGTTCTTCATTTTTTTACGAGAAAACGGGTCCGAGTAAAAGCATTTTTTCAACTGCATTAATAAGGATGTTTGTTTGTCAGGCCAGGTAAGGCCTTACTTATTAATTGAAGCGTCCTCTCTGATTTTGGAATTTTTTTCTGTGTAAGAACCTATATTTATGTAAGATATTGGAATTTGTTGGATTTAGATTTCATATGGAGGAGTTAGCACTATAAAATAATATTTTTTCCTCAAATCTATTTTTCGAGTAAACGAAAACTTGCAATTTTAGACATGTTAAATTAAATTAAAAAATAAAATAAATAAATGTGCCACGCCCCTATTTCTAAAAAAATCGCACCTGCGGCGGGCTACCCCTCCTCCCTCCTGCTCCGCGGCCGGGCCCTTCTGACCCACCCGCGGAGCAGGTTTTTTGCCCCCAGACCGACCCTGTGACACTGAGAAGTCATGCAATTCTGTGTGAGACAGCCCTTATAAAATAAAAAATAATTAATTACATATTTAAAAATAATTTAAAATTGTATTATTAAATACAGTGAAAACTTGTTATTACGCAACTTGTTGTTTGGTAAAACCAGGCCCATGTAGGCTCCATGTTAAAATGTGTCGCCAACTTTTCAGTGCAAAAATGAGAAGTTATGTAATATGTACACACTTCACAGATATCGCTAGAATCGCTGCCTTCGTTGCATGTGGTGTCCAGATGTTTTTAAAAGTTAAAAGTTCCCTAAGGTTCCCGACGAAAATTCGTAGGTGAGAAGCGGCACATATACAAAGCGAACTTTGTCTCGCTGCTGAAAGAAAACACGTGCCGAGTGGCCACCCTCGCTGAACTTGACATTTATTTTACTTTGTTGTGATACTCGGTATAATGATACAAATTATATATAAAGAATGATATTATAATTATTATAAATGTCTTGATGCAGAATTTTAGGCATAAATTTAATCAATAATTTATCACCAAAAAGAATATGATATTATATTGATGAAAAAAATATTTATCATATTGCTTCATATCCCAAAATTTAACCCGTCACTCCCGCCATATTGATTTCTTCCACCTATATTATTCCCTTTTTTATTTGCTGCATAAAAGATACAAAAATAGTACAATTTAAGCATAACCATATAATATAAATGGCAAAAATTATACTGTACAATGGAGATTGGACATTCTCTATTCTGTTTTTTTTTTTTTTTTTTTTTTTTCTATAATATAAACATCATAAAATTTAAAAAGTTTTGAAAAACCCCAGAAACATTATAAAAAATCTAACCAAACCCTTATACATTTAATGCTTTTTACTATTGTCAAGCTTGGAAAGACCAGAAAGACGGCAAGTGCATCCGCATTGTGCCTGGTGCGTCGTTGTGTCAAAAAAGACATAATATACTTTTGTTTATTCTATACGACACTTTAATGCATTTTTCAACTTCTTTCGTCTCTCACGTTGTTCTAGCCACAATAAAATAGGGGAAAAGGGTTGAAGACCGAACTCAATGCACACAGCAAGTGTGCCGGCTGCGTACGTTATTCAAATTTTGTGGGAGGGAACGTGGTTACTGCAACTACGTGGTTATTAGTACGTACATTACTAGAATTATTGTCTGCGTAAATAATAAAAATAATTATATATTAAATATAATATTATTTCACCTTTTATTAGTATTATGTTAATGCAGTATACATAATACATTAAGTATTATATTAATATAAAAAGATAATGTATGTGGCAATATAGTTTTATTGTAAATTTATATATTTCTTTCAGACACCATGCATAATTTAAAAAATAAACCCATAATATTGATATCGTAAAGAAGTATATTAATTTTGAATTGATACCAGCATAATATAATAGGTATATGTAAATACGTAAGTGTATTACCGTACATAGAGAATTGCATTCGAATCAAACCTAAGTTTATTACTGGACCATATATACGGTATATATTATATGACTAAATGTAGCTCTCTGGTGCAATTTGACACGGGCATGTCAAGCAGCCCCGCCGCCAACTCCCCGTGGCAGGAATAGGCAACCGGTCGGGTGCCAAACACGTGAGGTACATCACTTTTAAGATTGTTTTCTATTTTTTCATACTAAAACACAGTTTTGTGCATTTCAGTGACATCTAGAAAGTGTGTACAAAACTAAAATCTTGGCGACAAACTCCCCATAAGCCCTAAAATTATATGTATATATATATTATATGGTAAAACTGATTTTGACAGAAGGAAGAGAGAAGAAACAAGTTTTACTATAAATATTTTACATCAATTAACCTCTAAACAATAAATATTTTCGTCACCATTGCCTACTGTCCATAGTTGTCCATTGTCCTTCATGGATTGCATGATCGGACCCATAGGCTCAGGGAAATAAATACCCCTCCCCCTATGGTAGAATGCTACAGACTAAATCAGCACATTTTATAGGAAACAGCACTGACTGTGAGAAGATACGAAATAAGTTTAACAACAATGTCTGCATAAATTATTTTTACAATTTAAGCAAGAAAACAATTAAAATATTATTATAATTATATAATAGAGATGGCTTTAATTATTGTCTCTAAAGAATCATGGAAATGCCAAGAGTGAGAAAAGCAACAATGGGGGAACTGCTGAGGAGTATAATTTAACGTTTGTGAGGAGAGAAGGGGGAAACTACATAGCTTTCCGTTTGTTCATAGACGCGTTGCTTCTGATTTTGTGAGTCTCTTTAGGTTGGTGGGCCTAGCTATAGTTCGTGACTGAAGTAACCAAGGAAAACCATGGTCGGAAATTGATGACAGATATTATATATAAAATAATAAGTGGGTATTTTAAGCTTCAATTTGCAATTTTTGGAGAGGTAAGAAGAGCATTCATAGTTCAATTATTAGTCTATTGAATTTAATTGATATTGTGTTTTTTAAAAAGTGTTTGGAACAAAAATATTGTCTGAAACCTTTTGATGTGATATCCATTAATGACCGTGTGTTGCAGTTTGGTAGAGGTCAAAATAAGGGCTTATTGTTTAATCTTCCATTTGCTAGTTCTGAGGCTCATCTCAAAACATTTTTTGTAAGAGTTTGCTTGTTGTGGAACTCTTTGCCTCTGGAGCTTCGGTCATTGAGTGGTACATTGTTTTATAGTAAGTTGAAGGCCCATGTATATAATATGTGATGCTTAGAGTTGTATTTGACATAGTATTAGCTTACTTTATAATTGCAATAGTGTTTAAGTCTTTCTATTTACCCTTGTTATTATATATTTTTCTTTTTACAACATTGTTTCACAGGGATACTATGCACTTTACGTGTTAGGTTCTGCTTGGACTGTTTGATGTCTCCTGCCTCTGACTTGTTTTTTTGTGTATTCATGAGGGAAATATAATAAATAAATTCATACTGTATAACATGCTCAAAATACCCTTAAAATAAAGAACAAAAATAATATTTTAGAATGCAATACAGTACAAACTGAATTTAATATACTAAAAAAATACTTTGAGCATTTTTATTTTTTAAATACTAAACCTGTGGTAGTAATTTTAAGGAAAATGATAAGCATTGCCAACATTTTCTTTTTAAGAGTTTGGTTTCGTTAAAAAAATTATAAAGTATTCCTATTAAAAAAATTAGCTAATTTACTATAGAAAATTACTACAAAATGCTTTTTTTGGGCATCATAATTGTATATCCTTTTTAAAAAATCCAGGGTTCAAAGCCCCTCATACCCTCCTGTTTTCTTGTAGGATATGCCTCCTAGATCCCTCTTTTTGTGAGCTAATGTTAACATCAGACACCCAGGCCAAACCTCAAACCTCTCAAAACGAACCTGGTTTTAATATAATTTATTGATATACTGCATTTAAAAGTTGCTCTGAACTTTGACAGAGCACTATGACATCAATACAGTATTTGTATTCTCTCTTTAAAGGTCCCACATTCGAAGGTTGTTGGACTCCCACTCTCATCATTCCCTAAATAATGTTGCTGAATAAGGCACCTTTCTTTCAAAAGTTAAGGCTAGAACTACCCTTGGCAAAACTGCACTCGGTCCATACTGTACATAGACTGTTATTCAAGCATGCTATCCTTTAACATTCTTCGGACAGTAACTACCCTTTTGAGAGTTCTTGATCGAGATTGGCCAACACAAGAAGAATTGACTGGCAATATGCAAGTATTTAAGCAGACAGTGTACAGGGTACCTGGTATGTTTTGTTTGTTTTTTTAATCTCAGATTTTTTAATTTAGTCTTCTAATAATATACGGTGGCATTTATATACATTTTACATCTACTGTTACCAGGCGCGGATCCAAGTGGGGAGTTGGGAAGGCTGCAGCCCCCCCCCCCACCCAAAATTTTGGATTTAACATGGGCAATATAGGCATTTCTCCCACTCCAATTTTTTTTTTTTTTTTTAAACATTGGCCTTATGGAGGCAGCCCCCTCCGAAAAAATTTACTGGATCCGCGCCTGACTGTTAATTACTATAAATCTAGGAACTGTATGCAGAAATATAATATTCTCACCGTTCCCTAAAGAACTCTGCCAATTCTTTGCTGGCAAAGACACCATGTTTCATGTTGTGGTAGAGAACATCAAAGCCATTGTTTTTCTCTCCCTGAAAATAGAGCAAAATTAGCTTTGAACAGAATGTTATGATTGCTTACACAGGATGTTGCTGATAAGAGCACAGAAAAGAGAAGAGGCAGAGTGGGAGGATCAAAATGGGTGGGGGGATGGGGGAGGGAATGGAGGCTTATCAACAGGGTGAAAACTTGTGAAGACACTGTACAACATTGTAAATAAAACCTAGTATCATACTATAATATGCATATTATATAACTGGCTATTAATTAAAAAGTATCCTTCAACTTAAATTTGTATTAAATGCACAGAGAATAGGTTCTGGATATTTTTTAAATATACAATACATAATATAATTATTGGCATAATTCATGATACTCCAGCAATGAGAATGAAACTAAATAAAGTTATAAAAAAGGCTGTCTAATATATTTAAGATTGTATCATGATTGGATAAAGTTGTTGGGTGTAATACATATACAATGTCTTCCAGGAATGTTTTTCATACACCTTGACACTTCGATAATACGAAATTAGTCCCAAAATTAAACTGTACTACAATGAACTAAAATTTATCCACAATCACACATTATATCAACAAAAAGCTATATCAGACAATAAATTATTTTAAATAGATATTTGTTGACAATCACCAAACTAAAAAAGAAAAAGAAGTTGACGGATCAACCTTTCATTACTCAACAAGATCCGAAATGCTATTTACTGATGTCAAATTACACGAGACACTTACCCAAAAATAGTCACTGAAATCTACCGTCATGATGATCCTGTACCCATAACACTAAAGAATATAAGAATAAAACAAATTCAACTGTATTTAGCACTGGAGCTCTTATATTACAAATAACATGGCGACTCCCTGTCAGCTGATTTAAAATATTTACCGCATGGTGGCGTTTCATGTGTCATTTTTTACCAACGATAATTAATTTCAAGCCAATTAGATTCAAAATACAAATAGCGCGAAAGTAGCGTTGTCAAACAGCGTCAAACAGGTCAAACGCGTATAATAATTAATATAATTTATATCTTTATATGCATATATATTATATATACCTATAAATATATACAATAAATATAGCTACATAGCTTAATTATTATAATTTTAGTACAAATAGTTGAAATAGTACACGCGACACGCGATCCCCAAGTAAACTTATATTAGGAAAGTCATATTCAATCAATGTCATTGTTGAGAGACATGTTTTTTTATTTTAGAGAAATCTTGGTTGTGAGAGTTGAAGAAAAGTTTGAGACTATATATATTATATAAAATATTCATACAATATTTTTCGAGTAAACAATTATATTTTCTAGGCATGTCGACGTATGATCTCTTCCAAAAATCCTCTGGACCCCTGCCCAAGCTCGTATAGTTATTATAATATAAAGATGTAAGAACGCTATCACTGTTATGTACACTATCTCAGGGCTGTCTGGTCTATCCGTCAAAACAGGGCTCAAACTGTTCAATTTAAAAGTCGCCCCTGTGGCTACTTATGGTATTGAAATTGTATGGCCTCATTTATCTGTATCCGATTTTGATAAATTAGAATCAGTAAAAGCCATGTTTGTTAAAAGATTACTGTGTCTGTCAAAATTTACCGAAACTAGACTGGCCTATAAACTGATAGATTCCAATTATTTTATTACAGAAATCAAAGAAATGTTTAAACTTCCAACGACAGATCAATATTCCAATTTTATAGCTGTCAGGAATCAAAAAGCTCAGGATATTAATCCTGAGTTTTACAGCACTGATGCTATGACATGTAAATATTGGTGTCTGCCCCAATTGGATAGATCCAATGTTAGAAATGTTTTAACTCGCCAGGCTGTTCACGGCTTCCACTATCTAATTTGTAAATCTTCTGGTTATCATAAAGCTGAACAATCTTGTGTATGTAAATTATGTAATGAATATTGTAGCCAATATCATTTAAATATCTGTAAATCTAGAATTAAGCCTATTAGCGATTATGCCAGGGGAGATTTCATATAGTCTATAGATTTTGAATAGCAATGAAGCAATAAGTTTTTTTTTTATTCTATACTATTTTCTATGTCATATTTTGTCTTATATATATGTGATTATATATATGATATATTATTATTATGATGTAACAGGCTGTTAGTATCATCTGTTATTTTATTTTATATTGTTTTATTATCATTTTCTATTGTTCTATTATTCTGTAACTATTATATATGTTTTGTATGTATGTTTTATGTGTTCTATTGTAATGTTTTTCTATAATGTATGTTTCTAGTGCTGTTAATATGTACACTTTCTGTGTTTAATAAAAGACTAATAATAATATAATTATGTATAATATATATAAATAAATATATAATTAATTATATTTTATTATAATAGTCTCAATTCCATTCTTGAACGACGACTAATATATTATACTGTATAATTATATATGCATACAAGGTTACCCTAGTCGAAAAATAAAGTGCTAATTAAGTGATAATTTGAGCAGTAGTCAAGTAGTTGACTACTTGTTTCTAAGTAGTCAACTACTTAAAACAAGTAGTTGACTACTTAAAAACAAGTAGTCAACTACTTGACTACTGCTCAAATTATCACTTAGCACTCTTACTTTTCGACTAGGGTATATAGGTGCAATTAATTAAACTACTTAATTTCATCAACCATGCAAACACGCGCGAGCGCTTTCTTAAAAGATTTATCCATATTATAATTATGAAAGTTAATCCCTTCAGAATTTGAATATATAAAGCACTTAGATTCATGGAATGAGACCGCTCGTACCAATAATTTAACTTCTCAAATATCGTCTATTTTATATATAATAAATTGTATAGATATTGATTATGCATATTAATTGTAATACAATTATTTATGTTGAGATCGACTTGTTTATTTACTTTATTATGAGATTGACAGCAAATTTCTTAGCACTAAATACGATAATCATTCCTTTCATATAAAAATGAAAGAGTAAATATATAAGTTAAAAAGAAGCTTACTATTGCCTACAAAAAGATATATAATTTTATAGTTTTTTATTTTATTATTTTTTTAAGCTGGTCTGTTGCCTTGGGGAGCATATAACCTGGTCAATTTCCTTAGGATTTGCGGTGCAGCAGTTCACAACCCTCAAGTACGTAACGCGCTCCAACTGGGGCCCTCAGAGTTGGTCAGGACACATAATATTCGATGGGGCCCTCTTGCTATGTTCCTCAGAGGTTTGTAATTTATAAAAACCGTCTGCTGATCAAGGAGCCGTCCTCCGAGATGCTTGATACACACTCCATTAATAAGCTGGACTCACAAGCGGGCGCGTTAATTTTACGACCATCCATGAGTACGGGTGTGGAAGGAAAGGACGAAGGCTTGTTCAGGGCAAGGAAATCAGCTGTGGCCCTGTGGCCTATTAAGGAACTGTTTTGGCATTTACCTAAGTGTTCAGGAAGGCACAGAAATCTTGGACGAGACAGTCGACACCCAAGTTTTGACTCGAGAGTGCCTCCCGAATGCAGAAAATATGATGGAAGAGCTAGGGCAATACAGTATACATTATACTGCAAAAATAAAAAAAGTTTCCTTGTGAAAATTCATCCCCCCAGTGGGAAGTAATCCTGCTTGGATCTCCCGAGTGATATATAGGCAAAAAAAATTTACCATTGTGCCACCTGCTCGGTATTTTTTTGTTTATTTTTTTTCAAAATACAAACATTTTTTTAAACATATTATAGATATAGAAATTGAATGCGATGACACTTTAATGTGTTTTTAATATTATATATATAAATATTATTATTATATTATTTTACATTTAGAGAATCGCAAAGCATATATATATTTAGTTATAAAAAATTATTGCATGCATATGAGCCAAATCTGAGCCAAATTAAAATTACCTGCTTAATTAATTTCTAATGCACAATGAAACGCATAACAATGAATGATTCCCTTCAATTTTCAATTGTGGATTTTAATACAAAATTGATTGAATTGATTAATTGTCATTTATAGTATGCAGATGTTACAGCCAAGACAACTCATATAATATATATAGACAACATGACATGCAGCTATATATTAATTAAATCGTTTAATTTGTTCTTATAAACTCTATATTTTGAGATTTTATTCATTATACTGTAGTTCATTCAACTAATCATTTTAAATGTAAACATGCAACATTTAATTTTACGTGTGTGTGTGTGTGTATTGCAATTTATTTCCTTGCTCGTGAATGGAAATTTTATAAAGCTTGCCCTGTGAGTTGCGTTGTTCCATTTTTCTTAAATGCTAAAAATATAGTTAACTTCCTAAAACTTTTTTTTTTTTTTTTTTTTTTTTGCTGTTTTGTATTAGGACTCAAATTCTATTCTACGTTAAAATTTTAGAAATCTACAACTTGCGTTTATTCATAATAACTTTATTACCATCCTTAAATTAAATAAACTATATAATAAGCAAACAAGGGTACAATAAAAACAACATGTTATTTATAGAAGCTGTACATTTATTGAATCAAATCATTGCAATCAATACATAGAAATTTAAATACTGCATACAAGATGTCATTTTTTTCTTCACCAAAAGCTTGATTAGCAAATTTATATAAACATACAGAGCTAAAGAAACAAAAATAAATAAATAAAAGAAAGAAAGAAATGAGCGAGGGATAAGCAATGAAGGCAGCCGGCGTAGGTATAAGCTCTAGGAATATACATAATTATATATAGGTATGTGTGCAAATTGGTGCATTTGCATCAAAAAGTTCTTTGCACTAAAAATGTGAATTACTCGTTGAATTAAGAGACTTATAATAGCAGCAATGGCAGGCACAAGGATTATCAATCATTGAAGAAAAATGAAAGTTTCCCCAATGCGTTATATAATATATATATAATTCTCATTCAATTAAAATTAAAGTTATGTAACTCAAAATCTACACGTGATATGGACGTCGTGTTGGATTTAACTTTTAGAGATACACATACGGAAGATCATAAGGATAATTCATACCCAAAATGTGTTCTCAGATATTTATGCTGTAATGATAATAATAGCATTACTTATAAATATTAAAAGGTGCAGGTCAACTGCACGGACGAATTTTTTCCATTAATCAAATTAAAATCTGTAGCATGGTCCAGAACTTAATGGCCAGCAACAGGCAAACGGTTATTAGCAAGTAAGTGTATACGGAATGTGCTGTGTATATTAGTATTATTTATTAGTAATATTACTTAATTTTCCTGCATTCAAAATTTGCAGAAAAAAAATCTTATTTTATTTAGTAAACATTATAGGCCTAAACTAGATATATCTTTCAAATGCAATTCTATGCTCTCCATTTCAAATATTTAATATTATATTTCTCCATACCTTCACACTAGATATCACGTGTGCTCTTCGCATTATCCACCTGCAGCTTTGGTTAACATCAAACACAACAAATATTGGGAATTTATCGGCAACACATAGGATGATAAATATGGTATATTAATTAAGTAAGCTTCCAGAATAATATTTCTTTTTCCTTTTTATCAGTCATGGCCTGCGTAAATATATTCAACAAAGACGGATGTCAACAGAACTTGCACAAACCTGTAAAAATACTGTCAAATAATTGCCAAACATTCTTAACTTTCCTTTGTCACAAAAATTGCGTTACTAAAGCATTGTTTTCAATTAATTACTTTCTAAGTTCATTTTATCACTACTTGCTCTTAGCCTCAGTTATACGTAAAAAGGAAGGGACATTGTATTTAAAGTTGTAATAATTAGCATCAAATTCTAATGAAACGAAATAAAATTCTTGAAGCTCTTTTCCGTTTCATAAGTGATCATTTTTTGCTTTCATACTTATAATCAATGTATCTATAATATATTTTAGTGATTTCATATATTATATATTTTTTTTAAAAAAATGGATATTGATGTATGAGCAAGTATAGGAATGGTTATCAGATTGCCATCGGTACAGTATATTTCTGCAGATTAAACTTTCACATATACGTGCGTTCCATATATATATATATAATATATATGTATTGAATTTACATCTTATTTGTTGAACGTTGGTTTTTCTCTACTTTATTTATGAGTATACAGTTTGAGTTGTTTCTCATGCTTGAAAAACTTGTTTTTACGTATTTATTTTATTTTTAATTTGGCGTCGATTTACGACTTAAAATAAATAATAAAAAAACAGTTTTTCGTCGTTGTCTCTAAAAAAATAACAAAAATAAAAATGTGAATTTTAATAAATATTTAATTATTTTTGTCACTCATTTTAACCGTGGAAAGCAATTTTTTATGAAATTTATTCTTGCGGACACTGCAGGAAACGAGGAGCATTCACTCTACGTAACTAAAAAAATAAAATAATTGGCAGTGCTTAAGTTACAGGCTATACATTACCCTCCTTATCATCTTTGCTTTTACCCCAAAATTTATCAAACCTAGTTCGTGCCTTCTCGAGAACATCCGAAGCCAATGATCGACTTGAGGAAGGAGACATAAGTGGGGCAGACTTTGTTGGAGATTCAATGGGAGGAACATCAGGAGCTTCTAGGATACGATAAGGAGTAGATGTGGGACGTGGAGCACCCAGAGGCGCATCACCTCCATATACGTCACTTGGAGCCTCCAAAACGCGATATGGTGATGATGTGGATTCAGGTTTAGAGGGAGCTGCTGCTGTATTTACTCCACTCAGTGGAGATGAAGTGAAATCATAAGAAGGATCATCCAAACATTTTAATGTTGTACCAGCCACGGCCTTTTCGAAGTTATCGTCAGCGGCAGGCTGTTTAGATGAAGAGGAAGTTGGTTGAGGTGGTGGTGGCTTGATTTCCTGTGATGCTTGAGAATCCTCTGACTTATCTTCTAACCCATTCACCGTACTAAAAGAGCCCATCATGGAGGTAGTCATAGGGTCGGAAGAAGGAGATTTCCAGCCTACAGAAAAAGGAGAGAAGGAAAAACAGAAAAAGTGTATATAAACCACCACCTTTTTTTTCTTTTCTTTCTTTTTTTTTTTTTTTTTTTTAATTATATTTAGTATATTTCTTATAAAGTTTTACTATAGAATATTGTATAGTAAAATAACAGTAGTATAATTATATATTATAATATCATAATTTAATGTTGGCTCTACCGCACTACCAAGTGCAAGGATCGTGGGTGAGCTCATCAGCAACATCATCAGGCAGAGAAGATCATCATTTCTTATAGAGGCTGGTACCTGCAACTGGGTCGTTGACCCCACCGTCACCGTCTACTTGCGCCTTGCCAAAACCAGCCTCGTGTTCCAAAGGTACAGCTGCGGCACCCCATTGCTTGGCCTCGCTGTGCGGTCGGCTCAATTCACCTGCAATCAGTGATAAACAAAAAAACAATCAAAAGAACTGAAATGAACACGTTCCAGTGGAGAAATGAATTATGAGATTGTTTTTGGTGATACGATGATTAAGATGTGATGAACTAGCTGATGATGCACATAATAGATACTACATTCAACATGCAACGCAGCTTAATTACTGATAGCAATGCATTGGTGATATGGTGGAAAGTTTAACACTTGTGTTATCTCGCAAAAAACACAATCTGCTTATTAATATTAATGTTTTATTGGCAATAAAATGTGTGTATGTGTATATTATATATATATATATATATATATATATATATATATATATATATATATATATATATACTGTGTATAGTTAAAAGGATTAAAAATTACTGCACTAAATTAAATTGTGAATAGACAACTTGCATGATTTTTTATTTTTATTATTGTAGAAATAAACAGAGGATACCAAATTATGCTACTCTGAATTTTTTCAATTTTTTTTAGACCCAGAAATCATGGAAAATCATTGAAATTTCGGTAAGTTAAGCTGGAAACCCTGAATCCTTAATAAAAAAAAAAGATAGGGAATAGACGCTTATTGACGCCTCCAAGGGGCGTGGCCGCACTTTCATTAATTATTTAAAAACAGTTCGGGATCTCTAAAAAATCTTAAAGAATTCAGAGTAGCATAATTTGGTACCCTCTATTCATTTCTGCAATAAAATCTGTTCATGCAGGTTGTCCATTATTAGAAGCTTTTATATTCGTAAGCAAGTTATGTTCTTCAAGCTTTGTATATTTTTGTTTTCTTAATTAATATTTTTCATTTTTGCGTACAAAATGAATATATAAATGTAAAATTTTAATAAAAATTTATGTAGCAATCAAATTAAAATTACTGCAAAATTTATTATAATCATAACTCTAACTGTAAAGCACCCAAAGCGCAATTATATCAGCGAATAGCCAGCCATCTAACTTGTTAGGACGTTGTGACATGATGATAAGCAGGAAGAGACACAAGGAGGGGGATACTGGATAGAGAGTGACAGGAAATGAAAGAGACTGCGACAGAAAGACAGATAATTTTTTTTTATACGTAATATATAAATATAATTGAGATAAACAGATTCACGAAAGATTTTATTAAGCAAAAAATTAATAATAAAATTTATTGTTATGGACAGTGACCAGAAAAAAAACTCACTTGAAACTTTCGGAAGCCTGTCTATATATATGGATTATGAATTACATCAATATGATAAATATGAAAAAAAAAAAAAAAAACATAAAGCTTTCTCTAACGTTTTCAATTGTTTGCTGACTTCAGAAGAGTTCAGAGAAAAGCAAATTGTTATTGGTTTGTTTTGAAAAAATATTCTGTTGAAGGGGATTCTTTTAAAAATATTTAAATGAAATAAAACTTGAACTAGAATACTAGAACGCAAAAAAAAAAAAAGAATACTGAGGCTTAATTGGATCTATCTGAAATTATGAAACTAAAACCATTATAATCAAACAACACACATATTATGTAAAGGGTTCACCAAGGTTTTGCAATGGATTTTAATTGGGGTGACTGAACACACACCTTGTGAATGGGATATTTTTTTAGTCAACCATTGACAACTGTTTGTAAAATAAATTTATATTGTGTTGTTTGTATTTGCTAAAAAAATGTATATTATTATTTTATAATATATATACATATATATATATATATATAAAATGGTGATCAGATTAATTGAAAACATATATTTTATTGAAGCGAAAAAAATATTGGTAGTAAATTGAGTTAATATAAAGTACAATAAAATTAAACAAATCTATTGTTAATATATGTATTTGTAACCTTAAAAACCATTTCGATAAATTTGTCTATTTGAAATCTGATTTGACAGTACTATATATTTAAATA
Organism: Siphlonurus alternatus; assembly: GCA_949825025.1. Lineage (NCBI taxonomy): Eukaryota > Metazoa > Arthropoda > Insecta > Ephemeroptera > Siphlonuridae > Siphlonurus > Siphlonurus alternatus. The sequence goes on from OX463788.1 coordinate 35,364,691, forward strand.
TAATATTATCATTATTTCCAATTAGATAATTATGCAGAAAACCATGCATTCATTCTAGATCACAATTACTTCCTGTAATGCTGCAGTCTTTTATACTCTGTTCTAAGTAGTTGTCATAAACTTTTGCATTTTTCGCCGAGCGATGACGAGCTTACATTGAACTGAAGTATACATAATATAAGCCAAATGCTTCATATTACCATCATTGCCTCCAATCTAATAACATGATGTCACGGCCAGCTTTAAAAATAAAGCACTTTAGATTATTTGTATGTCGGATGAAAGTTCAGGGTCAGAGGCAACTTAAGGGAGCAACGACGCATGGTTACATAAATTGGTTAAAATAATGTCTTACTTAAGAGTAGAATAAAATTCCTTCATTGAGGGTTTATATGAATTTAAATTATTTCAGCAAATTATAATTAATTCCTGACATCCTAGCATCACCTAGCTGTAAAGATAAATGAGCTTATGTTTTTGTATGCAAAACCAAAAACATAAAATATGTTGAGGTTGATAGAAACCTTAAAAAAGTTAAAAAAAATAAATTTCCATATATACCCTTTTAATATATAATTATATTTAATTTCTAACAAAAATTCATTTATATAAAGTGCAGTTATTTAAAAAAATATATATTTAGTCACATTACACTTGCTATCTAAATTAGTACATGAGTATATAAAATAACATACATGATTACATTTCATTGCTATTTTATAACTTTAAAATATTTTATAAACATAATTTCACTTTGTATCGACAGCTTACTATTATTAGATAAATATTCTATAAAACATCTCTCTCTCTCTCTCTCTCTCTCTCTCTCTCTCTCTCTCTCTCTCTCTCTCTCTCTCTCTCTCTCTCTCTCTCTCTCTGTTCCCAACTTAATTCACTCACTATAATATCATTGAGCAATAAATAAATTTTCTTCGCAGCACTCTGCATATTTATAATAAACAATAAAATAATAAATTTCTTCAAATTTAATAATATTAATAAATATTAATAAAAAAGTAAAAAAAGCATGTTATAAAATGCAACATAACCTTTTGCGATAAAGCGTGCAGTATTTTGATAAAAAAAAAATAATAAACATGAATGATGGGTGATAGTGTGATGGCTCTCTACATAGCACATAATAATCTACTTAAATGAAGAAGAAGGTATCGTCATTATTCATACCTCGTATCAACTTCACAGTGGGCACAGCTACGAGGAAATAATAAGAATCACTCATGACAACCAACTGATTTTTTTTTTAATTAATCATAATAATTTGTAAATAAAAATGTTGCACACTCAAAACAACGAAATTAATCGTCATGCACAATATTTTTGTTGCTAAACTCGTAATGTTAAAATTTACATTTCAAATCACATTCTCAAAGTAAAATTATAAGTAGTGCTAAAATATCACAACAGTAAAAAAATAATTCATAATAATATCCTAAATTATAAAATAACGGCAGAACCTACATTTTTGTTATCTAATTTGAACCGGGGGAAAAAAATCATTAGACACTTCGTAAGTAAAAAGAAAGAAAATAAACATGAAAGAAATTTTTATTTGTTTGTTTTCATTATTACTTATTTGTTCATTTTATTTTTCCATCTCCATTTCCATGAGTTTCTAAAAATTTACTTATACAATCATGGGACAAGTTGATGTTCACGTACTCTTGCTAAAGTTGATTTTCTTTTAAATAAAACTTAAGTTATAATATTGTGCATAGTCGTGCTCTTTATAATAATTAAATAAATATATAAATAAAATAAATACAGTGAAAATTAATCTTGCTCTTATTTTTCATGTGAGTTATGTCTATGATATGTATGGTTGAAAATGTTGCACTACTAGTGTATATGAAATATATACATATATAATATTCAGGCTCATATTTAACTTGGTTAGTTCTTCGTTACAAACTATAACACACCAGTAACTGAAGACGTTACAACATTACGAAAACAAAGTTAAATGTGAAACAAAATAATATATAATAATAATACGTACATATATATGTATAAATTTCAAAGGTTGACCCTTGATTGCATAAAATGAATATTATATAATTTATGATTATATGATATATATGGAGATGTAAATACGCGTAATTCAAACCTTGGCATACTGTTGAAAATAAATTACAATATATTTTAAAGCCAAGCGCAGCAGGCAAAATTAATCTGCTCATACAGCTATAAACGTTCTACAAAAATGTAATTTTGGGTGTCTGGGTGAAAATCTTATATGAAAGAGAAAACACAATTAAAAGCAATATATATGTCACGATAAATTTTACCATAAATTATTTATTTTAAGCTCGCATTTAAGGATATTTAATTTTTATGCTATTAATTCATAATAAAAATGACTTACCCTCACGCACATTTTGCGTTACGGTGAATGTTTTTCCCGTGTCTAGAGGCACCGTCCAGTTGACAGGTTCAGGAGACCGCATCAGGATTTGCTCCGGAGACTTGACACGCGTTGGTTCAGGTGGTGATTTCACCAAAGGTTCACATTCCTCAATGTAATTCGCTGCGTGCTCTGCAGATGCTGGTTGCGCCAGGATAACTTGAGAGCTGGGATCTTCTGTAGTGGTCTCTTTCTCGTCTTCTGAGGCTTGGCCACTGGCTGACGTTGGCGTTGGCTTCTGGGTGTGGACAGTTGGAGGCTCCTGCTGAGGACCTGTAAAGGCATCCACCGCGTCTCCACCTGCAATACACAGACATTAACGTAAACGTTGTTGTTACAACAATGATGATCAGTTGTTTGAATTCACGTTGAAATTTACTGCATACAACCATAGGAAGGCTTAATTAATAAATATTAAATAATAACCAAAATTAGCGTGTTCCGTAACTGAGCTATTGTGTCATATGCAATGTACGTAGTCTTAATAAATCCAACTACAGGAGTCCTTTAGAGTGTCAAATTACTTTTCATCTGCAACAGAGAAATAAAAAATAAAGCTAAGCGATATTTTTATCGGGTTAAAAAAAAGCATATGCATGGGTTGAGTCAAATTAAATTAATAAAATAATTATTCGATGTATTGTAATAAAAATAGAGATCACAAGATACAAAAGAATGGAAATAATTCAACATTATTTTTGAAACGTCGCATCCTGTGAACGAAAGTTTATTTTTTCAGTATATATATATATATATATATATATATATATATATGCAGCATGCAATAAAACAGATAAGTAAAAGAAACAAAATTGCTCACATTATAAAATACTGACAAAACAAAACAATGCTCTACATTTATTGCGTGATTTCACTTCATCTGGTCTATAAGTCCTTGTTTGAAGAAACGATTCTGCTGCTACTTAAGCTGTCTGCTAAAAAAATGTTGTAAATGCAATATTACACAGTAAGAAGCAATGCGTTGGTCATTAATTAATGTTACACTGTTACCACTAACAACTACTTACTAGTATCCTTTTTCTCCGCAACAGCTTTGGTCCGGTCTCCTTTCGATTTAATGGCGTTTTGAACTCCATTCACCACAGATTTGCCGGTAGAAGCAGCAGGTAAATTATGTTTGGGTTTCATAGCATGATGGGATTTGCTTTCTTCATTTCGCATAGCATTATAACTACTTTTAGGTCGGGAAGGAGCAGTACTGAGGGATGCTAGAAACAAGGCGGAGAAAAAGCATTTATCAACAATATTTTGGATAATTATAGATAGGGTTTTCTTTTGAAACTTATAAGGTCTACATTTATTCTATAACAAACTTCTTAAAAATATTCGTCACACTACAACAATCATTGGCACAACATTTTAAATCACTACTGACCGTTGTTGGTACATATTAAAATATGACATCCATTCACAACACGTAACAATTTGCATGAGCATAATATTATGAGTATAAAAAGCATCGCTTTCATTTTTAATGCGAGACATGTATGTATAAAATATATCAAATTGTGAAACTCTTAACTTAACTTTAATTAAAAAAAAAATACTGTGTACTACAAACACTATAACTATTATTTTGTATTTCACTTGAATGTTACGAATAATGCATATTAATTATATAATTATATCGACGATAATACGCATTTTTCTAACAAGAAAAATTAAAACATTGGCTGCAAAAAATTGGAAGAAATATATGACTTTCAATTCAATCAAATAAAAAGGTAAAATATTTAAGACTAAATACTCGAACCTGCTTCCTTTTAAAAAAAAATGTAATAAGTAATAAGCACCTATAGTTTGTATAATGCCCATCATCACCATCAAAATGTGCTCTTGTTGAATTGAATGTATAATATATATATATATATATATATATATATATATATATATATATATATATATATATATATATTTATATAAGAAAATTTTAATTGTTTAAAAAAAATTTTACGGGTTACAAACAGGAATTACTAGTCCGAGATAAAGTAAAAACATCATGAGCATAACTATGTGAATAATAAAATAAACAAAAATTAATTCTTGTATCGAACATATTATTTTACTGCATTTATAATATATATATATATATATATATATATATATATATATATATATATATATATATATATATATATATATATATATATTATGTACTGTAAATATCTCTACAATTGTAACTTTCGGGGGGGGGGGAGGAGGGAAGAATCTAAATAATAATAGTAATTATAAAATTATATATAATATTATAATTATACAAATTACAATAATTCTCTAATGTATAACTTAAAGAGTTTTAATTTTAACACCAATTATAATAACAAACACACACACACACAATACCTATTATATATATATATATATATATATATATATATATATATATATATATATATATATATATATATATATATATATATATATATATATATATATATATATATATATATATATGATTGAATATAAGTAAGTTTTCAACTTACACGATCTTTGGCATTGATTTTAATGATAATTTTAAATCCAACCGTGTTTTTACCCGCCAAAAAAAAAAAAAAAATCTCTGACATTCTGGCGGGTAAAAACGCGGTTGGGTTGAAAATTATATATATATATATATATATATATATATATATATATATATATATATATATATATATATATATATATATATATATATATATATATATATATATATATATATATATATATATATATATATATATATATATACGCACACACATACATTTTTCCATCATCAACAGAACCCTGTTGTAGGGCACTGGTCGAAAATGACTGAAGCAGACTTCATTCATGAACCAGACCTAGCGTTACTTAGAATTTTGTGGGTTCTTTCCAAACATCTAAACCGGATAGCAATAGCATACCAGCATTAGTTGGCCTAGTTTTGACTGAGGGAAGCATGGAAACCTTAGTCATGCAGGAAGGTCAGCAATTGATGGAAGATGCCACCAATCACTTCCCGGATGGACGAGTGTATATTCTTTGGCAAACGTCATTTGCCATGTAAAAAAAATTGGCGGTACCTGGGATCGAACTCTCGACCATCCGATTACGAATCGGAAGGGCAAACTGCTGCTTCAAATACCCGGTCATAAATATAAAACAGTAGTAGGTGTTAAAGTTAAAACTGTTCAAGTTCTCTTTATATTATGATCATACTAATAATTGTAATTTATAATTCATTCATACAGTATAGTTACTTAGGCTATTATTATTATTAATATTTTTCTTCTTACCTCCCTCCCTCCTGTGACCCTGACAATTTTTAGTGATTCAATCAATATGCAATTAATATAAAATGTTCTTCATATTAATAAAAAAAAACTGTCCACAACATGTTATAAAATTAAGTTTGGTAATGTAACTCATGTAAACATAACTTTACTACACAATACATTATTATATTGTATGTATTCCTTACTATCAGATTAAAATGTATTCATGCATATTATGAAAACCTGTGTATGTTAACAAAAATTAAAAGTAAAGCCAATTTTCAATGCATATGCGGAACATAATTGTACACTATCTACCGAAAAAAATGAAAATACTTTGACTGCAATAAGATATAGTAACATATGTAATTGCAAAAAATTTAAAAGCAAGGCATTTAAAAATTATACATTTCAGATTTATCTTCAAGTGGCATCATCATTATCAATGACAGTCAAGAGCAGTAGCAACATCAACAACAACCAACGGTCAACATCGATATCAACTGCAATGTCCCGCATGACGCTGACCTCGCAGTATGGTGACAAGTAGAAGAAGTCTGGGTGGGTGATTGATTGAAAGAATGGGTAAACTAGAGGGTGGACCGAGGAGCAGGAAGATGAAGGAGATTGTGAAGGCTACATGAAAAGCGTTAACATCAGCAAGGAGGCATTGAGGCATTAGTAGCCGGCCAGGCCCCAAGAGGAATTACAAGAAGTAAAGGATTAGAGTTAGTTACTAGAGAAGAAGATAGACTAGAGAGAGAAAGAGAGAGAGAGAGAAAGAGAGCAACACCAACGTACGTGATGCCGAGGAAGTTGTGGAGGCCACAATATTGGAAGGGAGAGCACGCCGCGAAGGAGGACTCTTCTGCAAGCGTGAGCACCGTGCATGCTCTCCCACTGCAACTGAAAACCAGCATCCAAACAAGCTGCTTCGCGACTAACGTTTTTCATTGTTTCACTTAATTTTTTTCTTAAAAAACCTAGAAAACGATGATGGTGATGATGAGCTAATCTATACTTAATATCAATTATAAACATGACATAAAATTAAAACAAAAATCTGAAATGAAGGACAATACAAATAAATGAATAATCAATTCTTCCTTTTTATAGCCGTGTACACCTTTGATGAATGAAAACAAAACAAACAAAAAATTATTATTTCAAACTAGCACTTACTAGGACGAGGCCTTCTTTCAGTATGTATTGGTCCATTAGGATGGGCCTTAGTACCCGCAGCGCCGCCACTAGCACCACTAGAACCTTGAGTACTAGCAGGAGCAGCAGAAGGGGTACGGGGCTGCCTTTTAGGGGAGCTTCGATTTTCAGATATGGGTCCCACAGATTGCGAACGAGCTGCAACACATAAGTAGCGGATATAACAGTCATTTGTAACTTTAAAAAGCAGCTTTTAGGCTTTTGAATAGAAAAATACACAGAAGCATATAAATAAGCTTAAAAAGCAAAATGCACATAAATCTTACAATTTTATTTTCTTCTATATAGCAGACAATAATGCGACACGTAAAATTGTATTCATTCAGTATAACTTCTTTAAAGTTAGTTTTTTCACTGGCAAAAAAAAAAAAAATAGTAAAAATATAATGACAACAATTTATTTCTTTAATGATAAATTAAATTACTAAATTTTATAAATTAATATAATTTTATTATAAATTTTAAATAAACAAATAATTAATTATAAATAACAATAATTACAATAACAAATTATTGCAATGAATTACGTTAATGAAAATATATATTTTTTTAGATAACAAATATTCGAAGAATATTATTATTTGTGTCCACTAGGATCAAAAGCTGCTTTTGAACAATTTCAATAAAAGGTAATTCCTATTAATAAGATAAGAATTAAGCCTCTTGCTGGATTGCTGGAAACCTTTTGCTGTAAAGGGGGGGGGGGACTTTTGATCCTAAATGGACACATATTTTCTCGATTTAATCATGAGTTCTGATCGTATTTTTAAAAAGAAAAGCCCTGAATTATAATTTTTCACTGAAATAAAGTTGCAAAACTCTCTGTTCCGAAAATACCAAATTTTGTTTTACAGAAGTCACATTGACTACGAATAGAATTTGTAGCCACCAAAGAGCAGTTTTTCAAAAGCAAAACTTCCACATTTAAAAGCATCGATACTAAAACAGACATTTTTTTTTTTTTTTTTTTAAGATGAAAGCTCTATTATGCATGACAAAAATTGTAATAATCAGATACGTGCAGTTATTAACCATTGAAAAAGCTTAGGTTCACTTAAAATCTAGCTCTGTGAAGTATCATGTTTCATCCCTTATGCTTTAATCTTTTTCATTGTAATTATTTGAAAGTATCCCACAGAATTTTGAACCCTTGTAAGCTGAGTGGTCTGCAACCTGCACTGAAGCGACGGATGAAAAGTTGCCTATGCTGCCAGGCGCTCCCTGCCACGATCTCATTTTAAAATATTATGTATTTGAATTACGAAATAAATTCAAAGTGAAAACTTGCAAATTAGGTTAATAAAAACATAGATCAAGATGACATTTTGGAGAGGTAAACTAACGTCATATATATGTATGTTTTCTGTACAAACAAATAAAATAAAAAAGAAGAAAGTAAAGAGGAATGATGCGTTGTAATATAATAATATAATTTCCAATAAGTTTACAGCCACTAGAAAGAAGCAAAAAAAAAAAAAAAATGATACTATTACTAGATGCTGCTGACAAATTAATATAATATTGCTATAAGATGTTTGATCAAGTTAATGATTGTGTGGTTTTAGGAATTAAATTAAAATATTTAGTGAATTATAAATATTTTATAATTCACTAAATTATAGTTTATGAAAACTATGCAACAATAAAATAGGACAAGAAATTTTTACCTGATCGGGGACTACTTTTCGGGCTGCTTTTAGAGGGACTTTTGACAGAAATGTCTTCCTCCTTGCGACGCGGAATAACGGGCTCGAGTTTCTCTCGAGTCGGTGAGGGTAAGAGGGCTCCATCAACTGTTGCAACATGGCCCACGTAACATAAAATTTAATTTTTACATATAGTAAACATTTATGATACTAAAGAAAAGAGAAGAAAAACGAAAATAACGATGATACTAATTATCTTACAAACTATACTATACTGTTAAGATTTATGTCAAAATTATTCTACAATTTACAAGTTTTGAGAATTAAAGATATTAATTACCAGCTCCAGTTGTCCGCTCTAAATGATGCCTGATCAGGAATTCTTTTCTGGATCGAGGAACCTCTTTTTTCTCATCACCCTTATCCACCTAGAAAACAAAAAACAAAACTTATTATAATAAACTATTAATGTAAGTATTTTTAGATTTCCAATTAGTCTACATCAAATGGGGAACATTTATTAACTACTTAAGGGTAAGTGCAAGCATATATCAGACAGAACAGACGCATAATAATATTAGCACAAATTTTTGTATTGGTAAGCAGTACAATTGGTAGAGAAGTAGGATGTTGATGAGCAGGCACGATTCCAAGGAAAATACCTGTTAAGTAAAACTTCAAACGTAATCATTAAATGTAAATTTATTTACACCTGAAAAATTAATGTATGATTTTGTATATAGATACACATAAAATGGAAACTAAATACTATTATATGGGATTGTGGGCATTTGAAAAATAAGTATTAATATATTAAATACAGGAATATAAGACAGAATAATACGATTAAGTAAGGCATCACTATTTATAGTACGTATTTACAATGAATTCTATTGATATATACTTACCCTATTGATACCAAGAACTTATTTTTTAAGTATACAAAGTAGAGCAAGTCAAAAAATAATATACTTAAAATATCTAATGTAAGTTAATTTTTTCATGGAAATATAGAAACTACAATAAGAAAAAACAAATGTGTGCATTATCAAAATAAGATCAACAACAAACTTACAATATATGTGTATGTGTGTGTGTGTAAATTTAAGCTGCTACATCCCCTTGATTTTATCGATTATTCAATGAAGATTTTGAAGATGAAGAGAACCCCCCAGTTATGGATAAAAAAAATTTGTGACTTATTTTAAACGGATACATCTCTTTAATCTTTATGATTTAGCTGCTAACACTGGTGATAAATGCCGAGTCTTCCGGGTTTCTATATTGGTGATATGGTAGGTTGGTTGGTGGCTTGCAAATTCTCCCACCTTTTTCCTTTCCCCATCCAATCTGTCTTCCAAAACCACCCTTCCAGGCCCCATCAGCCGGATAGATGTAATACTTTTGGTTGGTGAACTCTTCTTGTTGTTTTCTTTTTCTTTCTCTTCTTTAGTTATTGACCTGTAATGAAATTAATTACATATATTGAATAAATTATTTTTAAGTAACAACAATTATCTACACACTAGAAAAAAATGAAGTTAATTGAGTATAAATATCCAATAATTTAATGTTTATTTTTTTGTCAACTTAATATTTGAAAATAAATATGTATTTATAATTTACATTTAATGTATATTTATGTAAATATAGAAAATAAAAATATAATGTAATAGAGCATTAGTGCGCATTGCATCAAACAGATTAAAATCACGATAAGCGAGTCACGAAGCTAATATATATCTGCATTCGTCTGCCTGCTCCGTGCCATGTGTCTCTCACCTCGGGCTCGTGGATGCAAGCGAGAGTGCAGAAAGTGAGCTGCGGCGAGACACTTGCTCCCACAGCGCCATTTGCTTATTGTACAGCTCAGCAATGTGCTGCGGTACAAGTTCTGTTCCCCAGCCACGGTGCTGCAAAATGTGGACCCATTCAGAAAACTGAACACTCACTTAAAAAAGTATTATACTAAAGTAAATAGAGTAATATATCAATAAATAATTGAATGTAATAATGTATTTTATGTTTAATATTTTATAACCCATAAACTAAAACAGCTTATATTCTAAATTTCTTATATATCTATAACAATTTTTAGTAACACCTTTCTTGTCTTTCTCTTAAAATTTCACACTTCATGTTAGCACATAATAAAATTTAAATCGATTGAACCCCTTCTCCAATATATAAATGGTTATCCAGCATGTCCACTTCAAACGTGCAGTGTTACGACACGCGCCCCATCACATGACAATCACTTTCCCTTCTCATATATAATTTACCCTATAATATATCCTATATACCTTATAATTTAACGAAACTGTTTACATAATATAAGTTTTAAGTAGATACATGGATCAAGTATTGTAAATGGAGTTTTAATTTACACAAAACACGTATATTTTGTTACCATATACAGATATTTCAAAACAACATTCGTTTTTAGGGATAGACCTGATAAAAATTATATATACATATGGCTCAATTACAAAAAAAAAATAAAAAAATACTTTGTCCATCAGATATATTAATGAAAAATGAAATCAATCCTATTAAACGATATGGATTCATAATATATTCATATATAAATTATTAATATTTTAAAATTAATATTGTAAGAAGATTATGCTGCAAATTGAAGGCGAGGTTTTTATTGTAAGTCTGGAAGGTCGACAGACGTTATTGATCGAAAGCTTGCGGACAACACGAGCAGCGAAGGCAGCAGCCTCGCTAAAGCCGCACACGCCTCTCCTGGTTGGCACCACGCCTCCTCGCACTCCACCATTCTCCCTCAATCGTTGAGCCAGCTGAGCTGACGGTGCGCTAGATAACCTTTCTGCACGCACCAATCATCAATCCCTCTCTTACTTGCGTCATCGTTATCGTCTCCAAATTTCCCACCTAACCCAAAAAGTCGTAACCCTTAAAGCTGTATTTTTGTGACCTCATTGTCTTGATTTTCTAAAATAAAATATTTACTTAAATATATATATTAAAATATTAATTACCTTATATTCTCCTGCTTTCTTTCGTAATTCTAGCACCTCATGATACCAAGAATCCCTGGCTTGAGGTGTTAAATCAGCTAATTGAGTTGGTAACGGAATGTCTGGCACTGGAGTACCCATTACATCACTTTCTTTCTTCTTTGTAAAGCGCCCCTCTACGTATTCGTATTGAGAAAAAGGACGGAAACGTTTCTTGTATTCTGTCTTGAATTCTTTCCTGTAGTAAATAGCACACTTAATATAATAAATAAAAATAAAACTCCCTATGTAGCTAATAAGTCTAAAATTGTGGCTAATTAGTTACAATTAGTGAGGTAGTTAACAAAGCATAATATATGTGTCAAAGACTACACTGAATCTATATTTACGTAAAAGTTGTAGCAGCAGGCTCGCTTACAAATGAGAACATACAGTACTAGAAAAAGGTGAAGGTAAGGAGTATATGTTTGCTTGTGAACTGCCTTTGCTGTGCATGTAAGCTTTTGTTACATACATATGTGTGTGTGTGTATATATATATATATATATATATATACGAAGACGGTGGAAAGAGGGGGGGGGGATTTTATAACACGCTTAGCTGGTGCTCTTATTTACTGTGGTGCAACGAGAAGTCGGAGTTCTAAGGTGAGTAGAGAGAAGACGAGAAATTTAGAAGAGCACCAAGTTAATCTCGTACCTGCGTCTGGGTTTCTCCTCCTTGCTTAAAGATTCTTCTTGGATTTTCTCTTCCCCACGTAACTCACCGGCTTCGTATGCCAGAGTGCCAACATGTGCGTCAGTGCCAGCATCAGAACCAACCAGTGGCTCCAGCTCATGAGCTCCTGATGAAAAGAGAAGACGGGAAGAAAGAGTAAGACGAGGATCTGTGAGATTAATGTACTGCATCTAATCAACTCTTTTTCTAATTTTTAGTTAAATTTTAATTATATATTCTTTAAATCCTTTACTACCTAATTTTAGTTTAAAATTTAATAAACGCACCTTCTAGATCCTCACTGCGTTTCTTGTGCACTGGTACCAAATGACTTGTGGGTCGAATTGCTCCCATGGAAAGAGATTTTCTCGGAGGACCCCCAGCACCGGCTGCAGCAGCATTTCTCGCCTCCTCAGCTTTCCTCGCGAGTATTTCAGACGCTCGTGGCCAGGCAAACTGCAAGCGGTATTCCGTGCTGATTCGAGTGGATTTGGTGGTTCCCGGTGGTGCGGGAGGCGGGAAACTCGCTGTCATCTGGGCACACAGATAGGGGCAAGCGGGTTACAGGAAAGCCGTGCAGGACGCCTGACCAGCGGACGGCAGTGACAGCCGAGGAGGAACGAGCGAGCGAGCGGGTAGGGTGGGTGGGTGGACGGGCGGGCGGGCGTGAGGGCAGGCTAACAAACGAACAGGCGCGCGCGCACTACCGATGACCGGCAACAGCAGTTATGGTGGTGGTGGTGGCGGCGGCAGAGGCCGTGGTTGAGGAGGAATAGGAGGAGGGCTCGTTGAGTCGTCATGACACTCAGACGGAAATCCCTCGGAGGTTGCGTCATTGATTTTTCTTCAGTGCATGCTCTTTGATAAATTCAATGGTATTATATTTCATAAAAATATGACGTTTCTTCCTCCTATATAATATTCAACATTTAATACTAAGGAACAATGAAACGAATAATTTGCAACAGAAACAGATAAAAAAATATTTAATAAAAGAAAAAAAAATACTAAGAAAGAGAATACATTCGAATTTATTGAGCATAATTGAGTCTTGAAGTTTCAATACCAGTTAAGCAGTTATTGTAATTAGAGTATATTTTCTGATGTAACATAGAACATAGTTTATTTTGCAAAGAAAAGTCAAGAAACAAATTAAACAAATATATATGCAGTCAGGTAAGTATGTATATAGACTACAAATATTAAATGACAGGTAAAAGTAACATAAAACACATGACTATCCGCTCTCTTTCAAGAAACAAACAGATTATATAATTAATTATGATAAAATAATAATAAAAAAAAACATAATTGGTTCGCTTTACAAATAACTTTAATTTTGTTATTCTAACACACCTATAATATATATTTATGATCTAATTTGTGACACTTGTCACTGTGAAAGTGTTAGTTTGTATCATGTAAGGAAGATACAGCAGGCAGGTACATCTTTTGACAGCTCGTAAAAGGAGGTTTAATATCTGCAGTTATCATAAATACATGTATCAAGTTGACGTAAGAATAATCATAGTATTATTCACTCAGGTTTATGTGCTGTCTGCTCTGTCTGAAATAGCGACTTGCCGGGAATAATAGAAACATGCGTGTGATTTTTTTCCCCCTTTAAAAAAAATAAATATTTTAAATAAAAGGGGCAATATAGGAAGGTCACAAGTTCATGCGAGAATTCTACTTTAAATAAATATAAAAATTGTGATACAATTGACATCCTATGCTCCTACCATTTCCTCGTCCCAATCGTCACTCTTCGCACTGTTCACCCCGGGTGCAGTAGAAGTAGCAAGTTGATCTTGATTAGCCTGTCTTTCAGCCAGTAATTTGCCATATTGTAAACGATATTCAGATTGGAAAGGAAAGTCTCGAGTTGGAGGACCTTCCGACTTGCTTCGCCTGGACGGCCTGAAGCGCCTTCCAGTTCTTTCCTCTGACTGGAACAGTAAGGAGATGGCACAACCTGAAGTTGCGACCGACTAACTTCCTTCGTTGTTTTTACTCTCATTAACACATTTTGTTCCTATTATCTCGCATAAAAAATCTCATGATTTTAAATTTTGCTTTTTTTTTTCAGCTCGGCAGTTGTGATTTATTATATAATATTATATAAGCTAACTATATAATATCATTATTATTATTATTATTATTATCATTTCATTAATGTCGGTCAGTTGTGTAAAAAAATTACTGATTAATATTAATACTAACCATGCTTCTAGTTTTTTTTTTATTGTTATTTATTTTTATAGTTCTTTGTTTTACTGTACGTAGAGTACAATACTGAATATTTATTTAAATAATGTGGTGACATAATAAGGATTGTTTTTATTTTTTCAAGTAGTTTGAGAATTAAGTGCATGCATGATGCCTTCTGCAATATGTGTGAAAATAAAATATTGGATCATGCAAACATAAAAATGGGTAAAATTTAATTCATTTTTTAAAGTTACATTATTAAACAATTTTTAAAGTTTAATATTTTTGTATGGTGTTGTTTTATTCTAAATTTCAATAAGAGTAAAATTTCTATTGAATGCCATAATTAATTCAATTGTATTATTCATAATATAATTCACATTTCAATTTAAAAATCCATTACGCAATCCTAATACTTTTTTTTTTTACATTAGTTATTAATGAACTAATTATAAAAAGTAGAAGTATATGTCCTGAGTGTCCTGACTGAGGTTATCCATGACGGTTTCCTCAGTCTCACCTCAGCGAATGCTGGGACACGTAACAGAACGTGGCCACCATCCTTTCCCTCCCTGATCTCATAAGAGTGTATCCTTGATATATATATACATATATATAAATGTGTAATGTGTATATGTGTATATATATATATATGTATATATGTATTCCCATTGTTTCTTTAACATGTCATGTTACTTTGTATTGTTTTCAATTAATGCGATTTTAATTTGAAAATTGGCAATATAACAATATTTTTGTAGCCACGTAGATTTTTTAAAGTTGTTTTAGATTAATGTAGCAATATAAATTCACTTAATTATGCACTTGCATTTTATTTTTTATTGCTATACTAGCTAGCGTATATTGTGCGAAGTAGCGAAGATAAATCACTAACTGGTGCGATTCCCTTTTTCTCAGTCTATATGCCTCCGTTAGTCGTTCTCCAATTTTACATGAGCACCATATAAAGGACGAAGGACCGGTGCGACGGTACGTGAGGAGGGAGCACAGACTAGAGTACCCGCAGTACGAGAAAACTGTTGCATAATTTACCTCCCATGTTCCAAATAGATGCAATCTCCACAAGTTTAAATCTGACTCCTGATTGATAATTCTATAGTTCAAGAAGACATTTAATGCCAATAATTAGAATTAAAATGTGTTACACTTTTATGTGATACTAAACTCACTAAAATACCTTACTTTTATCCAGTTCAATTATAATTTTATTCGACCATAGGCTTTACAGCTTGGATCACGTCAATATAATATATAAAAGTTATTACAAAATACTTAAAGCTATGTTTAAGCCAAAGTCTTCTACTTGCAATGGTTGTAACAAACCATTGTTTATATATAATGTCTGTCCTATGAAGCCTTTTTCATTGTTAAACGTAAGGCGATGTAGTGCCTGATTTCGCACCAGAGTAGACAACGTAATGGCATTTTTGGCGCTAGTAGAAACGTTTATTTTTATAATTATTAAAGGTTACTTTCCATAATTATAATGTAAATCAACAATTATCCCATTGTTTTCGCTCATCGGAGGATCGGACAGACATTAATTACCAATAATACTTTGTTTATAAACTTGTTTATAAATAAAGTATTGTTGTATAGATTTTGGTTTCAGTTAATATTAATTAAGGTAAACATTTCAACTTAAAATTACATTGTTTTTATAATATATGTGAACATGAGAAGAGAGTTTTATGTAATAGTTTAAATGGTATATATAATAGTTATAATGAAATATTTTACACATATAACGATGTAAATTAAATTCTCATTTTCCAGCCAATTGAGTTAAAACATTAATAATAAGTTATTGTAAAATTTTAAAATTAATAAAAATAAATTAACAGATTAATAATATTTTTTAATTATTAAAAATGTTAGAATAAAATGTTACTGCATTAAAAAGAAAGTAAAGTTTTCTACCAGCTAGACAGCAGTATCTAATAATTTATTGATTATTTAGCTGTCTGTAAGTTGAATGCATTGCAGTAAACATGAACATTTACTCCCTTTTTAATATTAATTCAAGCCTAGCTTATTACAGATTGGCCACAGACACAGTGTTGTTTAACTCGAGGTAGGGCGGGTGCTCACGGTAGCAGACTGGTGCTAAACTCTCTACATGATAAGATTATACTGTATCCCTTACTACTTCCACCGCATGCTGCTGCCACGCTAGTAATGTTTAAAATATTACTAACATACCTCTAAGCAAGAGGTTCTTTTTAACTGCAGAATTAGTATAACATCGCCAACTTTTTGTAAACACCACTTATCAGTAAAAAATAAAAAGTAGAGTAGGCTACAAAACAAGAGCACCACTGCTTCACGGTACTCAATATCACAGGGGACAAATTAAAGAGATATACTGTACTGTAAACTACGAGTCAGAAACTGATAATTGATAGCTGTGTGTGAGTATGTTGAGCTGTCGTCATGCACAAATACAATTATAGACTCGTCAATTGTGACTCACAGGCGTTTTGTCAACCGACTGAAGTTATAAGGATAGTAAAATTACTGACAATTGTCAACATAAGTACAATGAATTAACTTAGCAGACACCAATGATGCTTTTTATATATAGCATACAATTTATTTGTTCATGCACGTTTTTTTCTTTAATGAAAAAGCACTGAATTATTACTTATTAGCTTAAATTCATTTTCCATCTACATAAGATAAGCATTATAAGCTGCTATTTGACTCATGAATTTGCATGTAATTTTTCTTGTATCGATGGGAAGCGTCAAAATGGACTAACTCAAAAGTATAAGATTTCTCAAAACGGACTAACTCAAAAGTATAACTTCTTCACAAAACGGACTAACTTGATGTACTGCGCAGGGCTGCCAGACTTAAGTCATACATAAAGCGTGCAAAGCGTGCGAAATCTTTGTGGGGTGTTATCTCTGCCGTATATAACTTATTTGAGTCGAATTTAAATTATGATATAAGTGGAATTTAATGGAAATGTTAGTTATGACTGAGTTTAAAATTAACACAAAAAAGTATTATACGGCAAAGATGACACTCAACAAATATTTCGCGCGCTTTGCGCGCAAGTCTGCGCAGCATATCAAGTTAGTCCATTTTGAGAAGAAGTTATACTTTTGAGTTAGTTAGTCTGTTTTGAGACAGTCTTATTTACTTTTGAGTTAGTCCATTTTGACGCTTAACCATCGGCATACTTCATGAATATTGAGTTAGGCAAATTTTAAGCAAATTCGTGATTGAAATAATCTCAGCGTGTATAATACTATAATGGAATATTGACTTATTTTTTGTTATTGCAGAAATGGATAAAAGGTGCAAAGTTATGCTAACCTGATTTTTTTTAAATTTTTAGAGCCCGGGAACCATTTTTAAACAATTATTGAAAGTTCTTTTTGTGCCGTTACGAGGCACCGCTCTTCAAGAAAAATAAAAGACTTGCCGCCTCGTGACGTCACAAAAAGGACTTTTACTAATTTTTTAAAAATAGTTCCCGGGCTCTAAAAATATGAAAAAATTCAGGGTAGCATAACTTTGCACGCTCTATCCATTTCTGCAATAAAAAAATTGAGGTCGATACTCCATTAGTTAATAATTACTATATTGATAGTATATTTCTCTCAAGCTTTAGCCTTTGCCGGTGTGAGATGTAATCCTCATTGTTTTAGTATGCTGTAATTTAATACTAACAAACGTGTTCGTGCACGTCACTATCACTTTTACATGCAGCTTTTACTACTTACACTTCATGACGTTTCGAACCTCTCTCTTCCTCCGGTGATCCGAGACTTAGTGTTAGATTTAGTGAGACGGTTAGTGTTAGACTTAGTGAGACGGTTACTGTTGTATTACTGTATATTACAAACAGTGAGGATTACATAGAACACCGGCAAAGGTAAAAATATTTTATCACTAATATCAATATGAATACAAATTCACGTAAAAGCTACGTATATTTATATATTGATTTGACTGCCTATACTGCGATCAGGGGCGGATCTAAGAAGAGGGGGTGGGGATGCCTCCAGAAGTTCCCCAAATCATGGGAGGTGTAACCATCCTCCGCCCGTCAACTTCCCCTTCCCCCTACAGTCCCAAATTTGAAATTGCTGGATCCCCCCCCCTGAGCAAACTGCTTGCCTGCCAAGTAACGTACGACAGAAATTCTTTAACGAGGGTGTCACAGGAATATCCGCAGTGTAATACTGAGCTTCAAAATATAGTTACTGAATTCAGAAAGTTTTAAATGTGACTTAATTGCACAGCAATCTTAATATTGAACATAATATATAATATGTTGTGTTTGTGATGACTTCATTTGTGAAAAAATATTTATATTATATTCAATACCACTGTCTGAAATTGCAAAACGTCGTTAGTCCAACAGTGATTGTAATTAATTTTGGTTTTCAATTTTGGGATAGTAGTTTTCAATTATTAGTATACCATTAACATATAACTTTCTGCCGAGCTGAATTTGCCAAAATTTACCCCACGAGTTGCCTAGTTTATACTATTTAATGTGTTTACATAATATTGAAGAATATGTTGTCATTATTGTACATGAGCATGCAGTTTACACTTCAAAGAATTTTAGTATTATATTTAATGAAACTACATAGTACTGTACAAATATGATAAAGCTAATCAGCAGTTTCATGCAATGGCCATTCAGTTTGTTGAGCAAAGCACATTATTTTCATGCTGTTTTCAATTACATGATTCTGCAATATTAAAAATCAAAGCGTGCCTCTGTGATTTGTAATGTGTCACTATATTGCTTGTTTGACAAAAGATAATGATAAATAATATTATTGGTATGCACTAAAAAGCAACAAAAGCATCATGAAGTAAGTCTCTGCACTACAAAGCTGTAAAGTTAATTTGTTCTTTCTTCTTATTTCATTATGCAATAGTGTAGATCAATTCCTAAATAATGTTTCGTTGTCATAATATTCTTCTTGATGTTTTCAATAATTTAAAACTTTATTTTTTATTTATATAATGTCGAGGGTCTGAAAATAGAACAAGTGAATATGATATTTTAAAATTCACGTAGGCAAGGGTTGATTCTTTCATTTTTCTTTAACCCTCTCTCTTTCTCTATATCTTTTTGAGAGAGAACGCAGTATTAACAACAGATGAAAAAGCACTTCTACAAAAGTGCAGCTCTTGGGACTCTCAATAGTTCAAAAATGTTTCGTTATAAAAAAATAAAAAATAAAATTGGATTTTAATTTTACACTACACAAATTTAAAAGGCAATTTTATAATATTTTACGAGTAGCATATTGATATCAAATTTATCTATTTCAAATTTTCATTTTTTTTTTTTGTATTATTATTTGTGCTGGTGCTATATTGTGCATGTAATGCAGTACATACTCTGGGTAGTAGCAGAGCCATTAGTTGCTGTCGTGTAGCTGGCGAACGAGCGTCGACGACGGGTTCTGCAGCAACAACGGCAGTGCGTATATAGTAGCAGCAGTATCGTTATCAGCACTGGCACTGCCTCAACAACATCAGACTGTATGCAGTATAATGAGCACCAACTACAAGGCTTGCTTACTGCGTGGACTGACTAATAAATTGTGGTGTACACTCAGTAAGCTCCCGCGACACACTATAAGTTTGCTGGCCATTGCATGACTGCCTGCCTGCTTTTCTGAGGTGTACGGGCCCTGACTGCCTTGCTGCCTGTACTGACGGCTTCGCTGCACGAACGTTCTTATCAGCTGATGCTTTCGCCATGCAGCCAGCTCTTTCTCATAATTTTAACTTACTAATTAACACCTAAGAAATAATATAATTTACTTTATTTTAAATTTACTGTTAAACTAATTAATTTAAATTCAAATTATATAACCAATATAATAATGATTTTTTTTCTATCTATAAATAAATTTAATATAAAAATTATCAATTTAAATTATTTTTGTTAACAAACCAAAAAAAAATATTGAAGAGGCAAAATTAATTTATAAAGTCATTACAATGTACATTTCCTTGAAATATATAAATAGTAAATTAGTAAATGCATTTAAGGAAATATAATTAAAATTAAATTAAAATTTTACACAAGAACGCACGCCAACTTTGTCGAGGAAACGGTTCTACAATTTCACTGTAGTTATATACTGGCATGAAGGAATCCCAGTCATGTTTCGCTTGTAGATAAATAGAGAGAAAATCAATTCAGCAATGAATGAAAATATTAATACAAAGTATGGTGGAATTGTGATTTTTTAGTTTTAACATTCCAAATAACTAGTCAACTTTTTCGCGTTTGACTCATTGTGCAATGCTGAAAAGAATTTAAACTAGTTTTGAATTTCTATTTTTTTTTTTTTTTTTTTTATCAAGAATGGCACCATATAGTGAAGATAATATGCAAAACTTAATGTTAGTAAGTAGTTATGTGAACTAATTATTTTATACATGAGCTTGGCGTTACTACGAGTTCTAAGTGCATCAGAAATATCAGAAAATGAACGTATATTCGAATCATTCAAGTGTAAATAGGACAATTGTAAATATTCGCACTATTCCCTTAAATAATCTGCACAGTAGAGGAACAAAAGAGGTGTAAGTTGACATTACACATTGTTGATTGATTGATTATTATTTAATTTATTATTTATAATAAATTAATGATATTTATTAAGCAATGATCGAAGAATTGAAACTTGATTTATTAGAATAGCAGATGAGCGAAAAGTGTACTTAATTTTTAATATTTTATGTCCCAGCTATTTTCGATGAATCCAACAATCAAGAACTATTACTTTTACCAGTATATATAGTCGTTGTCCAACAATATCTCTTTCTCTCTCCATCTCCTTGTTTACGTTTTTATACCTCTATTAATAATAATTGTATATTACGTTTATTTGTTACTCACGTTCATTGCTATATATAATAATATATGTTGATAATATCGTTAGTTATATTGGAGATTTGTAGTTATTTCAAAAAATACAGTACTGTAACTTTCTTTGTTGTTTTGTGTCAATAATACAACATAATTACTAATTAGCTATGAAAGATGACGATTCATATTTTTTTTAAGTAATATTTTATTAAATTGGAATATAATGATATTTAATTTCATTTATATATATATATATATATATATATATATTGGGTGCAAGTCACGAAGAAGTTAACCAGGTTTCTAACCACGTTTAGCCTAACCACGGTTAACTAGGTGGTTTAACACGTAAAACAGGTATAGTTAAACGTGGTTAAGCTAAATGTATGGTTAGAAACCTGGCTAACTGCTTCGTGAATCGCGCCCATTATGTTTATGTACAATGTGATATAATATTTATCATATTCAGTGAATATATGTTTATATTTATTTTGTGCTTCGTTATTGCAATATTGCATTAACATAAATTTACTTCATGTGTTACGCCACTCACTAGCTCAGCAAGATTTAGGCTCACATAAAACAACATTTTTAATACGTGTTTCATAATATAAAACTATAGTACAAATCATCAACAATTTGATTTAGACAATTTATAATATAAAATACCAAGAATATAAATATAAATAAAATTATATCCCATGTTTGTGAAAAAAATTTCAGTCTTGCATTAATAATAAAACTGCAATGGCTTCAAATTTCTGTCATATAATACTTAAATACATCCCTACATTGACATTGTATACAGATTTTGATTATGTTTTACCTCATTGTATTTGTTTGCAGTTCTTACCAATATGTATATTTTTTTAAATTTATTCAATCACAATGATAATAGTTATGTCATAGATTATGCATTATTGATATTGTTTTGCATTAAGATTGGATCGGAACTATTAGATTATAAATCACTCTAGCGAGAAAAAAAAATGGTTGATGCTATGAACGTTGCTTATATATGCTGTAAGTTTAATTATAGTTATCATGGCATTAATTGAGCACAGCAAACAGAGCAGCGTTCACTCTCGTTTAAATTATTTGTTATCCAACGTTATGAATTTTATGATGAGAGTGTACTTCTTAACTTGCATGACCGGTCAATGCAATCATAGTGATGTTTGAAATTTGAATCATAAATTTTTTATTGTTTTGACCCGTAAGCTATTGATGAATTTTATCTATTTATTTAATTTATTTGATCTTCAATCCGACACCATATTGTACCGGTGTCATCAGAAAACAGGCGCGGATTCAGAAAAAAATTTTGGAGGTGGCTGCCTTCATAAGGCCAATGTTAAAAAAATAAATAAAGTGGGAGAAATGCCTAAATTAAATCCAAAATTTCAGGGGAGGCTACAGCCCCCCCCCCCTTCCTGGATCCGCACCTGTCAGAAAATGGCTATATGTCAATTATGTAGGCCTTTTCTCATTTTCTATCATTACATCTCATATAACGGGGGAGGGGGGATAATTTTACAAAAAAAATATATTATTTTACACAAATAAAATGTGGTGTTCATCTCTGATTATTAAAATTAGAAAAAAAATATAATAATAAAATAAAATAACGATTAATCTCAGTTACTGCTGGAGTCAAAGAATATTTTCCTACAAAGGAATCAAATGAAATAAATATTAAAAATCGAGAGTGTTCTAAAACTTAATCGCTTATGGTTTGATCAAATTCAGACTGGTAATTTTCTTATAACAGCTCCATTTCCGGTTTCCGTCCATAAGACCAATGTTAAACTTCTACCTTAGTTTTCACAAAACTAATAAGACAGATCATTCGCTTCAAAATTTGTATGCCACCTATTGATGGTGATCTCGTTCTAAGTCCCCTGCAAGTCTTGTTGCATTCAGGCGCGCCGATTGCTGTCAATCTACTAGCTGAGATTTGAGATTCATCCTAACACTTTTTGTTGGCTTGTGTAGAAAGAACTTATAATATATGAAATTTTGCATCGTTATCTCTAGCAGCTCATTAGCATGATATAACAGATAGCAGCCGTCTCGAGTTGCCAAGCTCTTGGCAAGATAAATCTGCTGTGCCATGGGAAAACGCTACTCAAGAGTTCAACAAGGCTCAGGTTTATATAGAAAAATGGACAGAATTTAATCATGTTACATACCTGTCCTAATTTATAACTTTGAATTGCAAACCTTACAAATTTAATTAACATTTTCTCAAAGATAATATATAATTATGTAAATATATTGCATAATATATAATATCTCAAGTTTTCAGTTTTAAAAGTTCCTTATTATGAAAAAGTTTTAAAAAGTTTCCGTTGATGTAGAAAAAAATACTCAGAACTTCCAAAGTTAGATTTATAAAGATTATAGCATGTATTATCAGATCTATACAATATAGTCCAACTAATTTTAAAGTGCGATATGATACAACATTAAAAGTTTGAAGAAACAAAAATTGAATCTGTAATAATAATTTCTGTAATAATACCTAATTAAACAAATACAGCAAGATACGAAAATAACTTCACCTGATGTCTTTGTTGATGCAGCCGGCGTAGACACAAAATCACGTGACCTTCTGCCGAGTATTGTTGAATGAATGGTGGTTTGGTGGTATTCAAGGTGTTGGAGTTGGTGTACTGATTTTGGTGATAGTTATGGATATTATTATTGTTGTTGTTGTTATTATTACTATGCATTGTTGTAGCGTTATTTGGTACCGATTGTTGGTCTTTTAACACACCCCACCCTGTGGTGACTGAACGGTCCATGCTAAATGTGCGGATGCTAAGAGAGAAACGAGATGAGATATACGAATGAAGGATGATGCCGCTACCGCTGGTTTCTCGCCGGCCTGCTGGCTGGTAGACTGGCTGCCTGCTTGCCTGGTTGGAGCGCACAGCACGAGAGTAAAGAGAAGAGAGATCGATCGAATAGCGAGCACAGCGTTGGCAGTGGCTGCTCCAACAGCAATAGCCAACGAGTGGGTTCAGAACAGGCGCAGTGGCACCACCTACCATACCACGGAGTGGTGAAGGAGACACCCGGGCAAGAATAGCACCACCAGCAGACGCCGTAAAGATGGGGTAGTTCTGGTTCATATTATATGGTTGGGGTGGTGAAATTTGTAACCCCCAAGCCAATAACTCGACCTCATCTTCAGCCTATCATTAAAGGTCAAAATTTTTCAACTTCAAGCCAATTTAAGACGTCCGGAATTCAGCCAAATTTTATTCACTTCATATTCGTATTATTTTTTTTGTTTTTTCATTTTTGATATTATTTTCAATTACAATTTGACGCATGACGCATCATGATGCTACATCAACATGCAGATATATTTCCATGGCAACATTTGTTTAAATTGCTTCAATTATACCATGTGATATTGATTTATATTTTCTGTCAACATCAGGCTATATTAGTATCGTTGATTGAGATGATGAAATATGATGAAACAGAGCTGCATGCGTATGAAGTTTTCAAGTGCATGTGCTGATCATCTCATGTCTGGATGGGAAAGATGGCTGTGAACAATTATTGCATGGTCACACACGAGAGGATAGTTATAGCTAAAAACTATAAACTCCATACGTTAGCCAACGATTTAGCAACATCGTGGACTGAAGACTTTTCTAATGTACAGTACAATCATAGTCAAATAAATATATTTTTAAAATGTAGTGTATTAGCAGAGAGAGACACTTGTTGGACATTATTATATGTTCGCTTGTTTCTGTCCCCCTCTCTGTTATAAAATTATTATTACTACATGCTGAATCATAAAGAATATGTCCCTAAACGCTACGAAGACAGGAAGGAGGGACGGAGGGGGGGGGGGGGACGAGATATACGCATAGGGTTGGCTCCAACCACAAGCGTCGCTTATGAATATACTGCGTTGCAAACAGGTTCATAAAAATTTAATATGTTACTTCACAACGTAATAATGTATTCACTTAAAAACATACAAAGGTGACATCTATATAGGGTGTACACAATAAATATTTAATATATGCAAGTCTGGCTAATAAAAATCAGAACCTTTTAAAAAATACACCCACATACATATTATATATCATACATATAATTTGAAATGCCGGCACCATTTCACAGCATTAATTCATAAACTGTCTTTATAGAAATAATTTAATTAATTTTAGAGAGAATTGAAAGAAATTGTTCTTTAAACCTTTCTCAAAACATTAAATCTGAAACATTTAAAGGAACCTAATACATTTTGAGACATCAGATAACGAATATTTAAGTACACATTTATAAAATTTATTTTTATGCATTATTTCAGTTGAAAAAAAAAAAGAAAAGGGAACACTTTTTCCTATAATTAATTAAGCCAAAGCAGCGTTTTAACAAGCAGTTCCATGCTCTTTGAGGTCATGTAACCTGCCTGCTATATTGCAAATAGTTGTATTGCTGTATGTAGTTGCAAAACTTGCGAAAAGAGAAAAAATAAATGCTAGTTTGCGCAAAACAGTGAAAGAAGTCACCTTTTTTTATTGCTCTTTATTTTAGTGCTGCCAGCAAATATATATTAAAACAATACTTAATATTTTGAAGGGTGTAAAATTTATTCAATTTCACAACATATGCATTGTCATCACTACTGTTGATACGTGACCTTGCATGTAATAATTAATATTGCTCGTTAATCTACATACATGGCCATGCACATAGCCTCTCCGTTTGCTGATTTGTTGATATTGTTAAATTTCATCTGAACAACGTTTTATGAAGTCCAGCTCTCCCACTAGCAATGTATGTATTCATATATAAAATTCAATGAAGTTTAAGTCATAAATTTTGTGCGTCAAATATTATATTTGGAATTTATCATCTCGTACGATGTTGCCGTTTCATCTTTACAATTTATATTAGACAGAAAAAACTTTAAAGTGAATTGTACTGTTTGTCGAATTTTACTCGACTATATTCTACTTTGAAATAATTTATGATTGATATAACATTATCAGGTGAAGTAAACATCATTTTTTTACGTATGCTGGGGGAAACTTCCGCCGATCCTTTAATTTTATACAGTACTCCACAATAACACTGCGTGTGTACTTTATAATTTTTGTAAATAATTAAATTCAGTGTTATTGTGGAGCACTGTATAAAATTAAAGTATCGGAAGTTGCCCAGCACACGTAAAAAAATAGTGAAGTAAAACTGTTCGAATTTTAAATTTATATTTAACATTTAACACGGGTAGAAACAACCAAAAAAATATCTACTACTTCTAGTAAGTTGTGTGTATGGGGACAGTTTTGAAAGTACATAAAACTGAGGTTGTAACTCCATAAATTATTTACGAGCAGTCTGGTTTAGTATAGAGACCTGCCTTCGTTTTTTATCAAACGAGTCTTTACTTCTTAAACCGTTTGAAGGTGTTAAAAAGGTACCACCTCAAGTTGTTGATAGCCACATTAAACTTATATTATCTTATATACACTTTTCTACATGGTACTGTACTATACAAAATAAAATTATGTATGTAAGATAGTGCCCACAGTGAAGGCTTCTAACTTAATACATACACTTATTTGCTTTTTTTTTTTTTTTTTCCTTTTATATGAAGCATAATGATGATTCTTTGAAAGAGAGCGGAATCTTAAGCTGTTAAGCTAGAGACTTAATTACTTAATGTATAAAGTAGGCCTATAACTATAATATATATTCATAATCTAGACACTAATATATAATTATGTAAAATTAAAAAAAAAATAAGATGCAGCAGCCAAGGGATTTCTGTGAATGGATTTTTTTAAACAAAATAAAGGTTATAATCACAATAAATATACATAAGGTGTGCATGCATAGGTGCCTTATATTAAAATAAAAATAAAGAAAATTATTTAAAATAAGAAATTTCTTCATAAAAATAAGCTATATATTTCAGATTCTAATTGTATAAGAGGTCCATATGGCCGGAATAAGAAACAGGCCTTGCAGGAACTGGAGGAAAACACGAGCAAGAGGATTTAATTAAAAGGTTATTTTACTACTTACCCTTGCACGGTCAAAGCTAACTGTAGAGTCGAGAGAATCATCTGATCCTCCATCGGACATTGCTAAAAATTCATGTGTTTTGTAGGCCAATTCAGGATGTTTCTTCTTCCGAGGGAGAGCTGGTTCTAAAGCTGACCCTGCAACATATTAAGAAATAATAATAAGAAGAAGAAACTACAACCACAAGAAGCTGTGATGAGCATATTTCAAACATTTAAGTAAATTTTAACACTTGTGAATGAATTCAACCAATTCAGCGCATTTTTATTTAATTGGTAGAACACATGGCTGGGCTAGTTAGATAAATTCCATACCATATGGACAACTTAAAAAAAGGGAAATTATGATTTTAAGCAAATATAATTTGATAATTCACACTCTACGAATATACCTGATTTATACAATATTGATATTTATATATTTTCTTTAATCGACCAAAACATAATATATTTTTTCATGTATATTATGTAGTTCTATGTATGAATACAGAAGTTGTTGAGTATGTACACTTGAGTTAAGTTCACACTCAAATTATTTTATATGCAATTAGAATCTTAGAATCTGATACTGCAGTTTAATACCAATATAGAGGGAGGATTGAAATTCATATTAATAGCTCGGAACTTTCCTTCTGAGCGATCTTATGATTCCCATCATTCCCCTTCTTGCACAAATTTCAAATGACACGATTGATTTGGTAGCGTTAGTTCAATCTTATATCGATATCCACTTCCAATGATTTTTTTTATTTTTTTTTTTAGAAGGATACACCCCTAAGAGTTTACAGCTCGCGGCGGGGTAATGGGTAGGGATAAGGTAGGGAACGGATGCCACGGCCTGTTACGCGTCCCAGCATTCACTGAGGTGAGACTGAGGGAACCGTGGAAAAACTCAGTCAGGACGGACACCTCTACTTTTTCTCAATGGACCAAAGCGATGTCCAAAGCCTGGGGAACCACACACAAGTGCATCACTGCACTGGGTGGAAAGCGAGACGAATTTACCCCAGGGAGGGAGCAGCGTATTTTTTACTTGAAACGGTCACCCATCCAAGTACTAACCACGCTCGACGTAGCCTGACTTCGGTGATCTAACGAGAACCGGTCAATGCACTGCGCCACGCTCAACCTCAAGAATTCAAGAAGCAGCGAAGAAACTAGCTGTTTATAGCTATTATTGAAGTATATAGGCTTATTCCTTGGTACACTAAATAATTATATATAACATAATATTATGTATGAAGGGTTTCTAATTTTTATCATTCATTGCAAAATATGAATTGTTTACCATAATTAAATTGTGGTTCTAGAAACATCAATCAACACCTTTCCAACAGGCCAAAAATAGCCAGTAGCTGGTTTTATAGGATACAATATTTGTTCAACCTTTAAATTTAAATTTTTATTGCATATATAAAATGAATAAAACATATAATACAAAGCTATGTTGTTTTGATTGTGGTATAATTTTTCAGAGTCCATGAAATGCGTTTAAAAAATTATTGAATGTTGCGTTTTTAACGACCACTCCCCCCGTTACTTTAAACATTTTTTTATAAAAAATAGTTACCAGCCTCTGAAAAAATCCCGAAAAAAAATCCAAGTAGTATAACTTGTATTTTCTATTCATTCACGCAAAAAAAAAAACAAAAAACAAAAAAACATAGTCTGCTCTTTATAACAGTATGATTCATGATACATAAAAAGTTATCTAGATTCTTTTCACTCACTGCGTTTAGTGTCATTGATTTAGGCTGGTACTAAACGTGGTTAGAGGGGCATTCACAAAGGCTTAAGGCCCGAATTAAGGCCCAATTTTAGGCTCAATTTTCCATTTTTCCATGTCAGAATTTAGTGAGCCCTATAAATCGAACCTTGCTTTTGTAAATGCTCCTTTAAATTCATGCATGAGGATCCTGGTTATCTTCTTTCGTGATTCACGTCTATTATGTACTGCACATTATTTTTTACACAAATGGTATAAACTGATGAAGTGAAAATCTGCATTTGCTAATTCATTGGGTAATGCAAAACAAGACAGCAATACTTTCTGATAAGAGTTTTGTTCCTTCTCAGAGAAAGTTTGAAGTGAAGTTTATTGCAAATTCATATAAATAAACAACTGCTGTAGTTTTGCCTGATGAAAATCAGCATAGGCTGAGTCAAAATTTTAGGAACATAATTATATCAACTATTATATTATTTTATATAATATATTAAATGCGTTGTAGCAAAAATGGAATTCTTCTTTTAATATAAGAGCTGTTGTCATTACCCAGTTTTTATCTGAATATGAGCCCTAAGGGAATATGGATCTTCTTCTTTTTTTTTTTTTTTTTTTTTGATAGAACCAAAACAAATAAAACTTAATGATTAGTGTAGTGCATAAACAGTCTTTTGGGCTGTAGAGTGTACTTATCGCTTTAGCACTATAAAACAATATGCTGTATATAGTTACATATAGGTACATAATTATATTTATATCAAGATTTTGAAAATTTAAGGCAGACGAATAATGTTATGAAAAACAGGGACCGAACGTAAATAATAACAACAATAACACTAAATTATAATTGCAAACATCATTAATTTTAAATTTGTATATGATTTATTCACATGCTCTATTATCATATTAATATAGCATATAGCTATAAACACTTTATTGAAGTTCCAATTTTTTGTGACCTCTAAAATGCTGAACGTGTTATAGTGAAGACTGAAGTGCTGATACCTCAGAACATCTCCCACTCCCTCACATATAAACTTGAGAAGGTACATCGGTAGAGGCACTGATGATGTAGCAATTTTCCCTAGTGTATTGTAAAGGCTAGCAAGCATCAATCAATATAGATAGGAACATGCTTGCAACTCAAATAATAAGTACACTACTGTAGTAGTCTACTAATAGCAAGCCTTAGCCAAGATCTAACTCGTGTACCCACCCTCTCTCAACCAACTCTTTAGCTGCTGAGGAACAAAGCTTGATATTATACGACGGAAACAAAGCCTCACTAAGCAAAGACAATGCATAAAAAAAGGAGGCGCTACACTTTTAATTTTTAAGAGTATAGTTAAAGAGAGGTAGGGAGGAGTTGGGTACTCAGTGATGATAAATCATGATATCATCTTGTATCATATATTAAGGCTCTCTCTCAGATAACGGAAATCCCAGTGCCTTTATTTATATTGCCACTTAAAAATAATATATCATGTTATTCAAAAAAACATACATTTTCAAAAACAATTGTAATTCTATATGGCTAAACAGCTAGGGATTAAATTCCCTAAATACTCTAAATAGCCTCAGTCCTATAGAGGCTGAATGTACAATGAATAAATAAAATAATAGCATATATATATATATATATATATATATATATATATATATGTCAATTAAATGTAACTGTATTTATTTCTTTATTTCTTGTGAATTAAATAGGAGGCAAACACTGCTCTAATTGCTTTTGTTTTGTTTCAATATTTTTATTTGAAATTTTGCGAGACATAATATTTATATAACTAGATTGCCCCTAAAAGGACGCACAAGGGATTTTTAGTACCACATTCTTATGTAAAAAATTATGTTCTGATCAAGCGGTCTTTAATTTTGTCAATGAAACCCTTAATTTTAGTAGCAATTTAATCAGAACATTCTTCTCTTCATAAATATATGAAGGATCTACATATTAAAATTATTTGCAGTAACGAAAACCTACTACGAAACCGACACAAAGAATATAATATATATTTTTCTATCATATAGAACTAATATTGTTTAGCAAGATTTAGGTAAGAAATAATTGTGATATGCGGATATAATTCATATATTTGTTAAGAAGAGAATATGCCGATTAATCTGGTGTAAATAGAAATAAGGATTTAGTTGATCAAATTAGACACCGCTTGATCTGAATATCACCATCTTTTACATGGGAATGATACCCTTTATTTCAGCCTATAATAATAATAAATTTATTTCGATTACTGGTTGTACAAGTACTACAAGTCAACATTAATCATGTCATATATATTAAAATTAACATCTCAGCTACTATTAATAACAAATAAATACATATAAAAAAAAACATTTCATATTTGCTGCATAAAATTACAATCACAATATAAAAATTTTCTTGGAGGCAAAGTTCGGAGAGTTTATTATTCATAAATTTTCCCAGACTGATACAATGTTTTTTTTCTAACATACTATATATCTATCTAAAAAAAATTGTGAGAGTACGTCGAACAGCTGATCGGCGTTATCTCTACCTTAAATTTGTATACGCATGAGTTATTCGATTGAACATAGGTTTAACTCAATTTTGATCTAGAATTATATTTACCGGATTTATTACTCAATAGAAAATTGGTGTAATGACAATCGTTTATTATTAAATATTGATAAAACTACTTTTCTTAGATTCCATTTGCCTACTAATAAAGAAAATGTAAATATTAATATTAAATTAGATGGCAAGTCAATTAAAGAAGCCACTGACACAAAATTCTTAGGGCTTAATATTAGTAATATATTAAACTGGGATGTTCATCTTCATGAACTTTCAAAACAAATTAATCGTGGAAATTTTTTACTCTATTCATTGAGAGGATTAGTCTCAGACGATACACTGCTCTCAGTTTACTACGCAAATGTATATTCCCATTTAAGCTACTCTATCATAATTTGGGGAAGTGATAATGCTGTGCTAAATCGTTTATTTATACTACAAAAAAGATCTGTGAAAACAATAAAAGGTTTTAAAAAGATGGATTCCTGTAGAACATATTTTTATGATTTGAAAGTGTTAACTCTACCCAGTATATACATCTTGAATTGTGCAATGTATAAAAGATTACACCCAGAGTCATACGCTCAAGTTTCCGACATCTCTCCTTATGATACCAGAAACAAATCCAAAGTTGTAATAAAAAAGCATCAATCTGCTTTTTACAAAAATAATCCATATTACCAAACTCATAAAATCTATGATTTTTTACCCGAGTCATTGAGGGATGAAATTAGTGATAATGTATTTAAAAATAAATTAAAAACTATATTAATCAAAAAAGAATATTATAATATAAAATATTTTTATGATGAAAATTCAAAAATAACGCAGGAGGATGTTGCAAACTGGAACGTTGCTCTTACGGATCAAAACAAACAAAAAATGTTATCTTTATCTATGGCTCCGAAATAAAGACAGTAAATATATTTTAATATCTGACTATCAAAGTGCAATGTGAACTATAGTGCAAAGTGTTATGTGATCTATTTAATAGTGCATCAAGAAATCATATGTGGAGATAATAAATCAATTATATTAAAAAGAGTGACAGTGATTTTGAAAACTTAAACTATTTTTAAATATTTAAAAAAAAAAAAAAAAAAAACATCAAGATTAAGGTAGAGATAATACGGATCAGCTGGCCCAATGCTAAAAAAATCCCATTCATAAAAATTATGAAAAAAATTTAAAGTGTTCTCCTCTACATCCCCTATCAGTAGGTAAAATATCAGGTACACAAAAACGAGCTAGTTTTCGAGTTATTAATTTTTAAAGTTGACCAATTTAACATGGAGAAATAGAATTTCCATGTTAAATTGGTCAACTTTAAAAATTAATAACTCGAAAACTAGCTCGTTTTTGTATACCTGATATTTTACCTACTGATAGGGGATGTAGAGGAGAACACTTTAAATTTTTTTCATAATTTTTATGAATGGGATTTTTTTAGCATTGGGCCAGCTGATCCGTATTATCTCTACCTTAAAGAACCTGATAATAATGAATAATATATATGTTAATAGTATAAATTTACTTAAAATTATTTGTGTAAACCTATGTATGTTAATTTTAGGTAATTTTAATTAGATTTAAGTACCTGTTATGTATGATTTATGTAACAACTCTGACGTGATCTATGCTGTAAAGCCAACGATCGAAATAAAATTATTATTATTATTATTATTATTATTATTATTATTATTATTATTAATTAATTTAGTACGTGCTTTAAATATTAAATTTTGGCGATGCAATTTATATCTATAACCTATACATATAACCTACAGGTTAAAATTATTAGTGCTAAGAAGTCATTCTGTAAATCCCCGCTACATAATTATAGTTATTTAATTAAAACTGCAATTTTATTACATATTTTCTATTTTTTTTTTATTATTATTATTTTTTTTTATTATTTACAAACTTCGTAATCTTGAACCCATCCATATTTTATTGTTATAGTGACAGCTAGGGCGTTGTCCTGACCTGGTAACATTTCCATCGCCGTGTTTTCGTTCTCAGCGATTCTCCCTCTCTATGGCACCCTCTTGCGCACCCGCCCAGCGCCGAGCCCCCGCACCCGCGAGTCCCGGCCCGCACTCACCGGCTACCTCAAATCACGAACAGAATGAGTGATCTCTGCTCACGATCAATAATGATCTCATTTGCGAATGTGATAGCAGTTAGTGAATCTATGATCGAAACTAATACTGATACTCACACAATTACACAGTACTTAAACACTTACTGTCACAACACAAATAATCATTTACTGCAGAATCGATGTGATCGATTGGTTGGTATGTAAAATTTAAATGAGACATTTGAAATATATTACTACTTAGGATTTAATTCATAAATATAAATTTTGTTATCATCTCTATATAGTACAGTAATAAAAAAATATAAAAAAAAAGGAAAATGTAAAAAAAATTAATTTACTTGGTGGAAGCTCACCCCCTAGATGAAAATATCTCTAGAATTAAGCAACCTCACGATCTTTCCAGATGGTGGCGCCAAGCAAACGAGATGTTGAGGTCGTGGCAGACGGATTCGTCCGGGGCGCACGCCACCCTCAAGTACGCGTGGCTGATGGGTAGCAGGACTTCCAAACCCGAGTGTCGAGGTGAGAAGTACTGTAGAAGAGCGGGTGTAGAGAGCCAGCAGACCGGGATCGGAGCAGCCAGCCTGCCAGCTAGCGAATCTCTCGGCAGTACGCAGCGAATAAGCCCGAATTACTACGACCAACAACGTATATAGCGGCAGCGGTACAACTGAACCAAATAAACTCTAGCAGTCTAACGTCATTGTAATTCATAAAAAAAAATATATATATATACAAGCTATGTGTATTCCAGTATGTTTTCATGCAGTTAATTTTGAAGCAGAATATTATTTGAACGACTAATTGTAGGATTAATTATCCCATTCTGTGTGTGATACATAAATATCCTGGTATTATATATAATATATATATATAACATAAGCAAGCTCTTTGACGTCACTTTAACGTTTTCTGTATTTTATAATAAACGAATCTTATTTCAGCTCGTCCGTATACTAGTGGCTACGCTTGAGTGCCCATCTTGCTATGGAGTTTACCCATGACTGATTGCGGTCGGACGAACGGACCGTGTATATGTACCGGTAGCATCTAGCTATATAGCTATGCAGTGGCTCATGCAACCGTGTCTATGGCATTCTATCTATGCATGCTTTTTGTCATATTTAATTTCTGCCTGAGATAGTTTTTATAATTATTCAGTGAGCATGCATAATATATATTATATAAATAACTGAAATGTATATAAAAAAGTGATATATGTTTGTATACAAAATTAATGGAATAAAAAACTTTAAAACTGATCTCTTAAATATGATGTACACATTTTACACATAATATTATAACCAGTCATAAAATTTATACATGTGTATTTCTTTTTCAATATGAATAACACTGTCGCGAAAATATCATGGAGATTGAATACCATTATATAACAAAGAAGCCAAACTACATTTGGATTTCGTCCTAGTGGAGCGAAATGCTTATACTCAGATATGGAGGGCATGTAAGATATATTATATATAGCAGTGCTCTGGAGATTGTAGGCAAGAATATTGCTATTGGACGATCTATATTAAAGGCCGGGAGAAAAAAACTCTTTCAAAAGATTTTTTAGTCCTTCCAATTGTTCAAACTCAATATTGTTTGCCTACCGATCATATATGCCATGTACGAAGTAGGAAAATTTTTAATAATAATTTTGTGATGCTTAAATATTGAAACTAGTCAGGATAATATAATATAATTATATATTATCCATGCATCTTGGAAGATAGATCTCTGCCAATTTTTTGGACAGTTTATAAAGTTAAATTAAAATGTGGGTTAATTATAATTTAAAATTCGAAAAAATTAAACTGATTAACTTTTAACCATGCAAAATTAACTGTTACACCTCTAGTTTTAAATGTTTTCTCTCTAATTTCAATTATTTGCGTTTAAAATGTATATATGGCAAAGCAATTTATTAAAATAAGAGAAAAGGTGAATTTAACTGTTTGGTAAATTTGCTATTTTTGTGTTACGTTACAAACAACACAATTTCACAATCGTTGTTGTTGTTGTTGTTTTGTCAATTTAACCGTTATTTTTTTATGATTTTAAGTAAAACGGAGATCAACAGCAACGTAAATAGTCACAATCCGGGTTTGGTTACTATTTTTGAATAAAACGGATGAAAACAATTAAATAGGAAATGAAATACATAAAAAATGGCGCTGAATATTACATTTTATAGGCAACGACGATATCCTTTAAACATTTAAAGGGACCAAAAATATTGAGGAAGGTCGGGAAAAGGAATGAAGATGATGTTGAAATACGTTGCTACCACCTTGCGGTCAACATGCTAACTGCTGCTCACGCTATGCTTGAACGTGCTAGCAGAAGATGGCCTTAGTATAGCCGCTTCAAGTTAGTTTTGAAAAAAAATTGTGGATTTTATGAACGTGTGACCCGTGCATGATATGATCGAACATTAATTTTCTTAATAAGATCCGGAGTTTCAACAAGTATGCGTTAAGTTTCGAGAGGTCAATCAAAACTCACAAAATCAGATGAATCGAACTACAAATATTTTTTCACACCATCACTTAGCTTGAGAATTTCAATTAAAAGTAAACGGAACATACAAGCATTTCTGATTGAACCTAGCATTTTACCAAGGTCGTTCTTTTTTTGTCCCACGCATTTAATTTTATATATTTTGATTTATAATTACTACTGTTAACTGATACTTTGAACTGGTCAGCTCATAAAATATCACTTAAAAATTAGTCAAAGCATACTTCCTAATTTTTATATGGAATATATATATATTTTATATTGACATAATTAAGTCTCTATGCTCAAATTCAAATTCTTATTTATTCAGTAAAGTTCCATAACCAAAGTACCAAATATAATAAAGTCAATAATAATCATAAATAAATAATAATAATAAACATAAATAAAGAAGCATAGTCAAATAAATGTAGGCACAATTAACATAAGGAAAACGTTTAAAACAGAGCATTCATGAGTTTAGTCCGAAATTGACATATAGCGAAGAATTGAATATGTCCACATTGTGATGCTCAGACACAAATTTGTTGTACAGATTTTGTACTCTCGTACAAAACACAAACTTAGATGCATCAACACGCTCTCTCGGAGGCTAGAAAAGCACAGTATGACGATTGTACCGAGGAAGGGCATTCAAACAAAACAAACTCAATTTTTTTTTATGAATTAGCACTATTATTAAGAATTTTATGCATGAATAACAAATCACATATATCACGCCTAGATTGCAGTAAATGAATTCCCGCGCTACGACACAACACGCTATAATTATCTTTATTAAACACCATATTCATTTTATAACACCACAGTCTCAAAAAAATCCTCTGCATACCCTCAACTCTGTCAATTTTATCTTTATGGTAACCAAAGAAGTAAAATGGTACCATTTTAATTCTTTGTGGTAACTATGGTGAGCCTAAAAGACCATATAACAGAGGCATTCTCAATGATTGGCCTGACAAGAGAAGCATATGAAGGACACAGTTTTTGCAGAGAAGTCATGACTACATGATCTGCGAATCATGCTCGCTGTATTGTGCCTATTTTTAATCTCAACTGTCATATATACTGCATGGATTATATTCTAGGGCATATCTCCACATGCGAAGTGTATATTTATTTATTTATTTTACAGAAGAAACAACCATGTGTTTTAAGCTCGGTCAATTTTCATGTACGACATTGTTCCCAAGCCTTGATATATATATATATATATATATATATATATATATATATATATATATATATGATTATTTTAAACCCAACCGTATTTACCCGCCAAGGTAAGGAAAAAAATTGTCAGAAAATTTAAAAGTCTAGCCGAGGTGGGACACGAACCCACATCTCAAGTCAATCGCGGAATTCGCGGACCTGCACCTTATACCATTAGACCACCCGGGTCGACCTTCAAATTCTCTGACTCTTCTCTCTCTTGTATTACGCCAGCCGCAAAGACACGGTTGGATTTAAAATAATTTTAAATAATTATAAAATACCGCCAATGTTCCATAAGTTGAAAAACTTACTTTAAAATCAATCATATATATATATATATATATATATATATATATATATATATATATATATATATATATATATATATATATATATATATATATTAACTTTAATTGACATCCCTCTATATTTATGAATCTATTAAATTTATTCGGAAACATTACATCCTGATCTTTTCATTATTAATCATGATAATCATACATATATAATATAATATTGAAAAAGGAATGATATATCCAAAGAGAAACATAATCACTCTTTCGCATACAGTGATCCAAGATTTATGGGATGTGCATCTCTTTACAATAATTTGCCAGTGTTTTTAAAGAACAAAATAGAACAGAGTGATTTCACTCAATTATTGAGGAAATTTCTTGTTGATAAATAATGTTATTACAATTTAATGTAATGGATTATATTAATGATAAATTTGTTACAGAAGCTTGCTTTAATGGTATTTTACTAATTTGCGATTTTCTATTCCAGCTACTGGACATATTATCAACTCTGGTTTAATGATATCATATTTTCCATAATTTTTTATTATTATTTTGTGATGGATAGGTTATATATTTAATATTGTATATTATGTTATATTTTTTATGATTTAATCATGTCAGTTTTGTTATATTGGAGTGAAAACATGCAATATTGTATCTTAGATATTCAGTTTTTATTACACAGAAATGTGTTGATGTATAGTTTTAATCTGTAGCATTATGGTAATATATATATATATATATATATATATATATATATATATATATATATATTATTTTTTTTTAAATAAAATATTAATTGATTTTTTAATACTCATTGAATTTCAATCATCATTCATTGTACATCATGTTTTTTATATACACTCAAGATTTTTATATTGTACAATAAAATGGCGCTTGTCATAAAAAAAATATTGAAATTTTTTAACACACAAAACAGATTATTGTTTGATTTGGATAGCATAATATATGATGGATGAAATTATTTAGGATTGTACATGTAATTTTGTGATTGAGCTTATTGTTTGTTCATATATACATGTTTACGATTGACATTATTTGTGTCTTGATTAAAAAAAAAAGACAACCTCAGATTGTGTATACACAATCGAAAAGGAATAAAGATATTATGAATTGTGAAAAGATAAGATATTAATTAAAGAGCTGTAAAGAGCTGTGGTTTGTTGCAGTATACAAATATATACTTTGCAAACACCTTACACTGCCTACGCCCCACCTTACGTCCCCATCCATGCCTTCTTGAAGACTTTAGATAGCGAGTTTGTAGTGGGTGAGGTATCACGCGCATGCACACTGGCAGCAATACAGTAGACGGCCAGGGCGTGTATAAGCAGCAAGTACACAAGACAATGGAAAGATTAGTGTGCTTGCGGGTGGAGTGACGATGATGATAGTATGAGAGCAATCTTTCCCTCTCATTTATCTTCATTATATTCTCGGCTCATGTCATTTGATGAGAGTGATATCCCAGTTTGATTATGATACATAACGTTTAACAGAACTTATGAAATATATGCTGTATATTAAATTTATTAAATTGTTACTTTGTTTGAATTCACAGAAATTTATTTTAGCATAATTTCTTATCAATAATTTGAGTAAAACATATTTTGAATCTTTTAAATAATCCATTGTTAGTGCTAAATTACCAATTAGTAAAAATTATTTGTTTTTCTTCAATTATTTTTTACTATCACTAAAAAAGTCTGAGTTCAAATTATTCTAAATGGGCGCAATTTACGAAGCAGCTAGCCAGGTTTCTTAACCACGTTTAACTAGGGTGGTTTAACACGTAAAACAGGTATAGTTAAACGTGATTAAGCTAACCGTGGTTATAAACCTGGCTAACTGCTTCGTGAATCGCCCATTACGTCTCAAGTCCATACAATTAATATATACACATGATATATTTTTATTAATAAAATTAGTTAAAATATAAATTATAATATACTAGATAAATATAGTAAGCTGAGAATAAAACTTGATTGGTCTCAAATCTATTGCTTTCATTACGTTCTCCACATTAACACACTTTATGTTGATCCAAAAGATGAGGAGTGTGTGTCATGCGTCATCACACGCTCAGTCAACTTGCCGCTGCCTGTCGAGCAGACGGACAGACACACCAATCAATAGACTTGACAGTCACTGACGCCTTTTGTGGTTGCAGCGCATTACGTCAATCGGAACTGGAAAAGACGTCAGTAACATCATTTTTTATAACATCGATCAAAGTGTCAAAAAATGTATATACTTATAATGATGAAAATTAAAGGTTATAACTATATCGTATTAATCAAGTTCAAATTAACATTAAAATATATATTCATCTCACTTACAAGACAAGTCAACAAAGTACATATTGCATAAAAAAACATTTAATTATATTATTCACGTTTGTAAAAATCGTCAAAATTAAATCTCTCAAAGCTGGTCTTTCAGTCTTATCAGATCTATTTTAAAAAAGAAAGAATTGGTGGCGAGTTAGTCCCCTGCAATTCTCGTTACTCATTACAATCAAGTGAACCGATTCCGATCGAGGATCAAAATTCCAATCAACTAGCTAGCTGAGATTCATCCTTCACGACTGTATTACACGATACAATTTTGCATAAAATTCGTTCTTATAAGAAAATTTTATCTCTATAGAAACAGAGTTGAATCTTTTTGTAAAGAAAAATTGTATATGCATTATTTAAAAAAAATTGTATCGTGTAATACGGCTTAAATTTTTTATAACATGTTTAATTTTTTTAAAGCTGTTTTACGATTGTTGTAATTCATAAAAAAATATTTCAGCCGTAAATTAGCTATAAAATGTACTAAAATGAATACATCAGGTGTATCATATATATTAAAGGTAAGGAGGAGATAATCTCCTTTGCGTTACCAATTCGATCGTGAGCGAGGAACGATCCTTACGACCAGCAGTTACAGAGGCGGATTGGTGCGCGAGCACCATAATTCGCTGCATTATTCTCTCCTACTAGAGCAAAAGAAATCATATTCGACATTCCAACTCGCGCTTTAGCGGTCGCTTATTAAAGGTGAACTGAAGGGATTGCTTTTTTTTCCCTTTAGGGAACCTTATATTACCTATCCCATCCCTCTGCACTAATTTTTTCATGGCAGATAATTATTGTGCTGCTGTAGGACAATTAGTGAAAAAGTGAAGTTGTGACGTATCAGCGACGGTTGGTTGACTTAAAACTCGCCGCCGTGAAAAAACACACGAGCGACCGCGAGCGACCGCGGAAACTGCCGAGGGAGCGGCGATCGGCTCGCGATCGCCACTCTCTCGGCAGTTTCCGCGGTCGCTCGTGTGTTTTTTCACGGCGGCGAGTTTTAAGTCAACCAACCGTCGCTGATACGTCACAACTTCACTTTTTCACTAATTGTCCTACAGCAGCACAATAAGTATCTGCCATGAAAAAATTAGTGCAGAGGGATGGGATAGGTAATATAAGGTTCCCTAAAGGGAAAAAAAAGCAATCCCTTCAGTTCACCTTTAAACATCTTACATCTAAGCGGCTGATTCGAATATGTGATCCACATCGTGCCTGCTGTCGCTCGATGTGAGTCGGGAGGGAGGTGACAGCCTTGCAGCGATCTGGACCTCGGTCTGTGGCTGCAATGTAATGCTTGAGTGTATAAACAAACCATGCATATATTGGACGCGATTCACGAAGCAGTTAGCCAGGTTTCTAACCACGTTTAGCTTAACCACGTTTAACTATACCTGTTTTACGTGTTAAACCACCCTAGTTAAACGTGGTTAAGATAAACGTGGTTAGAAACCTGGCCAACTCCTTCGTGAATCGCGCCCAATATTGTATCTTCCATAATCGGGCTATCATAACATCTTAACAATAGTCTGTCCTGGATATATACATTAAATAAAAAAAAAAATTCTACCCTAGTACTGTGACGTAATTGGCAACGCAGTGGAGATCAAATCCATCTGTGATCGTATCCCAGTGGTGCCTGTGGTGCTAGTTTTTTCAAATGGAATTTAATTTTGAGAATGCATATTATAAAGACGGTGTAAGTCAGAATAAAACACATTATATATATATATGTATATATATATATATATATATATATATATATATATATATATATATATATATATATATATATATATACACATAATATAATTCATTTACAAAGCTGTGTAAAAAAATATATATAAAAATAAAGATAACTTCCTATTTTAATAGCATCATCATTGTAATTTATTTGTTGTATTATAATATAAAAGTATACATCAAATAATATAGTAGAGTAAATTAGCATTAAACTCGTAGCAAGCTTTACCATATTATATGGCTTTACTAAGCACACTGGAAAATTAACGAGTTATTAAATATGTAAATAACAAATAACTTGTAAAAAAAAATTATTTACTTTGTCATGCATAAAATGATAAATTATATTAAATTTAAATGTGTGATATTTGCTTTTTTTTTATCAGCAGAGAAAGGTGTGGTCATCACACGCACAGCGCCATTATTCTCACTGCATTGAAAGAAAGAGAGATCGATTGGATAGCCATTTGTCATGGCCTGCTGCGTATTGTATTTTTTCTGACTCTTTTTATATACATTTTATGGTAATTCCCTTTTTTTTTTTTTTTTTCTTTTTTCTTCTTAGCCAATTTTATCAAAGTATGTGGCTTATTATTTCTTGTATACTTAGATGTTTTTTTTAAGTTTAAGATGCAATAACGTAACTTGACTTATCTTATCTAAAAATATTTATTATAATACCTTAGTAAACAATTTGTTGCAATTCGTAACTTAATTATAAACGAATAAGATATTGATTTTAAAAAAAAGCAAAAAGAACAAAAAATTGTTCTGGTCAGTGGTACTGTCTAAAAATCAATACCATTGTACGCTAAAGAAGTACGTATATGCTGCAATACACTGCAATACAAGAAAATTGAGCCTGAACAATTTAAAAAGTGAATGTCAAGAAAGCGTAAGCAGGTTCTTTTGTAGAGTGCATTTCAGTACATTGCAGTTACTGCTAAAATTGTTGGCACAAATCGAACAGATAATTCAATGTTCATAACAGGCACATTTTAATTATTTTTTTTTCTGAACAAACAAATTTAAAAAAAATATATAATAAACTTAAGCCTATAGGTTTAGAAGTTTGAAAAATATTTTTTATTAAATAAGTAAAAAAAGAAACATCATGTGCCATCGCTCAGCAATTTTTAATACGAAAAGAATTAAACTGGTAAATTTGAGTCAAAATCTTAATTTATGGTATCATCAATACAGTAATAATTAATAGATTATACTAATTGTAGTAAATATTATATAAATTTAATTATATGTTTTATTTTTAGTACGAATAAGATATCATCACAAGGATGAATTATGCTGGGTCTTTTTTAATGTTTTCCTTAATGGGTTTTAAAGGCAATAAAGCAGTTAATGCGAAGGGATATAAGTAATACCCTTCGACCCTGTTTTCATTAAAAAATAATTCAATTAACCGCGTTTCATAATGACACGATATTTTCTAGCGATAATTTAGAATTAATTTGCTATACTGATGTATTAAAAATAATATATTATCATGAACTGACATTGATTTTAAATGTGAATGACATTTTTTTTTTGCTTTTTTACAAGGATACACCCCTAAGAGCTTACAGCTCGCGGCGGGGTACTGCATGGGTAGGGATAAGGTAGGGAACGGATTAAATTATTTAACTATAAAATAATTATAATATGTTATAGTGTATTTTCTATATATTATGTATCCTAGATACATGACCAAAATTTGTCAATTGCCCCAAAATATCAACCAACCAGTATCCTAGAAGTGACGAGAGACAAGTCACCATGGCAAGAGACATATAGAAATACAGGTTTGCAATCTAGGGAGAAGTGAGACGAGGTCTACCCATGTACGTCAAAAAAGCACAATTTTACGATATTTCCATAGACTGCTTGGCTACACCCTCCCACATAGCCTACGTGTGATGACACACCAACAGTGAGGTGTAAACGAAATGTCCCAAATGTCCATTCTCGCCTACTACCCTACCCTACCCTTCCCTACAATGGCGGCGAAATGTAGGGTGCATCATATGCGCCCTACTTATATAACGGCCATATTGGAGGGGAGGGGAAAGTTCATTTAGGACACCTACAGGGGACGAGAAAGTGATTTGGGACGCAGGGGAGGTGTTTCTACAACAATTTTAAATCGGCAGCCGCCATTTTGTTTCTAGCCCCCGAATATTAGGCCAA
Organism: Siphlonurus alternatus; assembly: GCA_949825025.1. Classification (NCBI taxonomy): domain Eukaryota; kingdom Metazoa; phylum Arthropoda; class Insecta; order Ephemeroptera; family Siphlonuridae; genus Siphlonurus; species Siphlonurus alternatus. The sequence goes on from OX463788.1 coordinate 35,408,823, forward strand.
CCGTTCAACGTCACTTGCCTGAGGCTACAGCAATAAGGCAGTTGCACAACAATTAGCCTATATTTGTATCATAAGGGGTAATGGTGGCCAAAATGTAAAACGCCAATTTATTGTATAAGATCAAAGTTCAAAGTCATTTAGTGATTTAACTAATGAATCAATTATAATATAATATAGTTTAAAAATAACGCATTTTTCGTTTGAATCAAAAACATTTTCAACAAAAAATGACTACTTGAAAATATTTAAAAATTCTGGAATATGAAAAAATAAAGGTAAGAATCTTAATATATTTTTGTGTGACTAAAGTACTCGGTTCTTAATATTGAAACATCCACTTAATCTAATATTAAGTAAATGTAAAAAAAAAAAATAAAAAAAAAAAAAAATCAAGTACCAGTGAAGGTATAATATAATTATATTCAATGCTATTATAAAGTATAAAATTATGTGGTTCTCGAAAAACACGTCTATTTTCGATTTTAAGTTAAATTTTAATAAAAAATACCAAAACTTCAAAGTAAATAAAGAGAGGGGATGATTTGCTTACATCTGATCATTGATCATTCATAAAAAGTAAAAGCAAGTGATATTCAAGCGTATTTTATATAAATGTTTTATTTATTTAATGTCAAGAGTAGAAACATTGATCTAATTCTAAATGTATTATGTTTAAAGTGTATTCATTAACAATTGATCTCACTTGTCAGTTGCATCCAAGGTCATACATTGTATTGAAAAGTCTTATCAGACGGAATCGAATGGCGCAGTGCATCGACTGGTTCTCGTTAGATCACCAAAGTCAAGCAACGTCAGCGTGGTTAGTACGTACTTGCATGGATAGTTGACTGTTTCAATTAATAATAACATTGCTCCCTCCTTAATGTCCTCCAGGCTTTGGACATCGCTTTGGTCCATTGATAAAAAAAAGTATAAGAGTTGTCCGTCCTGACTGAAGTTTTACACGGTTACATCAGCCTCACCTCAGCAAATACTAGGATGCGAACAAGCCATGGTCACCATCCTTTTCCTCCATTATCCCTACCCATTACCCCGCTGCGAGCTGCAAGTTCAAGTTCATCCTTGTAAAAAAGAACAAAAAAAAAAAAAAAAAAACAATGGTCATCAGGACGATAAATTGCTAAATTAAATTTAATTTGCGATCGAGTAGGTCGTAATATTTCATCATTTTTGTTGTTAACGTCACAAGCATGCAAAAAAGACGAAGTTTTAATTTTTTACTTTATTTTATATTTTAAACGGTCCTCGAAATCTGAAAAGACTGGCAGTTCGCAATGTAACGTTATAAAACATTAATAAAACTGCTCTTTTAATTGTAATTAAAAAAAATCAATTTTATTCTCGTTTGGTTGTTTAATCGTTTTCTGACGTATAATCAAATTTTCATTACTCAGTATTGAACCTCATGATTGCATGAAAGATATTAAAGGGACGGGACAATAAACTCATGAATGCATAAAGAGTTTGTCAGATATGTTAATGCGAGAAATGAGTAAATTTCCGTTTTCGGACCATCCTCCGAATTTATAAAAATTAATTAAATATAGACAGCCGCAGGGCATTCCACAGGCAACATCACACTGAGCATGACTGGGCGGGAGGGGGGGGGGGGGAGTGAGTTCCATGGAAAAGAGGCATCTATGTTGCCTTTCATGATTGCTGACGTCAGCGATCCACGTTTTAGTTACTCGCTGCTCGCTGGGCACTTACCCTGAGGCACTCGCTACTATGCGGCATGTATTCATACTCAGTTAGTGGTTAACTTTTAAATAAAAAATACTTATTTTTATGATTCCCTGTTCCTTTAACAACACCATTGCTATACGTACAGTGTACAGTACAAATTTCCTTTGATTTAATCTCTGTATATGTTGTAAAAAATAATGGGCGCGATTCACGACGCAGTTAGCCAGGTTTCTAACCACGTTTAACTTAACCACGTTTAACTAGGTGGGTTAACACTTAACACGTAAAACAGGTATAGTTGAACGTGGTTAAGCTATAAACGTGGTTAGAAACCTGGCTAACTGCTTCATGAATCGAACTTATTAAGTTACGTCATAACTGCTCTGTACTTATCTTCTTATCTTTGATAAACTATTTGCAATGATAAACGATTGGACTGAGGGAAGCTTTGACCTGCCGAATTGGTCGCCATATTCTAACTGGAGGATATTCGTATGTTGAAGATCAGCGGATTTTGATATCATCGCGCAACCGTTTCTGCGCAGATTTTCCGCTCCAAAATCAAAACTCAAGTACCGCGTTTTTTTTTTTTTTTTAGCTTCTTTACTTAAGGTAGAGATAATACGGATCAGCTGGCCCAATGCTAAAAAATCCCATTCATAAAAATTATGAAAAAAATTAAAATGTTCTCCTCTACATCCCCTATCAGTAGGTAAAATATCAGATATACAAAAACGAGCTAGTTTTCAAGTTATTAATTTTAAAGTTGACTAATTTAACATGAAGAAATGGAACTTCCATGTTAAATTGATCAACTTTAAAAATTAATAACTCGAAAACTAGCTCGTTTTTGTACACCTGACATTTATACCTACTGATAGGGGATGTAGAGGAGAACACTTTAAATTTTTTTCATGATTTTTATGAATGGGATTTTTTTAGCATTGGGCCAGCTGATCCGTATTATCTCTACCTTAAACTGAGCTGAGGTTGCAAATAATATTTTAATAGTGGCAAATGTAAAAGGTTAGTGACAATACGTGATTTTAAATTCGGAAACAGAGCTTGTGTAAAGGATTAACAATTCGCGATCGAAAAATTGCTCCGTATAGAACTGATTTCCGTTTATGTTTACGTGAGGCGGGAGAGGGGTTTCCCTATACTTGGACATTGCAAAGGGGGCGCAGGAGAGAGGGAAAAGAGAAAGTTTTGGGGTTCAGATTATAAAGTGAGCATAGGCATAATGACGAAAAAAAAAATCATAAAAAATACTTTTAACAGTTTTTTGGCAGTGAGTTTTTTTACGAGTTCTACCGTATATATTGTTAAGGTATTATTAAAGTATTTAAACTTGATTATTTATTTTATTAAGTTAAGTAAAAAATTATTGTACACTTTGTTTACATGCTAGTCCGTGCATTCTGGTCCTCCTCGCATGACGTCAGCGCAATCCCCTCTATATAGGATCTTACGTGCGCCCAATCTTTTCTTGTAAGTAAATTGTAGAACAAAGGTTACATGAAGTCAAGGTCACAGCTTCCCTAGTAAATATTTTTTTCTGCGAATATAAAAATATGCGCTGAAACAATATTTCAGTATAAAAATTCAGAGTCATTACATAATTTTATTATCATCTAAACCGCACGGGAGTTACTCGCAACACTCGGCAAGCTGTGACACACGCAAGTTGCTATTGAATGAGTTTGTAAATAGTAAAAGTACTGCTCATGACTGCAGAGACATGGTGTAAGGTTTAAAGTTATGATCCCCCATTCCCCTCTGCCCCGTACTTTTTATCCGTAACCCCTCTCCCGCCTCCTTTCCGTAGCCCCCCCTCCCTGTCTGCAAGTGTGGGTGCTGCGCCACGTGCTCGGTAGACGCATGAAGAAGGAGAACGATGGGTGGGCGAGGCCCGCTATAGCGGCGAGAGTGTACAGAGAGGGGTGCTTTATATGGAGAGAAGGGGTAAAAAGACGATCAATACTGGGTAAAAGCAAGAAAAGGGGAGGAAAGGGGCACAGTCATGCGCTAGCCCGTATGGCATTGATCCTAACCAAAAAAAAGTCAGTCTTGATAATTTGTCCTCCCCTGACCTTTAACAAGAATTGATACTGAAGAGTTGTTGCAGATTATCAATCTAGCAAAATAAGATTTTTATAGGTTTGATAAGAAGCTGATTGGGATGAATGATGGTATCAAGGCAATCGAGTGCAGGGCTTAATTATGTAGCGAATAGCATCGCTATAAGAGCAGAGCGGAAGAGGTTTTGCCATCTGCACTCACCACCACCAGCAGCCGCGGCAGATGGACTGCCACTGCCTTCTGCGAGGCCGCTCGTCTCCTCCTCGCTGCCTTGATTCATCATTGCAGACTGACTCTTCCCCGAGCCAGTGCCTCCTAAAACATAACCAACAACAACCATTTTTTTAAAGCCACAGGTTATAAATCCCCCCTTTTATTTATCGCCTTTGTTTGTTCTCATTAATTCACATATGTGAAAACATTATATACAAATAAATATTACTCCCCCCTGTGGCAGATATAACTTTTTCTTACATATTTTTTTAAGATTTGTCTTGATAACACCTTAATTGTTGCTTTATTTTTTAATGTTCTTATTTTGTGATTTTATGTCTCATAGAGATACAAAAATACACGAAAAAAATTTATGTAAGTATCTCAACTATCTTTGCATTCTTCTCAATCTTTTCATTATATATTTCTTGCGCGAAAAGTTGCCTGGGAGCCAGAGGCTCGTATTGTGCTTTTATATATGTATAGGTGTAACGTCGTCAGACTTTTGCAACTAAATACTTCTCTTGTTAAACACTTTTCATGAACTCTTGAATAAAATATCCAACTAAAAAAGTACGTGCCATGAAAATACAACATTTGATATTATTTTATAATAATAGATTTCGTGAATTCAAATTTACGATAAACTGAAAGTTTTAACACAATAATAAAATGTCATAAAATAAACAAATTCTAATTATTATAGTCTTAATTTCCATTTATGTGTTCAATTAAATTAATAAAATATTTAAATGAGTTGAAGTATGGTTTTAACATTCGTGAAAAATTAGCAAGGATATTACAGTTTCATTTGAGCTGGAAAATATTATACAATGTACCTAGATTATTCACTGAGCAATTTATAATTTCGATATCCATATATTCAGAGTATTTTCTATGTTATTATAAGAATTACATCATGTGACGTTTTACGGGCAATGACTGCTTGGTCCACAGACCCCAAGTCAATACATCAATAAATTCAATTTACCATATGACGAAGACCATCTCAATAAGAGAAATATATTAATTTTTTTAATCAAGGAAATGAAACGGAATCTCTGAGGTGCCGCTCGCTGCATTGATATACCATTGATTTCAATTATGTACGGTACGATCCATAAACTCGTATATAAATGTATTTATTTATTTTTCTTGCGGCTGTACGTAATACAACATAGATAATTAATCATTTATTAATTTACAATGTTTTAATGTATATTAATGTACACTGCGTTTAATTAAAAATGTAATATCACAGGATATATTGTAGGCAGCAGTTCGAAGGTCACTTGCAGCAGGTTCAAAGAGATTCGAGGACAGTATCGAAGCTCAAGGAAGTGACCAACGTCACCAATGCAAAAACAGTGACGAGGAAAAGAAGGAACAACTTACCTTCGAACTATAATATTTATATTATCTAGTGATGTTACATTTTTAGTTGAACGCAGTGTATACTAGATGGTTCTTTTGCTTTCGCAATATCAGCTTCTGATGGGCCCTTTTCAGAACTTTTTAAAAGGAGGCACATGAATGCTTGCAATATGTTTTATGTACAAGAAACCTGCAGTTTATTTTGAGCATAGAAATTTGATAACAATGGTTTATATATTGTAATTTTATATTGACCTTCTGTTGTGTCTGTAATGACATTGGAATTGATATATCGACTTCATTGAAAATCTATCGATCAATTAATATCAAATTGGGCATTTAATTAATTCTGCACAACTATAGAGCAAAACTGCGTGTGCAGTTTTTTTTCTAAATACATGAAAAAAATGATCACGGGTATATAAATCGTTTAATTATATTTTGATTCTTGAAAAAAAAAAATAGAAATATGGTGATAAAATGAAGCAGAATTATAAAAAATATAGAAAAAACAAACTCCCCGTAACTAAGCATCTTTAGCTGCATTGTGCACAGATCTTATCTCCAAATTTTAGCAATCAATTTAATAAAATATATTTTGAAATTTGAACCAAAGTAACACAAAAAAAACTAATTAGGCGAACGGCTTACACGACGATCCGTTCAAACAAAGCTTCATAACCATCATTACAATAAAACCAAATAATGATAAATATTTGGATTATATTTATCACGAATTATAAGAATTCACGCATATTGCAAAAAATATTCCATATTGTTTATATATTAGAATGTGTAATGAGAAATGTTTCATTTTATAAGCAACATGCTCATAATTAGAAAAATTGATAATATTATCCCCTCAAAGTAGTGCGTACGTGAATATATTATATACAATATATAAATATATTGAAATATTAATGTTGTACTTGAAATGTATAAAAATAGACCCTTTTCAAGCTGTCATGATCTTAATAACAAGCTCCCTCTCTCAGTGAAGTATGTAGAAAATATTAGTAAGTTAATTCAGTTTAAAATTTGTGTAAAGAAGCTACTTCAAGAAAAGTGTTTTTTCTGTTTCTATACATATTGTAAAATCCTATATTATGAATGTGTTTTTTTAATTATTATGACTGACAAGAACTATTTCAGTTTGAACTGTCCTAAAACTTTTCTGTGTGCCTTGAATTGTCCTATAAACAAATGTTCTTTTATGTATTATGAAATTTATTGCATTTTGATTGATTAAAATGGATTTTTTAAATTGAACTTTTGAATTTAATGTTGTTAGATTCAGGCTTAATAATAATAATAATAATATTAACGCGGCAAATGTGGCAATGCCACGGTGGCCCGCGAATGTTCACCAACTCTCAGAGATTTCTTAAACAAATCAAAACTCTCCGCCTCAGCAACATCTGCTGTCAACGCATTCCACTCCCTCACCGTCCTGTTTAAAAAAGAAAACTTTCCCACATCACTTCTACATCTAACATACTCCAACTTCCATCCATGATCATTTCTTCCAATATAACCTGCTCTCATCACACGACCACTCAACTCTTCCCAACCCTCACAATTTCTTGTTATCTTATACATAACACCAAGTCTACAATTTTTTCTTCTTAACTCCAACGACTCCCACCCCAAATTCTCAATTAAAGCAGACACACTAACATACTCCTTTCTAACATCAGCACCATCACCCACAAACTGGAACCTTCCCACACGACCTGTAACCCTTCTAGCTGCTCTCCGCTGAACCTTCTCCAACTCCTTCACCCCCACACATCTATATGGGTCCCAAACACAGCAACCATACTCAAGCACTGGTCTCACCAGAGCTCTGTACGCATTATCTTTAACTACCCTACTGGTACCCTTAAGATTTCTCATGACAAACTCCAAACACCTCCTTCCCTTCGATGTAACATATTTAATATGTTCATTCCACATTAATTTACTATGAATGACTACACCCAAATATTTATACTTTTCATCCTGCTTCAATAACTCATCATGAAGTAAATACTGCACATCTCTCTTACGCCTTTTCCTACTAAACACAACTACACAGCACTTAGCGACATTCAACCTCATATCATTATCAATAACCCACCGACACACAGTATTAAGATCCTCTTGCAGACGAACCACATCATCCTCACTTTCTATTTTCCTATAAACAACACTATCATCTGCAAACAACCTAATCTTTGACCTCACTCCATCAGACAAATCTTCAATAAAAATCAAAAACAACAATGGACCCAAGACACTACCCTGCGGAACTCCCGAGGAAACAGCAATATACTCCGAGCATGCCTCCCCCACTCTAACTCTCTGCACCCTATCTCTTAAGAAATCCTCAATCAAGGACACCAACCTTTCATCCACCAAACAACGCCTCACCTTCTCAATTAATTTCCCATGAGGCACCTTATCAAAAGCCTTCTCAAAATCAAGAAAGACAGCATGAATCTCACCTCCACTGTCCAAAGCATCAGCCAACTCCTGAACAAAACCTGCCAATTGAGTCTCGCAAGAGAAATGCTTGCGAAAACCATGCTGGTGATCACCAAAGAATTTTGATCTCTCCAGATCACCCACCACAAATTTAACAACAACCTTCTCTAACACCTTGGACACAACTGATGTCAAACTGATGGGTCTATAATTTTTAGGCTCACACTTAGATCCCCCTTTGTAAATCGGGACCACCCAAGCCTCCCTCCAAGCATCAGGTATCTTCCCCGACGCAAGTATCATTCTAAATAAATGAACTTGATACTTACAATGCAAACCAACACTAAGCTTTAAAAATGCACTGGAAATATCATCAGGACCCGCCGCTTTCCCCTTTACTAAAGACATCAACGCTCTCTTCACATCTTTAAAACGAACTCTAAACTGCCTACCCCTACCAGCACCAATACTGGAACCACCCTCCTCATCAACCCGCTGCTCAGGCCTCGAACCATCATCAACCACTCCCTGCTCCACAGGATCCTGAAAAACAGACTTATACTGCCGAGCACATGCATTAGCCTTCTCAACCTCTGAAACATGAACACCTAAATTATCCCTCAAAACTGGAATATCATTTCCTGCCTTCCTAAAGGTTTTAATATGCCTGAACATTCTTCTTCTACTCCCCTCAACATCTCTCTCATCAAACATTTTCTGCATAAAACAATCTTCCGCTACTTTCTTTGCATTATTTAACTGCATCTCCGCCTCAACCAAAGCCCCCTTTCTAACCTCACCTCTTTTATAACGCCCATACACCCTACGCAACTGTCGTTTCCTACACCTAACTTCCTTATTAAACTGCAGCGGATCGCAACCATCTGCCACCATTTTTGAGGGTACACAACTCTCCCTCAACTCATTACAAATATCAACATACGACTCCCATAATTCATTAACACTTAAACCATCATCCTTCCAAGACTCAAACCTATCACTTAACTCAGCATCCAACTTGGCAACATCCGCTTTCCCGTAAAACCATCTTTTCCTTTTTTTCTGCTCGAAGCAAGGAGACTTTCCAACCTTAAAATCCACAATCGGAATCTTGTGATCACTAATTCCATCAACAACCTGCGAATTTATCCACATATCAACCGGCCTCACCAAAACCACATCCAAAATATTTTCAGCACCCGTATAATCTACGCTTATCTAGACCCTCTAGTTGATTCACTAAATTCAAAATCCCTCTGTTATGAAACAACTACATTATTGTTAAAATATGTATATTAATATATACCAAGATCAATATACCAACTAACTCAGACTAATATAACTTATGAATCATAATTTCCATAATTTCTTACAATTCAATTCAAAAAGGCTTTTATTAGAAAAATCATAGTACATCATACATAAAGTTTGGGCATGACTTTACATGACATGTACATGAGACTTTAAAGCCAAATCAGCCATAAAAAATATATTATATATATTATAATTATAATATAATATAAGTATTATCCAATTAAAAAAAAAGCATTTAATTTTGAAATTCAAATTTTTAAACACAAATTAACTATAAAAGAAAATGAAGCATACGATCATAAACTTGACAAGTCCACAACTCTTTAGTGTCAATATAATGTTTCTTCTACGTCACTTTAAAGAAGCCCGTACGCTCCATCAACCCGCATTACACAAATGCTGAAAAAGTTGCATACTTAAAATATGTATTAGATAAATATCTAGCTGCAATATTAATAATTTATATTATATATTTGTTGGCATCCGGACGCGAATTCACTTCGGACGCGAAATTTTTGTTCCCAACGCGTTGGGATCATTCGAAAATTCCAAGAAGCGAAATTCGCGTTCGGAGCATCGTAATTTTGATCCCAACGCGTTGGGCACTTCAGCAAAATTCACAACGCGTTGGGATCAAAATTATTTGATCCCAACGCGTTCGGAACAAAATTAAGATGTGTTTTAATGATTTCCATGACGCGAATTAAGTTGATGGCGAGAAAGTCAAACTCATTGAAATTTGAAATAGGATGAGTATCGCGGTTCGCGGTGAACATTAATAAATTAACAACGTAATACTTTCGTAATATGCTAATTAATTAATTGAAACGTAAGGAAGAACAAAAAAATAGGGTCGTATTATGAAAAAGAAAACAGCACTTACCTTTCAAAAAAGCATACAAAATATAGAGCATATAAAAATAAAATATTATATTGCATAAAATTCAATATTGTCTTAACAATTCTTTTACAACAGTATAAAAAACACTTCTCTCTATAATTATTATTTTTACACTGCAACGAAGAAACATTTGTCCATGTTTTTAAGCACAAACCAACACGACAGCACCGCACACAAATAAGAAGTGAAATTACTTAAATTTACATGCTTGACCTTTGTAATAACCTGTATCCAAATATAATCAACAATTGAGTACCAAAGGTCACTAGGATATATCACTTATCTTATTTTTTTTAGATTGACAATTCCATAAATAAAATAAATTTACTAACTTCATGTAAAATTCATAATGAATCACGTCATTTCATTTTACAAATTGAAGGAAATTTAATCTAATTTAATGTGTAATGTAACTCAATCAAAGTCTTCTGCTCGTTGTTAGTAAACAAAGTATTGTTGTGTAATGTCTGTCGCGTGAAAAGAAAAACATGGGACGGTTGTTGATTTACATGTTAACTTATGGAAAATGACCGTTAATTATGAAGTTGAAACGGTTAACTATTATAGCGCCAACAATGACATTATGCCTAAAAACATGAACAAGTGCAGTTTCTTCGTTGCAGTGTAAAAATAATAATTGGAATTTTCGAATGATCCCAACGCGTTGGGAACAAAAATTTCGCGTCCGAAGCGATTTCGCGTCCGGATGCCAACATATATATATATATATATATATATATATATATATATATATATATATATATATATATATATATATATATTAATTTTACAAGTTTCTCTTTTAAACATCTCCTGCTGCTTAAATCGAACAATAAAAAAATTGTATTTACTGTAATGCTCCTTTTTCACGTATTAAAATGACGATCTATTACATAAATATATAGTTTATATAAAACTATAATAAAAAGGTAGAATTTCACAGATTCTTCCGTAACCATGTTTAAAATGTCCACGTTACTATATTCTTTGATAAGTTTGAAGTACAGTGTGGAAATTATATTTAAAGCCCTCTGAAATTAATGAAGCTCGGTTGTTCAAATTTGGAAAAAATTATATTATAGCCTACTTATACATAGATGCAGATTACGTATTTTATGATAATTGTTTACGCGTATTGTTTGAGTACGCGTATATATTTTTAACATATTAAAAACATATATACGCGTACTGTATTATACATATATAATAAAATATTTATATATATACAGTATATATTAATATACACATACACATAAAAGTTGTTAAATTTTCATACAACATATTAAATATAATTTATTGTACATGAAAATGGCTATAGTGAATTATTATTTTTAATCAAACCACAATAGACCACTTGCAAAACTCTGTTTTAGCAAAAAATAAACAAACTCACACACTCAGTTTATTGTTGTTGTTGATTATGTGTGTAAATTTTGTTTAATCATTGGACCTTATGAGAAATTTACGATTTTCACACACAGGTTTCAATATATTACAAATATGTACGATTCTAAAAATGAAAATATCACCAGAATCTGTAGTTTTTGCCTATTTATAATTCTGAAATGCACATATATAGAAAAGGAGTTTTTTTCATATCAACATCTTTAATTTTAAATTACACTTAATCAGCCAATTACATGGAGTAAGTATCTAGTTTTAAGCAAGCACCAGAATATGTTGATTTTATTTTTTCAATTGTTGCAATAATCGACAAATTCTGGTGCTCATTGATTATATTTTTTCAATTGTTGCAATTATCAACAAACTCTGGTGCTTGCTCAAAGCTATACTTACTAAATGTGTTATATGTAATTGGCTGATTATGTATAATTTGAAAATTAAGGTATTGATATGAAGAAAACTCTTTTCTATGCGCATTTCAGTATTATAAATGGTCAAAAACTGCAGATTCTAGTGATATTTTCATTTTTAGAATCGTACGTTTGAAAGTTTGAAATATATTTAAATCTAGGTATGTGTCTGAAAATCGTAAATTTTACAATGAACTGGGTCGTGTGTGAGTTTGTTTACTTTTTGCTACAACAGCATAGGTTTTTGCAAGTGGTCTATTTGGTACTTCCTTCCATATATTAACTAATTACTCGCTAAAAGTGGATTCACATGGCGATTTTTATCATGCGACGCGATCGACGCGAATAATGCGCACTTGCAGTTACATCCATTGGCGGCCATATTGGGCGATTAAAAGAAAAAGAGCATCGCAATTAATGCGATTACCAGCGAATTCGCCGCCGCATAGGATTTCACAGCTTTTACGTTAAAATCGCGTCGCATCGCCGTTGTCGCCATCTGAATCCGCCTTTAGTCTGAAAACCCGAACATTCCGAAACCCCAACTTGAGCGTTTCGCGGGCCCATCGGGAAGGGGGTGGCCACGGCCTTGCAATCCATACCGGCATTTGCCTAGCTGCGACTGAGGGACATGGAAACTTCAGCCCTGTAGTAATAATAAATTTGTATTAATTAAGAGAGCAGCAAAAATATCCGGGAAATTTAACAAAAAGACAGGAAACAAAAATTATTAAATGATCGTTAATTTTATAACTTAATTCTCTCTCTCTCTTTCCTTCATGGTTGTCGCACTTAAAGAAACATTTTGTTTGTTTTGTATTTATAGTATATAACGCCTAAACATAAATAATTAATGCAACAATACAACAAAATGCAACATTATGTTGCAACACAATTTATTTGCATATGATAATATGATAACAGGGGTTTAATCGGAAGAAATTGAACTTCCATGTTAAATTAGTCAACTTTATAAATTAATAACTCGAAAACTAGTTCGTTTTTGTGTACCTGATATTTTACTTACTGATAAGGTATGTAAAGGAGAACATTTTTTTTTTTTCATAATTTTCATGTATGGGATTTTTATTAACATTAGGCGTATTATCTCTACCATTCCTTCTGAACATAGACAATAAATTCTAATAATCCAATGCTTCTAGCAATTCTCAATTTTTTTACACTTAAAAACGTTGCGGAAAATAGTTTTAAAAATTCATGTATTGAGTTCTCAGTTTTAAAATGGGTTTACAAGTAGAAAAAAGTTCATGCAGTAATCCTGTTTTGTTATCTGTGAGACTCAGGCTTACTATACGTGGATTCGAGAATAATTAATATTGAGCCTACACTGATTCCAAACAGCAAGCTCTATTTTCCATTGTTGAATAAGGATTATGTATTATTTACTGATAAGCAAGGCTATAAAATTAACTTTTTTTAAAAGAGATGCAGGACAATTTGAAATTTATAGACTGAACTGCAGAAATAAACATGCGATGATTTTTTTTTATTGTATTCCTACTTAACTTATGGTCACTGTCATATTTTTTATAAATGATCATAATAATATTTATTGTATTTTTTAAATTTCAAATTATTTATTTAAATTTTAATTTGAAACTTCATGAACAATACAGTTACGGATTAAAGTCTAGTATAATCGTATTTAAAAAATTAAAAAGTGTTAATTTTTTAACAACAGTGTGTTCTTAATTTTCCGTTTTGTGAAAAAAAATGCTTTTTTAAATTACGAGTTCATCCATAAAAGTTAGCTATTTGATATACAGCTATACACCTTTACAACAATATAATGTATACACTATACACATCTTTCGTCAGTTTCAACAGCAACAAAAAAGAGAGGAAGCGTATGTTTACAATACAATCGCGACACCCTGTGACATATATGGCACAAAACTCAGAGGAACCACTGCAAATCCATGTTAGTGTTGATAGGTTGATACTATTTCTTGTATACCATATATATACATACATCACTTTCGAACATAGGATCATAAACACAAGTTTAATTAAATTTAATGATGAAAGTTGCTTTATCGGAAATATATTATTCTGCTGCTGCCACTATTTTCGAGAAATCGAGAGAAGTCTTTCAGCTCAAGAAAAACGTCTGGAAAACTGGCACAGAAACAAAGTTTCATTTTGCTATCTCGAAAGTTACTTTTCAAATAAATTTGCCATTTATAGTTATTATGGATTTTACTAGGAGCTTATCTAATGCTAAAAAAGAAAGCAGAGGCAAATATTCTCAATTAATTTAAGTTTACGGGGTGCAACCTAATGGTTGATATTATTTATTAAACTTTATAAAATCACATTGTGTTTTTTTGGATTTCATTATACATAACTGCAGGCTCCTTAATTGTATCACTGATACCAGCATATAATGCCTGTTTATAACAGTGTCTAACAATTTGATTTACTTTATTACATTGTACGTCTCAAATAATTGCCATGTTTTATTTTTCTTTCTAGTTAAAGTTGTTCTCAATAATTTTTACTAATTGTGCACAATTTAATAAGCTATTTTTCTTATTTACTCTCATTATTAATTGTTTCGTTAATTTTTATATTTTCACTTTCACAATAATTAATGTAAATGAATTATATACTATACTATATACTATATAGTTTTTGCCATTTTGTCTTTAATTTAATTATTTGAATATGACGCCAAGTTTGTCAAACTCTTAGCGTATAATGTAAATTAATATGTAACATGTCATACGTCTGTTTTTCAAACAAATAAAAATAATTACAATTACCTAAATTATCAAAGTTCATTACCTTTATTAAGACTTTAATATTATATATATATATTTTTTTTTTTAGTTTTTAATCAAACCCTATTGGGTACTTCTATTTACTAATTACACACTACTTTGAAACCCCGAACCTTCCGAAACCCTAACTTGAGCGTTTCGCGGGCTCTTCTGGAACGAGGGCGGCCACGGCCTTGCAAATCCATCCCGGCATTTGCCTGCGGCTGAGGGAAACGTGGAAACCTCAGCCAGGATGGACGCTACAGCTTTTGTCAATGAACCGGAAGTGCAATGGTCCAAAGCCAGGGGAACCACATAGTGGAAAAGCGCAACGTTTTACCCCTGGGTGGGAAACGTGGTTTTTGTTGAAAATGGTCACCCATCCAACTACTAACCACGCGCGGCGTTGCTTGACTTCGGTGATCTGACGAGACCCGGTCAAGCGCACTGCGCCACACCTCCCAATATATATATATATATATATATATATATATATATATATATATATATATATATATATATATATATATATATATATATATATATATATATATATATATATATATATATATATATATATATATATATATACAGCGCTCTCTTGCTCTAATTGTAAGTCTTTAAATGTTCACAAAAAAAATTTTACGTACATTATTTTATAGTTTTGCAATCCACATAATAAAGAAATTTCAACTTTAATCACTGTTGAGTGTAAATTTAATACATTCATTATCTATTTTTAGAGGGTATACCTATATATTTTCCATTGAATGCATTATAATGTAGTACTTACTTTACTGTCTGTTTACTTGCTATGTCTTAATGTGGTGATACTATTCTGCTTAATTGTGATATTGCCACTCTAAAATTCGGCTCAATGATATTTATATATCAAACTTTTATTTCCTTACCATCGTCATATTGAGGGAAAAAAATATAAAAATAGAAAATAGTTTAAAAGTATTATTATTTGAAAATGAACAGGCTGAAAATAAATTAATTTAAAATTAAGATCGCCTTACTTTAGGACAAAATAAATTCACAATAAACAAAAATGTAATGTGATTTGATTTTTGGGCACATTTTTGACATCATAGTATAAAAAAATATTTTACTCCTTTTTTTTTTTATAAACATTTGTAATTAACTCTCCCGAAATTTGATGGATTAAAAAATGGTACAAAACTTGTTTGCACATATATTTTGTATTGCAGTTATTCGAGTACGTTCAGACACATTTTTTCAGCTAGTACTAATAAATTTTTATTATGAATAAATTTGTAGTTGCTAATCTTTTCCCCGAGTTTAGAAATCAATTTTTGTACACCTAATGTATTATAGTCAAATACGCAGCTTACCGGAGGGTTGTGGAGGCCTGCGTACCACTTCTTGCCTGGGACCCGTGTATTCGTGCCATCTGTACGTACTCCTATACTCGGAGTGTAGCTGCAATGAGGAGAGTTTGTATTAGTAACAGGGCAACATTATTATAGTGTCAATACGTTGGTCTTATTAAAATATATGCAAACCGTGCATGAGATAATCTTAATAACTGTCAGGCCTGCAAGCAAATAGTTTTATTTCTGGTACTGAAATGTGTCATGAAAATGTTGAACTTTTAAATATTTTTCCACTATTTAATACTTTAAAATATCAAATTGTTTCCAAAGCGAAGAGTATATAATATATATTTTTTTAAAACTTCCTGGCTACTTCCACCGCTATTTCATATTTATGAGCTCCTGTATAGATACAAATTGCATGTACGTGTATTAACTGCATGTATTAATGTTCATATGTATGTGTACAACAGATAGACTGAGTCAACCTAATACATACACTAGCTGTATCATCCATGTTAAATATAAATATTTATGCTAAATGTAGGATAATCATATGAAATACTGTATTTATAAATTAAATGAACGCAAAAATGGAAAAAAGTGAGGTTTAGAGAAAGAGAATAAAGAAACTTCAACTTTTTATAATTGAAACTCCGTTATTCATTTAAAAATTTTAAGTGTATTTTTTTCTTTACTCAATTTTAAATGATAATTTACTCATTAATTAATTATTATTATTGCAATAATGGCCACTATGTATTTAAAGCTGAAATGTAACATGCAAGGTCTTTTTGACATGCAGTTGTGACGTATTGCATGTATATTTACATTGTTCAGATCTCGAAATCTACAGGATTGTTATAAATTTATATATGAGATATAATATATAAAATATTTATTTGAGATTACATCCAAGCGTTTATAATTTACAGTTTATATTGTGTCAACAACATAAATACATTATAATTATTAATCGCCATCAAAATTTAACTTTAAATATAAATTATATAAAAGAAATATTTAAGGTATTAATTTTGTCATCTTTCAATAAATTGGGAAATAATTTGTTGCTTTTAAAAAAAATGTATTATTTATCAATAGAATGTTTTAAGAATAACTAAATAATGAATATATGATTGCATGATTGTGATAGATCATCCTCGTAGACTATAGGTTTGTGCTGAACTGGAAGAACATAGCGTGACTCAGGCTATATCAAAGATGTATATTATTATTCTATATGTCACTAACGTATGCATGATTTGGTTTATGTCTTATACCCTTGTTATGTTACCAATGATACCATGCATAGATACACGATACAATATTCCACCATGAACCCTTCCGTGCATCTCTTTACTGTTCCGAAATATATATTGATTTTTCTTTTTTCAATATTTTGTTTTATTCAATATAAAAAAATGATGATGTGATTTCTCCTTCGATCGTTGGATGTTCCACATCTTGCATGCATACAGTCAAATTTATTTTATATTCCCTCCGGAAGTAGCCGGAAGTGTAAAGTTTGTGGTAATTTTATTTTTAATTAAGCTTTGAGACTGTTTGCAGAGGGATTTGCAATGCAATTACTGACCTATGTTCACACATAGCCTGTGTGTGAAATTATAACGCTGAAATATGAATAGAAAGGTAAAAAAAAACTACACTTCCGGTTACTTCCGGAGAAAATATTATATAAATTTGACTGTAGCATCGATCCTCACAACAGCACAAAATGGCATTGAGATGAAACGGAAGATTTTCATATTATGTACTCGGTGTATAAACTTGTTTTAACTGCAGCTTATAAAAAATACGAATATATTGTTATATATTACATCCTTACTCAAATTTATATGTATATATGTATATGGTCTTAATTGATGGTTGCAGATGTAATGATATTAAAAAGCACAATTGAAAAAATCAGAAATTTGTAAATGGAACTCAAAACTAAACTGACAATGAGACTGCAATGGAATATCAATTGATTAGCCAACTGAATTTTCCGATATATTATGTATATTATATTCTGTAACTATATAAACCTTTACTTGCGATCATGCACTAACGTTTATCCCTGTGGTTTCTCATATAAAAACTGTTGACACTGCTACACTGAATGGCAAATTAATTAATGAATAATAATATTAAATATAATGTGAGCTACTATAGACAGGTATTGTAAATTTGCTTATTGAATTTTTTTCTTATATTTGTAAAGAATATTTCATGTTATAAATATAACTTAATTGAGTGAATGAAAATTTAAAAATTGTATAATAGATGCAACTTTACAAGTTTTTGCAGAAAATAATCTAAATAGTGTAAGCAAACTTCGATACCGTAAAATTCAGCATGGGTATAATTTTTATTTGTTATATAAAAACATATATATTTAATATTATACACACATTTAATATTATTTATATGGTGAATAATTCTTTTTGCAGTTTCAATTTCATTAATTTCAAATGAACATTATATCCTATGCTGATGCACCATTGATAATTGCATTATGTATAATATGTAAATTATAGTTGTTTAACACATATAAGACGTCAGTTTACGTGTTGATTAGGAAAATTACGTTGAAAGCGGTGATTACATTAAGTAGACGAAGAGTACAGAGCCTCGGGGAATTAAGTATTACAAGAGTGCTTGCTTGTTTATAATAACCTCCACGTCTCGTTAGTAAATATCAAAGTTCATGCAGCAAGTAAAATTTGATAAAGTTAAAGTTAAAACGGGCAGTATTTTATACTAAAAATTCATAAATTTAAATTTGATTTAAAAAAATAATGAACTTATATTCATTTTTAAATTTGAAAGTGCAATGCTGCTCAGAAAGCTGAATAAATTCTTTCGTAAATCGCGCCATATAGCTGTTTCATGAATATTTTGCGTCTTAAATTGGTAAGAAAAACAGGGACCTGAAAACGAGAGGAATATAATATTCTTGCATTATAATTTAAATTTATATTTTGATCTAAAACTCAATTAATGATGAATAGATAAGAGATTAGGCATATATAAAGTATAATATATTTTTATATATATTATATCACGATTAAATCAAATGAGCCTGAGGATTAGGTCATCTATAGATCTGATATAGGAGGATGAACTATGTGTCAGATTGCGAAGAATGAAGGTAGAGTGAGGCGCCTATTTTATCCTCTCCCTCTTAAAAGGAACACACAGAGATGGATAGGGTAGTAGCTATAGCTGCATGACTTGATGGATCAATGTGTACTGCACAACCCATACGCGGCCTCATCCCCACTTGCTCTTCTTCCTCGACCCCATAAACTTGTATGTTCGAAGTGGTAAGCAGCTCTTAATCATAGAATTGGAACAACTGTATCTACTTAAATTTATATATAACACATTTAGATGGCAACAAGACATCATTCATAAATTCAATTCATATTACATATTATATATATATTATTTTATATATATAGCGTCATAAAATATGAAAAAAACTTGTTTTAAGGTTTTGAAATATAGACCATATCCTTTTCATATTTTTTTTTTATTTTTCTTATAGGTTCACGGGTCACTTCTTGCTCGTGCTCGTGTGTCTTGCAAGGCTGGGGGTTGACTGGTAAGGGCTTGCTGACTACGTTGATTCGAGGTCATTTGTAAAAGCAGCTCTATCACACTAGCCTTCTCGCTAGCTTGAAGGGGTACAGTTTTCGTAGCTGCCTGCTAAATGATGTCGTCAGAGATTCTGTATCATTCTGTAAAATGTGTTCGTATACGTATGTAGCGCACATATTATACGTATAATATACGATATATCTCTTACTTTCACGCCCGCTGCCTCTGCTGCAGAGCCCCAGTAACAATTAACAAAGGTTAATTTGTGAAAGTTTGGGATATATAAACACTGCATACAGTGCATACTACGTTTCCCTGTACTTAAATGTATGTATGTGTGTTAAATTTACAGTGCGTATTGTGACATTTAATTTGTGAATATAATATATTGTGTACTTTCAGTGCTAATTGCTGTGTAGACTACCACACCATTCACACCCCATGCATTCATTAACTCAAATTGTGTGTCAATATGAATCCAATGAGATCGATAAAAGGCAAAGGGTAAATTTAAGGTGGAGAGATTTTATGAGATCCACTCTTACACCTTAACATCAAGGAAAGTATTCTTCGTCTACGGCTATAAATTACTAATTCCAGCATGTCCCTAAATTAACTGAGGAAACGTGAAAACGTTAGTCAGTATACTCAATATGGTTGCAATGGTATTGACTGCAATTTGAATGCACCATGAGAAGAAAGAAACAGTTCTCAAAATATTGACCAATTAAAGGTCAAAGTCACTCCACTGGTATTTGATTTCAGAACCACCCTGAGATTGTGGTGTTGTCAGCACAGTCTTAGTTATATTAGAAGGTTGTATAGACGTATATATAGGGTTTGTGAGATATAAATTTTACTTTCGGCTGACAAATTAATTGGCATAAGTAACTGACGCAGGGATTTCAAGATCACAAAGCATTAATATATAATATATTTTTTTTTAAACTTCAACTGACACTAAAACCAAATGCTGTCTTCACAAGATGCTTAGCATTGAAATTTTATAATTTAAATGATTTTACATGGATTTACAATAACCTCGATCGATATTTAGCAGCTTTTATTTATTTATTTTTTACTCACTAAAGTACATATACATCATCACATATATATATTATGACAAAAACAATTGAGGTGAAAAGGGTGTAATACACGGCACAAGCAGCACCATAACACAAAATATTTGGTATATATTACATTAATTTCTTACACAAAAAAGTAGATGTATGTACTGTATATACAATATAAAGTAAAATCCAAATACCTACCTATAATATAGCTTTAAGCTAGTATTGCATGATACAATTTTTCCCTACAAGAAAATTTCAAATTAATTTATTTGTATGGAGATGAAATTTTCTTGAAAAGAAATATTGTATGCAAAATTGTATCATGTAATACAGACTTTATAGGAATTAACGGCAAAAGATAAGCATTTTTTTCTCTCATATATGTGCTGCAATAATTTTTATTTGAATTAGTACTAAAGCTTGATGCACAGTGTTTCGAAAGCAGCCAGAAGTTAAAGCTTTCTGCTTCAGAATTGAATTTGAACTTTAAAACTTGAAGATAAGAACAAATTCATTTTATCTCCACCACTCCTTAAAGCCCATCTACCATTCTGCCAATGAAAATTTGAAATATAGCTCTGACGCAAATGTTGTTGTCACCAAAAACCAAAATTCTAATTCAATGATGGATCAAAAAATATATATTCAATGTCCATCTTTAGTATCAAATGCTAAATCAATTCAATTTGTAATAATTTTCATCCCTACATTAATTTTTATGCTTCAAAGAAAAACGGACAGTAAAATAAAAAAAATCAGCACAATCCAAAGCAAAAATGACAAAAATATAAATATATATAATAATTTATAGCTGAAGTTTAGTATTTTTCTATAGCTATTATAACTGTGAAGCTATACAGCATTCAGCAAATTAATTCAGTTAATTGACGTAATTCATGCTGCGATTTTGCTAATGAGTTTTGCTACTCGTAGCTAGAGGGTACAAGAAACTATTTACAAATGTAAGGAACACGTAATTTTTTTCTTTCAACAGTAATCAAATTAAAGCTTGCAATTTGCGATGCATTAACGTGCATACATTTTATGCCTAGTACACATTAAATAAAAATTAAATGAAGGAACTTTAAAGTTGTTGCTGAATGTGAGCATATATAAGAATAGACAGACTTATGAGTGGGATTATATTTATCATCTCTTAATCTTTTATTTATAAGTCAAACAAAATTAAGATTTGAATATGCCTCATCAACAAAGAACTACATAAGCATTCAAGCTATTTTAAGGTTATATATATGTATATAATTATATATTTTAGCGGTTCTGTCTTCTATAAAATTTAGTCTTCTTAATTTTTTAAAGCCTATTCATGTCCGAAAGTGATCCGTGTGGTTATCTTATTTTCAAAGGGGTATGCGCTGCCAGTTAAACACTTTCTGTGCTTCTGTTACCGAGTTGTGGGTGGCAGGTAGCTATAGGTACAGTATAGCACGAGCCTCGCTCGAGACCCGTAACTTCAACCTCCATCATATACTTGGCTTCTCACCACAGGCTTTCAAAGTCTGCTGGCTTAAGCACCCGCCCACCCGTCCTCCCGACTTCAGCTTATTGTATTTGCAATATATTGCATCTTTACCATAACAATAAATTCTAAAATTAATTCAAATATCAAAAAACTTTTATAACAAAAGAAATTATATTCTAATAATTATATTATATTATTTGTTTTTGAAGTGAGAAATATTGAATATTATGTTATGAATTATATATTATAATATAGACTTTAATTCTTATATTATCCCATGAAATATTTTACTGTAAAAAAACTTATCTTATTCGCTTCAAGCTAATCGTTTTGAATATTGGCATTGCTATAATATATGTATTATAAAACATATATTATAGAAAGAGTTATAACTCATGTCGTATACAATTAAGTACTAATTTTTTTCCAAGGCATCATTGGTAAAACAATGATCGATAAGATGAGGAATAATAAAAAAAATCCAACAATTTGGTATTAAAATGGATAATTTGAATTTGCAAAAATGTTGGAAGAAATAGAGGGAATGCTACGTCTGCAATGCACATAGTCACATACGTATTCTCTCCGCAGTCATAAAACATTCACAGAGTGACAGAAAGCAATTCAGCTGTAGAAAAAAGTGACTTTTTTAAAACGATTTATCAAAATACGGACGGCTTTAATATAAATGCGAAGTATACCATTATTATTATGCTTTGCAAAGTTCACATGACGGTGTTTAATACGGGTCCGTTGACGACACCTCATAAGAATATAATAATACTAGCTATCCATCCTCAATGAATACGTATTAAATACCATCATATGAACGTATTGAATATGTCTTAAAATGAAGAGAGAATTGTTATGGAATTATAATCCAGCAATGCTGGGCTATGTTATTCTCTTTTTTTTTTTTTTTTTTTTTTTTTTTTTCTAAGGAAGATACTCTCTGCCGAAATAAATTAAACATTTTTTTCGCTTAAAATGTTTTAATTTTGTTCCATATTCCACTGTCGTATGAAGTCATGCATTATTGTAAACAAAAATAAAAAAAGTAACAAGAAGCTGCTGTAATAAAAATGTACAACTGTTAGAAGTAAGGGCATAGCAGGTCAGAAAAAAATGGGATTAAAATCCTTAGATGTATGTTATATTAGGAAGCAAAACATATGCAAACCAAGTAAGCGTTATGATTGTTATAAACCTTTTCCTCTTATTGAATTATTAAGTGAGCTTTCTGTATATTTGTTGAATAATATATATATTAGAATTTTGATTTTCAATCTAGAGTTTTAGATAGGACCATATAGAAGTCTTGTACCAGCTGTCAAGCTATATATGTTCTGCTGAGTTTAAATGAATCAAGAATTCATATGTAACAGCGAATTTCATGAAGTATAATACAATACATAATTGGTATGTTATATTTATTATTATGATAATATATTTATAATTTTACAAATAAAAGTAATAAAAATCAGTAGATCTGGATTCATTAATCAAGATTTGCTGACTGTCACAGATGCGATCCTCAATACAGCATGCGTGTGGTGGATTATGAGAATTCTTTTGTTTAATTGTTTATAAATTGCTAATAGTTTTATGTCTTACCTTATCTACAGGCATCGAAGGGCACGCTCTACATAGGTTCCAAAATGAACCAATCATGAGAGCTTTGTCGATTCCACGTTGAAAAAAATCCACACACAAAAAATTAAAAAATAAAAAGTATAGTGTTTTGCTACTTCAATGTTACAACTAGGTGAAATCAGAAGATTGCTATAGTTGTCAGTGCTGCAAGACAGCAGCAGCAGTGGTTGTGGAATGACGGAGGATGCAGCAACTAGCGCACTCTGAAGGCCGACTGGCAAGGTACAATGCCACTCTGCAACTACTGCCGCTGCCGTCGCTGCTGCCGCCGCTTGCTCGCCCAACTCAATGTTCGCTTACAATCAATAACCCAAACGCTCCGGGATCCCTTAGTAGCGTTTTTGACTCGCTTCAAAAAGCTATTTTTTTCGTCTGTGATATGCCGCATGTGCGTGAATATACAGCACATGTAGGATACGCGGCGTATAAGTTTGCTTGTATATTGTTTAGTATAGTATTAAGTATTGTATATTAAAATGTTTATATTTAAAATATATATTACATATATTGAACTTGTTATTTGCATGTGCTTTTACATTTCTTCGTCAATAGCGCAATCAGCCCTTCAAGTGTGCTCTATATATAGGTACAGTAACATGTTTGTTAAATATAGAAATAAACATAAATAAGAGTAGTTCAACCTACTGACCTAATGTTGGCTGCAAGATCAATTGATCGTTGATGTACCCCTTGCTCATTATGCAACCTTGTAAGCTTCAGTGCTGAATAAGTTGCCTATCGTCAAGAAAAAAATTCCATCTAGGAAAGTTTGTGTGTGTTTTATTTGCATATTTTCTTCTAATTTTTACTATTTTAAAGTAAGGTTGATAAATTCGAGTGTGTATATATCTTTTTACATCTGACTCGACTATTGTAACTATTGTACTGTGTACTAGTGTTTATTAATAAAATAAAACTTTTTAAACCAAAACTAAAACAATTTAATAATAATTAAATGTTTATTACATGTGCATGTTATATATATAATATATATTATATAAATACATTACAAATAAATATTTTGACATTAATCACCCCTTGAGCTTGGAGTCCGGGTAATGGATATATATATATATATATATATATATATATATATATATATATATATATATATATATACATATATAATATATATATATATATATATATATATATATATATATATATATATATATATATATATATATATATATATATATATATATATATATATATATGTAGGGATAAAGGTGGGAAAGGATGGTGGCCACGGCCTGTTACGCGTCCCAGCATTTGCTGAGGTGAGACTGAGGGAACCGTGGAAAAACCCAGTCAGGACGGACCAACGTAATTTCTACTTGAAACGGTCACCCATCCAAGTACTAACCACGCTCGACGTAGCTTGACTTTGGTGATTTAACAGGAACTGACCAATGCATTGCGCCACGTACGCTCAACCTCAATTCAAAATGAATTTGAAACAACTTCATCCATTTTACTTCAATAATGTTAGTTTGCTTATCAATGCTTGTGTATGGTTTTATAACGTAAAAATAAAAATCGGCATTTAGCTCCTCAGAAATTTAATTAGATTCATATTAAAAAAAATGCACAATTTTTTACACATACTATATATATGTTTTATGTTATGTTTTAAATGTAAAAATTTGACAAGACTAGACTTATGCTGTATTGTGGCAAATTTTTTGTCACTGTATTACCGCCAGTGGTCGAATAAAAATATTCTATTCTATTCTATTCTATTCTATTCTATTCTATTCTATTCTATTCTATTCTATTCTATTCTATTCTATTCTATTCTATTCTATTCTATTCTATTCTATTCTATTCTATTCTATTCTATTCTATTCTATTCTATTCTATTCTATTCTATTCTATTCTATTCTATTCTATTCTATTCTATTCTATTCTATTCTATTCTATTCTATATATACTATATATATACTATATATATATATATATATATATATATATATATATATATATACTATATTTTATTCTCAGATCACCTGAGGAAGAGAGTGGTTGACTCTCAAAACGTAGTGATACGTGTAGTAAATATGCAAGTGTTAGTGACGTGCATGAACACTAACAAGTAAGTGACCATCGCAACATTCTACATACAGAAGGATTACATCGAACACCGGCAAAGGTAAAAGTCCAAAAAGTGAAATAAAATATATTCAACATGAATACTCTTTACAAGAAAAAGTTATTTACTAATATTATATGTGTTGGCACCCAAAGTTGAATTCGGCTCAGGGCTGAAAAAAATGCGCAGAAATCTATAGATTGGAGCATCGCGGGATGCTCCAGACCCGAAATGAATTCGTTTTTCGGCTTTGGGTTAAACCACGATGCTCCAATCTAGTTCTGGTCAAATCGAAATGCTCCAAAGCCGATCTATAATAAATGCTGATCCCAGTGAGTTAAAATATATAGGCTTGAACGAAAAATAGGATAAGTTTATAGGGAAAAATGACTTTCAACCTACCTTTACCATCCCATGTGGCAGCTGAACAATAATTTCATAATTATTTTATTTATTTATAAAATAATTATTCCTTCGGCGTGAAAATGTCCCAAGGTTCCCAAGAACTATTAAATAAATGACTATTAAATGTCATGAAATTTAAAATTTTAAGTGTAGATAGAAACTTGTAGTTTTACTCTTACTTTTTTTTAAGGATTATTGTCACTAATGTAATTATTTTTTTATGGTAAAAAAATATAAAATTTAGATCAGCTCTAGAACATAGAGAACAAAGACTGTTCACTTTCTGAAGTAAAAAAAAAGTTCGCTAGGCCACAAATGCGGCCCGGGCCCCACGGGCCTTTACAAAATAAAAATATAAAAGAAGAAAACGCAAGGAAAAGAAAGTAACAAAAATAAAAATATTGAAAATAATTTAACTTCTTTGCAGACATTTAAAAAAATTGGCGTAATATTTTTTTATACTATTTCCGTGTTATTTTTTTTTTTTCTAACACCATGGCATTAATGATTAACTTACAAATATGTTCGGACCCGGGGCCCCTGGCGGATAGACCGAGCTAATTTTGTACTAAATATAATAAGGGTACTATTATACCCAGTATAATAGTGTTCAGTGTTCTTAATAATTGATGCGGCAATTCACTCTCATGAACTCTGAAAAATTAGCAAACCTTCCGAACTTAAAGTGGGAGTTAATGCAGATTGCAGAGATCAAATCCAAAGTCAGACTGAACGCGGCATTTAACATGGGGTCCTAAATGCCGTCTTAATTGCCAAAACCCCTCGATTCCCAAAAGAAAGTTCGTGGATTGGTGGCTCGTCTCGTACCACCAACGAACTTTCTTCGAGTAAATTGAAGGTTTTTGTCAGGCAATTATGACCTCATGTTGAATGCAATGATACGTTCTCTCTGACTTTGGATTTTTTCCTGGAGAACCATAAATATGGCCAATTCTATGGAACACTTTTAACCTTTTTTTTTCTTTATCTTTTTAACTTCGGTTTCATATGAAGGAGCGCTAATTCGAACAATTTTTAGCAGAACCCTAGTGGAAATTTACAATTGTAATTATTACAATTGTACAGCCATCAAAATTACGATTGTGTTTTGGCAATATTACAATGGTAATTTTTACAATTGTAAAGGCCTTATTACAATTGTAATGAACTACAATTGCAATTATTACAATTGTAATAATTACGATTGTAAAATCTACAAAAAGCGGTCACCGATCTAACTACTAACCCAAACCTGCGTTGCTGTACTTCGGTTACCACTGCTGATCATACACTTACCATTGCGCTGCTACTGCTTTCTTAATAGGAAGAAGATTATTGAGCTATATAA
Source organism: Siphlonurus alternatus (assembly GCA_949825025.1). Taxonomy (NCBI): domain Eukaryota; kingdom Metazoa; phylum Arthropoda; class Insecta; order Ephemeroptera; family Siphlonuridae; genus Siphlonurus; species Siphlonurus alternatus. Next base: position 35,436,480 of record OX463788.1, read on the forward strand.
ATAAATAATAAGCTATGGGAAAAATACGGGTTAACTTCAATGCAGCGTTGTATAAATTTTGCCTCTTATAGGGTAAAATTTGATGGCGGTTCTAATGAAGACCTTTCCATGTGCGACCCTTTGACCCTTCAGGGTCAAAAGACCCTGAAATTTAGTTCACTTCATTGCAACGTTATATAAATTTCGACTCTAGGGTAAAATTTGATGGTGCTTCTAATGGTGACCCTTAAATTTGCGACCCTTTGACCCTTAAGGGTCAAAAGACCCTGAAATTTAGTTCACTTCATTGCAACGTTATACAAATTTCGACCCTAGGGTAAAATTTGATGGTGGTTCTAATGGTGACCCTTAAATTTGGGACCCTTTGACCCTTAAGGGTCAAAAGACCCTTAAATTTGTTTTTTCATAAAAAATTGCAAGACTGAAAATGACAATTAATCCTTTTAATTTCCTTCAGAGCTGTAATTTACGTATTTTAAGGGTCAACCCTTGGGCATACCAGGGGTCATTATTAAAAGTATGCAAATATTTATAACAAAATATGTGACCAAAACTGTGAGGACTAGGTTCAATATAAGTTCATCGCAGCATCGAGTGCTTTTGATGAAGTATAATGATCGACTACCTAAGGGTCGATTACGCATCATGCGACCGACCCTTAACGTATGATAAGATAAATGAATTCATTTTCTTACTATATTTGTTACATTTCAAATTAATGTACATCTTCAACTGACCTTTTTACTTTTTTAATTATATGACCCTTCAAGGGGTCGACCCTTATTTTTTTTCAATTTATATATTTAAAAAAAAAATATTGCAAAACTATAATAAATGTGAACTACTGGTTCATGCAGCATAGATGAATGTTTATGTTAAATGATATGACCATAATAAGTCGTTGGGGTTGGAGGTTGACCCCTAATTTATTATAGTATAAATTATTAAAATTGATTTTTTATGAACATTATTTTTTCATATATTAAATGAAGATACATCTCGATCTGAATTATTATTTTTATTATTTTTTAAATTGAAGGGCGGTACGTACCCTATTAAGGGGTCGAGCCTTTCCAAAATAATGAAAATTTAGTAAATTAATATTTTCAATTGAAGCTTTTTAATAGTACCTAAGATATACGTTAAAGCCAAAATATTAACATAAAAAATATTAAGTTAAATAAATTAATGAATGTAAATGTATATATTAATTCTACTCTAGCTGTAGTATATATTATATATTATGTAGTATATATAACACTTTAAATCCAAGTTTTCTTTTGCAAATAATTTAATCCAATTACAACCCCAAAAGTATTATAATTGCAATCATGAATATTACAATTGTAATCCAAGTGTTGCAATTGTATCAGAACCAGAGTACAATTGCAATTCCAAGTATTACAATTGTAATCATTAACATTACAATTGTAATCAAAAGTTACAATTGCAATTCCAAGTATTACAATTGTAATTAAAGAACATTACAATTGTAATCCGAGTGTTACAATTGTAACCAAGTGTTACAATTGCAATCCAAATTTTACAATTGTAATCAGCCAAATTACAATTGTAATGAGGCAAATTACAATTGTAATTTGGCTGATTACAATTGTACATTTCCAATAGGGAAATTACTAATTTATGCATTAAGTCAAATTGAGTTAGTTGGCATTGCTTAATTTTTCCAGTAAAAATAAAATAATACATTAAACAAAATCTGCTGAAAAGTGAGATTGCTGCGCAATATTGTGCTACATAAATGCAGTTGAGCAGTTGAATCCACAAAAAAAAAGTATATTAATAAAAAGCTGATTTGATTACATGTTAACTTTTCACACTAAGACCACGTGACTTATAAAATATTTGTCATGCTACTTTTCATTTAAAAAATTATACATAAAAAAAAATCAATACAAATGCTTTTGTGAATGAAATTATTGACAGTATAATATATATATCGTAGCACATGTCAGTAGGTCAGTAGAAAATCATCCTGGCAGTTGATGACGTTAATTGAAAAACGCCAAGACGCTTTCTGAATAATATTTCATGATTTTTTATAACAAAAAGAAAAGCCACGCCCCTTTTTCAAAAAAGTTTTGGCTCCACGGCGAGGTTCTTCCCCCCCCCCCCCCCTCCAAACGCACGGCCTTTAGGGCTTTCGGGTCCATTCCAAGGATTTTGGAACATACAAAATCCTTGGTCCATTCACGCATTCGCGGCCCGGGCCTTTTGCTGCCAGACCGACCCTGGAAGGTTTACTACATGGATAAATTATAGAAGGATACCCAACAGGGATATAGAGCTGGAGATAAGGGTGTTAATCGTCACTAGCGCCATCCATATGAAGTTTTTCGACCTAACCTAACATCGTCGCCCAAGCGGATTATTATGCTTATTAGATGCGAAGTTCGATTGACGATTCACATTTCCTTTTAGTGCTAACCAACAGTTCAAGCCACCGTGAAATAAAAGATACACTCGCATACCTTATTAAATTTCCAGTCTTCTACATGCGGTCTGTTTATTCCAAGGCACAATTTTCATCACAAAAAGATTTATCGAAATCGCTAGTGTGTTACTGTGATCGCGGCTTTGCATCACCCACTTATCTGTGCTGTATCTAAACTTTGGCGTGTTCTAAACAAATAAAAAGCACTTTCATGCATTGCTAATATACATGGATTGAAGTTAAGAATTGCTCAACCAAGCCATTTTATTGAGAAATAGGAAATAATTAAATGTTGTGCTCACGAAGAAAAATGTCACAAACAACTCATGCAGCAGCCATTCAGCAGTGCAGCTGATGCAATAAAAGGCGGGAAGCTACCCACGAGAAAATAAGAGTGAAAGCTCACAACAAATTCACTCGCACATATTGACTCCAATTAACCTAAATTTCGCCCCTTTTTGGAGTCAATATGCGCGAGCGAATTAACGTGTATTGATGCACTTTGGCGATGTTTGGTACTTTATATTGACGCATTTTCACGTATATTGATGAATATTGACGAGTATTGACGTGAATGCCTGCCGAAATACTTCGCTCGACTTCACGCACTTTCAGGTATATTGGCTCACGCATATTGACTCCAATTCACCTAAATTTCGCCCCTTTTTAGAGTCAATATGCGCAAGTGAATTAACGTGTATTGATGCACTTTGGCGATGTTTGGTACTTTATATTGACGCATTTTCACGTATTTTGATTAGTATTGACGTAAATGCCTGCCGAAATACTTCGCTCGACTTCATGCACTTTCAGGTATATTGGCTCGCGCATATTGACTCCAATTCACCTAAATTTCGCCCCTTTTCTGAGTCAATATGCGCGAGTGAATTTAATATCATATATTGGCACATTTTCATGTAATTTGATTAATATTAACAAATATTGACGTAAATGCCTGCCACCAAAATACTTCGCTCGAATTAACACACTTTCAGGTATACTGGCTCGCACATTTTGACGCCTTTTCGTGAACTTTCACACTTTCATTGATTAATTTTTTTCCATAAGTCCATTCATTCAAATTCACTCATTTTGACGCTTTTTCAGGAACTTTCACGCTTTTATCAACCATAATTTTTTTACAAAGTCCAGTCATTCAAATTCACTCATTTTGACGCTTTTTCACGAACTTTCACGCTTTTATCAACCATAATTTTTTACAATGTCCAGTCATTCAAATTCACTCATTTTGACGCTTTTTCATGAACTTTCACACTTTTATCAACCATTATTTTTTACAAAGTTCAGTCCTTCAAATTCACTCATTTTGACGCTTTTTCATGAACTTTCACGCTTTTATCAACCATATTATTCTACAAATTCCAGTCATTCAAATTTAATATTTTTCAAACCTTTTCACGAAATTTCATACATTTAACAAGTAATTTTTTCACAAAGTCTATACATGCAAAATTCATTCATTCCCACGAATTTTCACACCATCATTTACCAAATTTTTACACATGGTCTCATGCATTTTTCGTCGCAGGCTAGCTCACCAAACCATTGGAAGTGAATGCAGTCCCATGGCCTCAGTCCCCATGGATACCTGAAATGTACGAAAAATCCACAAAGAAACGCGCGCAAATTTTTACGTACAGTAATAAAGATTGTTCTCATTTGTCAAACATCGAAAGCAAAATAAAAACAATAATTTTTACAAACAGAAATATAGGCCGGTATACAGATATACAGCTAGTATAAAATGAGAGGCTTTTATAAAAAAAAAACTTACTAGGCTGACTATATATAGCAGTATAAGGTTTTCACTACTTTTTATAATTAATGATTCCTTTGAATAATTTAACTATTAAAGGAATTATTTTTATACTTCGTCATAATTAAATAAATTAAGAACTGTTTTTACTTATCTGATAGAACTTCTCGTCGTGGCTTAATCTTCGATATTTTATGCGAGTCCAATTAAATCTGACATTTTGAAAACTCGACCGGCAAAAATGCAACATTGAATTTTCTCTATTTACATCATAAAAAGTGCGAAAAAATGGCAAATATTAACACTGGACAAACGAATGGTAACCTAACTTCATTGTAATTAACTATTTAATGTTCAGGAATAAGTAAAACTTCACTTAAACACCTCATAAATCACCATACACACACGTGGAGCTTTCTATAACCTCTCTGCGTCAGCCATCTTGTGTTACTACCAACCGCCAAGTCACATGACTTCCGGTCATGTGACCAGATTTGTAGAACATTTTTTTCATGAAGTCCCCTCATGCATATTCACGCATTTTCACACTTTTCCACGCACTTTCACCCATTTGTCGACCAACATTTTTCATTAAGTCCCTTCATGCATATCCACGCATTTTCACACTTTTTCACGCACTTTCACCCATTTGTTGACCCTTTTTTTTTATAAAGACCACTAATGTATTTTCACGCATTTTCACACATTTTTACGCACTTCGACCATTTGTCGACTAATTTTTTTCCTAAGTCCCCTCACATGAATAAAAAAATTTCACGCCTTGTTCCATGACGTCACTTGCTGGTCATGGGACGTCAAATTTCCTACCGAGAGATGCTGAAAATATGTTAAAATACATTAATATGCACTAAAGGATATGTTGTTAAAAAAAATTGTCGAACAAATAGTTCAAAGTGCGTGAAAATGTGTGAAAATGCGTGAAAAAACATTAGGGGACTTTATAAAAAAAAAAGTCAGCAAATTGGTGAAAATGCGTCAAAATATGTCAAAATGTGTCAATTTGCATGAGGGGACTTTATGAAAAAAAATGGTCAACAAATTGGTGAAAATGCGTCAAAATATGTCAAAATGTGCCAATTTGCATGAGGGGACTTTATGAAAAAAAATGGTCAGCAAATTGGTGAAAATGCGTCAAAATATGTCAAAATGTGTCAATTTGCATGAGGGGACTTTATGAAAAAAAATGGTCAACAAATTGGTGAAAATGCGTCAAAATGTGCCAATTTGCATGAGGGGACTTTCTGAAAAAAAAAATGGTCAGCAAATTGGTGAAAATGCGTCAAAATATGTTAAAATGTGTCAATTTGCATGAGGGGACTTTATGAAAAAAATTGGTTGACAAATAGGTGAATGTGCATGAAAAAGTTTCAAAGTGAGTGAACGTACTTTGCATCAAACTGGCTGAAAGTGCGTCAGTATACATGAACTGACTTTATAAAAAATGTTGGATCATAATTGGATGAAACTGCGTGAAAATTCATGAAAATGGGCGAGTGGAATCAACTCAATTTGCATCAATAGAGGTGAAGTTGATACTAAATTAAAAATACGTCAATTTATGTGAAAATGCGTGGAGTTGCTCTAGTCAACTATGTGAATATTAATCAGTATATGTCAATATGGATGGGCGAAATTGCTTGAAATACACTTATTTTGTTAAATTATTAAAAATTTGTTAAAATGCGTGAATGACGCATCAATCTGCATGAGAGAGTCATCAATCGGCTTCAACATGTGGGAAAATGTGTGAATTTTTCACTCGTATTCACAATTTATTCGCATTTATTTTCTCGTGGGTAGGACAAGTAGAAGGCCGGTAGAAGGATGGGTATTCTCTAGCAGGAAAGTGAACCGCCATACCACCGGGAATTCTATTGAAATCTATGATAAGTTACTATATATTTTATCAATTGATTAACAGTACAATATTGCATTAAATGCTTAAATATTCTCAGCAAATAATAAATCGTAAGTTTCTTATGCCTGCAATCAACTGTTATTGTGGAACTCCATTGTCGCGAATACCCATTCTTCTACATATTCTATAATTGCGGCTAGGCAGCCGATGTTAGGTTAGGTCGAAAAACTGCGTATAGATGGTACTCGTAGCGGTTAACACTCTTATCTCCTTTATTAACAGGGGCGCGTACTTCTAGAATGCTCTCCTGTCTATTTCCTCCATGGTTTACTATAACTTTCAGAGTGATTCACCATCTCCTAAGACTAACAATATATTGTGCTATAACCCTTTGTGCTGCGCATTTATAATCCGTCTCTTGAGTAAATTAATGTGGTAAAAGCACTATTATTTTGATGTAAAGTAATCAAACTAATCAAAGAATATAAACATATAAGTGGCTGTTCACTTTGTGCTTAGGTTCTGCCTTTTGCAGTCCACCCATTGAGCTTACAGGTATTTTATTGTAATATGCTGTATATATGTTGTCATTTAGCTCAATAAACATTTATTATTATTATTATTATTATTAAACACGTGATATAAATAAGTAACGTGAACCCTGCAAAATGCGCAGATCTAGATGTGGTCAGATTTTGCTCCAAAAACGAAATAAAATCTCATTTAGGCTTTAGTTGGGTCAAAACACGATGCTCCAATCTAGTTCTGGTCAAATGAAAATGCTCCAAATAAAGTCGAAGTAAAAGAGTCCATCGGCTTTGGAGCATTTCGATTAGCGATTAGCGCTATATATATTATGAATATATTGGTATATTGATTCATTTAATAAAAAGGTGAAATAAGTCAAATTATATAAATTAGATTTCCATTTTGATTTGCTCCTTTGATTCAACAGATAAAATTCATATAAGTGGAACACTTTATATTTTACCTCTATAATTATACAGACGTACAGATGAAGTCCTTATAACTCATATTTTATGATAATATATCATACCTCTATAATTAAAATGTCAAAGGGTTGAATTTATTTTCAACTTCGCACACTCATCCAATATGAATTAATATTTCTCATATTTTTTGAATAAATAAAGTAGAAATGCATACTTTTATGACGATTTATTTCTATAAGAAGGAACTACATAAATGGCATCACATTACAATGTAATGTTAAAGTATCTAGATGAAGATCCATTTATACTGAAACGATATGTGCTATATATATATATATAGCATATATATATATATATATATATAATGCAACTTATACTGTATATTACATACTGTAGTTAGGGGTATAGGGATAGATCTAAATATTATTTGAAAATGATTCAGAAAAAAAAAAAAAAGCTAAAAAAAAAGCTCAAAAAAATCATAAAAAGATTTGATTCTTTCAGCTGCATAAAAAATACAACCATTATTACAACTGATGCCTTTTATAAAGAGAAAAATATTGTAGTTTAGAATAATTTTGTTAAAAAATGTAGTATATTGAAGCTTTTTATGCACATTTTTTATTGAAAACTTGTTTTCTCTCTATTATTTTACAAAAGGCACTCTTGCTCTTGACATAGTTAATAATACTTTTTAAATAATATTCAATAATTAAAGATGAAATGATTAAAATGTTACACAGTCAAAGGAATGCCATAAAATCAGAACACTATTAAGAATATAATATGTATCTACAATTTTCAATACTTAAAACTTAAAATTATGCAATTGCAAACACAAAAATAGGACACTCCAAAAACATAAATCATCTTGTCAAATATTAAACATAATTCCATAAGTCATCAAATTAATCCGCATAACTCATAAGAATTTGAAAAACAAAATTATTAATGCTCCACTTATCATGATATTGATACATAGCGTTACAAAACAAAAAGTTTGCAATCAGAACAATTATAGATTTACAATAAAGAGATGACTTTCAGAAACTTCATTACAATATAATTTTAACATTTTTACAAATTTTTTATTTTTTTTTTATTATTATTTATGAATGTTTAGAATTGTAACTGTATGTATCCATAACCACAGGACTCGTCTGTTTTGGAACCAATAAACAAATTAAATAAAATCAAATTGCAAATTAATTCATTTTTAATTCATGCAGCAATTAAATTATGCAGGCGCGGATCCAGAAAAAAATTCGGGGGTTCACTCTTCATAAGGCTAATGTTAAAAAAAATTGGAGTGAGGGAAATGCCTATATTGCCCATATTAAATCCAAAATTTTGGTGGGTGCTGAGGCACGCCTGGCTCCCCCCCTGGATCCGCTCCTGAAATTATGCCTATATTATACACATAAGTGCAAGACCAGCAAAATCCAGGGATAAACAAAAAGTTATTAATTCTCAATTATTACATCAGTAAATAACCCATAAACTTAATTAGCATAACTAGTTGGAATAAATAAATATATACAAATTTAAATTTAATTTTTATACAGAAGTCATCATAATCAGCCACAAACATGAAACAATAAAACATGAGATATGGTGTAATGAACACATGCACACTTTACTTATTTATGGCAGCAGCACCATACAAAGTTTATATACAGCACAAGATTTTGACTTTTTAATTTTGTAACGAAAATATACCTTTGAAAGGAAGCAAATCTGAATTGCTTAGTAAATGATGGTAAAAATTAAAGGAATAAAAATATTTAATAAATAATGTAGGTGGGGAAATGAAGACGTTTTTAATGTCAAACATGCATATATACAATAAAATAGTCTTGTTTTCCCTTCATATTTTTTTCATGCTTAACATTTCTGTATTTATAATATGATTTGTAACTGCTCAAGAGATAAAATATAATACACATCATGTAGTGTGTCTCTTAGAAAAAATAAATAAATGTTAAATGTAACAAACATAAAAAGGTTGCACAATATAAAGCACACAATGTACTGAAAATTACACTTCTTTCTTTAATAAAATGTTTAATTGATAAAACTAAAGAAAATTCTTCACTTTGCATGAAAATTTAGGTAGATCTTTTTTTTTTTTTTTTTCTTTTTAATGAAGACTTTTGAAAGGAATGTACTGTACTCTTTATAATGTACAGTTGACATCCTTAAAACTTTTTCCTCGACAGGGGATGCCACGTACAGCATTTTAATCTACTGTTCTAATGATACAAAACTAAGTCCATCTATTAATTAGCTGGGCCTCTAGCAATTGCTGAAGGAAATTTTCCATGGCGAGGCATGCATGTATACACATGAACATGATATTTTTAAGGGAAAGGTAACATGGATTAGCTGATCAATGTAGTCCCATTTGATTAACATGTAAACCTTAGCAGACACACACAAAAATTCTAAAAAAATTTCAGAGGCAGATTTTAGTAGCCACAGGAAAAAAAAAAATCAAAACAATTCTTCAATTTGATTTTTTTAATTCATTTTTTAGTTTGGCCCTCCATATGGAAAAGCCCCATATAGATTTTAAAAAATTAATTAAAAAAAAATTAATAATAGAACGAATAATTGTTTTGAAATTTTTTCTGTTGTTTTTGGTTACAAAAATCCGTCTCTCACTCTCTCTCTCTCTCTCTCTATATATATATATATAAAATAAAAAATAAGAATTTTTGTGCATCTGCTAAAGTTAACATGTTAATCAAATGGTACGTACTACATTGATCAGCTGATACATGTTTCCTTCCCCTTAATATAAATACAAATGGACAATCCACAGGACATTTTTTTTTATTATTGCATAAATGAATATATAGTATAAATTATGCTACTCTTATTTTCCCCCAAGTCTGATTTTCTGACCAGTCAATGCAGGAATTATTTATATAAAATTATTGACTTGCCACTCCCCCTGGAAGCGACGTTTTGCTTTAATGAAAGCATGCCTTAATGCCTTCTGCATGCAAGCATGGCCAAACTTTAAATAGCAGAGCATATGTATGTTGTATTCAATTAAACAATTTAAAAATTATCACATATAGGTCCCTTTTTGTATCAATTTAGGAACATTTCAATGTTCAGCAATCAATAAATTATTAAAAATATAAAAAAATATTGATATTTATTTTGCTGGATTTAGCTAATTTAAGTAATCAATTATATATTTAATTTTCCCATAAAAAATAACAAGTTAATGTGCCAAACATATTAATAATTCTGTGTCATTTAGTTACTTAAAAAATGCTTTTAAAATTACAGTTCAAACATAAGAAAAATTTGAAGAAGAGAAGAATTCCAGGTATCACTTGATATGATATGGGACTTAAAAACGCTTAAGTAACAAATCTAACTTTATTGAATATGTTGTGCTGCTATATAAAAGTTACATTTATTTTATTTTCTTTCAAATCATTATTATTGTTGTAATAATATTAGTATAATTTTTATCAACAATTTCCATTTTTTTTAAAAAATATTCAGTGCATGCAATAAAAAGGTATAAATAATAAAATGTACACTTTTGTGTTTAATAAAAGACATATAAATAATAAAACATTAAAATAAATTTACATCATTTGTCCTGTCAACATCAATGGAGTATTGTCCTCAATTTTTTTTATTGCAGAAATGGATAGAGGGTGAAAAGTTATGATACCCTGATTTTTTTCCGATTTTTTAGAGCCCGGGAAGTATTTTTAAAAAATTATTGAAGGTCCTATTTGTGACGTCACGCGGCGTCAAGTCCTATCTTTTTCTTAAAGAGCGGCGTCTCGTGACGTCACAAAAAGAACTTTCAATAATTTTTTAAAAATAGTTTCCGGGCTCTAAAAAATCTGAAAAAAATCAGGGTAGCATAACGTTGCACCCTCTATCCATTTCTGCAATAAAAAAATTTGAGGTCAATACTCTATTGGCAATATCAAAGTAAATATATTTAAATAAAATATTTCACCTGGGTACACATACTGGTCTATATATTATACCAATAAATTTCTTGCATTTTAGTTTTATTTAATAAATAATTAAATATTAATTTTATAAATAAAATATGAGGCCCTCATTAATTAAATGGACTAGCTTACCTAGCTAATTGTAAACCATTACAATTAAGTTAAGATTAGTTTCTGATCTCGCTTCACTGACAACAACTTGTAGAGAATGCGGCATTTGCTCGTTTGATCGCCATGCACAACTTCTTATATCAACATAACATCTGCCACCGGTCATTCAACTAACAAAACAAGTGTTAATTTAATTGTACGGATATCTCCAGAATAAACTTCTAGGTCAATTAACTACTAGCAATATGTGCTAATTTTAATGCAATGCATTCACCATTATTTTGTGCGGTCAAGTAAGGCCATTCATACAACAATAAGAACCTTATTAAATCATCCTTCCAACATACTCTGTGTTTGCAAGATATTTTGGTAATCTGGTTTCTATAAGAAGCAGGCACGGAGATCCAGAGCTAAATTTCAGAATGGAGTACTGACCTCAATTTTTTTATTGCAGAAATGGATAGAGGGTACAAAGTTATGCTACTCTGATTTTTTTCAGATTTTTTAGAGCCCGGCAACTGTTTTTTAAAAATTATTGAAAGTGCAGCAAAAGTGCCGCCTCTTGCCACCTCTCAATAAAAGATAGGACCCAAAAGGGACGTGGATTCGAACCCGACTTCGCCAAAACTTTTTAGCAATACTTCCCGGTCCCTAAAAAATCTGAAAAAAGTCAGAGTAACGTAACTTTTCATCCTCTATCCATTTCTGCTATAAAATTTTTTTGACGTTGATACTCCATTTCGAGGGGGGCGGGGGGAAGTGGTAAGATCAATATCAATAAAAAAATTGGAGTGGAGGAAATGCCTACCTTATCAAAATAAAAAAATAAAAATAAGGGGAGGAAGGGGGGATCCGCATCTGACTATAAGTATATTTACATTATACTACATATAAATATAGTGTAGCTTGTAACAAAACAGTTAAGATGGCCTGGATTATATTAACAAGTTATGTGTGAATAAAACCGCAAAACATTTAAAAATAATTGCATGCGTCAATTTCATATGCTACAAAAAATCCACAAAAAGGCTTTTAATTTTACTTTTTTTGGCCAGCAAAAGTAAAAATTTAATTTACACAAAATAGACAGACAATTTATTCATTATTTTTATATTTTTGTCTAAAATCAACATGCAAGAAAACTTTACAGTCAGTATACTATAAAAATATTGTCATTTTTTTATCGTTTTATTTCTTTTCTTCTTCTTTCTTCTTTCTTCTTTTTTTTTTTTTTACACATCGAAATAAATCTAATTATTTTCTGTTTCCACAATCAGTAAATACTGGAAAAAATTCAAACACAGCTGTAAATTTACCTAACATTAAGTTATGTATGTCTATATGGCTTGCAAGAGAAGGGGGAACATTATTACTGATATTTTGGTGGCCATTGAAGTGATGGCAGGTTTCCAGCTTCAGGATGTGCAAGTGTTGACTTTAATTGGATGTTACTGGTTGGTGGCTGCTGTTGGTGCAACTGTTGTGGCTGCTGCTGTGGGCTGCAGTGCATTGAATTGTCCCTCACAATTAGGGACTGGCCTTGAAGTCCAGACCACTGAAACAATAAAAAAGGTTAAAATGCCTTAATTATTCCAGATATTGATGCAATGAAGAATCAACATTATTTATTTATTTATTTATTTATTTATTTACTTATAGTGCAATATTAATGTTGCATGTATATCTATAAGATCCATAATTTACTATGAGCATCTTATTAAGAGCTCATTTTATTCAATGATTGATTATTGTGTATATTTTTACAACAAATAGTGAGATGAAAACTAATTTCAATATAAAGCAACAAGACATCTAGTGACATAGGACTTGACATTTGATTTATTGAAAAATAATTTTAATTTAATTTATTTATTTAATTTATTGTTATATTAATTAGCATTGTCATTTATCATAGTTGTAGACTATAGAATATATATTACTACATAACCTATGGTTTCAATAGGAAACAACAAAATTTAATTTATGCAACCTATTTTATTACACAAAATTAAATTCAATTTAAAGCTTTATGTTTATCAAACTTTGTAGATTTGTTTTAAACTAAATTAATACATTCAATGAGAATATATTTTAATCACTTAACACAATACATACTGTAAAGTCATTAATCTTTAACTTACATTAAAGTTTGCAGTTGCCCGAGGTGGAGTCTGTGTTGAACTGTAGAATGAGGGGTGGGGGTGTTGAAGAGGAGCATGCATGCCATGATTTAATGGAACGGGACTGTTGGAGTTGTGAGACATCAAGTGGGAGTGGCTTGGTGGTGTGCTACCTAGGGCAACTGATTTGGAATGCGGAGGAGGTGTTGACATTCTAGTGTCAGAGTTTGTGGCATTGTAGAACGGCAATTGATTGTACATTTGGCCAGGATGAACTCGATTGGGGGGAAATGACTGTTGAAAGCCAGGTGGTGGAGGTGGAGGATGATTTTGACTAAAATGAGTAGGAGGGCACTGGATTGCTTGTGGCACTGTTACATTAGAACTAGAGTGACATTTGTTCTTCTCCAGCAACTGCATTTCGAGCAAGTAGTCTGACTGAGGTTGATTAAATGTTTGATTCTTTGGCTGGGGAAATTGATATGAATTTATTGGAATGCTATTATGATTTTGCTTCTGATTTTGAGAAAGCAAATGATTAATTAACGGCTGTCCTGCCTTTTGAGCATCTGCTTGATTGTTTGCTAGTTGCAGAAGGCTTCTAAAATTCTCCAAAGAGCTGTCTGCAGCACTGGGAAGAGACTGCAATGTAGTTAAAGGTTTGCTTGCTATTCCAGCATAGGAAGACAAGCCCTGATTAGAAGGTGGGGAGTAAAGAGGTGTACTTGATGCAGTGGTTATTTTATCAAAAGGACCAAGGAATGGGTTTTTGGATGATTGTAAATCTTTGCTAATAGTTGTATCTTGATTACAGGCTGCCTTGCGCTGGTGTAGAGTATCTTGATCTAAATGCATTGTGAGAGGTGCTCCCGAGCTCACAGCTTCATTTACCCCAACAATTTGTTTTGACATTATTCTGGGAGATGGTTGCAAGGGTGGATAGTTTGCTGCAACTGCAACAAGATATCAAGATATGAATTAACACCTTTTCCTTGATAAATTTACAAAAAAAAACTATTTAATTGTTTCAGTTATTTGATTTTCATTTTGATTAATTTATATTTTCAATATTAATTTTTTTACAATTCACCACCACAAAATGCATTAAAAAAAAAGGCAAGATGACTCTTGCCTATGAAGTATTTAAAGTTCATTGTATTTCCTTTTTTATACATATATATAAAGTAGTTTCATGAGATGTATTCTGTGGCAAAGAATCCTTGAACCACAGTTAAATTGAAATAGGGAGCAAAGTTATGCTACTCTGATTTTTGTCAGTCCATGAACTTCTTCTTTTCTTTTTCTTTCTTTTTCTTTTTTTTTTTTTTTTAATATTGAAAACCCACTTTCTAGGGCCACCAAGTGTCATTTCCTAATGAAAGCAAAATAAATTATCAAAACTGAATTTTCAATGCTCTTTTTTTTTTTTTTTTTTTTTTTTTTTTTTGAAAAACACTTCCTGAACTCTTGAAAAGTTTGAGAAAGAAAATTACATCGATCCTCCATCAGAATAACAAACACAACTATTAATTTGTATGTTTCAATGATTTAAAATGCAATACAAATATCACGCAAGCTGTCCATTATTACATTTACTATAGCTTTTTTGACAGATGGGGTGCACAAAAAAGAACTGAGACCCTGGGAAGATTGATTTCCAGACTCAATAAAAAAATATTTAAGTCTAGTTTAGATTCAGTGCTTATAATATAAAACAATGGTGCTTATAATATAAAACAGTGGGTGAACTGAAAATCTTCAAATATTTATAAAATTTTCACCTGCATTGGTATAACTGATTTTTTACACTTCAGTCCAACTGTTTTCTGCAAATATTACAGATAACAGTTGTGAATTTACAAGACATCTGATAAATAATGTACTGGTGGTGACTTCACCACTTAAATAAGGCCCTATGACCATTTCACAGTATTAAATCCACAGTTGGTATTGCCTCAGTATGATACGGCTGCATAAAAAAATTGTTCCAGCAGCAATAATAGCAGAGATAATAGCCGATGAAAAGGCACCTGTGACGTCCATTTGTACCCATTCTGCGGCGACGGTATAGGAAAATCTCTGCAAAAGATAGGTTCACTCTAGCTGCAACCACGGACATAATTTTAATTCTGGAATGTTGAAATTTTACCAGTGCAGTCTTAATAGTATTTGTCAAATATTCTGAAAGAACTTTGTTGTTGACATTCACACAGACTGACTTATTGCAGTAGCAAGAAGAGAAAAATGATGCATAGGAAAACAATGTTAAATTTTGGGCTTATTTTGCTACTGCATGCAATAATTCAGTCTGTGTAAATGTCAACAACAAAATTCTTTCAGAATATTTGACAAATACTATCTAGACTGCCCTGGTAAAATTTCAACAATCCATAATTAAAATTATGTCCGTGGTTGCAGCTAGAGTGAACCTATCTTTTGCAGAGATTTCCCTATAGAGGGGATTGCGCTGACGTCACGCGAGGAGGGCCAGAATGCACGGACTAGCATATAAACAAAGTGTGCAATAATTTTTTACCTAACTTAATAAAATAAATCAAGTTTAAATACTTCAATAATACTTTAACAGTACAGGATAGAACTCATAAAAAAAATCTCACCACCAAAAAACCGTTAAAAGTATTTTTTATAATTTTTTTTCGTCATTTTGCCTATATGCTCACTGTATAATCTGGCCTGCCAAAACTTTCTCTTTTCCCTCCCTCCTGCGCCTCCTTCGCAATGTATTATTATAGGGAAACCCCTCTCCCGCCTCACGTAAACATAAACAGAAATCAGCTCTATACTGTCGCCGCAGAATGGGTACAAATGATGTCACAGGTGCCTTTTCATCGGCTATTATCTCTGCTATTATTGCTGCTGGAACAATTTTTTTATGCAGCCGTACCATACTGAGGCAATACTAACTGTGGACTTAATACTGTGAAATAGTCATAGGGCCTTTAAGGTTAAGGTAACACGCCCAATGTTAAAAAAAAAATCCACACATAAAAATCATGAAACATATTTTAAAATGTTTACATCTACATCCCCTAACAGTAGCTAAAATACCAGGTATACAAATTTGATCTAGTTTTTTAGTTATTTTTTGCAAAGTTGACTATAATTTAACATATTTCTCCTTGTTAAAGTAGTCCACTTTAAAATAATCAAAACTAAAAAAACTAGCTCGAATTTGTATACTTAATATTTTTTTTTTAGCTATATTTATAATACTGCATAATAGAGGATGTGGAGGAGAACATTATAAAATATGATTCATAATTTTCATGTGTGTTATTTTTTTTTTAAAACATTGGGGGTGTTACCTTACCATTAATATTATATAATATATTGATGGTGCCACAGGAAAAAAAAAAAAAAAAAAAAACACTATCAAGAAAGTCCGGAAGTCCGGCAACCAAGTTGTTAAATTTATAATGCATTGAACTACGGCATTGCTGGATTTCTTTTGTTAGTTCTTTTTGCCACTGAGCAGTAAAAGCTGCATTATAGTCACTTTGTATCTTTAGCTATCATGTCAGTTTTAGCACTCACTGTAAATGCTGTTAGTCAGAATTGCCCGGGCACCATTAATATACAATATATATTAAAGAATTCAACAACCTTGAATTCTTATTCACAGCTGACACCATAGCAAGTCACATCTTTTGTCCTAGAAAATATTTTATCAAAATTATATACTAGTTCAGTAAATATGTTTATATATATGTAATATTCGTGATCATGAAAACATAGTACAAAGTTGCAAATATAATGAACATTTCATAAAGCAGCTATTCTAATCATGTCTATTTTATTCACAATCACATCTATACTATATATATATCACCTGCTCACTTGAATTTACAAAATAAGTGGGAAACAGATTTTTGAGCACTATATCTCTTGGCTGTGCATACATTTATTTTTATTTATTTTATTCACTTTAAATACCAGTTGGTACATCAAGAGTACATATTATAAACTCCAAGAAAACAATATGTACCCCTCGAGAGAGCATGAACTTTACTCCTGACTCATTTGATAGAACTACATCTCCAAAAGATGCAATTTTGCAAGAGATAAGAAGAACACCTAGTCTGGCCATCCCAAAATGTTCAAGATCACTGCACTTCCATAGGCTACGTGAAAACGCCCACGAACAGAGCTATCAAGAGCAAATTTCATGTTGTCCCCCGAGCCATATATCAGCTTCAAAAATTACATTGCATCAAGAAATTTTATATAGTAGAAATATTGCATAAACAACCTTTATCATATACCACATTAGACAAAAGTTAGCGTGCAAAAAGTATAGGAATGTTCTTTGGATGCCGTTAATTAAATCTCATTCTAATATAACGAGTGTATATTATAATGCCAGAAATGGACAAACTTCATAATTTTTTTTTATTGAATATTTATGGTTAGAGCACCTGAGTTGTTTAGTCACATTTGGTCAGATTTTTTTAAGCCTCATAACATCCTCAAAATCAAGGGGGAAAATGCTGTAATGTTATTACAGTCATACCTCATACTTCTTTCCTTATTCTTGCATGTTAAATATTTGCATAACTACATGTCGGCCCAGTGAATTAAAAAAAAATATACAAGTAATATAAAGGTTAAAAAAAAATGATAATACATAATTAACCCAGGGTCTTCTATTCAAATATATAATACAAAAAACAAACAAACAAGAAGGTTGTCCAATACTTCAGCTAATTTATGATCAGTCCTAAGTGATTATATTATAAGGTTATACTATATATTTTAAAATAAGTTTGCTTACTTGATTATTTTGTTTGTTTAGTTATTGCTATAATTACTATTCTTTCTGACTTTCTTCTAATTAATCACTTTTAGTGTCATTAAAATTAAAATATTTAAATAAATTACATAAATAAGGTCACATAATTTTTTAATAAATTGTTTTTCAGTGTTACATTGAATTACAGAAATAATTTTATGTATGCTGCTGGTCAACATCATTAATAGTATTTAATTTAGTTATTTTCAATTGCTGCAATCACAGCCATAATTTACACTAATAAATAATATATCCACAATACATAATTCAATGTTTTTATAAAATTCTAAGAAACATGCAAAATGTAAAAATAAAAGACAATTAAAACACCAGAACAAAAAACACTAAATACATTTTTGTAATACCATTTGCAGATAAAAAATAATTATAATATATATATATATATATATATATATATATATATATATATATATATATATATATATATATATATTATATGTACATGCACACACATAAATTATCTATTAGCTATAAATATAAATTAATTTTCCTGTGATAATATTAATTATATATATATTTAAAAATAAATTTAGCCCTTGTGCATTACAGCTATACAGGGAGTCATAACAAATCAGACCAACTTGCAATTAAGATTGTGCAAATTTTGCTGGAAATTATATCGTCCCTCATCCGCATAATGAACTATCATGCAGCTATGATGATCTTGTGTGCAATAATGAGCTATTTGCTATTGCAGATGAGCTAAACAATAAACACTATTTATCCCTATTTATAGCTTTTAAAGGCCTTATGAACCTTTGCACAATATTGAGTACACGGTAAGCTTTGCTTTAGTATGATTCGGCTGAATAAATTTTTTTGTTTCAGTAGCACAAATATCAGAGATAATAGCCGATGAAAAGGAACCTGTGACGTCACTCACGCTCATTCAACGGCGACAATATAGGAAAATCCCTGCAAAAGATAGGTTCACTCCCGCTGCAACCACGGCCACAATTTGACTTCTGGAATTTTGAAACTTTACCAGGACAGTCTTGATAGTACTTTTTAAATAGCCTGAAAGATTTTTTTTGATGACATTCATACAAACCGAGTTATTGCGGTAGAAAGAGGAGCGAAAATGTTGTATAGGAAAACAATGTTAAATTTTTGGCTTATCTTGCTACCGCAATAACTCAGTCTATACACACGCCACCAAAAAATTCTTTCTGTCTATTTGACAAATACTATCAAGACTGCCCTGGTAATGTTTCAAAATCCCAGAAGTAAAATTGTGTTTGCAGCGGGAGTGAACCTATCTTTTGCAGGGATTTCCCTATATTGTCGCCGCTGAATGAGCGTGAGTGACGTCACAGGTGCTTCTTCATCGGCTATTACCTCTGATATCTGTGCTACTGAAACAAAAAAAATTATGCAGCCGAATCACACTGAAGCAAAGCTAACCGTGTACTTAATACTGTGAAAATGGTTCATAAGGCCTTTAATTGCACTCACCTGATATAACAGATGCTCAATATCACACAAGAGATTGAGGTAAGTAGATTAGGTAGTTCATTATTGCGGTTGAGGGACCATATATTGGGAAAATATTTATGAATTTAAATCTAGAGTGATCAAAAAGTTTTTCTTTGACTCCCCAAAATTTGAGCGAATTTATTTAAAAATACTAGAAGCCAGTATCTTTCACTTGTTCAAGAATAAAAAATATATTATAAATATTAATTCGACAATTCACCACCGCAGAATGCATCTTTTTTAAAAAAAAGTTTCAAACACATCTGTTCAACATAGAAAGGAAGTTTTATAAATTTTTCTTATAGTAGTTCTCATAATGCCCTCTATATATGTTAAATGACACACCACACTGATTATACGATTTTTTTCAGAAGAAACTAAGCTAAGTATTTATTTTTTTATTATTCTCAAATAACTGAAGGATATTGGTTTCTAGCATTATTAAAGAATACAGTCTCAAAGTTTTTAAAGTCAAATAATCTTATATCGCTCTACTTTTAAAATATGTGTATAACTACTACGTAGGACACCTGCAAAATCTATTTTACCATACTCGTGTCATAAAATTTTGACAGCACTCTTTTAATAAATTAAACAAGTTTAATATTTAAGGTTCATATTTTTAACTTGTGTATGCTTGATTGCATGCTTGCAATCTCTACGGTTCAAATTAAGACTGGCCTGCATATTTAAACATAAACCTAAATATATGACTGAATATATAAGTAACAATAATTATAAAAATATAAGAAACGGAGAAAGAAGTGAAAGAACAATGAGGGGGGGAAAATACAAAAAATTGATGATTGAAAGAATCCTGTGAAATAACTATTAAAGTGAACAAAAATAGTAAATAAAATTATCATCCTGCTGTTTTCTTAGTGATTGATATCACAAAAATAGTAAATAAAATTATCATCCTGCTGTTTTCTTAGTGATTGATAACACAAAAATAGTAAATAAAATTATCATCCTGCTGTTTTCTTAGTGATTGATATCACAAAAATAGTAAATAAAATTATCATCCTGCTGTTTTCTTAGTGATTGATATTGACTGTAAAACAAGACATTAGTGTGTTCATATATATACTGTATATCACGTATGATGCAATTTTTTTGTTAACTTTTTTTCAAGGAAATTTTTCATGAAAACTCAAACTTCCATGATAAATTAATCAACTTTAAAAATTCATAACTCAAAAACTAGCTCGAATTTGTATACCTGATATTTTAGCCACTGATAGGGGATGTAGAGAACATTTTTTTTTTTTTCTCATAATTTTCATGTGAGGGATTTTTTTTAGCATTGGATCAGCTGATCCGTGTTACCTTACCCTTAACCAGAAATAAATACTGATTTGAAAATTTGACTCGACATTAAATACTTCAAAAGCTAATTTGAGCAAAATTAGTAAAACAGAAGTAAACAAACAAACAAACAAAAATTCAAGGAGCACTATCTAAATCTAAGCCCATTAATTCACCACCAACATTAATCCTTAAGACAGTTGCCATACCAGCTGCTCATTGCAATCAACACTGTAGCGAGAGTTGTTTTTCCCACTGCACACCAGAGTTAGTGATTTCAAGTTAGTTAGATTTGTTGCAGCAACATTGATTTATAACTTGAAATCCCACAAATAGGTTCTTAACCATTTCACTAAACATTTTTTATTTAGTGTTTTTTTTTAAAGTATTTACAAATCATTTATATTGTTTAAGAGGAATGTAAATATTAAATACGATACGGTCAGTAGCTGTAGAAACTAAAATGCAACAGTTAATGAAACTGCAATATTTTAATGTTGATTCCATATTTCTTAATAAACATTTTTTTTTTTTTTTAAACTCATTATTTCTTTGTACTTCAGAATTATTGCACATTAAGTGGTACAATTTATAGCAAGTAGGTATATATTGATGACCAACTATAGAAAAGTTGCATCTTATGTTTATTGCAAAATGTCAAATAACAAGAGCATTGAAACTTTTTCAAAGTAATGCTCAGATACAACTCTTTTATTCTCAATCGGCAATATTCTTCTTCTGTATGAAAGTATGCATAAATTGGACTGTACGTGTTTAAAATAAACTAAATAAAGTACTCATCACAATAATAATAATAAAAAAATAACAATATTAGTATTTTCTAAAAATAGTTAAAATAGTCCTCCATATCGAATCAAATTGCAAAAATATCTATTTCGCACAGTTTTTCAAACAAGCCTCTGGAAAAAGTCAGTTTCTTAAAAGGAAGTGACAAACATAATATGACATTTATGCAGGAATGGAATTTGTGGAAGATTGCAGCAGTTTCTGGTTGTGATCCAGTTAACACTGAAATCATCCAAATTACCAGTTAAAACTCAAAGGCTGTTAGTTCTCCAGAAACGAAATTCTAAAGTGAATGCATAACATGGAGCCTAATCAACCTACCCAAAACCCTTGATTTACTCCTAAAATACTGTATTAGATGGCATGAAGAAATAAAATAATGTTTCACGACTCAAGCTTTAATCAAGAAACATTTAAAATAATTTTGATTTCAAACTCAATTTTCCACAAAAATAAAAAATAAAGAAAATCTCTCACGGGAATAAATTCACATTAAAGATTTTCTTAAAATTTTTTTTTACAGGAAATTGAGTTAAAAAATAAAATAATTTTAAACATTTTTTGGTTAAAGCTGAAGTTATAGAACAATAATATATTTTCTTCGTGCCCCCTTAACGCAGTATTTTTCAAGAATAGGTTTTTGTCAAGCAAAGCAAGGCCTCTGACTAAACGAACTCTGACTTTGGAATTCAAATTAACAGATATAGCATTTTCCAAAAAAACATTTTTGAAATACCTCGCTGGAAAATAGCAGTTTTTAATTTTGAAGCTGGTAGACTCTTATATTAAATATACGGAAAAAATGTGCAAGAATATAATATGTTCTGTACACATAAATACCTTCAAATATAGCAGTAATTGTTTATGTGAGTGCTATACAATTATGTTTTGTTTTTGTTTTTTTGAATTGGGTCTTTAGGACTTTAAAATTTGATTAATAAAAGTTCCAACTAAACAATACTGGATAAATTATTTTTGTGATTATGAGCCATAATATTTTCTGTGAAAAAAAAAAAAAAAAAAAAAAAAAAAAATTAGAACAATAATTAATTAGTGCTACTTAAATCTCTCCTGTCTCTCAATTGCTATATATTGGCAAGGATAAACATTATCAGCGTAGTGTATGAAGTCTATGAAGTCCACTCACCTCAAGGCCAAACTCTAAAGATAATCCTTTCCAAGGATCCATGAGACCATTACTATCGTAACTAAAAAGGTGTACCCTTCTCCTTATGGGAGTTATGTGCTATTCAGGGGCACACCTTTTTGGTTCGGATAGTAAGCGCTTGCATGCAGTAAAAAAAAAAACATTGCAGGCAGGATAGGGCATCCCGTCTCCACAAAACCGAAGGCTGAATCTGCTTTTGCTTACTGAAGTGTACAGTTCTTAAAGTTAAAAATTGGAATACTTGCATTAGAATCTAACCTAAGTTTCCAATTTTTAACTTTAAGAACTGTACATTGCAAAACAGAGAGGTTGATGGACTAGCACAGTCAATTCATCCAAAAATACAGGCAGAAGGTTAAAAATAATTACAATAATTATTTTCATTTACAGCTGATATAAAAAAATGGAGTTGAATTCGTTTACAAACTTTTCAGAATTTGTATAGATTTAAAAATAATAACAATAATTATTTAAGTAATTTTGTACAAAATAGATTGAATTCCACTTACAAATGGCTAATTCTTGAAGGAATATTATTCAGTTAAGGTAGAGATAACAGGATAACATGCTCAATGTTAATAAAAATCCCATTCATGAAAATTATGAAAAAAAAATTAAAATGTTCTCCTTTACATACCTTATCAGTAGGTAAAATATCAGGTTTACAAAAACGAGCTAGTTTAACATGTTCCATGTTAAATTAGTGAACTTCAAAAATTAATAACTTGAAAACTAGCTCGTTTTTGTATACCTGATATTTTGATATTTTACCTACTGATAAGGTATGTAAAGGGGAACATTCTATTTTTTTTTTTTTTTTTTTTTAATAATTTTCAGAAATGGGATTTTTATTAACATTGGGCGTGTTATATCTACTTTAATAAACAGCAAAAAGTATCATAAAATAATTTTGATACAAGAAAAATAACTGCAACCTTAAGGGTAAGGTAACGCCACCAATGTTAAAAAAAATCCCTCTCACAAAAATTCTGAAAAAAATTTAAAATGTTCTCCTTTACACCCCCTATCAGTAGCTAAAATATCAGGTATACAAATACGATCTAGTTTTTGAGTTATGAATTTTTAAAGTTGACCAATTTAACATGGGAGTTTCATTTCTCCATGTTAAAGTAGTCAACTTTAAAATTTTATAACTCAAAAACTAGATCGTATTTGTATACCTGATATTTTAGGTACTGATAGGGGGTATAGAGGAGAACATTTTAAATTTTTTTCAGAATTTTTGTGAGAGGGATTTTTTTTAACATTGGTGGCGTTACCTTACCCTTAAGAAAATTAAGAGTTGCATGTATATTAAGGGCGCATTTTACATTGCCTTCAAATGAACTTAATTGAAACACGACAAAATAATAGCCTACTTTTAACTGCATTCAGCTATTCACGCATGCTTGGTGGGATTATTAATGTCAAGAGTGTTTTTTACAGTTTTTCAGTTGTGTTAACTTAAAAAATATATGCTAGGAAATATATGTAAAAAAAAAAAAAAATTGAATTCACATTAATATCATCCAAAACTTTTTTTATCTGTGAAACAGTTTTTCACAGATACACACAGATTTTCGTCACAAATTTAAAAAAATTATTTCAAGAAACAAACTTGTATACCAAATATTCAAATAAAAATAATACAATACGTGTACTAAAATATTTTGTTTAAGAGTCAAATCAGTAAACAATTCTCAGATGCATGTTGTTAACAACTGTCAATGTCTTTTCAAAGCCGTGAAAATATTTTTCCAATAACCTTTTTGTTTACTGGCTGCTTAAAATAGATGCATAAAAAATAAAAATAAAAAATAAATAAAATAAATCAATAGAAAATAACATAATATATGGTGAATTACCTTTACAAAGGTTATGATTCTGATTATAGTTAACATTGAATTAATGCACAGGTAAACTCTTAAAATATTTTCTATGTGATCTAACATAGGTTGTCACCTCAGAATGCAAATTGTGTAACTACAAATAATTTGATGAAACTTTGACTCTTATGTTCTTGTGAGATAAGGTTTAAGTTACATTAAATTTTCTTGAAGTTACATAATTTGCATTCCAAGGCGACGATATGCAACCAATATAAGGTTTTTGTTCACTAAAAATATTGAAGACGATATTTCTCTCAAGTGTTTCAATGTTGGTTGTGCTTGTTTTTGTGTAGGTAAGGCTAACTATAACCATAGAAGTACTTTGAGAATATCTTAACTAAAATGCATAAAATTTCAATTGAGTTACATTTACATTTAAATATAGATGTAACATCTCATTACAAGCTTGACTGCTAGAATGCAAGCACTGAGATGTGAAATGGATCTTTCATACAGCACCTATACAATAACCTTATTATTTATTACATTCTTCTCACCATCACAGATGCATGCATATTAGTATATAACATTGCAAGTAGATGTTATTTATGTATGAGACTAACATACAGTAATGTCATATATCTGCAACACTATGTATTTCAACTGACAACACAATTTGCTTTGGAAAAAGTGTGATAGTGAGAAAGTGCATGAAGTAATCATATAACAATGAATACAATAAATTGTTGTTAATGGTCAAAAAGAAATTCCAAGGGAAAAAATGCAATGCATGTCTGAATACTAATAATTGTGAAGAACATGGAGACTTCAATTTTATTATAAAATGTGAGTAAAATTTAAAAGTTATACTCAAATTGACAAGTGTTTCTTTAAATTATGTAAAGTGATTTTCAATTTAAAGTTAAAGGAACCTATTTTTTTAATTACACAGAATCATTTATAATAAAACAATTGTCTCATATGATTGATCTTTCAAAAATGATAAACCATATCCCATTTGATTGGCCTATTGCAAAAAACATTCTGCACCATCAATTATGATCGGAACGTCTAAAATACAACGTTGAGTGAGGGTGACTTTTCGATTTTGAGCCTTGACTTGCTCCAGCATCTGCTGGTTTGGAATGAGGGTTCTCTGCAGAAGAAGTGTCATTTCCTTGTTTTGTCTTTTTAAAATAAAGTTTTCTTTTAAACTGAGGTTTTTCATTGTTTGAAGAATGAGACTGGTCTGGAGCACCCTTCATGAACTGTTGTGGTTTGTCATTACCACCCAGGTCCCGAGCTCCAGATACAGAAGCTGCTTTGAAATTGTACAAAGGAGGCTGCTGGTTGAAAGGTTTTTCTGCATTTGAAGCAGCTCTGAATTGTGGCATACCTAATGGGAAATTACCTCGCTGGGCTGCTGCTGGGCTGGCAGACTCTCCAGGCCACCAATTCTTGGGGTGAAGTCCAGGGGGCGGAGGACCTGCTCCTGCAGGCATTCTTTGCCTTGCTGAGTGCTGCTGCTGCTGTTGTTGTTGCTGCTGCTGTTGTTGTTGCTGCTGCTGATGATGTTGCTGCTGATGATGTTGCTGCTCATTAGATTGAACTCTGAAGGGTGGCAATTGCTGACGGAACTGCTGCTCCTGCTGATCTCTACCACGTTCCATACGACCTCTGTGCTGTCCCCAGTTTTGGTTGTCTGGAGAACGAAATGGCAAATTATTTCTCTGATTGGATTGAACTCTATCTCTACTCTCTTGAGACTGAACTGTATTGGTGACCACTTTTTGATCGCGGTTCCTTCTGTCTCCTTGACGTTTTTTGCCGGTCTTTCTCTGGGGACAATCTTTACAGATGTGACCAATTTTTTTGCAGATTCGGCAACCTCTGTCATTGGGTGGCTGTCCATCAGTCAGGTATTTTGTATCAAAGAGGTAGTCCTAAACAAATAAGCAAAAATACTACAACCTTGTCATTGGCAAAGACCTTAAGCCATTGGAAACAAATTCGACTTTTATATTTTTATAATATTGTTTATGCAGTGAAACATAATTCTGCATTAACAACATTACAAAAATATGAAAGTTGAAGTCATTCACCTCCTTTAAATTGGGGCACTTTAAGAAAACTCTTTCTAATAAAAACAAAGCTACAAGTGGATTTACAAAGAGATGCGGTGTTATTTAATACACAATTTCACAGCAAGTGTTTAAGGAGTATACAACTTTTGATAAAAGATATAGGTATAATTATTCCCTTGCACCTGATACTATCAATTTTTATGTGTGCCAATCATTTGCCTATGTTTACCTAGATAGAGATTGGAATTTGACCATGTGATGACACGATGACATCATCAGCCAACGGACAAAGATTGACTTGGTGACACCATCCAAAGTCAAATTTTAATCTCTATCTCAATAAACACTAGGGTAAATGGTTAGCAAATGTAAAAATTGATAGTATCACATGAATGAGAATACATAATTAGAGCTGAATATCTTCGTCAAAAGCTCCTTTAACAAACATGAAATTTTTCCCTCTCCTGTGCTTATTGTTAATGCTGGATCAACTTTTGATAGCAGTACACAGCAATTGCATTAAAAGCTTGTTCTGCTACTCTAAATATTGACCATTCGCTTTTAGAAAGTAAAAGACAAAAATTAATTGAACAAAACATGAAAACTAAATGGTTTTATACCTGCAGTTCCTTGTAAGGTTGGTTCAGTTGATTGATTGGAGTTCCAAAATGCATGCGTCCTTTCCTCAGTGCTTTAATTATGAAATTGTTCACTGCAAGTAAGAAAGAAACAATCATTGGTATATCATGTATTTAATCAATTCACTTCACTATATAACTAATAAATGCTCACTTTTTCTAGAGAGGCCTGAACCTAAGTTGTGACTGAGATCAAAAGGGTCCTCGATTGCCATGCATTTTGAGTTCCAAAGCTTTTCAAATCTCAACAGTTTCTCTTTTTGACGAATGCAAACCACATGCTCATTGAAATCAAAGTCCTCTGTGTAGAACCGGAGGAGTTGTAGCCAAAGGTCTCCTACACTGCATTTGTTCTTGCCATAGCCTGGCCACATTGTGCGCTGTAAAAATTGAAATTAAAATTTTACTAACATTATCTTCTATCTCATAACTTCTGAAGCATTTGAAAAATAATTCTGGTCATTGAAAAAAAAAAAAATAAATAAAAAAAATATTCCATCTTACCACATTGGCCAGATCATCATAGAACCATGTATTCCAATCTTCTACTGTACGCACAGGCTTCTTTTCAGTAGTGTGCATCTGAAATATTGATTAAAAAAAAGTTAATCGTTTATTTTGTAAGCAACGACGACAGCTAACAATGGTTAGTAAGATAAAAATGAAGACACCCAAAGAAAAATTTACCTGCTGTAAAACAGGGAGAACTGGTGGATCACACTGCTGCAAGAAGTATATGACCATCAGAATGTAAGCATACGAGGACAAGCTTCCTCTAGATGCATCACAAATATCACACAATTTGGCAAAACGCTTCATTGTGAACCCCAACATCTGTGAAATAAAAAATATGATAAATAAAGTTTAACAATTCGGATTTTTAGTGGACAACCTTAATGAAAAAAAATTAATAAAGGAAATCAAAAGACAGTATGAAATTAAAACTGATTGTGTATTTTATTTATTTATTTATTTATTTATTTTTCTTTGTCCTGTATCAATGCTAAATTCCGTTTTTAATCTTTGAAATTTTACAGAGAACCACCACTTCATACCTCTGACGTCAAATCCTATTTGTTTTTAGTGCATGCTTACATAACAAGGTTTTTACCTGTATTTTCTTACATGATGCTGGCTACATTTTGAATTGTACAAATATGAACACATTTTTTTTAGTCTCTTTTGCGGGATCAGTTGTGTAATAAATCATTAATTAATGGACAACATACATGAAAAAATTTTATGGCAGAAATGAATAGAGGGTACCAAATTATGCTACCCTGAATTTTTTCAGATTTTTTTGAGACCCACAACTATTTTTAAATAATTATTGAAAGTGCGGCCACGCCCCCTGGAGGCGTCAATAGGCGTCCAGTCTCTTTTTTTTTTTTATTAAGGATTCAGGGGTGCCAACTGAAATCACAGGACTTTCAATGATAATTTAAAAATAGTTCCGGGTCTCAAAAAAATCTGAAAAAATTCAGAGTAGCATAATTTGGTACCCTCTATTAATTTCTGCAATAAAATTTTTTCATGTATGTTGTCCATTATGGGTGGTATTCACGAAGAGTTTAAGGGGCGTTTTAGGGAGAGATATTTTAAGAAGCGTTTTTCTTACCTGGTAACCCTATGTTTCCTACAGATCACAGAAATTTGATATAGGATAACTAACTTTAGTCGGCACTGTTTACATACAATGGTAAGCTGTGATCTTGACGTCACCAAGTCCTTTGTCCTACCACTTACTTCCAAAAAAAGATTGGACGCAAGAACCTGTACGGAGCAATTTTTCGATCGTGAATTGTTAGCTCCTAATATAAGTCCTATATACAAGTTTAAAATAATGTATTGGCACTAAAATTTTATGTTTGCTGGAATAAAAAAATTATTAGCAGCCTGATTTTAGTTTATTTGATGAGAGTCTAAAAAATTTCCCAGTAGTTGTGTTTTAACTTCAGAGCTAGAAAACATGCGCAGAAACGTTGCACAGTGGTTGTACAGGAAGTCAAATCATTTTCTTCAGCAAACAAACATCCTTGAGTTAGAACATGGTGACCAAATCGGTTGGTAACAGCTTAACATTTTTTAAAAGATAACACATAAATCTCTTTCCTCTTTTAATTTGAAAAAATAATACTCAAACCTTATCGACCTAGGTCAGATTGTTATTGTATGTGAAATTTTTGGGAAAAAAATTAAAAATTTTTTTAAAAAAAACGCGGAATAATTAAAAAAATCGTAACTTTAAGATTTTGAATTTTGCCATAAATTTGAAAACGGTATGTTATACAAGGATAGACCTTCTTCAAAACCTATATCTTGTTTTTTTTTTAGCTACGTGCTTCGGATTGAAAACATACACTTTTTGTAGTTTGACCTCTGACCTTTGACCTAAATAAAATTTCAAGGTCAACATCGTTGATGCAAAAAAGTTTAGCAATTCTACTACAAACTTATAGAAATATAAATTATAATTCTATGTCAACTAGAATTTGAGATACAATTTTTTTTTTTATCTTTCGAGATTGCCCTCTTTATTGATTTTTTAAAAAATTCTGAAATTCGGGTTTTTTTGAAATTTGAAAAAATAATATCCAAACTTCATCGACCTAGGTCAGTCAGATGTGAAATTCATCAAAATCTATTGACCCCCTCCATTTTCTTATTGAATAGTCTTGGTTTTAACCCAAAGCCAAATGCTGGTGCAGAAAGTGTACAGGGTTTAAGAGACAGACTTCCTGTTACGCAAGCATGCACTCATTAAAAAAAAAAAAAAAAAGTTTGTGATGTCAGAAACACTAAATGAGGCATGCAGTGGAGGTTTCTGCCAAATTGCAAAAGCAAAATTGCCATTTAGCATTGATTCACAGCACACCACACAACCATGATTTCATACCTTTATTTATTCCGTTTATCAAATTTTTTTTTTTTTTTTTTTTGTATGCAGGTTGTCCATCATACATAAAATTATATTATTATTACCTTCACTCTGTCATCCATATCAGCATACAGTTTCAGCATACGAGTGTTTCGTTGAGCCAAGGTGTTGTAAAAGCTGATGTCACAATCCAACTTGCTTTTTGGATAAGTAAATTTTACAATTGGTACTTTGGCTGTTGTGATTGGAATAAGGTTTGAAAGTTTACCATAAGCTTTCAAATGAATGACCAGTTCTTCAATAAGTGATGTGTAGTTGATATCCTAAAAGACAAAATATCTTATAAATAATTGTTGCTGTTGTCCATTGGTGGAACTTGTTTTTCAACATTGCTCACAGTGCTCTCAGGAGCTCCTACTATCAGAACCAAAAAGGTGTGCCGCTGAATAGCATACAAGTTCCATAAGGAGAGGGGCACACCTTTTTGGTTCTGATAGTAATACCCAGTCTGCACACCAGACACTTAAGTTCCGCTTCCAAGTGAGGTTTGTACGTTGAATGATTTCAATAATATACTGTATTATGAATAGTCAAAACATTTCACAGTACAAATCACACCAGCAGAATATAGACATCTGTAAGATGATTTCTTCCTACCAACTCTATCATTTAGTAGTCAGAAAAACCCATCCCGAGTCAAGAAAAATTTGCATCGACCCCCTCCCTCGACCCAAAATACATTGAAGGTGTCACCACCCTCCACCCCCTATTAAATCCGTGAAAGAGCATTGCGGTCACTCCCAACCACATACCCCCCTCCCCCCCCCCCCCCAAAAAAAAAGCAGAGGCTGGATCCGCCACTGCACTAAGAATAATAGAATTTGGATAGATTTCAAGCAATCAGTTTTAAACTCTTAAGGGTAAGATAACGCCACCAATGTTAAAAAAAATCCCTCACACAAAAATTCTGAAAAAAAATTAAAATGTTCTCCTCTACACCCCCTATCAGTAGCTAAAATATCAGGTATACAAATGCGATCTAGTTTTTGAGTTATAAATTTTTAAAGTTGACTAATTTAACATGGGATTTCCATTTCTCCATGGTGTTATCTTACCCTTAATAAAAAAAATTAAAAAAGGATGAAATTAAAAATAATAATAATAATTCTTCCCCCAAAAAAATTTGTTTTGATAGTTACCAAACAAACTTTTCCTTGTTATTAACCAACTTTTCATCACTTACTTTTCCAGTTTTATCATCAGTGAAGGTCAAACAAATATCAAGATCCGATTTGTGAAAGCCAAATCCATTGCAAGAAGAGCCAAATAGTTCTAGTTTTACGGCTGGATAGTGATATTTAAGGAAGGCTTCCAAATCATTCACAAGACTTTGTCTTTCTTCAATTTCATCTCGGGTAGGGGACCAAGTATCTGAAAAAGAAAAAAAAAAAAATAACAATAATTATCAATATCTATTACCTCTAACTATTATTTAGATTGTATGAAAAAACAATAAAACATTTCAAATACAATTACAGGCAATTTTTTAGAATTCAATGCTCACCAAAGATCTGCTTGCACACCACATCAAGTTGACGTAAAAAATCATCTCGCATTGGAGGCAGTGGTTGTAGAGGGGGCAAGTAGTTATCTGGACACCTGTTCTTGGTGTGGCCTTCTTGCTGGCATATATTGCACACAATTGGTGGAAGCTATGAACAAGGCATACACATAGATCAAACAAAAAGAAATGTTTATACACACATAACATGACACCATATCCCTTATGGGGTAAGCCAGCAGCATTATTACCTCAGCCGGACACAAAAAGGCCTCCACTGTACTTGATTCTTACACACTCTACTTGCTTCAAGTATACTCATGATACTCTTTTGCCTTCTACACTCTAGTGCACAAAGTGCTTTTAACACACTTTTTATTCAAACATTCTACAATCACCTCCAACCAAATCTTTTTGGCCTACATAATCCTTTCGTTCCTTCTACTCTACCTTTAAACACTTGTTTTGCGACACGTTCCTCATCCATTCTCTCAACATGTCCAAACTACAGTAGGCTAACATACTACGTTCATACTTATCAATCATGTTTTTTTTTTTTTTTTTTTTTTTTCACTCTGCACCCCTCCATCACCCATGTATTTTTCACTCTATCTATAGCCTAGTTTTACCAACCATATTCCTTAAGAAACTCATACCAACTGCATTTAGCATACTCCTATGCTCTGCTTTGCACACCCATGCCTCAGACCCATAAATCATAGTACTAGGACAGAGTTATACACAGCTAGCGTGGCCATAGCAGACAAAACCTCACTGCGAGACAACCCTGCCATACTACCTGCTTTTTAGTTAGATGATGTTTTAAGTAGTGGTTGGTTTGGTTACTAATGGCGGAACTTGTTTTTCAACATTGTTCACAGTGCTCTCTGGGGCTCCTAATACCCAGTCTGCACACCAGACAGTTAAGTAACGTTTCTTAGCGGGGCACGTATGTTGTTTGCACAACATTCCGCGGTCTTAATCACCCCAGCGGAGTATAGACAGCGTAAGCTGCCTTCCTCCAACCAACTCTTTCATCTAGTAGCCAGTCACACCCATTCCAAGTCGCGAAAGTCTGCCGTATTCGGGATTTGAACCGGGGACCTCTCGGGCGAGAGCCAAGTGTACTAACCACTACACCAAAGAGCAGTGCACCAAAGTAGTCAAGCTTAGTAAACCTCACGTACTGAGGACATGCAATAATGGAGTTGCTAACGGCCTGCCCTGTCGACCAGACTTCGGCATTATCTTTAGCCGCTGACCCACAGAGACAATGTACTCGTCCCCTTACGTCAGTATTCCTGCTAACTGCCACAAGGGCCGGGACAGCGTTGCCCATGTTCTACCGACTAGGAGGTAATAATGCTGTGCTACTGATTACACTTTTAGAACTGTTAAGAAAGGTTTATAATTTTTTTAAATTTAATTTGGATACATTAATTATAGAACAATTTATACACCCCTTGGGAATAAGAGTACTGACCTTGCCAAGAGTGAAAGCTTTGGAATCCATTTTGAAAATGTGACATTCTCTCCTAAGTCTAGTGCATAGGGCATCAGCAAGTTTTGGAGATACCACGAGAGAAGCATATTGGCCTGGGAGAATATTTTTTGACACATGCGAAGAAGGTCCATTTCCCAATGGTCTATGATGAGCAGCTGAGCCTGATGTATCACTTGGCTTATTGCTCTGAATGCACGCTCCTCGCAGCTTTTCTTCAAGTTCTGTTACAGAAATCATGTTACCAAGGGATGTAGAGATTGTTTGCTCAATGTTTTCTCCTTGTGAAAACCTGGGATCATTGTTCATAAGGTCATCCATTTTCTTTTCAGCAAGTTTAATGTTCCTTTCAACATCAGGAATCTGACGATATTCCTCCATGGGTTTTCGGATTAAAGCGAAAATTGGCCCAATATCAGTCTGCGGAACTCCAAAGTACTTGTAAGTGTTTTTTAAACACTCCATAATGAAGTCATGACTTGCATGGTTGACAATGTATCGAGAAACATTTCTCTTTTGATGGAATGGGTCTGAAAACAAAAGAAAAAAAAATGCATAATACATTTATCTAAATGCAAATATATATTATATATATATGTATATGTATATATATATATATATATATATAATGTTAGATCTCTATGCTTACCTTCAATGGCAATCTTTTTTCCAGTCCAGTGTTTTTCACCCCGCTTTACAGGTTGCTCTGAACGAATGCACACAACATTGTCTGAGGTAGGATGACTAACAGTATAAAAACGGAAAAGTTGAATCCACAATTCTCCCACAGACATAGTGTTTGTTGATATCCACTCCCGGGCTAAAGATGATCAACATTAATTTATGTAAGGATTTGTGCAAGGACAAGTGATTGAAAATAGAACAGGCTCAAAACCATTTCTCGTAATCTCAATAAAGTAGGATGAGTAATGGTTTAAAAGTTTGTTAAATTCTTGAAATATCAAATTAACAGTAGGGATAACTGGTTGTAAGTAAATTGTGCAAAAATTTAAGAAAATATTTAGATTTAAAGAATATTTTTCTTAAAACAATCCTGGCCATGTGTGATTTTTTTTTTTTTTTTTTTTTTTAATTAAATTTTCTGGAATTTATGCACAGCCTTTTGCATGAAAACAAAATTAAAAACGCACTGTGATGATTTCCTTGAACAAAATTACCCAAGAGAGAATTTGCATCCTTGAGAACTGGTAGGACGGGTGGCTGGACCTGCTGCAGGAAGTAAACCAGCATCAAGTTGTACGAGTATGACGGAAGCAGTCCCATCACATGGTCATCAATCTTGCACAACTACACAAGAATTGAAAAAGAAATTTTATGTCAACGGCAATTTATTAAAAGACTAGTTGAAGTAGAAATTTTACGTCAACGGCAATTTATTAAAAGACAAGAGCACTTATTGTTCCATACCTTTGCCCACATGCGAAAGCAGGCTCCCAAGACTTTCACACGTTCATCCAATTTTTCATAACTTGCCAGAAGTTCGGAAGTTTTATGTGCCTCGTGGCTGTTCAGACTCAAAATACAATTGTAAGTTTTTGATTTATCACTGAACAGTACTGAAGGAATTTCAGCGTGAAAGTCACTCATCACACATCTATGCACACAAGAAATCAAAGTTAACACAATTTATTTGGCATATTGAGAATTTTAAATTAATGAAATAAATACTTACGTGACATCATCAGATGTGCTCAACAAATTGAATGCAGCTTTAAGCATCTCAGGGGCATTTACGTGTTGTCCAACTACGAAGTCAAGGTTTATGTTGGAAGTCTTCAGTCCAAATCCAGTCATGGATGAGCCATAAAGGCGAGCCTGGCACCCTTTTATATAAGAACAATGACTATTAATTAGTGTAAATACTTGGTATTATTTAATAATGCCAACAATACAATTGTATATGTCAAAAAAAGTGACAAGTAAAAAATGAAAAATCAATATGTATAGGATGATAAGGCTACCTCTACCTCTACACCCACCTAATACAAAGTTATTGGAGAAAAAAGAACAAAATTGTTGTGCTATCATAATGACTAAATTTAGGAGTCAAAATGAACACTTAACTGCAACTGTATGACTACAATTAATTTGACTGGAAAATGTATAAATTCAGTTAAGAATGTTAAGATACTGAGGAAATAAGAGGGTAGGGGGAAGGGGGAAGGAAAGAGAAAAAAGTCTTTCTAAGATGTTTAAGGGTAAAATAACATGGATCAGTTTATTGGCGTAGTTCCATTTGATTAACATGACGTATACTTTAGAAGACGCATATTTTTTTTTTTTTTTAGAGATAGCCTAGAAGTCACACAAAAAAAATTGAAACAAAAACTGAAGACTATTTTTTTAAATAATTTTTTAAACTTTTGGTATAGGGTTAAAATTACATCAGACCAATAAGAAAATGGACGAGGTCAATAGATTTTGATGAATTTCACATATGTTACACATCTGACCTAGGGTGATAACGTTTGGATATAATTTTTTCAAATATATAAAAAAAAAAAAAAAAAAAAAAAAAAAAAAAAAAAACGATTTTCAGAATTTTTCAAAAAATTTTAATCTCGAGAGATAAAAAAAATTGTATCTCAAATTCTGCTCAACATAGAATTAAAATTTAAATTTTTATAAGTTTGTAGTAGAATTGCTAAACTTTTTTTGCATTGACAATGTTGACCTTATAGGTCAAAGGTCAAACAACAAAAAGCGTATTTATTTACAGAAGATATCTAGCTCAAAAATTTGGAGATATACGCTTTGAAG
Organism: Siphlonurus alternatus; assembly: GCA_949825025.1. Classification (NCBI taxonomy): domain Eukaryota; kingdom Metazoa; phylum Arthropoda; class Insecta; order Ephemeroptera; family Siphlonuridae; genus Siphlonurus; species Siphlonurus alternatus. The sequence goes on from OX463788.1 coordinate 35,472,632, forward strand.
AGTATCTATCTTTCTATAACATTAATTCAAATCAATGGAGTATTGACCTCATTTTTTTTTATTGCAGAAATGGATAGAGGGTGCAAAGTTATGCTACCCTGATTTTTCTCAGATTTTTTAGAGCCCGGGAACTATTTTTAAAAAATTATTGAAAGTTCTTTTTGTGACGTCACGAGACGCCGCTCCTTAAGAAGAAAGATAGGACTTGCCGCCGCGTGACGTCACAAAAAGGACTTTCAATAATTTTTTAAAAATACTTCCCGGGCTCAAAAAAATCTGAAAAAAATCAGGGTAGCATAACTTTGCACGCTCTATCCATTTCTGCAATAAAAAATTTTGAGGTCAATACTCCATTAATCAAATTAATTCATTAATTTTGAGATAATTCAAAATAACGATATTTTTTATAATTTTTTCCTAGGTTTTTTGGAAAACTTGAATTTTGAATTTCATGTTTTTTAGAAATTTGAAAACATAATGGCCAAACCTCATTGACCTAGGTCAGACTGTTAGCACATGTGACATTTTTGAAAAAAAAAAAATTAAAACATTTAAAAAAAAATTGTTGAAAAAATTAATAAAAAAAAATCGTAACTTCAAAATTTCGTACTATCCCAAATATTTGAAAACGATGTGTTATAGAAGAAAGATAGACCATAGACCTTCTTCAAAACGTGTATCCGATTTTTTTTTAGCTACATATCTTCTGGGAATAAATATGCTTTTTGTAATTTGACCTCCGACCTTTGATAGAATTAAAATTTTAAGGTCAACATAGTCAATGCAAAAAAAAGTTTAGCAATTCTACTACAAACTTATAAAAATTTAAATTGTAATTCTATGTTGATCAGAATTTGAGATACCATTTTTTTTATCTCTCGAGATTGCCTTTTTTTTTTTTTTTTTTTTTGAAAAATTCTGAAAATCGGGTTTTTTCAAAATTTGAAAAAATATCCAAACCTCATCACCCTAGGTCAGATGTGTAACATATGTGAAATTCATCAAAATCTATTGACCTCATCCATTTTCTTATTGGTCTGACATAATTTTAACCACAGGGCTTTCTCATGGAGAGCTAAATTAAAAATCTAATCTAAAAAAAAAAAAAAAAAATGGCTATGGTTTTTGTATTGATTTTTTTTCCTGTGGCTTTTAGGTACCAACGGCTGTTTCTCAAAACAATTTCAGAATTTTTGTGTCTGCTAAGGTGTAAATGCTAATCAAATGTGACTATGTCAATCAACTGATCCGTGTTATCTTCCCCTTAACATGCTGTGAGCATACTTTTAAAGGATTTCCATCCTATTTGCCAGTTCTATTAAATGATGAATTTTTTATGGAATTCATGATAGACGCAACAGAATGTGAGAGGAAGAGTGGGAAATTTACAAGAGAAATAATCCATTTGAATGTATTTACCAGGCAACTTTTCTTTGATAATGAAATTTACTTGATCTGCAATATTTCTGCGCTCTTGTCTTTGAGTTTCACAAATGCCAAAAGTTAAGCATGTATCAAACAACAACTCTGTGACAGCATCTGCATGGTGTTTTGTAGGTTTAGGAAGATTCACCAAAGTTGTGTATCTTCCCTCCTCCTGTAATCAGTTGAATGAACGTTATCACAGTACTTTATAAAAAGAACTAAAAATATGATAACATACCAAGGAATTATGAAAATGCTTTTGTTCTTTGACATGATTCTCACAGTGCTCCAATGACATGCAAAAATACTGACAAAGTTTGCAGACGAATAAGGCAGTGGGATGTTTCATTGATCTCTGGAAAATAAAAATGACATCATACATTGAAAATAAAAATTATTAACAGATATTGTTTGACAAACTGATTAATCAACAATATAATGATTAAGATGTGCTGAGAGCTTAAAAAATAAATAAATAAAAAGAGACAGAGAGCATAAAATAAAGAATTTAACAATTAATTGTGAAGAAATAAGATGTTAGCGGAAGGTAATATGCCCACTGTTAAAAAAAAAATAAAATAAAATCCCAAGCATTAAAATTATAAAAAAAAATTAAAATGTTCTCCTCTACATCCTCTATCAATAGAAATTTCTCCATGTTAAATGGGTACTAAATTGAATACTTTTTTTTACATATTCGGGCAGCTAAGAATTATTCTGGTATCCCTGTGTCTCAATATTTTCGTACGATGCCTAGTTATTTTACAATTAATTATTTAGTATGAAAAGTGAGTTCAAAAGCCGTTGGTTGATTCAAGTCGATGCGCTCCCGCAGCAGCCGCTGATACGACGAGAATATCCCGCGAATCACAGTCCGAACCTCCTCCCGCCCGTCCCGCCCCTTTCTTGTCCTATCACCGGCCGGTGCGGGAGCGCATCGGCTTGAATCAATCAACGGCCATAGAACTCTTTTTTCAAACTAAATAATTAAGTGTAAAATAACAAGGCATTGTACGAAAATATTGAGCCACAGGGATGTTAGAATAATTCTTAGCTTCCCGAATATGTAAAAAAAGTATTCACTTTGGTACCCCTTTAAAGAAGTCAACTTTAAAAATTCATAACTCAAAAACTAGCTTGAATTTGTATACCTGATATTTTAGCTACTGATAGGCAATGTAGATGAGAACTATTTAAATTTTTTTCATAGTTAAGAGGACCCCATTTTTTTTTTTTTTTTTTTTTATTATTTTTAGTGTTAATTGATAGTACAGTAGATGTTTTAAACTCAACGAAAGAACAATTAAATTTGTAACAAACTTTAAATGAATAAAATTGACTACTATTATAACAATACAATAGCTCATGGTTCTTTTTGGAATCATTCATTTTTCAAATGTACAGTCTTACATTTGCAGATACTATAAATTAGATATACTGTCATTAGTCTTTGAACCAACTAAATATTATTTAGTGTACCTTCTTCAATGTTGCAATATGATTGACATCCAGCCAGAGCCTGTGTACCAAATCTAGTTCTAGTCCACGTAGAGGGCTCCCCTGTCGCTGCGAGCCCTGTGAGTCGGGTGCACTCGCCATTGAAGAATGTGTAGCGCAGGCAGTACTAGCTAATGCAGTGTTAGCACTAGGCTTCTCCGTTGCAGGCACACTTGCTCTGCTTACGTGACCAGATGGTTGTTCCCGAGACGGCAATGCTTTCTTTCTGCCAGCAGCAGCTTGAGCTTGGCCCTCTTCTCCTTCAACACTCTTGCTGCCCACAACTTTTTTCTTCTTTTTCTTTTTCTTTTTTGCGTCTAAGTTTTGAGCAACAATATTCCCTCCTCCTTGAATTGGAACTGTTGCTGATTGATCTTGAGTTGTCAAATTGGTCTTAGCCTCCTCACTTTCTCCCTTAAAACCTGCTATGGAATTAACTTTTTCTCCATTCATGTTGCTTCTATATAATAGGATTGTCACTGACTGAACAAAATTATTGGCATCAGAAATGTGTCCTTAAATTTTAAATTGTATGAACTGGAGATTAATTAATATTTATTAAAAAACAGACTACTGGTTAGGTAATCCGATTATAAAGAATACAATAGTTCAATAATAAGAACATGTTCATTGATTCACAGGTACTAAAATTTATTGATGACAAATTGCCTTTCAGTGATTCACTTCACATTATTTTCTTATCCTACAGAACAAGTCCATCTTCTAGAGACAAATGTCAAATTACATCGATTGTCCTTAAGTTTTAAAATATGAAGATGATAAATTTTAACAGCTACATTTTATCAGCAACTAAAACAGAGGAAACAGAGGAGATTATGAGATTAAAATTGGGTCTCACATTGCTGGTGTGAATGGAAATTGTAAAATTATATACAATTATAAAGTAGGGTGAAAATTATATTTTCTTTTATGCACTGTACATTTATATAATTTTTTAAATTTTCTACTCCACCCATGTCTCTACTATATTACTGTTTTAAAATATAGTTAATATCTATAACTTCTATTTTGCATAAATATACCTTAACGCACAGTACAAAACATAACTAAAATTCATTGCTTTTAATTGAGCACTGGTGAATTGTGACTATGCTCACATTTTTATTTTTTTTTTTAATAATAAATAATTTAAAACAATATAATATAATTATATCATCTCAAAGTACACTTTTTTTCCCCCTTTACCACCGTACCAACAAGAAATAGACAAATTCACTGGTAATTATAATTTTCTTGTGCGTACCCCCAAATTTGCATTACAAGGACCAACTGCTAAAATGTGAAGTTATAAGGTGTCAGGCTGCCATTGGTTGTACCACACAGTAGTTTTATGGCCAGTCGAGTCAATATCCAGTAACGCCAAATTGCTGCTTTCCACTTGTCTGGCCAAAAAACTACTAAGTGACACAACCAATCGCAGCCTGACACCTCATAAATTCACTTTTTAGCCGTTTGTCCCAGCAATTCAAATTTGGTGGCACGCACAAGAAAATTATAAGGGAATTCTTGTTGTTATGGTGGTATAAAAAATGTTCACCTATAAGCAAGTACCGGTATTGTAATATAAAATACATGATCAGGATGGGTGAATACTGTAGCTTAATTAATTTTATTTAGGTACACTGAAAAGTTGGGAATGATGTACCATCTACTAAGGATGGTGCCATAAGGTCATTAAGGTGAACAAATGTTAATAAATAAATAAATAAATAAATAAATAAATAAATAAATAAATAAATAAATAAATAAATAAATAAATAAATAAATAAATAAATAAATAAATAAAATAAATAAATAAAAATAATATATATATATATATATAATATATATTATATATATATATATATATATATATATTTCATAATAATATTATACAGGAACCTTAAGAGTTATTATTAGGGTTCAGATCTCAAGTTTAACAAGTTTTATAAATACGCATGTAATATGGGATCTGACTTCAAATGTCCATGAATCATGAAGTTTCATGCCTAAAAATGCAAAAAAGTTTGGACTTAAAAAAACTGATTTTGAAAATCTAGAACTGTTTCAGTTTTTTAGAGTTTTTTCAAGTTTTTAAAACTTTCTTCAGTTTTGTAAAACTTAAATCAATGTTTTGTGTAGAAAAAATGTGGAATTATTTAAAAAAAAATTAAAATGAAAATTTATGTTTGAATTAATTTATTTCTTCCCTCCATCTTACATCTGCATTGTACAGACACTTCTCACATTAAGATTGTAGGTTACCAATAAAATGCGTTAAACAAAAAAAAAGTTTGAGAATTTTTAATGTTTTTAAATTTTTCCTTTATTTCTAGGTTTTAAGAGTCAAAATAGTCAAAAAATCGTAAAAAATTATATAAACTGGAAATAACTTATTTTACGTTTTTGAACTGAAAGTGAACTGATTTTAAGAAACTTAAAAACTGATTTTGAGAAAAATTTGGACTTAATCCAGTGCTTAAATTCATACTTTTGAAAACTTAAAATCCGGGCCCTGGTTATTATACAGTATTTTATTATATGTGCTTCAATATTTTTCCTTAGATTCCTAGTGCCCTCTAGGACAATCAATTTGATAAGTGAAGGTAAGGACGCCAAAGAATACTTTGTCTATACTGGGGTTCACATTTAACTTGGGTGTCGTCGTGCACGATCGTCAAGGTTTGTATTTTACTGCTGCTGTGTGGCGCAAAATTTCAAACACACGCAACTCGTTCTTACCACGGTCAAGCAGGTGGTCAAGCAGCAGGTGCACAGCCAGCAACGTTGAGCCAGCTACAGTGTTGCCGGTTGTAATTTATGACTTCGCAGTGTCAAGTGCCTGCTGCCTAATGTGAAAGATTGCAACATTGTATTTAGATCAGAAATACGACGACACCCAAGTTAAATATGAACCATAGTATAGTTAAACTTGCGGCTGCTGCAGCGTGGCAAGTTTAAGGATTATTCACTTTGGTAATTATTTTTTTTTATGGTAAAAAAATATAAAATTTACATCAGAACATAAGAGAAAAAAGTGACTGTTCACTTTCTGAAGTAAAAAAAAGTAATTATTCGGTCCAGTTTTTAGATACAGTATTAATTTTTTAGTTGAAAAAGATGCTGATTTGACTCGATTTGACAAATTGCCGCCAGATTTTCCAATGATTTTCTCACTATATATATCCCGTATATCTAAAAAACTAGATCGATTAATGCTCCATTTTTTTGGCTGAATATTTATGTCATAATGTAAGGAAGGTTTAATATAATTTTCAGGATGATTCATCATCTCCTAAGATCAGTGACAATAATCCTTAACTAGGCAAACCGTCCTTGCCGATTTTAATTTTCGAATTAATTGTCTTAGAGCAGCTTCACTACCCAGTAAATACAATTCTGTCGGTCCAGTGTTGGTCCAGCGCTGAGAATCTTGTGCCAGTACTGCACGAAAACTCTAAAGTACCGGTCCAACACATTTTTGACACCCTGTGTTTACTGGGTAAAAATCTTATGAAAATATTGAGGCGCATGGATAACAAATAAGGTTAAGGAGAGGATAATAATGTTCCCGAATATAAAAAAAAAAAAGAAAAAAAGTGGGAAAGAAAGCTTTTGTTCACCTTCAAATGACGAACTTTCTGATTTTGATTTTTTTTTTTTTTTTCTGGAGAACCTATGAGAGAAAGAAATTTTTGGATTTGGTTCCATAAGGAGGAGCACTAGAATTATTTTAGAAAATAGTAAAATAATACCAATTAAAAAATTTTCCCTTAAAAGTTAAAGGATGAACCTCAGTTAATAGGTGACTTGTCCTTACACTGATCCTCGCCATCTGTGAGTGGCGCTGCAACTTTTTGCAACTTGCAGTTCAAAGTCGACCAATCACTTGACAGCATGACGTCATGTCGTTCTAACCGATCAATGGCTGCTCTGTGGTCAACCAATCGCAGAATCGCTTGGCAGCATGACGTCACACACGAGCCGCGGTAGTTGTCTTTATCTCGCTAGTATTTGGAATTGAGCAGTGCTAGGGTGAAAACAATTGCACTGAAGCAAACTAGAATAGTTATACCACGTTTTGGCAGAGAAAAATGTTAACTTTTTATTTTCTTTCGTACCTAACTCGCGGTTCACCAAATTTTTCCCCCATCTTCGCAATGTATTATTTTGTTTCTACATGCTTTGACCGTACACGAAGTTGCAGCGCCACTCGCACAGATGGCGAGGTCCGCGAGGATCAGTGTAAGGACAAGTCACCTATTAAAAGCTCTCAAAATCAGCCCCTTTGAATTCAAATTTTGAAATGGATGTCTTAATACTAAATTTTGTGAAAATTAAGGTACACATCAAAGAAGTTTAACATGGAGCCTTATCGGCAGAAATCAGAAATGGTGCTGCTGTAAGAAAATCACCTCTTCAATTTGCTCAAACCATTAGTGATTACCGTTGGTTTTAGAACATTATCGAATTTTCAAAGTTTACTGGTATTTCATTTGATTCTCTCTAACAGAAATTTCCTGATTACGAAGTAACTGAGGTTGTTTGTCGAAATGCATTTTTTGAGAAGTTGTGTTGCAACACATATGATAATATTGCATACTGTACAGTATTTTATGTGCTCTTGAAATTTAACTCCAGTGTAAATATTCAGTTTTTAAGCGATTCATTATCTCAAAACTCTCAACTCTGGATAGTTACATACCATAATTACTGTATGATATATTACAGTAAAACTTAAGATTTCATTGTAATGCAATTAAATTATCCATGCTATTAGGAAAATTGTCAAGTCCTTAATTATGCATATCATAAGCCATGCATAGAACTCCATGGCCTCCAACTAAGGAGAACAAACCCTACACAAAGGAAAGTATACAGTTACCATACCTGTTACTTACAATGAACATGCAATAACAAAAGTTTTGTTTTGTCAACATTCAAAATCAAGCACCTCTAGTTCTGAACACAGTTCTGAATACAGTATGGTAGAAAATAACTTGTTGATTCAACTGAATTGTTAATGTTTGTTATATCCTGTGAATTCAGGAGGGTTACCATTGGACCCTATGAACCCGTGGCTACCGCAGATACATACCCTGATCTGCCCGCCTTCACAAGACGCTGTGTGTGGCTGTGTGTGCCAACATGCGATTTCGAGCCAACGCCATTCAAACTGATTTTTTTTTTCAGTAAATATTACATAGGTGTAACAGTTTAAAGTAAGCAAACGAATACAATTGTTTCACAGTCCATTTCATCATGCTTATACGATGTTATATTTTATCAATAGATTGTTGATAACTTACATTCTGCTTGGCTCTGAGGAAGAATAACACAAAGCAGAAGGCAGCAGCAGGGCAGCAGAGCCACAAGCCACTGAAACTGAAAAGCTTACAAATGTTTTCAAGGTCGTGACGTGAGAGTTACAATTTGCTGACAAAAGATGGCGTTTGTCTGTCAAAATACTCAAAATGAGTTCTTTAATGCGCCGATGCGCCATAGTTATTATTTAATTAACCCGCAATATTTAACTCGATATTTAATCTAATCTGCCAGAGCACTCGGAGCAACTCAGAGAAATAATATAATAATAATGTCTCGTTCTGCAATGTCAATTACACAGTGGACAAAAGTAAAATTTGTCACAGAGGAACTGATTAACTATAAAGCCCAGTTGAAAAAGCGTTTTGAACTGCCTGAAAAATACAAAGGAGGAAAAGTTGAGAAATTGCGTAAGTGTATACTGTACAGTAATTATACAATTATTTATATATACTCTATTGTCTGATCATTCTGTGTATGATACATATATGCATACTGTACACAGTGTATGCATACAGGTGCGGATCCATGCAGAGGCAGCCCCCGATGAAATTTTTCAGACTCCCCCCTCCCCCCCCCCCCCCCCCCCCCACTCACACACAGATTTTTTTTTTCCTAGATCCGCGCCTGACCGGCCTGACAGTGTACAGAGACCTCCGTGTCTCATGGCTAGAAATTTGACCAGCTTAGCCGAGCTTCACTGTAACTGAGAGTGGCGGCGCCACTGAATCGCAGCGGCACGGCACGGTTCTCGCTGGCTGCTCGGGCAATTTTAGCCAGCAAGAACCGGGCCGTGACGAACATTTAGCAGCGCCGCCACTCTCAGTTAAGCTCTGATCAAATCCCTGGTCATAAGACACGGAGGTCTCTGTACTCTGTAGGGTCTCTGGACAGTGTATATACATATGCAGTGATCCACGGATAATACTGGTATACATATAGTGCATAGTGGTATTATACAGATTATGTATACATACATATGCATACAGGTGCGATTCTGCTGATTCTCGAACTAACAAGCCATGTATCGTTCAGTGTGCTGTATACTATCATTTATTATTTTAATTGTTGACAAACTTTTTTGGATTATACTCATCACAATTTGTTTTCCTGTATGATATTTCCCAAATGCCTGTTCTTTAAAACCTGTTGAGCAACATTTGATTCATAATCAGGAAGAATATTTTTTTGAAAATTTTTCATGAGATCAGTGATATAAACAATATAAACTGAAAAATTATTTTGCATGCAGCAACACCAGCCACAACAAATGTACCGCAGTAAGAAAATCAAGGTGAACTTGATTTTTTTTGTAAAAGTGTTGTGGCGAGATCGATTGTGAAAGAAGCTTTACTGTACGCATGATGATAATCAGATCCCTTGAATTGAATCAATGATTCTCACAGCTATAGGTGCCGTTGTAATTTTTCTCTTCGATCTCTTTGCATCGTCTTGAATTAATTGCTTCTGCAAATATTCAATCTTGCCAATAGGTGACTTGTCCTGCTTACACTGATCCTCGCCATCTGTGCGAGTGGCGCTGCATCTTCGTGTACGGTCAAAGCATGTAGAAACGAAATAATACATTGCGAAGATGGGGGAAAAATTTTGTGAACCGCGAGTTAGGTACGAAAGAAAATAAAAAGTTAACATTTTTCACTGCCAAAACATGGTATAACTATTCTAGTTTGCTTCAGTGCAATTGTTTTCACCCTAGCACTGATCAATTCCAAATACTAGCGAGATAAAGACAACTACCTCGGGCCGCCGCGGCTCGTGTGTGACGCCATGCTGCCAAGCGATTCTGTGATTGGTCGACCACAGAGCAGCCATTGATGGATTAGAACGGCATGACGTCATGCTGTCAAGTGATTGGTTGACTTTGAACTGCAAGTTGCAAAAAGTTGCAGCGCCACTCACAGATGACGAAGATCAGTGTAAGGACAATTAAGTCACCTATTCCTTACAAAGTGATGTTATCCAATGCACTAGTCGCAGGCTCTGCCATGTGATCGAAAGGTCTACGGTATTTATTTACATGTTGCAAAAATACTTCCAATCAGATACTGATCAGGTCCTAAACAAAACAAGTTAATGGGGGTACATTACTGTGTGAGAAGGGGCATTTTCCAATACAGTAGTATTGGAAACATTTATAGGGCTGCTGTGTTTATTGGGTACTGTAAAAAATGATCGACAGCCGTTCAATAATTTCTCCTGAGCTAGCCACGTCATTATTTCCATTAAAAAAGTATGTATAGGCAGTGTGGCATAGTCGGTTTCTGTACATATCAGACTTGTAATCTGGATTGTCTCAATGCGAACTTGGGTTTGTTCCTGATTGACTGCAGTTTGTGAGCGATCCTGCAGTGCTTGCATGCCCGGTAGCCGCAGCAGCGATAGCTGCAGCAGTAGCAAGTTGTACACTATCTTACCTATATTACTATTTGGAAAGTGCTAAAGTTCACTTTGATGCTAACTGTCTTGATGATGGTTTTCTGTAGTTTCCATCGTCACTTTCACGTGAGAGATGTTACAAAATTAGAAAAGTTCCTATCATCAAAAGCAGTTTCAAAGAAGATGAAGGTCCAAAGCTTAAAACTTGAAAGATTGGAGTTAATGTGTTACATTAGCTTTTATTATCAGACAGCAGACATGGATCAAACTGGGATTGGTGATTGAGGCAGTGCTGTAGTCCTAAAATTTCCTTTTTTCCTAGGGAGGCCGCTAAATGGATATCGTCTACCCCCCCTCCCTGATTTCCCCTCATATTAATAATAATTTATGGATGTATAAAAATTATTTAATGTGTATTAATTGTAAAATTAGGAATGAATTTACTAATCTAGTTATATGCTTTTCAGTGTTGTACTGGAAAAATCTCCTTCAAGACTATGCGGACGTTGCAAACGACACAGTAAAAGATGCATACTTGAAACCTGTAAAAGCTTTCGCAATTTTTACTGGTAAGTAAGGTCTACACACTTGTAGTATGGAATCACAGTTTCAAATGTTTCAATAGAAATAGATGACTTGCAAAACCCTATTTTACAGAAAGTAAACAAACAAATCTTAAACCCCAGTTCATTGTTGTTGTTGATTAATCTCAGTTATGCATACTGCTGGAGTCAAAGAATATTTCCCTGCAAAAAGGAATTGAATGAAATAAATTTTAAAAAATCGAAAATGTTTTAAAACTTAATCACTTATGGTTTGAGAAAATTCAGTCTGGCAGTTTTCTTACAACAGCTCCATTTCCGGTTTCCGTCCATAAGGCCAATGTTAAACTTCTACCTCAGTTTTCACAAAACCAATAAGACCGATATTCGCTTCAAAATAAGTTAAGATAATGTAGAGAGATCTTATAATTAATAATGTTACTAGTGAGCATTTAAGATCATTTTTTAACTTTTCCTGGGAAAAAGAGGGTAAAAAAATATTATTATTGTTGTAGTGTCAAAATATAAACTGTATACCACGATTATAAATATGAGCTCATGCACTGTATAAATTTTTCTAAAATCTGACTAGGATAACCGCACCATGTGTTTGTTTCTATTTTCTATTCTAGATTTAATTTCATTGAAAGTTTAATTTTTTATTAATTTTTAATTATCTATGTTAGGGTGACCAGACGTACCGTTTTGACCGGTACAGTACCGTTTTAGAGTACCATGTCCCGGTGTCCCCAAAGAGGCTCTCGGGACGCCTAAATGTACCGCTTTCGGACAAAATTTAAAAAAGGGAAATTTTTTAAAATTTTTATCATTAAAAAAAAAATAAAAAAAAAACATAAGAATGTGGTTGTGAATATTTACGAAAATGTACGGACGCAAATGATTTTACAACTCCATGCCCCTTTTTCTCAATCGCATTCGCAAAACAGCATATTTCTTCCAAAATTGCGCAATAGATATATTTTGTATGTACGCGCAAGTATGCATATAATATATATACTACGTGAAATGAAGTCACTACTTTTCGATTAAATTTTGAATGAAAAATAAGCAAAAAAACTTTAAACAAAAATATCATCTCTTGATATTGATGACAGAATATAAAATTGAAAAAATCATTCTTATGCATTGTGCCGTGGCTTAGACAAAAATTTCTATATCTTTTTCTTTCTTTGTTTTTTTTTTTTTTTTTTTTTTTTTTCACAATAATCGTGCATGTGCATGGATATTACGTAAATAAATGGAAAATAATGTGAGGGAAAAACGCCACAAATATTATTCATATACAATCAAGTAGTTTTAGCTGTTATTAAGTCCAATTTGAATGATATAAATTAATTCAATTTAACTTCTTCAGCTATTTTACTCTAACAAGAGTTGCAAAATGAACAGTTCGATTAAAAGTAATTCAAATTAATTTCTTTTGCTTTATACCCCATTTTTTTTTGTATAATTTATCTCGTGACATTATTTTAATTTTTATTTATTTATAAACAAATTTAATATATAATGCATCATTTAAGTAACACGTACATTTAGAAATATTTTGGATGGAGACGGAAAATTTGATAACAAAATTAAAAAAAAAATCAATTTAAAATATTTAATTATACTTTTTTTTATTGGAAAAGTATTCTTCGAAGTTATGCTTTTTGAGTATAAATTTCTTTTATTGCTTTTGTTTCTTTTTATTTTACATGCAACTTTACAACATAATAGGATCGTGGCCAGGTCAAGAAAAAAGGTTGATTTTAAGAAATCAACTCACTGGCACAGTTTTTTTGCATGGTGACTATAATAAATCTCTTTTTTCTAATTCTATAAAAAATGTATATATAAAAAAATGCAATTATTTATATTATTTAAAGTAGAGTGAGCGATTGCATTATTTATTATTTTATTTCCTTAAAATATTTTAACCTGCCTTGCTTTGATTATTGAGAAATGAAAACCAAAAAATTTCATCTCAAATAGCTTCATCGCAAAAAAAAAAAAAAAAATCCAAAGTTTGTTTTCCTGAGACATGCAGCCTTAATATGGAACAGAAAACAGCGTTTTGCTCAAACTTCGTCTGAAGTTCTGAAAATACTTATGTATAATCTATGACGAAAATTCTTTAATGGATTTTCAAATAAAATAACTTTTTTCGGAAAAAACGGCTTCATGAAAAAAAAAAAAAAAAAAAAAAAAAAAAATCATTTGAAAATCTATTAAGAAAAAAAAAAGTAAAAAAGGGGGCGTGGCACCCAAAAAAATCGGGCCTCCGGCGGGGGTTTTGGCCCTTCAGGCCTTTATCTTGGGGCATGTACCGTTTTGGACATCAAGATATCTGGTCACCCTAATCTATGTGAACATGATACTTCAATATTTTCAAATTAGTAAAATAAATATGCATTGTATAACGCAATATGACCCACACATTTGACAATTTTCAGGTCTTGGAATGGCTGGATATTTCTCAGCAAAAAATCCAGATGAACAAAGCTTCCGAGACCAGCTGATTACCTGTGCAAATGATGTCCTTTTGGTTGGAGAGTTAACTCGTAGTGAAGAAGCTGCGGACCATCTTGTGAGCCTAGAGCGGTACTATAATGCAGGACTACTTCGAAGACTAAACCTCGGGGTCTTATCAATTATGTGGTTTGATAACTACAACAAATCTTGTAGTCTCTATCAGGCTCAGTGCTCATATTTAAAACCCCAGTACTTGAAATTTAGGGAGCGCATTGTAGATGTAGGATTTTTAAATCGATGGTGGATTATAGAAAAGAAAATGAAAGATTTTGATGTTAATACTGCGGAGTGGTCAAATTAAGACAAAAATTACTGTAAACCAAATAAATTAATAAAAATATAGACTTGTGTATCTACTCAAATACTTACCTATTTAATTTGATGTAGTATGTAGCAGAGTATGCAACCTCTGGAGGCTAACTTATTTGAGATGAAGATTATTTCAACCAGAAAAAAATTAAAGGTGTTATCAGATGAAAAAAATTACTGACAATTAACATTTCGTCCCTCTTCTGCAATAATGAGCTATCTGCTCCACGATCTTGTTGCAATAATGAGCTGTCTGCTCTTTCAGGTGAGCGCAATTTTAAGCCTTATTTTATAATGATTTATAGCTCAATATTGCGTTCATTTGAAATAGCAGACAGCTCATTATTGCAACGAGATCGTGGAGCAGATAGCTCATTATTGCTGACGAGGGACGATTTAATGCCCAGTGAACTTAATACTGTCTACCACAAAAATTCTAATACAGTATAACTATTGTTACTATTGTTAGTTATCATAGTTAATATTGTCTTTTGGTGGTGAGTCATATCCTAGCCCCCGATTTTGTTTTTAAGTCACTAAACTATATAATATGGAAGGCTAACGCTTGCTCTTTTACACGGCTCGCGTTGAATCCAATTTTGTGGAGAAGCAAGTAAGAAAAGTTTCTCCTTTCGGTCATATAGTGGGAAAAATAGCGGGAGAATTTTTTAAAGAAGTGCCAATAGCCAATAGCAGAAGAGGAACTTTGAATGATACAGCGTTGCCAAATTGTTGAAATTGTAGTTATCGACATGGTTAACGACTTGGCAACGCGAAACCTTCCCACTAACCTGAGTTCGCTTAGCTGCCAGACAGGGAAAATTTGCTTCGAGCGTTAGAGCGCAGTCTTACCCCTTGTTTTAAGTATAATGTGGGTCATGTGGAGTACTAGCTTGATGTCAAGCAATAGAAGGAAATTTTTTAATTTCCCAGATTAGCGATAAATTTTGCAGTAAATAATGTATAAATCCGCAGCCGTATATATTATATATTCTGAAATTTGAATTTACTTTGAATACTTGATATTCTTTGTGACGAAAATATTTCTCTATAACTTTTATATACAGCTAAAAAAGAAATTTATATAATATATATATATATATATCAGGGCTCGGTTCCGAGAACGTTCACGGATCCAGATCCGCGAAAGATCCGCGGAAAACAATCCAGGATCTGGATCCGGGATCCAGGTTCCGCGAAAAACGTTCGCGGATCTGGATCCCGGATCCTGGTTCCGCGAAAAACGTTCGCGAATCTGGATCCCGGATCCAGGTTCCGAGATAAACGTTCGAGGATCTGGATCCCGGATCCTGGTTCCGCGATAAACTTCCCGCTCCATGGATCGCGGATCCAGGTTCCGCGAAAAAGGTACTAGGATCTGGATCCCGGATCCTGGTTCCGCGATAAACTTCCCGCTCCATGGATCGCGGATCCTGGTTCCGCGAAAAACGTTCGCGGATCTGGATCCCGGATCCCGGTTCCGCGATAAACTTCCCGCTCCATGGATCCCGGATCCAGGTTCCGCGAAAAACGTTCGAGGATCTGGAACTTATATATATAATATAAGTTTGTTATATTATATATATAATACATAATAATAGCTATATGCGTATATGGGCCGTATATGCTGATGCATATCTTTAATCTTTTTATAAACACAATTACAGTTTTAGTCTTTATTTTTCATACATGTTGTTCATACGTAAAATCATGATGTCGTTAATTTTGTTCTTACTAAGGCTAGAGCGTAGGGGACCCAAAACAAATTTCAAGCCCGAAAAAAGCCTCTCGACTGAAACTTGAGTGCAGGGAACCGCTAGAGTGATTTTTGCAAGTTCGTACAGTTCTGGATGTTTATATTTTTGGTCCTCCCAGTACTTAAACACATTTAAGTCACCGTGGTATACTTTGTCTGGTGTAAAGTCGTTGATTATTTTCCTCATTCTATTTGGCGATTTCGCACGTGCTTGGGTCTTCATTTTTTTTTTTTAGATGTTCTTTTTGTTTCTCCTCTATTTGTTGCATGAAGATCGCTGTCTATATATGTGCTAGTTTTACCACTTCGAGTTCCACAAACTTAGCAATCAAATTATAATATTAAATATAATAAATATTAAATATAATAAACATTTGAAATATAAATAAATAAATAAATAAATAAATAAATAAATAAATAAATAAATAAATAAATAAATAAATAAATAAATAAATATATAAATAAATAAATAAATAAATAAATAAATAAATAAATAAATAATTTTAAAAACAATTAAAAGATTTAAAGAAGCAACATTCAGATAAACACATAACTTTTTATTTTTAATAATATAATTCAAGAAATGGATCCCGGATCTAGGTTCCGCGAAAAACGTTCGCGAATCTGGATCCCGGATCCTGGTTCCGCGAAAAACGTTCGCGGATCTGGATCCCGGATCCAGGTTCCGAGATAAACGTTCGCGGATCTGGATCCCGGATCCTGGTTCCGCGATAAACTTCCCGCTCCATGGATCGCGGATCCAGGTTCCGCGAAAAACGTACTAGGATCTGGATCCCGGATCCTGGTTCCGCGATAAACTTCCCGCTCCATGGATCGCGGATCCAGGTTCCACGAAAAACGTTCGCGGATCTGGATCCCGGATCCCGGTTCCGCGTAAAAGATCCGAGAGCTTGGATCCGGGATCCTGGTTCCGCAAAAAACGTTCGCGGATCTGGATCCCGGATCCTGGTTCCGCGAAAAACGTTCGCGGATCTGGATCCCGGATCCCGGATCCGCGAAAAACGTTCGCGGAACCGAGCCCTGATATATATATATATATATATATATATATATATATATATATATATATATATCGGTAGTCATCTGGCAAAACCGGTCAACTGGCTTTTTAGAAACTTTACAGGAGAGCCAAAAAAACACTTTTTTGAGCGTTTAAAAATTCATAAAGTATTTGTTTTTTTACTGATTTTTATGATTTTTTTTTTGTAGTATCACTTAATTACGAATGTAGCTTGTAGTGAAATTAGAAATTCAATACAATTAATAATTAATCCAGGAAAAAATAAAATGTCCCAAAATTAGCCAGATAGCCGATTTTGCCAGACTCAGATTCAGGAATTTGTAGCCACTTGGCCGGTTTTGCCAGATTGCAATTAGCTTTTTTTCCACCAGTTATCCGCTTTTGCCAGACTCAAATTCAGGATTTTTTAAATTTAACATTATAAAATAAGTTAACAATTAAATGACTATTTTATTATATTGAGCAACTGGATTTTAATCTACATAAAAAATAATATTATACAAAATAATAATTGCGTATAATAATCATCACTTGAAATTGAAGCTTAATTGTTATGCTTCTTAACGGTAGCATTATAATTTATAACAATTATGCTTTGTAAGATACTAAATTACTAGCGCTTTTGAACATTATTACGCAATATAATTCTTTATATACCAATGTACAACATGCACTTCAATTATAAATTAAAATAATATACTCATTAAGTGGGTATTGTAGGTTCAAAAAAAGTTTATCTACACAAAAATAACAAGTTTGACTATGTGGGAGGTACGATGCAGTGCGCTTGACCAGGTCTCGTCAGATCACTGAAGTCAAGCAACGCCGAGCGTGGTTAGCAGTTGGATCAGTGACCATTTTCAACAAAAAATGCATTATCCACCCAGGGGTAAATCATTGCGCTTTTCCACTATGTGGTTTCCCTGGCTTTGGACCATTGCACTTCCGATTCATTGACAAAAGCTCTAGCGACCATCCTGTCTGAGGTTTCCACGTTTCCCTCAGTCACAGGTAAATTCCGGGAAGAATTGCAATTAAAGTAAAGTGCGCGCCAGAAAAAAACGTTGAGTTAGTATTTTCTAAAAATAGTTCAAGTAGTCCTCCATATCAAACCAAAATTCAAAAAATTCTATCTCAAATAGGTTTGCAAGAAAAAAATTCCAAAGTCAGAGTGAACGCGTTGCTCAACATGGGGCCTTACCTGACAAAAACCCTCGAATATCTCGAAAAAATACACCGTTAGATGGTATGAAAAAAATATAGTAATGTTCTATGACCCAAGCTTTAACCAAAAACCGATTAAAAATTTTTTCGCTCGAATCCATTTTTCCGTAAAAAAATAATAAAAAATCTTATGGGAATTAACATGATAGATTTTCTTTATTTTATTATTTTTTTTTTTTCAATTTTTTTTTTTTATACTACAAGGACACACCCCTAAGAGCTTACAGCTCGCGGCGGGGTAATGGGTAGGGATAAAGTAGGAAAAGGATGGCGGCCCATGGCTTGTTACGCATCCCAGCATTTACTGAGGTGAGACTGAATAAGGAATCATGGAAAACCTCAGTCTGGACGGACACCTCTACTTTTTATCAATGGACCAAAGTGATGTCCAAAGCCTGGGAAACCACACACAAGTGCATGAATAAGGAATCATGGAAAACCTCAGTCTGGACGGACACCTCTACTTTTTATCAATGGACCAAAGTGATGTCCAAAGCCTGGGAAACCACACACAAGTGCATCACTGCACTGGGTGGAAAGAGAGAAGAGTTTACCGAGTAGCGTAATTTCTACTTAAAACGGTCACCCATCCAAGTACTAACCACGCGCGACGCAGCCTGACTTCGGTGCTCTAACGAGAACCGGTCGAATCAGTGCACTGCGCCACGCTCGACCTACATATTTTCTACACCCTTCTTTTATAATTAATTAATTATTATTTGAAAATCATAAAAATTACAGGGATCGGATGCGGATGCAAGATGCACACGGATGCGCAAAAATGGGCTTGCATCCGCATCCGTGCATCCCAGATGCACAGGGAAAAATGAATGCATCCGGATGCTCATCCCAGATGCATTGAAAATAAATTTGCATCTGGATGCGCTTCCCAGATGCATGAAAAATAAATTTGCATCCGGATGTGCATTCATGGATGCACGAAAAATTAATTTGCATCCGGATCCGCATTTCGGATGTATGAAAAAAACGCGTGCATCCGGTCCCTGAATTCATAAAAAATAATTGTCTATTATAGTCTATAATAATCAGTATTAAAAATAAATAATTATAAATTAATAAAAATTAAAAATCTTCAATAATTTTTGTAACAAGATTAGAGCCAGATATCCGGTTTTGCCAGATTCATGAGACAGCTTTTTAAACCACTTGTCCGCTTTTGCCAGATTCATAATGAACTTTTTTCAACCACTTGTCCGGTTTTGCCAGACTCAACTATGAAAAAAATATTTTCAAAAATCTTGATATTTTTGCCCTTAAATATTAAAAAAAAAATAGTTGCATTGTTCAGATGACAAAATGCTTCTAGAATATCATAGGATTCAATGGAATGTACAGCACTATGCAAAAAAACGCATATCGAAAATTTCGCCACTTGACCGGTTTTGCCAGATGACTACCGATATATATATATATATATATATATATATATATATATATATATATATATATATACTGTATATATATATATATATATACTGTATATATATATATATATATATATATATATATATATATATATATATATATATATATATATACTGTATATACCATACTCAGACAGCACTTTCCGTAACATTTTTAAATTTTTACTGGTTTAGTTATATTTTGCCAAGAAATGATCTGATGTGAGCATCAAGATGGAAATAGGGTGTATGAAGTTCAATCACCACATCAAACATAATCTTAAGGTCTGTCGCTATGAAAATATGCAAGTGGAATGAAAAGAGATGTCACTACCAGTCTTTAGTAAATGATGTCCGAGATTGGGTGATTTTAATTCCAACATTTCAAAGGAAATAATAAGATTAACCGTTTTTAAATGAGCAACAGTCATTATAATTATGTTTATCTATTTCCTAGTCTGATTAATTTGTGAATACAATAATTATATGATAAGTTATTGCAGTTAAAAAAATACCCCTATAACTCAGAGAGCAAAAGCTCAAGGCAAAGAAAGAAATATGAAGGGCAGCCATGCCGTGATGAATGCTCCTGCTCTACCGTTGCGAGTGCGCCTCAACATTCCATTGTATTTTAAATTGAATAGAAGGGAGAGTAACGGTAAATAAACAAAGATGTATTATTTTGAAAGAATTAATATTATGATTTTTAGGATAGTAAGCATCGAAACTTTTTTTTTTTTCGATAAAAAAATAAAATATATTATTGTATTTTTTAATTCCTTTTGTTATATATAATGAATCTAACTCGAATCTAAGTAATAATCCTAATAATTACGTAATTTTATATATTAAAATTTACTATCATTCATAATGCTGTTTCGCTTTATGTGGCTCATCATATCTAATCATATGCTTGAAATAAAAATAATTTGATAATAATTTGTTTCTGGATCCGCGCCTGATTATATTTATATATATATTAATATTTTTTTTTTTTTTTCAAGGATACACCCCTAAGAGCTTACAGCTCGCGGCGGGGTACTGGGTAGGGATATAAGGTAGGGAACGGATAGTGGCCACGGCCTGCATGCTTACGCGTCCCAGCATTCGCTGAGGTGAGACTGAGGAAACCGTGGAAAACCTCAGTCAGGACGGACACCTTTACTTTTTCTCAATGGACCAAAGCGATGTCCAAAGCCTGGAGAACCACACACAAGTGCATCACTGCACTGGGTGGAAAGCGAGACGAATTTACCCCAGGGAGGGAGCAGCGTATTTTTTACTTGAAACGGTCTCCCATCCAAGTACTAACCACGCTCGACGTAGCTTGACTTCGGTGATCTAACGAGAACCGGTCAATGCACTGCGCCAATAATATTATTATTAAAAAAAAATAATAATAAATATAAATATTTATTTATTTATATTTATATATATTTTATATTTTTGTAGATATGTATTATATAAATACATATATAACTATACATATAATAATATATATATATATATAGTTTTATAATATTATAACTATATTATAAATGTTATAATAAATATTATAATTTTATATAATTACGGTCCAATAATTAATAATAATTATAATAATTAATTAATTTTTCTCTCAATAAAAAAAATCGATATATATATATATATATATATATATATATATATATATATATATATATATATATATATATATATATAATATATATATATATATATATTATATATATATTATGTATTTTTTTTTTTTATTGGAGGAATTTAATAGCTAGAGCTAGGCCTTGTAGGAGCCATCAATTTCCGTGTGCAGACTACCAATGCTGAGCTGCATGAGCATGGCCCATGGGTCTGCACGGCCCACGGGCCCGCCCGTGTAGATCCGTGCGCGAGCCCGCAGAACCTAAGCCGTCTCGGCGCCCTCCCTGCTGCTGGTAAAGCTCAAGCTGACCATCCTCACTTGCCTCGCTGCTTGCTGGCGAGCAAGCTAGGTGCAGTCCCGAACAATGGGACAATGCACAGTACATCCGAGGAGAAAAAAATTCAGCAAGAGGGCTTGTGACAAAGTGGGGAAATATAGTGTGTAATTTTCTTACTTGTAAAGTCCTTAAAACATTGCTGTACAGTATCCATATTAACTTGTTCATCAGAGAATATATATATAATTAATATCATACAATTAAAAATTAAATATCCTTTAAGGGTAGGATAACACGAACAATCGATTGTTGGTAGTCCCATTTGATTAACATGTAAACCTTAGCAACCTCATAATGATTCTGAATTTTTTTTTTTTTAGAGACAGTTCTTGGCATTAAAAAAATATGGAGAAAATTTCAAAACAATCGGATGATTCAATTTTTTTAAATTAATCTTTTAGTTTCTATCTCCATGGGAAAGCCCTATACTGAAAATTTAAAAAATTCATTTAAAAAAATTGGATCGTCCGATTGTTTTGAAATTTTCTCCATATTTTTTTAATGCCAAGAACTGTCTCTCAAAAAAAATTCAGAATCATTATGAGGTTGCTAAGGTTTACATGTTAATCAAATGGGACTACAACAATCGATTGTTCGTGTTACCTTACCCTTAAAGTTTTGTAAAAATGTTGGAACAAAATTCTTCCAATCAGTATTTTTCGAAACGCAAACGTTGCGCCTCTGGTGGCCGGCTACGTAGCGACAGTCCTTAATATAATTGAAATTATTTTTATATCTGCCAATAACATGAGATTAGACTTTTTTTTAGATTAAAGCGAACACAAAACATAATATAAAGGTAATAAATATGCATAAACATATATTTAAGTTTGTTTATAATTTATTACAGAAGAAAACACATTTATACAAATGAAAATACATGGTTTATGGGTACAGCAATAAACATTTTTACAAATTTAATACAAGCCGTATTCCTCTGTATTTCACCATCTTTTTCAAAGCAAATTATTGAATCACTTTGAGTCTTTGGCTTGTACAAATAATATGCGTGTTGGGTAGAAAGTAGAAACACTTATTCTTAATTAATGAAATTAGATTGAAATAAATTATGTTATGTACAAGGAAGTATGCATATTATAAATATATTAAGAACATGATTTGCAGAGAAAAGTGCTTCTACAAATTATTTAAGGGTAAGGTAACGCCACCAATGTTAAAAAAAATCCCTCTCACAAAAATTCTGAAAAAAATTTAAAATGTTCTCCTCTATACCCCCTATCAGTACCTAAAATATCAGGTATACAAATACGATCTAGTTTTTGAGTTATAAATTTTTAAAGTTGACTACTTTAACATGGAGAAATGAAACTCCCATGTTAAATTGGTCAACTTTAAAAATTCATAACTCAAAAACTAGATCGTATTTGTATACCTGATATTTTAGCTACTGATAGGGGGTGTAGAGGAGAACATTTTAAATTTTTTTCAGAATTTTTGTGAGAGGGATTTTTTTTAACATTGGTGGCGTTACCTTACCCTTAAGGATAATTCATTACTACATTTAAATTTATCCACATAAATGTATTATCTCTGTGTAATATTCTAGTAATCACAATAAAAATAAAAACATTGTGGAGAAATTTATTTGTATAAATAAAATAAAACAATATAAAATAATTTTACACGATAACAAATAAATAAGTTCTTCAATAATTGCATGTCAAAACATAAAAAGTCTCAGTGATTTTCATTTTAATTGCTATCATTGGTATACCAAAAGTCAAAGAATCTAAAAAGGAATTAAATTTTAATTTTAGGAACTACTATTTTCATTAAATATGGGCATAATTTAATGTAATTTTTTTATCATCAATTTGCTGCAACTGGGGACCTATTTTATAGTTATATGTACTTGTCAGTAGTTGTACATAAATAAAGTAAGAAATCTGCAATGTTCACGTATCATTTTTTTTATAAGCTAATTATAGTATAAAATAATTCCAACTGCTGATTTGAGTATATTGGCAAAGTGCATGTTTTTTGCCTATTTGAGTCAAGGAATTATTTTGCTTTGCTTATTGCTTATTGCTTTTTTTTTTTTTTTTTTCCCCCCTTCTCTCAATTTGTATTTGCTAGAAACATTGAATTAAAGATGAGACAAAAATTTAATTGTGTGTTGCGATCACAGGGGCCAATTGAGGTTGAGAATTATGATAAATTACCTGAGAGTATTTTTATATTGAAAAACATCCCAAACACTGACCACATTAATTTTGACAGTAAAACTGCGGGGATGTTGCAATAAAAAAAAGGCCAAAACTTTAAGATGTTATCAACGTTGTCATATAATATATATGCTGCAAAAAAGCACAGATTGAGAGTTCCTTATTCTATTATTGAAAAATAATGTATTATATTACAATCATGGATATACAACCACAAAAGGTGCAGTTACATTTACTATTATTAAGTTTTCAGTGAACAATAATTATTTGTTAAAAAAGATTCAAAATAATTTTTGCAAGTAATTTTTAATCCTCCTTTGTGTCGTTATTTAAATACCATAATTTTCAGATCATATGATAAGCAAGAAATTGAAATTATTTGATGATGTATTTTTAATTGTTCAGCTGCATATTATGTATGCACTCTCCTTGGCAAATTTTCTTTCTCGGTATATAATGATAGCAACCAACACATATAATAATCAAGCATTTTGATTCATAATGTAAGCAATGTCTTTCAGTCCCTAGTTAAAGTGCCAAAGGACTTCTACCAAAATTAACAATATCCATGAGGGAACTTGTGTCACATACAATATAGTAAAATGCATAAGTGCGCTGCTTACAAAATTGCATGATTCACAAATATGTACGGTATTAAATTTTCAAGTATTTTTATTGTTATTACTATTTATTTATTTATTATTATTATTATTATTTTGAGATTTTATTTTTAAATTTTTTTTTTTATGGTGTAAACATAAAACAATAATACCATTCATTAATGACTTTCTTACTAACATATAAATAATTTAAAATATAAGATATATATAATATAAATGTATATTTTTACAATTTTGTTTCCCTATATTTAATAACTAAATTATTTTTCAAATGAAATACCGAAATACAAATCTTAAAGTGTTATTGCACGAGAAAACTTTTCTAATTTTCCTCGTTTCAGCAGTCCATTTTGCTTTCTTCCCATAATAATCACAGATAAAAAGTCTGTACAGGTACATGCCTATACAAATACTGCTTGGTTCTAAACTTGCAATATAGCTGATCAATGGCTATTCAAGAACCAAAGAAGGCTGATGGCTGCGAGGACTGCTTCAACTGTGTATCGAATGCAATCAGCACCACTCTCAATTCTGTCATGCGGTGGACCTGAAATAAAAAAATAATTCAAAGGGCTTATTATAATAGGGCCAACTTACACTTAAATTATACACTTATACGCTTAAATTCTTTTCACCTATTTGCTAGAGATATTGTTGGTTACGCGATCAAGATCTATAATCAGTTTTGATTGACTAAAATAAGGAAGCAAGTTAGCTAGCATGATGCTGTAAGGATAAACGCAGGGATAAATCTTAATTACAGTAAACTGTCCCCATGTTAATTAAGCTCAAACCATAATTAAGCAATTTATTTCTTGAGCAACACAAATTTAAAGCATTTATTGCACCGAGTTTATTTTGACGGAAATACTCTAGTTGCTTGGCACTAAAAAATAATTGAAGGTCCTGAAGAATGTTCATTTTTTTATGTGGTTTGTACCTGTGATTGGCTTCCATGGCTTGGTTGGCTCAGGAGGTCTTTTACTGGAGTACCATGAGCTTGTAGGCCTGGGACGGGTAGGAGTCATCCTTGGAGGGAACACGGTGGGTTGTGTGCCAAAGCAGGAGCCCGCTGAAATATAAAGTAAAAAAAACATTACTACATGCTGTGCTAAATTTAATAGTAAAAATTTACCTTCTCCTCTCTTTGTCAATTTCATGCCTAGTCGTAGAGGATCCATATGCCTCTGACAATGTTCTCCAGCTTCTTTAATGTATATCTCAGTGTTAGACTTGATTGAACCAACGAAACATTCATAGCTGTTTCCCACGTCCCTCCGCTGTGTGTAGGTATACATCAATCCATCTTCTTCCCATTGGCCAAGACAACGATACTCGCGTTCTGGAAAACAGAGCATGTGGTTAAATACATTAAAAAGAGTATTTTTTTCTGTCAATTAACTAAGTAAAAAAATGTATAACTATTTAATACAGCTAGTTGGCAATTTCTTTTTCTTTCTTTTTTTTTTTTTTTCTTAATTTTTTTAGTGTATATTGCAATTCTTTTCTGCTCTGAAAAGTATTCTGTAAAGAAAATATTAAAAGTTAAATTTAGGAGTGCATCACACAATATATATATATATATATATATATATATATATACACACACATAAATATTTAAAAATATAGTTTGATATGGTCCTCTACATCGAACCGAAATAAAAAAATCTCGCATAAGTTCTTCAATTCTCCAAAAAATAATTCCAGAGTTGAAGTGAATATGTTGCTTAAAGTGAGGCCCTTACCTGACAAAACCCCTTGATTTAATCACTTCTAGAAAATGCTGGTAATGAAAGGATATAGTTAGTGTTCTTCTATATGACATTAAATTGAGCCTTCACAAAATAATAATCATTAATATAATAAAGGCAATTATTTTATTTTCAAACAAAATTTTTTCCTGTTAATAGCTAAGAAAACCTTTCATTTTAATTTTTTTATGGGAAATTGAGTTAAAATTGGTTTTTGGTTTAAAGCCTTAATTAATTGAGTCAAAGAACATCACTATATATTTTCATGCCATTATCTAACGCAATATTTTGTTGGTAAATCGTGGGGTTTTGTCAGGTAAAGCCCCAAGTTAAGACATTCACTCTGACTCTTTTTTTTTTTTTTTTTCTGGCAACCCTATGCGAGATATATATAAAAAAAAATTCAGTTTATTTGAACTATTTTTAGAAAGCACAAGAATTTTGTTTACAGGGTTGTTAATTTTTACTTAAAAATCATTTTATATATGTGCATGATTTTAATGAACATGGCACAAGATAACATTTTAGAATCTATCTCGGACAATGAATGAAACAAAAAACAAAAGTGTATCAAAAGTAGCTATATTTATAAAAATAAACTAAATTTGCAGCTGAAGCTTAAATTTGTGAATATAATATATACATATACACACACACAAATATATATATATATATATATATATATATATATATATATATATATATATATATATATATATATATATATATATATATATATATATATATATATATATATATATATATCCACTGCATCTGCACTGAAAAATAATAAAATTATAGTAAGTAGAGTTAGACAAAAGTAAAAGTTGTTAATTATCAGTTTTATTTACAGATTAAAGCAAAATTCATGCAATTTAAGAAACCTGAACCATAGGTGAAAGTAATAATTAATTAGTCATGCAGTAAAAATTGTGTTAATGTACGTGATTTCACATTTAAAATCCGTGTAGACATTCGTGCTGTAATGAAAATGGTGCAAATTTAAAATTAGGCACAAAAACAAAACAGCAAACGGGTAAATAAGTGCACAAACACAAAATACTAGTGGTATAATAACAAATCTGCAGTGGTACATATTTAATAGACACATAATTGTATAAGAAGCAGTGCTCTATTCTGGCAACATATAAATGGACATTGGATAAATGTGGTGTGCTAGCTGGTAAGTCTTCATCATGTCTACCTTCTCTCTTGGTGGGAGAGGTGTTACGAGTAGCAACTGGTGGTGTTGATTCATTGCTGATTGGTCGTCTAGAGAGAGGAGGGAATGTTGTTGCTGGAGTTGGAGGAAGTATTGGTGGAGGCAAAGAAGATGGGAACATCTTAGGTATAACAGGAGCTGGAGACCATGTAGTTGAAGTTCTAGTATTTAAATTCCATTGATTTTCTGCAACCAATTGGCTGTAATTTGAATTTTGAGTCCTTTTACCATGTATCTTAGGAAATGCCCAGGGATCATATTCCTCTTCAGAAAAAGAAGTTTCAGAAGTGTGAGTTATTCCTCTAGAATCATGCCTAGCATTTCCTGTATGACTAGATTGACCAATATAAGAACGTCCTGAATTGTATCCAAAGCCAGGATTATTAATGTATCGAGTTTCTGAACCATAGTTGTTATCAGGTTTGCTGATACTTGGATTTGAAGGATAACGAGAATTTGGATTATTAAATCCCACATCATAACCTACAGGTCTCCTTGTATATCCTGAATTATCGTATTGAGCAAGAGGAATATCTGCATAATTTTCTCTCCTAGGAGGAACTCTTGAACCAGACAAAGAATAATTGTTTTCGTTTCTATAAAATGAGTCACCATTAGATTGAGGGTAAGGTGGATTTTGTATGTTTATATTGTATGGCAATCTATGATTTCTTGATGGCTCCTGAGGGTCAGGAAACGGATTATTACTTGGTCGAGGATTGTAAGCACTCCAAAACTGATTTGGTGGTAAGCTCGTTGTATGGTAACTTGACAATAATTCTGTGTTTGGTATTGGAGATTGTATTGATGTTGAAGAGGATGTTGTAGAGGAAGTTATGGGACGAGGATTGGTAATGTGGTATATTCTGGTGCCAATTTGCCGTTGCTGCTGTTGCAGCTGCAATTGTCGTCTCCACCTAGAAAATCTGCCAGGAACTTTCATTCGAATGCCTGTAAATGCACATAAATGTTAGTAGCAAAATATTAAATAAGTTAAAGATTTAAGTTATATATTTTTTCCCTAAACACTATATAAATATATATATTATAGTGCATGACTGACATATTAGTTAGCTGAAATTTGTTAGTATTAATGGGCATGCAGAAGCCACAAAGAAAGTGATGATTTATTATGTACATTATTCATTATATTATTTACAGTTAATTATTTTTTGTTGTTTAATTCTGATGATGCAAAAATTATACCTTTTTTTTTTTTTTTTTTTACCTTCATAGACTTCTGGCTGCTCTGAACAGTCTGATACAGTGTAGAACATTATTTCTGGATTATTGCAATCAGAGTACAGCTTTGCACAAAGACCTTCGGCATCAGGGATCATCCCTGTGTACTCCCCAGCAATTGGGCAAGGTGATTCCTTCACAATATCCATTTCTGCAACCATAATAATAATTAATATTATTTGACAGTGCATTCAGTTAATTAATATAGAGTATCGACCTCAAAAATTTTTATTGCAAAAATGAATAGAGGGTGCAAAGCTATGCCACTCTGACTTTTTTAAGATTTTTTAGGACCCTGGAAATATTGCTAAAAAGTTTTGCCGAGGTCGGGTTTGAACCCACGCCCCTTTTACATAGGTCCTATTCTTTTATTAACAGAGGCATCTAGAGGCGACATTTTCTCTGTACTTTAAAAAAAAAAATAAAAATAGTTCTCAGGCTCTAAAACATCTGAAAAAAATCGGAGTAGCATAACTTTGCACCCTATATCCACTTCTGCAATAAAAATTTTTGAGAAAATTTTGAGGTTGATGCTCCACAATTAATAATTAATCATACATAAATATTTTTTTAAAAAAGGCTGCTTCATATTCAATCTTTAGCAATTTTTTATATAATATAGTAAAAAAAAACTATCTCTATATCCTTTAATTAGAATTATTAATTAATTGATTAACAAAAATCAAAGCTTATTTTTGATAAAGAGTATAATTTTTACTTACTTCCTTGGGTTATCCAAGCATCATCTTGAAAATTTGAGTCGGAGCATAGACTACCATTATAATAGTCGCTGGAGCGAACTCCTAAAACAAGAAAAAAATGTCAATGATTCTTATAGCGAAAGAAATGTCACTAGTATAACAAATTGGAGGAATTATAGACAATTAGACATGTGTATATATATTATTTATTATAGTGTCTACCGTAAAATCATGGTCAACACTCCACAATACACACATAAATATATTATAAATGAATATATATTATATATATACATATATATAAAATATATTGAGTGAGAGAAGTCCCTTATACATATATGGCACACATGCAGGACCTTTTTAACTCAATATTTTGCATTTCACATAATAGTTCCCTTTTATTTCTTCTTATATAAATTCACAGCTTTACTATATAGTTTACTAGATTTTAGATTATATTTTATTTACTTGCATAGATATGATAATAATTATGTAATTGCGCAATTTTGTGTTTTATATGTGGCAGAATATATTTAATTTATAATTCCACAAACTTTCTTTAACAGATAATAAATTTATAGATTTTTTAGATCGTATATTTTATTATTATTATAATATATATATAGCTTAATTATATATTATATGAATATGTATAATATAGTCAATTATACCATTCATTAAACCGAATTTAAATCTCACTTTATACTTTTCTACAATAAGGTCGATCTACAAAATAAATAATTTTAACGAAAGAATTGGACTTACACTATATAAATAAAAATGTTTTTTCGTGCCATAATTATATTATTATACTTTATACTACATAAAATTCATCCATTCATAACATGACGCTATATCCCTTAATTGCGGGTTAAGCGGTCGTCGATATTATATATATTATCCAATGTAATTTTAACTGCTTTTTTTTTTAGTAAAAATGTTATTTTAAGTAGTGGGCTTACTGGACCTCAAGTACCGAGGACATGATGCTGCTATAACGGCTTGCCCTAGACTCGGATTAATTTAGCTGCTGATCCACACAGAGACAATTTATTAATGTACTCGTTCTCTTAAGTCAGGGGACCCTTGTAAAAAAAATCCTATACAATAAAGTATAATTAATCACAAATTAATTTGTATTAATTTGTAATTTCTTGTACTTTATTACAGATCTTTGTTACGAGAGATTCTTACATGCTGTGCAGGAATTGCCTCAAGAGTCGGGTCAGCGTTTTAAAGTAGAGTGATCGAGCGATTTCATTTTTTGGAATATTTTATTTTCTAAAAATAGTTTAACCTGCTTTCTATTGAAAAATGAAAACCAAAAAATTCCATCTCAAATAGCTTCACCACAAAAAATTCACGAAGTTGGTGTTTCGGAGGCCTTTAACGCATATATACATCCTTATGGAACAGAAAACAGCTTTTTACTCCAACTTCGTTTGAACTATGGTACCAATTAAAAAATACGTACGTAATCTATGATGAATTCTTTAATGGATTTTCAAGTAAAAAAAAAAAAATACGGAGCCGTTTTTCCGAAAAAAAATATTGAAATTTTTGCGGGTTAATTCCCATAAGGATTTTCAAGATTTGTTTCCGGAAAAACGGCTCCGTATTTTTTTTTTTTTTTTTTATTTGAAAATCCATTAAAAAATTCACCATATATTACGTATATATTTTTTAATTGGTACCATAGTTCAGACGAAGTTGGAAGTTGGAGTAAAAAGCTGTTTTCTGTTCCATAAGGATGCATGTTAAAGGCCTCCGAAACACCAACTTTGGGAATTTTTTGTGGTGAAGCTATTTGAGATGGAATTTTTTGGTTTTCATTTCTCAATAGAGGGCGAGCTATAAAACTATTTTTAGAAAATAAAATATTCAAAAAAATGAAATCGCTCACTCTACTTTAATTGCATGCCAGTGTTCAGCCACTAAATTTAAGGAGGTAATAATGCTGTGCTCTGACAACACTTTTGAGCATAATATATATATATATATAATATATATATATATATATATATATATATATATATATATATATATATATATATATATACATATATATATACGTAATTAGTGTTTTTACTAATTGTAAAAATGCATTTGAGATATATAATATATTTGTATCGTATAATAGTGATATATATTCATTAATTCAGATTCATTTGCGACCCCTCACCTTTCAAGGACATATTTTGACTTGTTACAAACTTACAAGGACGATTAATTAAATTAATGAGCATTGCAGTAACTAAATATGATTGATGTAATATGCACATTTACCATATTTTTTTTTACTTCAAACGAATACACACATATATATTATATATATAATATAATCTGTATTGCAGTTTGTGCATTATATTCAAGGCCGATCCTGCATGTCATGAAGAAAAAGTGTGGCATAAATACATCCTGTGTTCTGGTGTGGAATGTTGTTATAAGTTGTTATAACTTATAACTATATAAATGTATATATTATATACTCTCCCTGCATGGGTTTGCTGCTATTCATCAGTCAACTCCCAGAAGAGAACTTGGAAAGAGCTCTATCAAATTTAGTCTGGCCTGCAATTCCAGTAAAAGATCTTCAAGCTCAAAGATTGTGTATTGTGTCACTTCATTTTTTTATTATTATTATTTATGTTGACTGATGGACCTGTAACCTTCCTAGAAAACCATTTGTTGAATTAAGAAATATGCTGAATCATAAAAAGTAAGAACTAACGTAGCATTTTTTTTGTTTTTTTTTTCAAAAAAATAAATCTAATTATAATCATTTCTTTAAAAAATATAAATGTATTTTATGTTTCTGCTCAATAAACATTTATACATGTTATTAAAATAAAAATGAAAAGAAACACTCTCAAGGATGAAAAATTATATGTAAAAGGCACATTTTCTTCTATTTTTAAAATTTAAATCCATTATGTATTATAATACACTTTTAAAACAAAGTAATGAAACCCGAAGCTTGAAATTTAATGCAGCAAGGTAAGTTGGCGGTCCATTGTCTTTGTAGTGTATATATACATATAGCGACGACACGCCTTGTTCAAGAATATTTTTATCCATCGTCACGGTATATAGCTGTATTACACACAAATGGGCATTATACATTAAAATATTTTAATATTATATACTATATACCAAAATAGAGTACCTATATTTTGTCACGTACGTGGTTCACTTTATACTGTATACTTTTAATTTGTCTTTTTATATTTTGTTTATCCTGTGTATAATTGCATTGTAATTGGTTTTACTGTGGCAAAATGAAAATTGTATGATTATTTATTTTATTTGTTCCTAAACGTTCTTATAATTATTGTTTATTTATTTTTCATTTAGGCCCAAACTACTTTCTTCGTTTTTATTTGACTAATTATTAGTTGCTAAGTAAAAATATTTTGACTTGATCATATATCTTTTTCTATGTAGGTACCATATATGCAGTACAACCTGAAAGTTTCAATAAAAATTATTATATTTATTTTATAATAAATAATATAATATAGTTCTATAGTTCTTTTTGCACCCCCTTCCCCCCCCCCCCAAGTTAGAAAAAAAAATCCACCACGAAAATTAATAATACTTCCCTCAAGTAACCCAATATCTAATAATCAGTATACTTTTGGTGATGGTGAAAATAATAAAATAAATCAGCATGATAAAATAAAAATTGTTGATAATAATTCGCAAAAAATAATGGATAGTGTTTTTAGCTGAAATTGAATTTGTTCTTCCCCCTAATTTTCTTTTTGTTATGTTAAAGATAAATAATTGTATTTGCTCATTATGTATGTTATGATATTGTGTGTATTGTTTTGTATTTATATTAAAACTTGACGTGAACATATGTTTGTCCTGCACAACCTGTAAAAGTTCAAAATGAATAAATAAATAAAATAAAAATAAAAATGTAATGCATTTTTTTTTTTTTACGATATATATTATATATATACTTTTTTTCATGCATATATGTGTTACGATCAATAATTTTATTGCGCATGCATATATTATTATATTAATTATGTAGATAATTTATTCGAATTATACAAGTGCAGAAGCAGCACGCAAGCTAGGTATAAAGCAGTCTGGCGTGTTAATATATTGACAAAGTTACTGGACCATATATGTTAGCGTGCGTGTTTGCACTAACATCGCCGCCACCGTTGTTGTGAGATGGCACGAGGTGAAGAAGGCCCATGCACAGCCGGAACTGAGGTATAGGCAAGACGCAAGGCTAGCACGCCACCATAGGCACCATATAATATATATACATATATATATATAACAAACGCCATCAAGAGGTTGTGGTTGGTGTGGTGGCACCTCCTCCTTACTCTTAGCACGCAATATCCACGCTGTGGTGGTGATCATATGGTGGCTGCTTCAGGGGTAGGATAGGTGAGATACCTGCTGTCTCATCAAAAGTACTTCAGCAGAAGAGCTCAAGCGGAATTCCACAATCCCCAATTATATGCCAAGCAACTTTTTTTACTTCTCAGCAGCTTTCACGATTTACAAGGCAAGTTTATTTTAGAGGGATTTCTTCGTACAGTACATATTATTAGACTTTTACTATGTAATACTGTATACATGTAATACATATAATATATATATATAATATATACATATATATAATTATAATTATGCATAAATGTAATGGATGTACCGTACGCCGCGGCGAAAGTGGCTTCCTAATGCATGTACGAAACATCAACGACTGTATTTATTGGTATATCATAGTTCTTGACAAAACAATCGAAACATGCATGAGCAAGCCACTTTCGCCGAGGCGTGCTGTACATAATAATATATTTATATTATTATGAAAGTATAAATTATAATTATGATGTTGCTCTGACTGATTTGTTTATTTAATTTTGTTTTTATATATATGTGCATTTCTCAGTCCTCGGGACATTACCCCTGCCTGATTTGCTGCCGCTGCATTTTGAGAGACTGTATAATATAATATGTATCGCACGGTGCGATATCGCACGAGTAAAAACTGTTAGTAAATGTTCAGTAAAATAAATTATTTAAACATTAAAAAGCAATTATTTTTTTTCTTCTTTTTAATAATTATATAAAGACAAAAAATTTCACGTTATATAATGAGAAGCTAGAACATTGACGGAAGAATTTTCTTCAACAGTTAAAATTTATAATAAATCACGCTGTGACATGTTCTGCAATATCCTTTACATTTCAATCCAGAGGTAATATATACCTCCAATATTCCTAAAACACTGAAAAAAAATCGCTTAAAACATTTTGTGAAGCATAGTAGTAATAGAATTTTAGTAATATTCTCTTAATAAAACTGTTCTGTTACTTTAATGTATGCCAAGGAGACGAACAAATCCAATTTTTAAGTCACAGTACGTATATTATATTAGATTTCATGATAAAGACCCATCAGATGAGAAACATACATATCAAATCTCGCATCCGCACGTATAAAAGATTCGAGGGAGTCGAGCGGATTCCAACTCTCCTGCCGACTTCCAGCAAATAAAATATCAATTTAACGCACACTGCGCCAGACTCACGCGGAAAAGGACAATAATAATTTTATTATGAATCAGCAATCAGCAGAGAAGAATTTCGTTGATTCATGAATGTATATAATTATACTTAAAACAATTATTATACAATTACAATTAATTATTATTAATAATTATGTTTAATAATATTTATTTATATTTCATTTTCTAAGTTTTTAAGTACAGATTGCGTGAAATAAAAAGACAATCAATAAAATTGGTTATGAAGTGTGAAATAAAGAACAACTAGTTTTTTTATAAGCACATAATTCAAGTCTTTTGGAAAAAATTTCAGCTTATCAGACAGCTAAAATTTGTGACTTTTTACCATCTTGTCTGAGAGAGGTGGAAAATATAAATGTCTTTAATTAAGGAAAAAATTAAAGAAAATACTGCTTTAATATGAACGTTCTGTAAAAATGTTTTGTTAACAATAAGCTGCCTGAGGATATATTGTCTAGTGTGATTTTCTAAATATTAATTATTTGCCAAGTAATTAAGTTATAAAATATGTAAGTTCAGTAAGTAATTATTAGTTATTAATTATATGCGTTGTTTTAAAATGTTTCAGTGTTTGTTTGTATTTTGAAAAATGACGTAATCGAATCCATGTTGTACTTGTGCAACAGTGATGAAATAAATGAATTGAATTAATATCCATTTCGCATATATAGGAAACATAATGTTAAATTATAAAATAAATTTATTTCTACAATTATGTATCGATGACTGCATGCTCTAATGCGCTATAATACAGTATAATTATCTCTTGCCGTTTCGGTATAAATATGACAAAAGTTAACTATATAGCTCAGCGGGCTCAGCCGCCATTTATTTATATATATAATATATTTATTTCACCCATACAAAATACAATTAAAGAGGCATATTATAATACAGTAGGGTGGGGGTAACTAACAAAGCATCAACTGTTCTTAAAAAGACACTATAACACATAGGCAGTTAATACATGAAAATAATATTTATAAGCATATAAAAATAAATGCTAATAGTCAAATTTCAATTTCATGTATTAACTGCCTATGTGTTATAGTGCATGTCTTTTTAAGAACAGTTGATGCTTTGTTAGTTACCCCCACCCTACTGTATTATAATATGCCTCTTTAATTGTATTTTGTATGGGTGAAATAAATATATTATATATAAATAAATGGCGGCTGAGCCCGCTGAGCTAGGTTTCTAGTTACATTGAAAATCCTAATGTTTCTTACACAGTGTTATCGGTTTATGTTTTCATGATTTTCATATTTTTATATGCTTTATAATTATAAACATTACAGATCGACCTAATTTAATTTAATAGTGTTTTAATTAATCAGCAATATAAGATATATCAAAGCTTGACTTAATTAAAATAAAATGAATGTAGAGTTTGTAATTTAATTCCTATTTAGTTTGACTTTTGATACCAAAAGTCTATTTAAAAAAATGCAATTATACTGTATTAGCATTAGCTCTGTTCGTAAATACACAATCAGAAAGAATCGATTTTTATTAATGAACCTTACGTTCCATATACAGTATTATACTGTATATATGAGGGTCACTAATGAAAATTGATTCCTTCTGATTGTGTATTTACGAACAGAGCTATTATTTATGTGAAACTCTTTGAATTTAGTTCAGAATGCAAGTTGTATTGTACACATCTGCATTTGTTTCCCATTGGTTTACGCTGGAATTATATACTCATTGTGATTTCACTCATGAATTCGTTTGAAAAAAAAAAAAAAAATGTATACGAGAGTAAATTTAGTGTTATTTATGAAATCGCATAGGAGTTTTGATGTACCGCATGACAAATTCGTAATTGCATTAGTGAGTGAAATCGAGCCTGCAATACCAGTTATTTATTTTACATTTCTATTGCTCGCTGTATAATTATAACAAACCAAGTCCTTTCCATTGTAGTTTGAACTTGACAACCTGGCTCTTGTGACCCATTGGAAGATATATTGTCTACTTCATCTACTTGTCTCGATAAACCTGGAATCTAGGATGAATGTGGATTTATGTGGATCCCAAACGTTTCAGCAATTATCCATGCATCATGAAATAACTTAAACTGCGCCCAATTATCATGTATCATGAGGGATTTTTAAACTAAAAGCAGTACTTACCTAGTTGAAATTCCAATACGTTCATGTCTCGCTTTTTTATCCAGATACAACTGTATCGCTCTTCTCCACTGCAGATGAAACCACCAATATTAATTAAATAAAATATATTACAAATTAAATGTATGCAGTCCGTCAAGAAGCTTCAACATGCAGAAATTATTAATGTACAGAAAATGTCATATTTAAATTAGAGCTTTATATTTTATAATTAGAGCGCTGAAAAAAAGTCATTTTGCCTATTTGTGCACATGAGGACTATTTTGTTGTCATTTAGGATGTCCACCGATCTCCGGAAGTGGATTAAAATGAGGTTATATATAAAAAAAAGACTATTTAGACTATTTTTGGATTTTGAGACTATTTTGGCAAAAGATGACTTTTTTTGTGACTTTTTGACATCTTTTTAGTGCATTTCAGCTCTTTCTTCATATTGACAAAAAAAAGTTAAAAAAGGAAGTAAAGAAACAAAGACTTCAGTCTGTGTAAGGGAATTAAGTCTGTGTAAAGAAATATAAAAAAAAATAAAACTTTTAAACACACTTTTAAATAGCACTTTTGAAACGCCTTTTTGCTGCATTTTCTAAAAAAAAAAGTGACTTTTTTATAGACTATTTTTTAAAAAAAAAGTGACTTTGTGACTTTTTGTAGACTATTTTCCAAAAATAAATTGACTTTTTAGGCGCCTATTTTTCGAAAAAAAGGTGACTTTTTTCCGCGCTCTATTTACTATTTATAATATAAAAGTTTATAACTAAATTTTCCATTTTCCAAATAATATAACAATATTACTTACCATTGATTTCTGCTAAAAATCATGTACTTTTCTGTGGATGGTCCCAAATCAGATCCAATGCATTTTACTGTAGAGGTCTTGAATATTGTATGATCCTTATATGTTAAAGTACTGCCTTCTATGTCAAGGTGTTCCCAGTGTCCTTGTGACCATGATGGAAACCTTAAAAATTAATTACAATTTATTAAAAGCAGATTCGATGAGAATATAATACAACACGCATGCACTCGGTTATGTGACGTAGCTATATAGAGTACGCAAGGAAGATTGTATAGTTATTTTATGGTGTATCCGCGTTGGCATGCATGCATTTTATGTTGATTACTCAGTTGAACAAAAAAATTAATATAAATTTTTCATTGTTTATTACCGACATGTGCTGGCTTCTACCCTTGGAGGCCATCGTGATCCAGGGACAGTGTTTAAAATCATTGATTCAAATCCTTCAGTGGCACTCCTTAGATCAGATGTGCACGTTGAGTCACTGGAGAAGGCCATGTAGATATTGCCTGTGGCAACATCTTCTTGGTATAACTGAAACAAAAGCACGAGCCGACCGGTCATCAAAATATCAACTTGTAAGTGGTCAGCAGCAGTGAAAGGCGGCGAGAGCAGGTTACTAAGCAAGTCCGCCTGGCCTACCTGATGCCTGGCCCTGCCGCCCGCCATCGCCGCCAGTGCGCCATCGTTAGTTAACCATCACATTCCAAACCGCCCCATAAGAATGTTTAGTGACCACGCCTAAATGAACTTACTTTACGGCGGTCATTCTTAAAAAAAAAAAATGAAAACATCTTCACCGCAGGAGCATGCTCCCTTAGCATAATTATGATCTTTAGCCTACTCCAGTGCTCTGCCGCTCTGCACACTAACGTATTCTATATGAAGATTCGTTCAATTTTCTGTGACAGCCAGCCCTCAATAAATAACTACATTTTTTACACAGTAACGACGTAATGAGTCTAAAGATCCTTAGTCCAATTATAAATCCTTAAATATAATTCTATTGGAAGGAACAGTGAAACATCAAACTTTTTTTTTATATCCTTGATTGTAGAACAACAAGAACAATGCAATCAAAATTATTTCAATAGAGTCTAATATATTTCATCCCTAAATCACTGTGCTATATATTTATCATCAATATTATACTTACAGCGCAACGATACTGAGCTCTGCGTTCTGCCCCAACACGCGTGTCCAGCAAGGCAAGGTACCTTTGTCGTCCAGGACCCGCCCAGTGACCCAAACATTGAAACGTTATGTCTGAAACGAAATACCATTATAATTCACTACAATTATATGATTTCATTTTTTATTTAATTAAATTTTGTTAATTTATTTTGATGAGAAAATTAATCATTACCGTGATTCTCGAATGAGCAGCGTCGAAAACGGAGATTCAATCCGGAGGCTGATGGACAGTTATCAAGTTCAGACACTGGATCAGGGCATTCAGGTTTGTTTTCCGATCCTTCATTAACATTATAAGTGAATGTGTAATGACCATTAATTGGGCAGTACTCCTTGCGTATATCTTCTCCACCGAGCTCTTTTGTTTCTGTAAGAAGAAAAATGTGTATAAATTAGTATGTCATACGCAGCATAAGAATTGTATGCTTATATTGTGACATCTTTCGTTGCAAAATACCAGAAGGGTGCAAAGGAATTTTGATGCCAGCTAGGTGATTGTGAATATAAGTTTAAGGCTGGCCGGGTGAGCGATAAAAACATACGTTATGCATATAAAGTAGATGTGAGAGTTATGCTTTTGTTGTTGTCTCGTTGTACTGCTGTAAGGTGCGTGTTGTAAGGATCTTCTACAGTGCTGCATTGAATACTTAATTAGAATTAGAATACAGAAACGTTTGTAAAATTGAAGTATGTGTATAGTACTGCATATTTTTATTATTTTTATACTTATTTTTCCTTTCTTTTTTCATGATAACGAATTTCACTGTTTTAAAAAGGATTCCTTTTAATACCTATAGTAATATAAATTCAATAATGATAATACTGTATTGTTTTAATTTCCAAATTGGTTCAAAATAAAAGACCAATAAAGAATTATTGCGTATACGCGTATACTATAGGGAATAACGTTATACCATTATACCTTCCAGGCGCGGATCCTCCCCCCCCCCCTCCCCGAAATTTTGGATTTAACATAGGCAATATAGGCATTTCCTCCACTCCATTTTTTTTTAACATTGGCCTTTTGGAGGCAGCCCCTCCCGAAATTTTTTTCTGGATCCGCGCCTGATACCTTTCCTCACGAGTCTCACGTAAACATAAACAACAATCAACAACTCTCCTCA
The DNA here is from genome assembly GCA_949825025.1 of Siphlonurus alternatus. Taxonomy (NCBI): domain Eukaryota; kingdom Metazoa; phylum Arthropoda; class Insecta; order Ephemeroptera; family Siphlonuridae; genus Siphlonurus; species Siphlonurus alternatus. The sequence continues at coordinate 35,512,613 of OX463788.1, forward strand.
CTTCTGAAGAGTCCCTTTTTTCAGCCTTTTTAGTCATCATTGTGATATTCTCACAGAGCATGGTGATTAACAAGGCTGCAAAAAAAAAAAAAAATAACTTTTCAGAAGCGGTGACTTCTACGTTAAACTCCGTGATTAATCATTTTAGATAATAGATGAGAGAGCATTGCAGAAGCCACGATCGATTTTGTTATAAAATAATACAGAAAAAATAAAAATACGTGATTAATTTAATAATATAAATTTTTCCAGTAGAAAAAACTGTGAGACGTACGTCAAACTTTATATTATAATGTTTGAGCTGCCGTTTTAGGGGAGATTAACAAAGAAAGATCACGCAGAGCAGACGACAACGTATAATAATACTCTTTTTGTGCATCATATTATGATCGAGAAAGAACAAAAAATAAAACTTAAAATTGGATGTAAAAAAATTTCATACATGGCAGATTTTGGGGAAAATATAAAGAATTTTTTATTTTACTGCTTCAAAAAACACACTTTAACGTGTTTTCTTTTAGTCACTGAGCATTAATGACTAAAAGAAATATCAATGTCCCTTTATAGTCCAGATACTCCTGATAACACAAAAGTTGTGGTTCCATGTGGAAAATTGTCAAATAATATTCTTTTCATATTTTACGACACCGAGAATCATGTTTCAGAATTTTTTTAACTCCATTTATGATATATATATATATATATATATATATATATATATATAAAAGCTGCAGTGTATTTATATTATTATTGTATATTAATTATTATATTTACAATTAATTGTTATTCATCACTATATTGTAGTATATTACTAAGTATATTATTATATATAGTTTTTATTTTTATATTTCAAATATGCCACTACAAACTAATATTACTTCCCTTTGAGATATTTTTTTTTTTATTATTATTATTATTATATTACGTTTCTGGCAACTTTCTGGAAAGCGTTTGATCAAAGAGAGCGGGAGTAGCGTCACGGATGCTGTCTGGCGCTTCTATTATCACCTTTACACTCTTTGCTAGTTGGAGCAAGAAAGTTTATAGGGAACATGTTTGGACACGCTATGAAAACTTTGGTCTCGAGCGCGGATGTAACTAAATCTGCTGGCACATAAAAATAATAAAAAATATTATAAAGGAAGGAGCAAAGGAGTTAGAAGACGAGGGGCGGCAGCGGCTTGAGTCGCGTCTCTGAAGGACGGAGAGGAGGCACGTATAAGTAATACGTCTCAGGTTACTATCGCCGCCACCGTCGTCAGAACCTGTAAGCGAGGCACAAGGAGCCTGCTTACCTGCCTGACACGTCCGAGCTGTCTAGCGAGAGGAACTGTGGCACCGAGCCAGACAGCAAGCGTGAGGCCAGTATGACTTCATGAAGCTATTACAACGATGAGCAAAACTGAGACACATGCAAACTCGACATATCAGTTGTATGCATCACAAGATTTCTTAATGTGTTATCAGAAATAATTAATAAAAAAATGAAATTATGTTGTGACTGTAGGCCGTAAAATTAGAAATAAGAAATACAGTATTTGAGATAGCTGAGATAAATCTCGGTGCATTTCTATGTTTTGGTTCCTTACAAATTTGCAGAGTATGTAGACTGTATATTATATATTGTATTAATTTCCAGGGTATAACTATATATAATCCAAATATAAATTGTATTTTAGTATGTAAGAACTGGTGTAATAATCTTATATTTTATATTAGAAATTTTGTGTAATATTAGTATGTAATTTTGTATGATTTGAATGTAATACAAATACTCATGCTGTAATCTTATTAGTGAAAGCTATCAATAAAGTTTCATTTCATTTCATTTATTGTACATATTTTTATATACTATCTCGAAAATATGGTATTTCTTGTATTATATATATATATATCTATTGTAAATGCTGCAAAATGCATAAATTAACTATCAATATTATTATTATTATATATATACTGTATAAAATTACATATTATAAAAAATTATAGTCAAAATTAAATGTTATGCTATGTTAGTTCAAAATTTATTTTTAGTTATAATTATATTAATTATTACCTGAAGGTGTGATTCGGGAACTTAATAGCTGGAATTTTTTTCTTCCACTGCACTTACATCAAATTGGAAATTACAACATGTTTTTTATAAAATATTGCATATACTGAGCAAAATTAAACAAATTATTTATTTGAACAGCAGCTCCATGCTCCATGTCAGTCCAAAAATGAAATTTAATTTTGTATGACTTATTAATGGGATTTACACTATAGTCTATTTGCCAACTGTCCCAACTGAGTATATATGCATATATATATATATATATATATATATATATATATATATATATATATATATATATATATAATAAGCTAGCTTTTAATACCGTTTATTAAGTATGGAGTAATTGGACTTACATATTCATATTAAATTATTACACACATAAATTAATTATATGCAAGCCATCTTAAAATAAATAAAAATTCTTAAATTATTGTATAATATATACATATATATACATACTATACAACATTGTTTTGTCATTAGAATTGTTAATTAACTTGATATAGAACAAAAATGACGATGAAAAATGAAACTACTATGCTGACTCGGTTGATGACAAACCACATTTTTGTGGTCAGAAAAGAGTTGTTACGTCATAATTTTTAAAAATATAATGATGTTTCCTTTTCCTGACATGTATGGCAAGCGGAACTAACAAGTAAGTGACATGTCCAATGCCACGAGTTTGGTAGTGACAATTTAATATTTTCACTTCCTAGTAAATAGTGGAATTTTTTAATCTACAGAAATTTTTTTTTGTTTTTTTTTTTTTTTTTGTTTTTCATTCATGAGTGATTTTTATCAATGTTTTATACACGACGTGCACGTGACCATAATATAGTTAGTAATTATATTGGTCTAGTCGGCTGGCGGCACGCTCCTGCCCCAAGAGGGCCAAGAGGCGTGCGGTAAGAATTACATCTCTATATTATTATATAAATTTATATATAAATACATCATCTGCATCTTCTTTGCGTGCCCGATAAAAAGCTATACTCGGGTCAGCCCACTACCACTCGTATTTTTATTTTATTTTTTTAATTAATATTCGTGCAGCCTGATATAGCACCGTCTGCTTAATTGTCAATTGTCGAGCGCAATCAAGAAACTGATTTGAATAACAATTAGTAATTTGATCTGTAATCAATAACATGTTGCTACTTTAATCATAACAATAGTAACTAACAAATTAGCAGCAGAAAATTAAATGTAAATTTAGTGATTTACATTTTTAAATATAACATTAATATAAAACTCAGACATTAATGATACTTAATTTTTTTAAGGATTCTTATATAAAATATATATAATATAAAATATAATATATATATATATATATATATATATATATATATATATATATAATAAACTTTTTAATCTATTCATTGAGAGGATTAGTCTCGGACGATACACTGCTCTCAGTTTACTACGCAAATGTATATTCCCATTTAAACTACTCTATTATCATCTGGGGAAGTAATAATGCTGTACTAAATCGTTTACTCATACTACAAAAAAGATCTGTGAAAACAACAAAAGGTTTTAAAAAGACGGATTCCTGTAGAACACACTTTTATGATTTGAAATTGTTAACTCTACCCAGTATTTACTATTTACATATTAAATTGTGCAATGTATAAAAGATTACACCCATAGCCAAGTTTCCGACATCTCTCCTTATGATACCAGAAATAAATCCAAAGTTATAATAAAAAAGCATCAATCTGCTTTTTATAAAAATAATCCATTTTACCAAACTCATAAAATCTATTACTTTTTACCCGAGCCAATGAGGGATGAAATTAGTGATAATGTGTTTAAAAATAAATTAAAAACTATATTAATCAAAAAAGAATATTATAACATTACATAATTAATAAATAACGCAAGAGGATGTTGCAAACTGGAACGTTGATCTTACAGATCAACACAAACAGAAAATGTTTTCTTTATCTATGGCTCCGAAATAAGGACAGTAAACATATTTTAATATTTGGCCATCAAAGTTTTATGTGAACTATAGTGCATCAAGAAATCATATGTGGCTATAATAAATAAATTATAATAATAACTGAAGTTAATTTGAAAACTTAAACTTCTTTTTAAAATATTAAAAAATAAAAAAATAAGATTAAAGAACCTGATAATAATGAATAATATATATTATATTATTAGTATAAATTTATTTAAAATCATTTGTGTATACCTATGTATGTTAATTTTAGTTAAGGGTAAGGTAACGCCACCAATGTTAAAAAAAATCTCTCTCACAAAAATTCTGAAAAAAATTTAAAATGTTCTCCTCTATACCCCCTATCAGTACCTAAAATATCAGGTATACAAATACGATCTAGTTTTTGAGTTATAAATTTTTAAAGTTGACTACTTTAACATGGAGAAATGAAACTCCCATGTTAAATTGGTCAACTTTAAAAATTCATAACTCAAAAACTAGATCGTATTTGTATACCTAATATTTTAGCTACTGATAGGGGGTGTAGAGGAGAACATTTTAAATTTTTTTCAGAATTTTTGTGAGAGGGATTTTTTTTAACATTGGTGGCGTTACCTTACCCTTAATATTAATTAAATTTAAATACCTGTTATGTATAATTTATGTAACAACTCTGACGTGATCTATGCTGTAAAGCCAACGATCGAAATAAAATTATTATTATATTATTATACAGATCAGGGCACCCACTTACCATATCTTGGATTTCGTTATTTTATGTTTTTAATGTTTTCTTTTAAAGCAAAGCTTATTTGGAACACAGAAAAATAAAATGTTTTCATATTGCCCGAGAGTGCATTATGCTCGCTTGCATGGGCATATGGCATTTATAGATGGGTGGGTTTGTATAACGCGTCTATATATATTATACACAGTATAAGGCTATTTGACTATAATAGTCAAAAAGAAGTTTCATAAGTAAAATTTATCACAAAGAAATTATTAAGTTCCGCGCTACAGGTATCTTTTTTTTTTTTTTTTTTTTTTTTTTTACAATTGTTGAATTTCCATTATATACAATTCCCATTTTTCAAAGTATTTTGCTGAACACTATATTGATTGATTGATTGATTGATTGATTGATTGATTGATTGATTGATTGATTGATTGATTGATTGCTTGATTGATTGATTGATTGGTTGATTGATTGATTGATTGATTGATTGTACTGAGTTGTAAACACAAAGATTCATCACATGAGCAAGCAATTAGACTGTTATATGATACACATTACAGTTTAGTATATACACATACTTTGTTACAAGTTTGTTAAACGAAAGCGCTTTTATGAGCAACGCAATCAGCCTACTTTACAGGGACGAATGCAAATAAGCCGCCATTACGGTGGTATGGTACACAATTCTGCATGCAGGCAAAATTAAAAAAATATATATATTATAAATTTTTTGAAGTAAAAAAAATGTCAAGTAAACACGTTAAAATTTGTTTAATTGTTTTGACTACAAATAAAACATGGTATAAGACAAGTATAATAGCTCCAACAACAAGATGCCGTAAGCCGTTGAAACTTAGGATCTGATGTCACATGCAAGGGCCTTATACTATATTTTTGACTTTATATATTCTTACTACAAAAATCCGAGTTCATTATAATTTATAAAATTATAATAATAGTCATCAATTTTGTGTGGGAATCTGTCATGAACATGAATATATATTTATAAATATATGTATAATACTTCTGTACGAATATTGATTGAAAGATGATGCGTTAGAAATTTGTTGAGAGATTTTCTGTGATGCAAATTAGTGATGCTGACTATGCTAGCTGTTATTTCTACATTACTTCACTTTTCTTAAAGTTCTGATATACACTAGGACCTCAACTAATTTCATAATAATTACTGCGAGATAAACAAAAATAAAATATTTACTTAAAAAAAATGAACAGATGCTGGCGTAGCCTGCTTTAATATACCACCATTAACTATGAGGTGGTACCGCGATGGATATAATTTTAATCGTATTCATTTACAATGCAACTAAATTTTGTAATGTTATATTTATTATAAACTTCATTTCAGTATGATGTTTCATTATATTTTTATATCATTCATAGATACATTTCATTATTATAACTGACTAAAAAGAAACTGAAATTAAAATTCTTCTCATATGTACATGCATGGTTTGAAATTACATCATTGAGAGTATGAGCCACGCGCCTTAAACTGGTTAAAAAAATAAATAAAGAGAGATCGAATAATAAAATAATTTTGCTCACGTAGGATAACGTCAATGGTATGAGAGTAAAAGAGAACAGCATTTTATTATACCACAATCATGTATTGGCAGTTTTGTAGCAATTGCATTGATAAAAGTCAACAAAAATTCCATTCAGAACCAGAGATGTTGAAATTAGGAGAGAGAAAAAATATACCGGTCTATAGGAATTTAGAAGAATGAAACCTGTGGCAGCCTACTTAACAATGCTAGTCACGTTCCAATTTAATCAGAATGCTAGAAAAACAGATGCTTCACTGTTACTTTCCAGAAATTATTATTGTGGGTGTGGACATACCAAACGGAAATTTTGTCTTTATTAATTAAATTCAAACAGCTGCATTATTTAAACAGGCTCTATAGATTATAGATGACTGATGTATACATATTAAACATTAATACGCTATAATATATTGCTTTAAGCCTTCAATTTTAGTCATTTATTATAATATAATATCTAATAAATACATTCAGTATTAATTATTAAGAATAAAAACTTATGGAACCAAATGTAATTATAATAACTTACAATTAAATGATAACTGCTATAACAATTATATATATATAACACATATATGTCCTTTTTTATTCATCCATATATACACATTACAAATCAAAGTAGACATTTAATTTGAAAAATATAAAGAAGTTACGTCGCAATATGCTGCTTGCATAAAGTTTTCTGAAACAATATGTGCTTTGTCCTTTTGTTTTTATACTTGCACTTCTACATATTACGATGTGTTCCTATACAGCCAGTACATGTGTGCATGAGGAGAATATTGTCATTTTTAAGCATTATTTATTAATTATATTATTTTTATTGTTGTCAAGTATATCAGATTAATTAGTATGCGACTATGCGTGTGGCGAGTCATGCGTCATGCATGTATAGAAATTAAATTTACGTCAATGGATTTAAACAAGCAAACAGCAGAGCAATTTAGACGTGAAGTAATTATATCACAAACTTTTCAAAATTAAAAATGAATTCCTTCCTTCTTTGTTTGTTTTTTACTATTATTCCACAAACAATGAAGTAAATAATAGATAGCATGCATTTATAATGAAAAACAGAAGCTATTTGCGCAGTTTTTGTCAAGATTGAGAAAAGTTTACTCACTGTAGAGCAGGATTTCTTTAAGACGCTCAGGTGAATTGTTGGTTGCCGAGTGTTCTCCAGGGCACGTGGCCACGGCGGCGTCCTCCTTGGTGTAGCACTTATCGAGGCCCTCTGTGCGTACTTGCAGCACATTCTTCGATCTCAGGTTCAGGTGGAAGCAGCGGATGCAATTGCCACCCCCAGAGCTATAACAAATTTTAAGCAGTGAATTCAATTTCCTGTGCTCTTGCGGAATAGTTTGGAAAACAAACCAAAATTTTATCACATGCATTTATTTTGTATTGCAGGATTTAATCATGTAAAAAGAAAATATGGATCCCATTTAAGCTACTCTATAATAATTTGGGGAAGTGATAATGCTGTGCTAAATCGTTTATTTATACTACAAAAAAGATCTGTGAAAACAATAAAAGGTTTTAAAAAGATGGATTCCTGTAGAACACATTTTTATGATTTGAAAGTGTTAACTCTACCCAGTATTTACATCTTGAATTGTGCAATGTATAAAAGATTACACCCAGAGTCATACGCTCAAGTTTCCGACATCTCTCCTTATGATATACCAGAAACAAATCCAAAGTTGTAATAAAAAAGCATCAATCTGCTTTTTATAAAAATAATCCATATTACCAAACTCATAAAGTCTATGATTTTTTACCCGAGTCATTGAGGGATGAAATTAATGATAATGTATTTAAAAATAAATTAAAAACTATATTAATCCAAAAAGAATAATATAACATAAAAGGTTTTTGTGATGAAAATTAAAAAATAACGCAGGAGGATGTTGCAAACTGGAACGTTGCTCTTACGGATCAACACAAACAAAAAATGTTATCTTTATCTATGGCTCCGAAATAAAGACAGTAAACATATTTTAATATCTGACCATCAAAGTGTTATGTGAACTATAGTGCAAAGTGTTATGTGATCTATTTAATAGTGCATCAAGAAATCATATGTGGAGATAATAAATCAATTATATTAAAAAGAGTGAAAGTGATTTTGAAAAACTTAAACTATTTTTAAATATTTAAAAAAAAAAACAAAAAAAAAAACATCAAGATTAAAGAACCTGATAATAATGAATAATACACATATGTTAATAGTATAAATTTATTTAAAATCATTTGTGTAAACCTATGCATGTTAATTTTAGGTAATTTTAATTAGATTTAAGTACCTGTTATGTATGATTTATGTAACAACTCTGACGTGATCTATATGCTGTAAAGCCAACGATCGAAATAAAATTATTATTATTGTTATGAGTGACTATTACCGATTATACCACCCCTTTTAACTGAATTATAATAATCGTTGTGTCATTGTAATAATACTAATAATTATTGATATTGTATAATTATTATATTAATTTTTTCTCTCTCTCTCTCTCTCTCTCTCTCTCTCTCTCTCTCTTTCTCTTTTTCTCTTTCTCTTTATTTTTACTGGTCTCCAGTTCTATGAGTCCCAGTGCCCCATCTTCCATGAAGCTGCGAAGTTTGCTGCTAGTATTACGCGTAAGGCGTGCATAAAGACAGGCAACTAAATTAGTGCTGTGACTGCTGTGTGTCTACTGCAGGAGCAGCTGCAGGCGCGAGAGTTCCAGCCGTGACTGAGCCATGATGCGTGCCGAGGACACATACGTATATATACATGCACGTGCTTCTTCTTTTCTTCCCTATATATTATATGCATAATTATATATTTTTTTACTATATATATATGTACTCGGAGGGTAAATGATATTTTATCCTCCTCTTTCTGTACTGTAAACCCACTTATACTGCATGTACGGGGAAAGAGAGAGTATAAATTTATTAGATGGACGACATGGTTATATAATACCACATAATTTATAATAATTAATTACTTATTATAAATATTATAATTAGCGCGCATTGAAGAGCATGCATGTTGTACGAATTATATCAATATATTATGCCTTTTGCGTATCTATAGTTATTTATATACGTAAAATTTGGTCATATATATTAAATAAGAACTTGTAGAAGAAGAGAACGTTGACATTACGTTAATAATAATTAATAAATTAATTTATTATTTAATTTAATTTATAAAAGCCAACGATCGAAATAAAAAAATACTTTTAGTGCTTTCACACTCGATTTGCATTGGTAATGTAGATGCACAATTTAAAATATTATGGTGTTACTAGCCTATGTAGCATATTGTTTTTAAGGATGCGTTGCCTTATTCTGAATCCTCTTGAGCATTTAATTGTTATTTGTTTTTATATATTTTGACAGAAAAAATGAATAAATAAAACTGCGTTACCCACAAAGCGCCCTAATTACAATAATTTGTAACTCAAAAAGCTTGAGGTTTTTACTAATTCATATGCATTCTTTAACAAAATGATATGATATAAATATACTATAATTTTTTAATTCAATTCCAAGCTATATGATCTTTTTGTTTATTTTTACTGAAGAATTCTGTTTTATATGAAAAGAGTCCATTTTACATGTAATCAAATGGGAAGAAAATCTCGATTATCTTAATTGAAATAAAACTGCGTTAACTATACCCTAAGGGGGGTCGCAAACAGACTTCGCATCGCATGGTATGGTATCGTATGACTTCGTATGATAAAAATTTAGAACCGGTTCTAAATGAAAAACTTACGATGTCATACGATACGATACCATGCGAAGCTGTGTGCTGTGCGCGCGCATACCTGATCGCATAGTTTCTTATTTTTTTATCATACGCTGCGAAATCATGCGATTCGGTCTGCGACTAGCCTAACTTTACTTAATTCATTATTCTAATTTACTCAAAGGGAAAAATTCGTAAAACTTTCAAGATTTTTTTTTTATTATAATATATTGAACACTACTTTTAAGTTCAGTTTAAATTTACAATTTGTACTTTGAATTGCAATTTGTAATACGATGTTGTTGCCCCCCCCCCCCCCCTCCTACCAATATTAAATAAATTTACTTTATTTGCTAGACAGGCTCTCTCACTCTCAGTCTCACATTAAACTATATATTTTTTTTTTAACGACAGCTGTACTCCCCACTTCATGCTTACTTATTTGGCTCGCCTGTCATTCCACTCATTCCTTTTCAAACAATTACAAACGCAATTAATCTTCGTGCATTTCTTGTACTCGAAATTGCAGAGGTGTGGGTATTGTAGCCTTAGCCTCATCCAATTTCTCTAGCTGGCTAACTCATCAAAATTTCATTGTATATTATTTATTTATTTTTTGGCGAGACACTACTGGATTGTCCTGATCATAGAACGAACCCAGCAGTGACTCATTTTTTTCCCCCAACGATGCCCAATTGGAGTGCCAGATTTTCGGCCACGGTGGGACCCAGCCTTCACGGAATCACATCCATTTGCCCCGGGTCTATAATACCCCAGGCTTTAGCAAATGTAAAGTCACCGCAATGACCATCAGCCCCACCGTGACAGAGCTTTGCACCCTCTCCCCCATCCCCATGACCCGTCCGTGAGCACTGTTCACTGTGGGGTCGGGCATTAGTGCTTTACCTACCCGTTCGGTAAGTTCTCTCGACGGATTACTGAACCACAGAAAACTTCTCCGGGGAGGCTTTCCCAATATGTCAGACGTATTTTAATTTAAAGGAAACAGATAAAATATCAGTGGATAACATGAAATAATTATCACAGTATAGAGAGCAATGATAAATACACATTTTCTACAGCAAAGACATGCAAAACAAAAACATGTGCATGCATTTACACAAAAAAAGCATTTCTTTGTAAATATGTACTGTATATATTAGTCTGTATAATACTTATATTTTAACAAAAATACTCAATGTAATATAATATGAACATGCAGCAATAAAAGTTATTAAGAACTAAATTTTAATTTGTTCTTTCCTGTGTGTTGTATTTATTTCATATACAATAAAATTTTGGTTGTTTTTGAGTAATGTGGTTGTTATAATAATAAAATTGCGGTAGCTCTGGATATTGTTCTCAAGAAAAGAGAGAGAAATAGAGAAAATCATCTCTGGCACGCAATGTCCCTGTAAGGCCCACACACACCAGAATGTCTCACTCGCCGTTTATACACTTTATACTGAATAGAATAGGTTGCCGGAAATAAGAAAAAATATTAAATATACATAGGCCGTAATTGTGAGTAACTTGTAAATTGCTTTCACAAATGAATTATGATAATAAGGGTTACTTATTTCACGTTCATATATATATATATATAATAATAAAAGGCATTATTGCCTTACCCTCGCCATATAAGTCGAATAAATAAATAAAATAATTATTATATATTATAATAACAAAAATCAACGTTTATTTCGTTACTATTCATTCAGTCATGCATGATCGGCATAAAATATAAACTAAGTAACTAACTGAGAAAAATAACAAAAGTTCGGATTGCAAAGTCAACAAAGACCAAAGTCCAGCTTTATTATCATTATTATTTTATTTTTTATTTTATTTTATTATTTCACCCAAAGTACACACAGTATTACAAGTAGTGGGGTGGGGGTAGCAAGCAAGGCACTAGAAGCACCATATCACAAGTGGCTGCTGCTAACCTACAAATTTATAACAATGCTATAGCATAGGATGCTAGAGTCAAAAACAAACAAATTAATTAACTATTTTTAAGAATATAATAATTCTTAAGAGCAAAAGGAAACTGCTTAGCATCACTTTTCTTTACATTGCAGGGCAACTTATTCCATTCAGACACAGTCCTTATTAGACAACCTTTTTTATACAACTCTAAACGAGCCTTTGGTGGAATAAGACTAACAACACCATCTTGCCCTCTAATTTGACGCCCATTTTTAACAGTATCAGTAATATTCAAATCCACCTTTATTTTATAAAGGTGGATTTATAAAGGTGGAATATTTTAGTAATATTCACTTAATTGACAGTCCATTCTTGCAGTTGTGCCTAAACACAAGTCGCAACTACGTTGCAACTTATTATTTATACAAGCTTCAAACTTTGCATCTAATAAATGCAGGTGAAATATTTAATTATAGAAAATGTAAATAGCACAAGTAAATGGCACAAATGGACCTCAAAATTGTTTATTGCAAAAATGGATAGAGGGTGCAAAGTTAAGCTACTCTGTTTTATTTTTTTTTAAATAAATTTTAGAGCCCGGGAACTCTTTTTAAAAAAATTATTGTAAGTACAACTTTAATAGCAAAGAGAGAGGAGAAAAAAAAACAATCAATGAAGCAAAAATAAAAACAAACAAGAACAGAAAAAACGTTTGTGACGGTTTGTATGATCGCGATATTAAAGAAATTCCACTTACATATCCATGAGAATGACATTATTCCCAATGCGTCGATGACAATGTCCCCATATAGGAATAGATTCAGCTGTGATGTTTACTTGTGAGTATTGTACTTGCGAGCCTGCTGTTACGGTAGATTGCATTACGAACTCGCCTTGAAGCTCAGCTGGGAAGTAGCACGCCGCATCACCTGGAAACAAAAAGTCAAGCTTTAAACTACACATACACACAATATATATATATATATATATATATATATATATATATATATATATATATATATATATATATATATATATATATATATATATATATATATATATATATATATATAAGTGGAGGTGTGGCGCAGTGCGCTTGACCGGGTCTCGTCAGATCACCGAAGTCAAGCAACGCCGCGCGTGATTAGTAGTTGGATGGGTGACCATTTTCAACAAAAACCACGTTTCCCACCCAGGGGTAAAACGTTGCGCTTTTCCACTAGGTGGTTCCCCTGGCTTTGGACCATTGCACTTCCGGTTCATTGACAAAAGCTGTAGCGTCCATCCTGGCTGAGGTTTCCACGTTTCCCTCAGCCGCAGGCAAATGCCGGGATGGATTTGCAAGGCTGTGGCCGCCCCCGTTCCAGAAGAGCCCGCGAAACGCTCAAGTTAGGGTTTCGGAAGGTTCGGGGTTTCAAAGTAGTATGTAATTAGTAAATAAAAGTACCCAATAGGGTTTGATTTAAAAATAAAAAATATATATACATATACATATATATACATATACATATACATATATATATACATATACATATATATATAAATATATATGTATATATATATAACCTTATAATTAACATTCTTGGGACTTATGTTTGTACTAAAAAAACAACACAGAAGCAGTATAGTAGTTTACAATTACCGAGCAAACCAATTTAAAAAGCAATGACGAAGCTATCATTATCTGTCTAGTCTAAGGATGTAGTCCATTCTTAGGTTCAGGTATTTTATTAAAATCTATATATTTATGTATAAAAAAAATAATAAAAACGGACAAAGGAGAATGCTTTTAGACTGCATACAGTAGAAGTGTATCCTTCTTTTTTTTTTTTTTTTTTTTTTTTTTTTTATTTAAGGCTTTTATCCTTTAGTTATCAGTTTTTATTAATTAGTAAGGGATTGACGGTTCATATTTTTAGAGAAACATCCCAAATTGATCGCAATATCGAAGTAAATATATTGGAAGTTGGCATATATAGTTAAATATATTCATTTCGATCCTATATTTTGCCCATTACCTTTCTTTCCTCGTAAAACTTTTCTGAATACGCTTGAATTAATACACTCCAAAAATATTGCCTGTTGCCATCGAACGTTATTTTAATTCACAGCTCTACACGTTTATATGTTTTAGTATTGAATGTACAGTACAAATATATATATATATATATTACTACCAAAGAATACATTCTTTAAAGAACTACTTTTATTATATATTATATAAATTATAATTAATTGGTCAGAATATAAATTTGTAAAAGATTCACTATTAATTAAAGTATAATCATTGCGTACAGTAGAAGCAGTTTTACTATATAGTATTATCACGTATTGTATTATATATATATATATAATATATATATATATATATATATATATATATATATATGGATTCATTGTGTCACGCTACATGAAGATGTTTCAGACAGATGAGGTTTACATTCACTACTACACTTTTTATGTATCCAAAAATTCTCAAGCTCGTCATGGTAGCTTGATCATAACCTAACCAAGCAAGTATTCAAGTTCAACTGCCTGCTGCTTACCTGCTATTCTAAATACATTTTTACCACATGGAAAAATGTTTATTACTGCTTGGCTACTCACTTAATTAAATTCTACGCTCTATTCATTAACTTGATTATTTAATTACGGAACATAAATAAATCATGTAAAAAGTCATGCACAGAATTATAATATTAAAAACACAAAAACGAGAAGTATCCAACTTTTAAAAATATTTTTTTTTGTGTTTTTCATCCAATACCTTTGTCTTCTGATTAAAAATTAAGACAGCAAAGTCATATTTCTAGAGGTACTCTTTAATTGCATGATTGCAATGGCATTTAAGTCTCTACAGTTGCATGCCACGTTTTATTTGCATCTCATGCATATCTATCTGATTCTATAAATCAGTATTGGAACAGACGCTAATAAATTATAAAAATTACATGTTGATGGTATTATAATAAATATATAATATAAACTATAACCCAGAGACACGTGTTTAGTTTAAGTTTAATATTTAAAGCTCAATGATGGAGCATATTAATAAATTATATAATCGAAATCATAATAATATAAATTAAATAATATTCAGTGTATATCATCTGTTATAATAAAATATACGGTTTATAATAATTAATATTAAATAACATTTAAAACGGACTTCTGTGAAATAGTTGGTTCATACAATAATACTGAACTTAACAATTTGAAAATATTATTAGATAGCCATGGTTATGGTTTCAACTGGTGTTATGATTGTTTACAACAAAATTCAGCAACTATTCAGTGTTATACGGATTTAATTTTGGTTGTGGTTGATGAGAAAAGAAGAGGGAGGGGACCATACTTAATCATCGTCAAGAGATGGGAACTGAAGAGCCGCAAGATACGATATTATATATATAATATATATAATATATATATAAATTATTTAAAAGTTTATGACGTTGTGTACTCGCGCCTGCCACCATTCATGGGTGGCCTAAAATTGACGATGCCCATCACAATCCTAATAATAATGTAATAAAAATAATAATCTACTAAAGAGCCAGCACACAAACAACTGCATCACCAAAAATACTATGAACATGCATGAATAAATTAATATTATCAGACTCCACTATAACACGCATTTTTTTTCAAAGGGAGGGAGGGGGGGGGGGGGTCATTATGATACGATCAATTCATGTAGTCGATCTCATGCAAACCAGGAATATTTTAATTTTACAATACGGTAAACGCATGCAGAGGTGACAATTATATATATTTTTTTTCATTTTTTTTTATTATTATTTTTATTTTATTCAGTAATTATTCACCGAAGTACAGTACATATACAGCTTACAGTTTATAATATTGCATTATAATAATGACGACAGGATGTCAATGGGCATCGACATCTGGTGGATTTTGCCTGAATTATTTTATCGGGTGACATTTTTGTTTTGTTTTATCAGAGCTTCGCTACAGCTAAAGTGCACGTGTATTTGAGTCATACTGACTGTTTCAGTGCCATCATTGCTATCTCTTGGTCACACTGTGTCTTGGTTAATTAATTATTGCTTTATTTCGATATAAAAATAATAATATGTAACAATGACAGCATGCATGGAGAAATATATCCGTACTTACTAATATAAGCTCGCTTGGAGCAATATGGAAATAGCAGTCATAATTAATGTAAGTTATCATATATATATAACGTTATAACTTATGAAGTTAAAATAAAATGTAGAACTATTCAGTAAAAATTGCACTTATATATATTATAATACATAAATATATAATAATAATGTATTATCATGCAATGAATAAAATGTTCGTTTTTTTATTATAAGAAATGTTGTACCAACAGACTTCAAAGTGTTTATGCCTTTATATATGTTGCATTATGGTTTTGCTTAATTATTTTCCAAATTAAAAATTATTTTTAAAAATAGCTGTATCATTGAAAATTAAGTATGTAATTAATTTTAATGAAAATAATGAATTAAATATATTTAGTAAAATTATTGCAAATGAAATTTCAAATTTGTCATGCATGTCAATTGTCGGGCACTCTGTAGGGTGGATGGGCCAGATTATTATATATTATTTATAACAAATTATAACAATATTTATTTATTTTTTTTTATTTTGGAACTTCTTTTTGGCTGTACATGACAAACATATTATGTTCTCGTATTTCTCTGCTTACTCTGTTATATATCATGCTATAATATATATATATATATATATATATATATATATATATATATATATATATATATATATATATATATATATAATATAAATAAATAAATAAATAAATAAATAAATAAATAAATAAATAAATAAATAAATAAATAAATAAATAAATAAATAAATAAATAAATAAATAAATAAAAATTGATAGTAAGAACGTAATACGTAATATATAGGCAAACACGTATAAGCATTTCGCAATTACATATATTTTAAACACGTGTATTACATAAAATTATGTAATTATGCTGAATTCATTGAATTCTATAACGTACTTCATTCTGGCTGCAGTGATATGCATGGTAATATATATTATTTTTGGTAGACACATAATAGAACGGCGCTCTGTACCAGGAGAGCTCATGAGTAAGGGAAGAAAATCTGACCTATGACCCAAACTTGAGACGTTGTATGGTAGAGTCAGCAATGTGCGCCTTACTGCGGCATTCATGAGAGCATGCTTGTGTGGTGTGTGGTGGCTCCACCCAAAGGAACCAATGTCTGCGCGCTGCACACCTAACAACTTTTTTTTTTTTTTTTTTTTTTTTTTTTTGTCTTCAACGTGGTTAGCACAATACTGTTTGATAATTATATATTATGTAACGCAATATTATGAACTTCAAGCATTTAAATACATTGTTCGAGTTTCAGTTCCTCCAAATTATATATATAAAATGTATATATCATATAATTATATATATGTAATATTAATATACAGAGTGTTTCACAATTCGTGTCCCAAATGTACCCCGTAAAATGGAATTGCAAAAGTGCTCGTATAGAAACTTGAAATTTCGTACAATGGTAGTCGAGAGTTTTTTGTTTTGTGTTCTGGCAGTGAAATTTTTTTCCCACTCTTATTTCACCCCTTCTAGGGGGTGCGTTCCCGTTCCTTACCGAAACCAGGGAATAGTTCATATGGTATTCCCTGCCGAAACCTTATGGGCTTACAATATATGTTAATGAAAATCAAATAGAAAAATTTTCGAATATCAGTTTGGAAATTTCAAACTAGGGGTTTCGTGTATGAGAAAAACAGTGGTGACCTCATTTTTTTTTCTGCCATTGACCCTTGACCCCTCGCAGGATCACTGTTGACCCCTAAAATGACTTTCTTTTTAATTCTCCGCATTTGTTGAAATTGATATGATTTTATGGGTTGTCGAGGATGACAAAACGCATGAAAATACTTATGAGTTGATAAAATTGACACTTGACCCTTAATAAGGGTCAAGTGACCCCTAGAGGCCTAGATAGCCTTTTTGAAATTCTCCGAATTTGTTGAAATTGGTATGCCTCTGTGGGTTGTCGAGGATGACAAAACCCATGAAAACACTTGCGAGTTGATATAACTGTTTTTTGACCTCGCAAAGGTCACTGGTGACCTCTGAAATGACCTTTTTCTGAATTCTCCATCAATTTCGTTGAATTTGATGTGCCTCTATCTGTTGTCGAGGATGAAAAAACTAATTAAAACACTTGCGAGTTAATAAAATTAGTTATTGACTTCGCAGGGGTCACTGGCGATCCTTGTAATTAATTTTTCCGAAATCCATTCAATTTCGTCGAATTTTATATGCATCTTATATCGGTTATTGAGGATGGTAAAACCAATGAAAACACTTGCAAATTGATCACTGGTGGCCCCTAAATTTTGAATAAATGTTGAATTTGAGTTGTAAATTAGTTTTTTATTATTACTTATTATTAAAAAAATTTAAGTGGGCCAGTCACAATTGGAGAATACTGACTGAGCCACTGTTACATGGTGTTCGATTAATTTCATGCCAAATTTTCAGTGCAGAGACCCTTGCAGTTATATATATTCTAGGCTAAGTTTAGGTTTGAAGTAATAACATAGATCCTATTATAGATATTAAAGGTCTCTGATAATAATTCATTAATTCATGCAATGCTGATATACCTAATATATATTGGGGACGATTCACGAAACAGTTATATAGCCAGGTTTCTAATCACGTTTAGCTTAACCACGTTTAACTAGGGACACTAGGGTGGTTTAACACGTAAAACAGGCATAGTTAAACGTGGTTAAGCTAAACGTGGTTAGAAACCTGGATAACTGCTTCGTGAATCGCACCTATTTATATTATTTATATAATTATAAATGATATAAACACAACTATATAGCTGCAAGTTCAAGTATAGTAATGAAAGTTTGGCATAAAATATTGTAACATAACGTTGTTGCAATTAGCAGTTATAGGAATCTGACTGCACGTATGTATGCAATTTAAAAATAATTGCAATGTATGCAATAGTTTTTATTTTTTCGTCAGAATCTTCAACTTCAAATCGTGTCCTATAGACTCCTATACCAAAATGGCTCAAAATTTAACGTTTAATTTTAGATTTGTATTTTTCTTGAAAATTTTATTGCAAAATTGCTGGTTGTTTAAATAATTTATCTGATATTGCAACACAGACTCTATTAAGCTTAATATGCCATTGCTATAATACACGCAATTCTGTTTTAGTGCAATGTTGATGTTATTACTGTATATAATATGATATGAGTCAATTGTTCAGTACAGCGTATTTATAGGTTAGATATATAGTTATTGCAATATTTGCAATGTCTTAATGCAATGCAGATTCTATAATAATATATAAATATGTTTAATACTTTTAAAAATATAAAATGTAATTGCTTGTGGTTTGAGAAAATTTAATTACGAGAATAGTTTCCTCATAATAGCTCCACTAATGGTTTCCGGTTTCCGTCCATAAGGCTCAATGTTAAATTTCTACTGTAATTTTCACAAAATTAATCAGATAAATCCTGCACTTCAAAATTTTTGTGCCACTTATTAATGATGAGTTCAATTAGTTCGAATAAGTCCCCTGCACGTCTTATTATATAAAATCAATGGGACCAGTTTCGTTAACTAATATGAAATTTATTAAAAGAACAAAATAATAATCAAGCAATATATGCAGACTAAAAATTTAATCATTCTACTGTATTTCTGTACTGTCATCATAGACCGACTGCATGAAGTGCATGATCGACTTACCAGCAGCATGACTGGCGGTGCTTGCACGATGCGAGTCACGTTGCCGTCGCGGGCCTCGCCTTCCCACTACTCTCTCTCTCTCTCTCTCTCTCTCTCTCTCTCTCTCTCTCTCTCTCTCTCTCCCTTTTTAATTTTTATATCTGATATAGTGAGACATCTATAGTTATACTGTATAGGTTTGTAGATCAAAGAAGGAGATCAAAAGGGTTACACATATAATTATTTCTTGTAATCACCATGAAGAGAGCTGATTGAAAACTAATAAAAGATATGGCTAACATCAAACATGCAGTGAAATGCAATATATAATTATTTTATAATATATAGCCTTATTTTTTTTTTATAGATTTGCAATTATTTACAAAAATATGAGTAAATTAGACTACGCATATCATTTTTAGTAAAAACTACAAACCACACAGCGTGAAATATAATGTTTTTTTTTATATCCATCCGTCACGTATTCTACTTTCTTTGAAAAATTCATGTTGAATATAACTAATTTATAAACTACATAGACATTCTCGCGTTGAAGATGTTGAAAGGTCGAGTAAAAAAGACGTCGGTTGTGGTCTCGCTAGATCATGGCAAGCTGGGAGGAAATAAATAATCTTGTATAGCAAAGTCAGCGCTGCCGGGGCACTCGGTTCCACTCACGTGAGCACCAAGTCGCGCTCCAAAGTCTGAGAGGAATGCCAATCTTTTCTTGTGCCACCTTGCTGTCCATCGTTCGCATACACAACAAAACGAAGCAAAGAGATCATAGACCCTGATGAAGATTTGCTGGAGCTCAAGGTGACACAAGCTGGTAATTTTATAATATTATTTATAAAATAACAAAGTATAATTATTTTTTTACACTTTAGAATTAATGTGACTGCATCATCATAGTGTAACAAAATTAGCAAGCAGGACCAGTCAGGATAATAATAAGTAACTATTGTTGACTGTGGCTGATTTTGACTAATTAATAATATAATTATATAAAATTACATAAATGTGTATCCGTATATAATGTAGTACATCGTTATATACATACGTATATATTAAACTGGTATAAATATGCTAGGTGTACAGAGTGGAATTATGGTGTGCATTTAAGTTTTAAGTTGAACGACATACAAATTAACGTAACTTACATAATTATACAGCTTATTTTTTACTGCAGTCTGTTCAAAGAAAAAAAAATATATTGTTAACTCTAGATTCTAAAGCAATCGATGGTTGGCTTATAACAATTAATTCTCGTCACGCTCTGTAAATTGTATAACAGCTAGATAAAAATGCACAGTCGTTAAAGCTAATTGCATGAACAAAACAGTTTGTTCTTTTAACATGTCCGTGATAACCCGATTAAGGAGTATTATTTATAGTTCTGATTATCTGACAATATATAGTAATTATTACTCTTAATATATATATATATATATTTATATATATATATGATCCCTTTGTCAATATGATATGTGCTGTGCTATATGTTCACTAACAGTCACATATAAGTTTTCGTCTTATCTGTAATATTTACAACATTTTGTTTTCATTTTTCAACCAAGAGCCAAACTCGAGCCGAGGTATATACTCCTAAAAGTCCCAAATATTAATGAGAAAACCAATCTAAATGTGATGACCTGTGTATAGTACTGATGATAATGCTGATTAGCTGATTACTCATTATTCTCTGGTCAAGCATAATCATTATACAGAAAGTGCAGAAATTCTAATTTTCAAATTCAAATTAAAATATTTATTGATCTCACTAACAAGACAAGTCAGCAAAACATACAACATGAAATAATTATATTATTATAAATTCGTCAATTTCATACACATTTTTATCAAATAAAAAAAATTTAGTCTCTTTTTTTAAATATATGGGTGCTTAAATTTTCTTCACTTTTTTATATAATATATATCACTGGGGAGATAATTAAACAGGGATTAGGCACTATACATCAGTCCATTCTCATAAACCATATTATATAGTTTCTATGACACTCAAGTACAAATTCATCTTTGTGACGAGTATATTATAATCATGATTGAAATTACAATTATTAAAATAATGAGGATTGGTTTTCACAAATATCAACACTTTTGAGATAATATATACAATGACGGTAACGGCAGGATATTGAAATCTTTAAATAAAACTTTACAACTTGTTCTTGGTGGCACACTTGCAAGCATTCTTATATCAGATTTTTGTAATCTCACATTGCCAAAATTTTTGCAGTATTACCCCAGATTTCTAAACCATGAGACATATAATGGAATGAAACTATGAACAATACAAATGATTCAGTATATACTGACATATCCAAAAGATTTTTTTAGACGCCTCAGTACAAAAAGTACCTTAGACAATTAACCAAACAAAAAATTTATAAGGTGATACCATTTAAGATTTTTTATCAATAAAAAACAAGTAGTTTTGTATGATCAGTCAATACTCAAATACTCATCATCACATTTTACGGAATTTTTTAAATCTAAATTGTTACTATAATTTAGTTAAAAATTTATTAAGTTTGTTTTATTTGCATTTAATTTAAGTTTATTAATTTTAAAATATGAGTTAAAATATCCCAAATGAGCTCCTTAACCATATTAATTACATCTTGATCATAAATACCATTTATTTTAAACTTGTATCGTCAGCAAATTGAATGGCATCAATAATAAAAAAAAAAAAAAAAATGTTGAAACAGTTGAAAAGATGCATTGAAAAATAATTAGAAACAAGGAATTTTAACCATTTTATCATGAACCTCACTGACTCTTAGAGTTCACAAGAAAATGTGTGCAGCAAATGTCACATAAAACTAACAAATTAATGGAAAAAAATTATCAATCAGCTCAAAACATATCATAACCTAAGCAAACATCTTACTTTTGTGCCTGTTATTTTAATTTTTCATTCATACAAATCCAGTTTTTTTTTAATTGTACTTTCAATAAAACTAATAATTTATATCGTTCAGGAAGGAGGAAAAAGGGACACTACTTGTCCATTGAAATGCGAGGAGATGATAATAAAAAGAGAAAGTCCATTGTTGAAACGTTATATTCAGATAAACATATAATTATAACGTCTATATTATACTTACAATTCTATAATTATTTTCATGAAATTATAGCTTTTAAAAATAATATTATTATACTATATATATAATATATATATATATATATATATATATATATATATATATATATATATAATTATATATATATATATCACAAAGAAGCGACATCTTCCAAACTTATTATATTATTTACTCTAAACTATTTAATATATATCTTGGTAGCTCTGTTTTAGTATCCGTAACATGTGCACTTCTATAACAAAATCTAATATTTTAATTACATAGTTGATAATATTTATATAATTATAAAAATTATAACGGTCTTTGTTTAAATTTATGATAGTACTTTATAGGCCAGACTAAAAACATTCATTAATTTGGAACAACAAAACTATTAATGACTACGAGTAAGATCATGCACAATATATAATATAGTGTAAAGTCCTTGAGGTAAAATAACAGCAGGTTAAAATAACAAAGGTTATGTCATATGTGTATAAAACTCTGCACGATGTTCACCTCAAAGTATACAAAAAATGCATTTAATTTAAAATGCATTTTAGATTTCACAAAAACTCGTGATAGTTCAAAATAACTTAAAATGTTCTTTTCTGGAGACATATTTCAACCGTAATGTAATGGAAGTAATTAACAGTAACGTAATAGTGTAATTAAATATAGACGAATAATTTGTTAATTAATTGCAATGATTGCTGAAACAATGCAGGTATCTAATTAAATAATTAAAATGATGTTAACACAAGCTGTACATATCTATATACAGTATATTAGGATAATATTTTACTCTGGCTTACCAATGACTATATACTGTATATATATATAGTCCTTGCTGGCTTACACCATCTTTGTAATATGCGTTCTTAAAATTAAATTCCAAACTCTTTTGAAAAAGCTAGCACCGCTGGGGTACGATCCCAGATCTTTAGATTGCCGGTTTACTGCGTTACCAATTACAGCCTATAAGTTCATGTGTTGTTTGAAATTACGTTTCTTTCACTGAATTGAGGAAGTTGTACTGATGTGGCGTAATTGGTAACGCAGTACACCAGCAATCTAAAGGTCTGGGATCGTACCCCAGCGGTACTAGCTTTTTCAAAAGAGTTTGGAATTTAATTTTAAGAACGCATTTTACAAAGATGGTGTAAGCCAGAGTAAAATATTATCCTTATTCAATTGCCATCTTTTCCCCTCTTTACCTTCACCCATTTCCTAAACACACATTATATGTGTGTGTATGTATGTATGTGTGTGTGTGTGTGTGTATATATATTATAGTTTTATAGGTGATGTGATAAATAATGGCAATCAACCTTCAGAATTTTTTTGTTGATGTATGAGACAGGATGCTGCGTGAATGAGCTATTAGGGGAAAGGGGGAAAAAAAAGTACGATTTTAATGTCACAGTTGTAACGAGTTGTTACAGAATGATCGAGTAAGTTTACATCACCAATAATATCTGCAACATGCAGCAACTATATTGTGCAATGTGCATGCAGCTATTAACCACAGGAATATTATCGGAATTTATAGAACAACAATGGCGACAACAAGAGACCAAGGGCCATGTGCAGCATCAGGTTACCACTAACACTAAAGCAGCAACAACCAACAACTGTGCTTTATTTCTCTTTTGTTCCGGTGCAGCCAAGTTGCACCAACCAATGTTCCCTCCTTCCTCCCTGCCCCCGCTCGGTTCCACTGGTCGCCTCTCAATGCCATCATCTCTTTCCATCTCTCTTTTCCTCCCCCTCTCCCACCCTCACTGATTCTGAATGTGCATGTATACATATATAATAGATATTATGTTATAAAAATTTATAAATTGTATATCTATATATTTATATAAAAAATAATAATGAAGATTATTAGTTAAAAACAACACCAGTAATTATAAAGTATTTCGAAGCAAATAATTTATGTTTATATTGAACTATATTTTATTACATCTTCCACTATAGGCATTTAAATCTCTCTAGGTACTGAAACTTTGATGGTAAGAATTAATATATTTAAAAAACGTTGTAACGTTTTGTGACTGACTTTTTAATATAATAGGCATGATAATTTATGTTAGGAGGCTTCTGTTCCCTACTTTATCTCTGCCTAATGATCCATTCAGATCCGAGTCAATTGTTTATATATAAGTGAATGAAAAGTTATGATCAAGCGAACCAAGGAGCTTGCATAATTATCATGATAAACAGCTATTTTTCCTGTCTCGCCTTCAGACAAATGGATCAAATGATAGATGTAATAGTGATGTAGTCAATGAATATAACGGCCTGTGCCATGGTTTAGGAACAAAAGACACAGTACTGTATACATTCAATATAATATAATGAAGAAAAACAAACTAGTGTTGTTTTGTAACAATCAAATCTCGTCGTTTATGCACCGTTACAACACTAAATATTTTAAGTTCTTGAAAGTTACAAAACGTTTGAAATTTTGATACATGGTAAAAAAAAAAAAAAAAATGTTAATTCTATATACTGTAAAAATTATGTGTTACTATGGAGTGTAAATAAATAACTGCATACATTTAACGATTGACAAAATACGAATCTCGTTAAAAATAAAAACAATAAAAAAACACATAATTATAAATATACACCAAATTAATATTCCTTTAAATACTAAATATATATGTTTCATGAACCCATGCACTTCTCCTAATGAAATTAAAAATATAATTCTTTTAAAAATAGACAATTTTCTGGGTTTTATGAACTGCAGATAATATTTTTAAGAAATGTTCAGATGGCATTTCAAAAATAGTTAGTTATTTGTGTAATTTGAGTATATAGAGAATGTTATTTTCCCAAGCATTTTCAAAACAGTACAAGTTAACCAACTTTTCAAAAAAGGTGTAAAAGTTATATAACATGTAATATGTATAATAATTATCGGCCAGTTATATAGTTTACTATCTTGTAAATAATTTGAAAAGATATTCCTTGAATGGTGACCGTTTCAAGTAAAAATCACGAAGCTCCCTCCCTGTGGTAAATTCATCTCGCTTTCCACCCATGCAGTGCAGTGATACACTTGTGTGTGGTTCCCCAGGCTTTGGACATCGCTTCGGTTCTTTGATGAAAAGTAGAGGTGTCTGTCCTGACTGAGGTTTTCTACAGTTCCCTCAGTCTCACCTCAGCGAATACTAGGACGCGAGAGAGAGAGAGAGAGAGTGAGAGAGAGAGAGAGAGAGAGAGAGAGAGAGAAGAGAGAGAGAGAGAGAGAGAGAGAGAGAGAGAGAGAGAGAGAGAGAGAGAGAGTATTTATATAGAATAACCAAAATAGTTTTTATTTTATGCTTTTCTTTTTCTATTAACTACTGTATGATAGCATAATTTTTTTTCATCAATTATTGGGGAACCCAATTTCCTGATAGCAATAACAATAACTATATATACAAATTACAAGTGATAAAAAGCATATTGAAAATTATGATGCACGCATGGAAAGATTGCTACCGCCTGTTTATCTTTTGTCATTAATAGCCCTCCGAGTGTAGCCCAGTGGCAGGCTGACTGTAGCATTGCATAGGCAGGCAAGAAGGTGCCGGACCACGGCATGCAGTTAGCAGCAAAAAAGTTGAACTAGCGGCGGCTCATCACAAAGCCGATTGAGAGGAAATACCGGGGAGTCAGAGCGAGCAATTCACTCCTACGCCCGCGAGAAAAATAGGAGAGAAAGAAAAGGTGCCAGCCGTGCTTCAAAAAGACATCATCCATCAAGATAATTTATCTTTTTACTCCTGACTTTAAAATAACCCAAAAATATATATTTTTTTTTGTGAGTGTTCTAGTGTGGCAAGTAATTTTACGATTAAAATCTTTTCCATTTGAAAGAAACGTCTTTTTTTTATTATTATTTAACCAAGTCACTATAGAATGCCGCTTCATCATCATATTATGTATGGTTATTACGTTTATTTGAATTATTCATTAGAATTATACGAGACAAGGAGCTCCATCAACAAAATTAGAAGATAGCCCACGCGATTGAAAGTGACAAGAATGTCAGTCGGTCTGCGGTTGTCCTGATTTTCATCTTGCCTTATACGAGATTATACATAATAATAATATTAAACATACATGCATACATTCCTGTGGTAGCTACCGCGCACGTGTCGCGGTGGAGATCCTATACCTATTCTACTGGTTCTCTTCAGTTCCCCGCCCACCTGTTCTTGTCGTCTCATCTTGCCAAGTTAAGACACAGCTACATTCTAATGACCAATCTTTTGCTGCGCGACTTCTATCTACAACATTCCTCCAGCTATCCAGGTTTTAAACGAAGGGTATTAAAATTAAAAAATAATATCTACAATTTAGTTTAATCTTATATGTTTTTTATTGTAAATGAATATGTTTACAAGAGTTTTTGTGATGCTTTATTTAATAGTTGCAAATAATTTAATTAATTACTTGGAATATTGAAGTGATGCATCCTGCAAAGCTAATAATCATACTTTTTTAAATTTTAATTTACAAAAAGTTTACAGTTATTATTTAAAACTATATTGTCTAATTAATAACGTCATTAGAATTAGATGGAATAATTTTAATAGTAATTTATCCCAAATAAACAAATATTATTACTATTTATATTTATTATTATTATAAAACAAAAATAGGTCTACTATATGGTAACAATGCTCATTACATATCATTACAAATAACATTTTGTATGATGTATGATACAAGATGGGTAATAGATGTGACGTCATTTTTAACTTTCATTGATTTTTCTGTAAAGGTACCTAGCTGCTATGGCTGTTGACATAAGAGCACATTCCAGCACATATTATTATACCTGAGAAGGCGGAGGGAGCAACCTACTAGGCAGGTGGCCCTGACTTTTTGTTGTCAAACAGGGAAGTCAGGAGGAGGAGGAGCGGTGATGGCAAATGATGCAGACCTACAGCAGAAGCACGTGTTATTTAGGCGGTCCACCACACCAGGAGGGAAAAAAAAATATAAAAATTTAACAAAAAAGGTGGGAGCAAACGTGAGGAAGCATAAGCCTTGCAAAAATAAGGCGCCGCCGACAACACCTTTAAATATTGTAAAGGTGGAATTTATTACGAATAAATAGATCAATGTTATAAAGCAAAACTTTTAACAATAATTACTGAGTGTACAATGCATCATGTGTGACCCATAACCCATAACTGCTTTACCTCAATTTCATCTGTCAAGGGCGGGCAAGTAGCTGGCAAGAGGTATATACAGACATATTGGAGGTGGAGGTAGAACCCTTATTTTATACCTATAAACTCTTTTTGAGCAGCAAGCACGAGCCGCATGACCTTTCCAGGCATAGGGTTCAGTAGCAAAATATTCCATCCATCTGCTAGTTTATGTTTGCCTGTGTGCTAACCATCGATTAAAAAAAATAGAAACATATTATTATTGATGAGAAAAAAATTCAGGTATAGTCATTATATATATTTATATATATAGCAAAACATTAAAAAACACTGACCCGTAAAAATAATTAAAAACAAAAAATGATTCAGTGTTGATACTACTAACTATAAGTAATGTATTACTGTACAGTACATAATATTTAACTATACAGTATAGTAACTATACCCCCAGGGTATATTTAGTTATGTTCAAGTCACCTGTCCTTTTTTATGCTTATTTCTTTATTTTGTGAAGTTATGCATCTAAAAAACTAAACTAAAACTGACTCAATTCAAGCTAATCTTGCTGTGTTGCGGTGTGAAGGAATAATATTAACTTGTCTCGCAAGAGCGGCTCTGTTGTGTGGCCAGTATAGCCAGCCCCTCGCTGGTTTGCCTGAATTTTCACCACTGGCTCCGAGAACCAATCCTCAAGCTTGCTCTCTCAGGTGTCTTCTTTATCTTAGAACTTAGAACTGAGCAAGTCAGAGCAGCCACCCTGAACCATGCCCTCTAAATCTTGTGTAGCCTTCACGCAAGCTAAGCGTATCATTATTACCTTCTTTGCTATGTCAACCAGCTATTTTAATTGAACAAACAAAAATAATAAATAAATAAATAAATAAATAAATAAATAAATAAATAAATAAATAAATAAATAAATAAATAAATAAATAAATAAATAAATAAATAAATAAATAAATAAACAAATAAATAAATACTACAAACAAACAACAGCAACTAACTCTTTGAGCTCTGTTATACTGTATAACAGCTTTTTAATTAAATATTGTAGTTTTTTTAGTGTGTTCCTAGATACTAAGTTAAATATTTTACATCTAACTCAAAATAAACATTTATTGTTTCGTTTATTTAAGCTTTTCCACTATTATGTTAAATGTTAAAGAGACTATAAATCTATTTTATATATATATATAATGATTTGCCTATTTGTCGCACATTAATAACTATACATGAATTTTAAGTATTCCGATCACGAGTTCTCCAAACTGGGGTTTATTCTATATTTTTCTGTAGTATGTAAGAAGTCATATTTCTATAATTAACTGACATGTTTTCTGAATAATAATAATTAAAACTTCAGATTATATATCTATAAATTCCATAATTGCATGAAGGCTATAATAAGTAGAATATTAATTAATATTATTATAATATAAATAAAAGCTATCTTGCACGCAACACACCACCCCTTTTCTTTTTTCAACTACTTAGATCAACATACATTATGCTTAATAATTATTCATGTATCATACATGAATAATTATTATAAAGTATATTAAATGTATAAATAATGCTTTAACTGAATTTCCGGAATTAAAAAATATCTTCATTTTTCTCTCTCATTCACGCGTTAAAGTTACTTTATTTCATTCATTATACCAAGTGGCAACTTATTATGTTCGACAAATTAGAAAGTAAGCTTCGTAAAATTTGAAAACAGAAAAAGTAAAAAAACAAAAAAACAAAGGAAAATTATAATTTATACTTAATTTAAAAGAAAAAAGGAGCGAGAAATACATATTTGATAGCAGTTTTTTTACAAAGGAATTTTGCTTGCATAAAAACATGAAGAAAATTGGACTAATAAGAGAGCAGCAAAGGACGTAAGCTTCATCAAGTGCTGGAGTTGATGATGGTTGGTTCGGATGTGTGGGAAGGAACATAACTGGCAAAAGGAAAGCGGACAGCCTGCCTGTGGGTGGCGGCGTGCTGGCGCTATATAGCTGGCGCGCCACGGTTACCTTTGCACTCAGCACCATGGCAGACACAAGACATGTGGGCTCGCTGCCTCACTGAGGTGGAAATTGTGACAGTTTGATCACAGCATCCGCCCCCACCCAACCCCACCCCCTTTTAATGCACGTCGAAAGCGCGCGTAGTCCCTAACTCAGTAGGCGCTTAAGGCGCCGATCTAGTACGAGACCCATAAGGTTAACATGGGAGTAGAAACCAGTATCTGGATGGCTTAATTTTTACCCCACAGTCATAAAAATTAGTTTGCAGGAAAGATCACCTTCTTGCGCCGCGCGCTGTGTAACAGATTTTTGATAGGTAAAACTCTTATTTTTTAAATTAATTAAGAAAATAATTTAGTTCTCTACTAAATTTTGAAGCTCTTTTGTAAGGTTGGCAACAGGGTTACTTTACAAAATGTAGCATAATGGAACTCCCCTCCCACAACCGACTGACGAGCAGCAGTGCCGTGAAATGTCATAAATTTTGTGCTGAACATAATAGAGGCTGCATGTAAACAAAGAAATCTACTACACCTTTCTAAACTTTTATAATCATTCAATACTTGATCATTGATATTTGATTTTGCCTTTATTTGTATCTTAGCATTATATTATAATATGTATTAATATGTCTTTATAATGTAATAATATAATGTCTTTATAAGGCATTATTTTATACAATAAGAATTAAAATAACATATTGCTGGTAAGTTCTGATAACAAATATAAAACAATGAATTATTTTACTTTACAGCAGTTTATTATATATAACGGATATATATGTGTATAAAATAAAAATATCTTACCTACACATACAATAAAAAATAATTTATAAAAAATTATATCGATTAATTTGATTTTATTCAAAATAGTTTAAAATTAAAATAAAATGAAAATTAATTAATTAACTTTAATTAAAAATAAAAATTAAAATATATCACCCTCTCGTGATTTGCGACATTGTTTTTATTATGAATATACAAGTGCATATATAATTCATTGGCGTAGTGCGCTTGACCGGGTCTCGTCAGATCACCGAAGTCAAGCAACGCCGAGCGTGATTAGTAGTTGGATGGGTGACCATTTTCAACAAAAACCACGTTTCCCACCCAGGGGTAAATCGTTACGCTTTTCCACTATGTGGTTCCCCTAGCTTTGAACCATTGCACTTCCAGTTCATTGACAAAAACTGTATAGCGTCCATCATGGCTGAGGTTTCCACGTTTCCTTCAATTGCAGGCAAATGCCAGGATGGATTGCAAGGCCGTGGCAGCCCCCGTTCCGAAAGAGCCCGCGAAACGCTCAAGTTATGGTTTCGGAAGTTTCGGGGTTTCAAAGTAGTATAAATATACTACATATGTAATTAGTAAAATGGGTTTGATTAAAAAAAATAATATTTATTGCTTTCGATTGATTATACAATATAAACAGATCAAGTACATTTGCAATCAAGACATTATATTATGTCGATCGTCCACACATACACAAGCAAACGTATTTGTTACAACAATATAATAGATAGAAATTAGTGATTTGTTGTAATTTTTTTTCAAGCTTCCTTCAGTTACTTCGAATGCTTATAGTATATCTGCACATATACATAATATATAATCATTCAATATAGAAGAGATAAGAAAAATAAAAATAAACTGCTATGTCGCACAATTATACATGCCTATTGAAGTAACTAATTTACATTATGTAACATAAAATTTATATTTTTTTATAGAACGTGCGCGAGCTCTCTCTCTAACACACACATACACTATTGCATTACACAAATGTAAATTTTATCTATAACATTTTAATTTCATTTCGCAATGTGTAATGTAAATCCAACATTATGACAACCACTACTTCCGCATTGACAAAAAAAAAAAAAAAAAAAAGTCTCCACCCACCCTCCTCTATTTTTTTTCTAGCTTGAGGAGCTTGAAAAGAAACCTTTTTCTTTCAATGTCAGGTACCAGAGGCAATAAACAGATACCAACCCCCGCATTCTGTTGGAAAGAAAGCACTTTGAAAGAATCCGAGAAGAAGCTGAAATACTAAAAAGTATTGCTATATTTAATTCATTTAAAAAATAATAGTTTTACTTATCAAAAATCTATTTACACAGCGCGCAGCGCAAGAAGGTGATCTTTCTTGCAAACTAATTTTTATGATTGTGGGGTAAAAATTAAGCCATCTAGATACTGGTTTCTACTCCCATGTTAACCTTATGGGTCTCGTACTAGATCGGCGCCTTAATTCTCTCTATAATATCTTGCACATGATGAATCTAAATAAAAAATATACATTTTTTTTTACAGCAAATATGGTCAAGTCGCGACTCACACCTAAATAAAGGGTGGTATATACGGCCAACGGCCACTATGTATACATAAATTTTAAATTACACAACATGCATTTTCTCATAAGTTATTTACTATTCACTATTTAGAATTAAAACTTAATTAATTTGATCACTATAGGCTTTACAGCAGATCCCGTTAATATTATTAATGCAGATATATAATTAAAATTAATTGCAATTATTATTAAAACTAGCATGACGTCAAAGACTTACTATATATATATTTGAAAATTACAATACAAATAAAACATAAACACCGAAATAATAACATGAGTAGTGTATATATAAAAAAAAAAAGAAAAAAAAAAAAAAGAAAAATTCTGACTGACTCCCAATTTCAATTAGTGAGAATGATTGTCATATATAAACAAGTAAAACAAGACTACTGGTGATAAAAACGTATCAGATTATATTCTATATATAACTTAAATTTCTGTGTGAAGTTTAACTCAGCGGATATAATATATGAACATAATAAGTCTTGTACAAATAATTTATGCTGAAAGAAATCCTCACTATACTTTTTTTTTAAATTTTGCAATTAATTCGTAATAGCGACTAACTAATTCCTATTATTGATTATTATAATGTTAATTAAGATGACATGTATGTATTGTTTTAATGTGTACATGTTATGTTTTTCTGACGTGTACAACATAAAATTATGTTCAAATATAATTATTAATATTAATTTAACTCAATGATGTTAAACGTGGTTAGTAAATTTGTTTGTTAATTATTTTTCTGATGGATAACTTCTGAATCACACACCCTTTCATTTATTTTCCTCTAATTAGTTGTATACTTGTATGAGTATACCTTAATTTTATAAATTTCTAAACAGCTGTAAATTTAATTTAAAATAAAAATATTAGTTGATAAAAAATAAAATTTTATTAGAAGCGAGCCACGAGCAAATTAATTAAGCATGCAAATACTAATTAATGTATGAGGATTGAAAAGTGAAAATTCTTTGTCATGATTGCTTCAAAAACGTATTATTATAAAATATATATTAAATTTAGCGTAATCATTAATATACTAGTGGTACTTATGTGTGTTTTAAGTCTGTATTAGTCTCTGCATAAATACGAAATATCCATGCTCTTTGGCAACTGTCTATTATACAAGAACGCTCCGTATATAGTCTATGTATAATATGTAATATAATTATAATCGAAGAGAGTTTGAACATATTAATATATCATAAAAAATATATTTCATTAAGGCAGTAGCAGCATAAAGAAAATTATAGATAAAACAAGATACTGATTATTGATACAGAATATAAACTCATGTAACACGCAATGATGTGGATTTACTAAATAATATATGGTGTTTTTGCGAGTTTCATATTACATTTTGTATTGTCTAATAAAAAAATGAGCACATTACAAGGTCCCCCTCTACAATTACATTCTATGCAAAACATACGTCATATATTTAAGGCCTTACTAGGGCATAGGGAGCTCTTTTGGGATGCGGTGTGCGAGAAAGGAGTGTGGGCGAACAAGCGTCCGTCTGCCGAACCCACGGTCACCCATTGGGCTGAGTGCCAACCCCGCGAAGTATAATGGCTCCCCGTAAGTTTTACACAGCGACACAGCAGCTTACGTCAAGCTTCACCATGGACACGTACATGACAATAAATTGTGTCGTTACTTCAGCTAGATATTCTGAGATGCGTATAAAAAGTATATAATATACTCGTACTATAATATTTATTTTATTCTTATTGGCGTAGTAAAAAGCAAGTAATGATCAAAAAGTTAAATATTTTGGTGAAATTATGTGTTTATAATTTACTTAATTTACTCTTAATACATTAAATTAATGCAAATGTCTTAATTATTATTTAAACTTTAGGTAATAATGCAATATTTAGTAATCACAGTAACTCAATTATATATAATTAATATGTTTAACTTTATTATGCTAACAGCATCAAGTTTCTACTTTTAAAAATCGTTGAATTAGAACCAAGAACAGAAAAATGATAAAGCTAGGGAGAGAAAGGAAAGGAAGTAAAAAAAAAAAAAAAAGGCTCTACATGCTCCTTTTTTCCACCTTGCCGTTATATTCCTCTTAGCTGCCAGACTTGCTGAGGACATATTGAGGCAATAAAGTCAGAAAGGTGATAGGAAATATGCTGCCTGGAGCAGCTACCTGGTAATTTACACGCCCGTGCGTCCCATAAGCAATCGAGCAAAACATGCAGCTGCAAAAGCAACCCATGGCTTTCATTGTGCATGTAACACAGCAATTTTTACCCATGCACTTTATTAAATAAATTGATATTATGAAATTTTTTAATAACTTCATAGTTTTATTATCATGTTTATTATAACATGATGGTATTGAAGCAGTGTCTACTTGATTTTCGGCTAATGGAGAAATTTATTATAATTTTAATTTAAAAATTATCATCTGCGTTGATATTATTTTAATAAATATATTATGTAATACATAGTTAACACAGAATTTTATAAAATTACAATTATAAATGTTAAACTCGTAAAAAAAAAAAAAACATCGTACTTTATTATTGTTTGTAATTCACTAGCATGAAGTATTTAATCGTTAAGTTAAATCTGTGTTTCTTGGGAAAAATCAGTGGTTATATTATTCAAAAATATCCTGTGGGTGCAACTAATTACAAAAGTGTGTAAATAAAGTCAGTGAAGCAGCAGTCTGTTTATATGTGCGGCGCATACAGCAGCGGTGGCAGGGGCGGTCAAATTCCCAGCCGTGGGAACATAATATTATACGCTATATTGCTGCCCGCGCGATTCATCGTCGACATAACATACTGTACTCACGCACTCTCACAGTGCTATATATATTTATAATTATACTATGCTCTATTTAGAGCAGCAGGCTGCTGTCGTAGACGTTTGTGACAGCGCCCACTGGCAGCTATATAGACAGTCATATCAAGCAAGCGCTAAAAGTAACCATGTTCAAGAATACCCCTTTATTATAATGTAACATATTATAGGTATTATACTATTAAAAAATATTTGAATAAAATATTACAGAATTATCTAACTTTAACTAATTTTATTACCACTAATCAATTTGGCTTTTGTCCAAATTCTAACACGGAAAACATGATATTTGAAGTTCTAAATAAATCAAAAAATTCTTTAGACGAATACGGTATATAAAGATAATATTAGTTGTCTACTGTTTATTGACAGTAAAAAAGCTTTTGATAAAGTCCACCGTGAAACCTTCCTTAAAAAACTCGAAAATTTTTGAATAAGAAACAAAATCCTTAATTTATTTAAATCATATCTTACAGAAACCAAATTATAGTGAACAATTAAGGATCATATGAGAGTAAAATACTTAATTCATCTGCATCCCTCAAGGTGGAATAATTTCCCGAAAATTGTTTAATATTTTTATCACTAGCATTTGCAATGTGTAAAACTGAGAGGTATATAAAATGTTGCCGATGATATTTGCCTATATAATATTTTTCAAAAAGTGAGCCTGATATTATCAGTAATATACAGTTCGATTTGAATTTATTAAATAACTGGTTTAAATAAAAAATTTAACCCTAAATTCAAGCAAAACCAAATTTATGTTAATAATGAGATAATGAGAGGAGCAAAAATAACTTCTACTAAACCATTTATAGATAATACAACAATGGAGCAAGTATATATGAATATAAGTAGTATATTCTTTGGGATTTATAATTCACAGCTAAAATGGGACCCCTCACTATAAATGTTGTTAAAAAAATGTACCAAGTATCGGAATCCTATATATATAGTATATAGACTTTTTATTCCATATATGTTAAAAAATAAAAAGAGGCATTCACAATGCCTTAAGGCCACATTTAGGGCTCGATAGTTTAAGAACAGAAATTTTGGGTCTAAAAAGCATGCCTAAAATCAGGCTTTAAATTATCGAGCCCTAAATGTGGCCTTAGGGCTTTGTGAATGCCCCTTATTATTATCTATTATGCCTTAGTTCATTCACATCTTAGTTATATGGTAGGGAGTTTCCTATCAAAATGTACTGAAAACATTGCAAGTACTCCAAAACAAAATTGTTAAAATACTGTAAAATTTTTAATGGAGGAAAAAAATACTGAATTGTATAATAATACTAATAAGCTTTGATGGGTGACCGTTTCAAGTAAAAATCACGTTGCTCCCTCGCCCTGGGGTGAATTCGTCTCGCTTTCCAACCAGTGCAGTGATGCACTTGTGTGTGGTTCCCAGGCTTTGGACATCGCTTTGGTGCATTGAGAAAAAGTAGAGGTGTCCGTCCTGACTGAGGTTTTCCACGGTTCCCTCAGTCTCACCTCAGTGAATGCTGGAACGCGTAACGGGCCGTGTCCACCATCTTTTCCCTACCCATATTTTCCCTCCTACCCATTACCCAAATTCAAATTCTTTTTATTCTTCCAATTCCAGATACATTTATGCATATATTAATATCAAGTGAAACTAAAGCATTATGCATGGGTAATGAATGCATGATGCCGCGAGGTGTAAGCTCATAAAGGGTGTATCCTTGTAAATATACATACCATACCTACTTATATTATATATATTACTTTCCGCAAATGTGTAATGTAACTATTATCTCAAATAATTTTAAACTTATATAATGTCTATTGTTTCCAATGTTTCCAATATCTTTGTTTTATCAACAGCACTTAAAATTTTAGTTTTTTTCCTCAGCTCGAGCTCAAAGCTCATGGAGGCCAAAATATACACAATATATGACTTTCCTGAACTGTAGTATGTACAATAATAATAATAATAAAAAAAATGCTTAATTATATTTATATTTTAACAAACCTATATGTATAAAACGTTAGTGACCATCTCAGATCAACAAGCACCTCAAATAATCTCTTTAATGAACAAACCGTGTATTAATAAGAAAGCATTAAAAAAAATTATAAAAATGAAATAAAAAATCGGCAACCTTTTACTTTATAAAATACAGTAAATAATGCATATTTACTGTATATAGTCAGGGTATACATACCCTGGTATATAGTATATTTTTAAAATGTACACTGGAGCATTGAGATTTTGTTTATTTTAAGTTTTCATTATACCTTAAAATATATCCCACAATAGCATATATAATATATGTTTAACACTTGCCTCCTAAATAAATACGAAATAAATGTTGGAAGTATTTACTCAGAATTAATTTTGAATACATTCAACATAGTCGAAATGCACACAAAAAATAAAAATGTAATATTTAAGTTACGTGAGTACTCTAAATATTAAATAACCATCTCATTATTGTAAAAACTCAATCAGAACGAAATCTGAGGACTTGCTTAGCTTCTATGTCATCTTTCTTCTGTTTCACGTTGCTGATAGGGTTACTAGGGTTGCATGAAAGCTGGCGGTATGGGAGGCCAGGGAAGTATCGCTTCCTGAGGATGTTGTAGCCTCACTGGCATGGGTGCGAGGAGGAACAGGCAGACTGGATGGGTTGTTGGGGTGGAAGGAACAAGGGTAAGTTATCCGGCGTAATGTAATTTGATCGCTTGCTCACTATCGATAGAGAAGGAGGAAAAGGAAGGATGGATGGTAGTATACTGTATATAAGAACTATAAGAAGTATTTACCACACTGTAAATAATAGCAAACCAGCTTCTCGTCGTTACATATAGGTAAATTGGTATATACTTATAATGAATGCTTTAGTTTACATGTTCTTTTATAGTTTCAGTCAATTTGGAAAATAAAATATAATTATAAATATTATATTTAATTAACATATAGTATTGTCATAATATTATATTGTATTATTTGTATTTTAGTAGATAGAATGTAATAAAACTGGACTTGACTTTTGTGAACTAAATATCCATGGTGCGGGACTGTTAACAGTTATAAGCAAAATATATTAAAATGGCAGCAGCTTTATCAACTTATCAGCTTTACGTTTACAGCATCCGCTACGCATTGCTTATTAATTTGTTTTGAAAATTAATGAAAATGACTATCAA
This sequence comes from Siphlonurus alternatus, assembly GCA_949825025.1. Lineage (NCBI taxonomy): Eukaryota > Metazoa > Arthropoda > Insecta > Ephemeroptera > Siphlonuridae > Siphlonurus > Siphlonurus alternatus. The sequence goes on from OX463788.1 coordinate 35,551,041, forward strand.
TATATATAGTAAAATATATATATTTATAAGTATTATATATTATACTGTACATCACAATACATATTATATATCATGTGTATATCATACTCAGAAGTTGTTATTATTGTTGTAATTTTCAACATTCTACACGTTAATTTCTTTACAAGCACAAAAAATTAAAAATGTACGACACTATAACATCCTGTTATCTATATTAATAATAATAATAATAATTTTATTTCGATCGTTGGCTTTACAGCATAGATCACGTCAGAGTTGTTACATAAATCATACATAACAGATACTTAAATCTAAGCAAAATTACCTAAAATTAACATACATAGGTTTACACAAATAATTTTAAGTAAATTTATACTATTAACATAATATCTATTATTCATTTTTATCAGGTTCTTTAATCTTGATGTTTTTTTGTTTTTAATATTTAAAAATAGTTGCCTTGGAGCTCTGATTTTTGCCTGTAGTCCTATTATATTATATTATATTATATTATATTATATTATATTATATTATATTATATTATATTATATTATATTATATTATATTATATTATATTATATTATATTATATTATATTATATTATATTATATTATATTATATTATATTATATTATATTATATTATATTATATTATATTATATTATTATATATTTTCTTTTGTAATATAAAATACTGAATGAAGCAGCTGAAATATATAACATGAATGTTATATATTTATATTAAGTTCATTTACATAAATAATATTGTAGAGTAAAATCAGAGGCTTATAATTTATAAGAAGCTTGAATCTCTTAACTTCCTGTCAAATGTTGAATTCAGTTTATTTTTTACAATAAAAAGAAGTAAGGAGGGTGGGGGGACAGAAAAGATTGGCACGTTTCTCAAAGTACTTGTAAATAAAGGCTTACAAAACTAGTTTACAATTGACTTGAGAGAGTATTTCCGTTCGTATTATGTACTTCTTTAAGAATCTATTTAAATTTCAATAAACAATGATAATAAAACGAACCAACCAACAACCCTATATAGCTCTTATAGCTATTGCTATATTAACGGATATAAGAACAGTTGCTGCCCGATTTAATTCATTTGCTGAATTCAAAAGAACAGAATTAACATCGGGTGGTGGTAACTGGTGGTTGTTCTGTAAAAAGCAAGTAAGCATTGGTTTTTAGCGTGGCCGGTCGCGCGTCACAGCCATACAGGCCACGCTTGCTCGCTCGCTTATTTTGCTCTGCATGCAATTATCTTTACAATGCGGCGCCAAAAGAATAAGTCCAAAGTTAGACAACTCAACACGCGCTCTGTCCTCTATTTTATCCCTCGTATATGCACAATAGAAGGAACTGCTACTGCAGTCTACAAACCGAAGCAGAAAAGTAACAAAAGATATATAAATATATTTCCAGCAGTGCCTCCCCATTCACAAAACTCTTAAAAAGGAGGAAAGCATGCTGTTTTCGGCAGACAAAATACTTTATACCTATACACGGCCTCTTTTTCGTAAACAACACTACCATCTGCCTGAACGATTGTTTTAGAGCACAGCAAGAGCCAGCCAGCTAGCTATAGGAGTGCCGAGAGCGCGATTCGCTGAGTCAGCGTATGTCATTTTTAGCCTAGGCGCGGACGTTGCGCCCCGTGGCCGGAGGCCGGTGAGACTCGGAGCCGGCGGAGGCATTTTATACCGACTAGACAGCTAAAGCAACTACATTAAATATTTTTTTCATTGAGATTTCGATTGGTTCAACAGACCAAGCGGATACATCTTGTGCGTAGTAAAAATATATGTCAATTAATTAGCTGTCATTAATGTTTCTTATATTCATTATATTTATATGTATTTGTGATATTTGCGTATATAATTAAAATGAAAAATAATAATAAATTATTAATAACAATAATAATTACAATAATAAATAAGTTGCTTGCATTGCCTTGCGCGTGTGCAGAGGACACTCACTATTAATATGATAACATTAAAACAATAACAATATTATGTTTTGTTGATGTGTTAATAATAAGCAGAGTGTAATCTGTTTATAAAATTTGCCAAACTGCAACCAATATACGAAATAAACTTTCTAACAATTTGTTTCCTGTACAGTCTTTACTCATCTTGTTATCTCACAGAAAAATTATTGGTATATATGGATTTGAGTAAATAGGAATTTTCTTTTAGAACAACGCGCGCAGTCAACGCACCCAATTATTTTATGTGCACGAAGGTGCGTTCTACAATTATTTTTTAAATAGTTAATTCTATAATATAACCATGATGTAGAACGTTATAAAGTTTATTCTTAGTTTATGTACGATCGATTCGGAATAATATAAATAATAATAATGAAGTAGACCAATAATATACCAGAGAAATTTACAGTTCTATTAAAAACCTAAACGTATCGCTCGGAGGTGATCATTAACATTCAAATTTTTAGTAATGTGATGCGCATAAATAAATACAAGTCTTTGACGCATGTGAAATTATTGTGTTTAATTAAAGGAGACTTATATGTTGTCCTGTACAACCAAATTTGTTCGAAATAAATTATTATTATTATTACTATTTATAACATTGCACGTATATCAATCTGAATCAACACTAGAAAAAGTATTAGTGATGTAGTTATAATTATTAATAATTGTAAAAGTTTATGACAAAACTATATTTTAAGCAAGTTATCTACCTGTTAAACTATTTTATGTTGGGCACTTGAAAGATACTGAAGAAATGAATATTAGTCTCTTGGGAATTCATGTCGATACTATCACCAAAGACGTGAAGTGTTTCTTCAGGAAAGAGAAAAAGGACAACATGCACAAAAAGAGACACAGCGCATATAAACATAACACTTGGAGAGAGGTTATATTTATATATTATTATATTATAAGTCATCTAAGAGTTCGGAGACTTACGAGGACGAGGTGGTAGGCTGCGGAAGTGGTGGTGGTGACGTGGGCTAGAATATGGGTAAGAGATTACCTGGCTTCTAACTTTAAAAGATAAAATAGCCTAAAAATGACAAAAAGTTTTTTCTTCTCATATCATTGTTCTTTTTCTTTTTAAGACTCCACCCTGCATTTTGCTTTTTCTATAACAGAATTATATGGAGGGGAAAAAAGGAACAGAAAGAAAGGCTTAACTTTAATAAAAGTCACTATTTTTTTTTTTTAAATAAAAAGGTAAAGGTCATCTATTTGACTTAAAAAGTGACTTTTACAGATACGGTAACTAGTACAAGTAGGATATATATCACACCATTTAAGTAATGCTAAGAAGCCATTAATTTTTCAAAATGAAAAGAAACCCCTGTTGCAGTGAGTGTCTCATCTGGCAGCAGATTCAACATATTATCCTTCTAGCTCACCTTTGTCCAGCCCAGCCTCCGTTATAACAGCATTGAGTATTTCGTTCTTATATATATATTTAGCTTGCTTCCAGCTATACGTATACGCAGAGAGGTATTGTATTTTATAAACCTAGTAGCACTCAGGAATTCGCTTAGGGATGAATACACGAGAAGTGTATGCGTTGCATGCCTGTAGGATCCGTCCATTCATAATTTTTTTTTAACAAAAAAATGCAAACATATAGAAATATAATTATATAGAGCTAGAAAGATAGAAAATATCTCATGCCTTATATTGAATGGTTGGCAAAAAGCATGCCATGTAGCATGTAGCAGTACAACATAATATAATAAGCTGATTTTCTTTCAATTTTAAATCTTCACGTGTGTAAAAATTAAGCAGCAAGCGCAATTTTTTTAATTGTTTAACGTTTTATACAGTAATTTAGAACACTGAAAATAGTGAAAATCAAACAAATTACATATTTCCCTTAAGAGTTGATTAATTGATCCAAAATATTTCAAAATATGTCATCATTCCGATGCCACACTATTGTAGAATGTATAAAGCTATTTTTAAACGCAATCTTTTCAACAGTTTATATATATATATATATATATATATATATATATATATATAGAAAGCGTTGCATTTGATATACCCTCTAATTCTAATACAGTATATATGTATTGTATATATCATCATTGAAATTAATGCTCACTATCTTTTAAGAGTTTTATATAATAGTAACTAACAACACACCAATTTCATTTATTATTAAATAATTTTAAAAAAATCAAATTTAATGTGCTGTCAAAACTTTTTAATTTTTCTGATTTTAATTATTATTATTATTATTTTAATTCAGCAGCGTGTATCATTTGTACTGGGAAACCAATTATCACTTTCGTAAAAAAATAGCTTTGATTAACAAAATAAATATAGTATAATTGTTGTATCATGGAATACCCGAATAGAACCTTATGTTTTATTACAATTTAGATTTTGTTAAATCACTTTAAATTAAGAAACGGCTATATAATTTATTTACACTTACGTTCAGGCAGTCTCTTATACGGTCAGTTTACGCAGTAAATGTTGCGATAAGACTAAAGAATTTATTATACAAAATGCGTTCAGAACTAGATGTGGTCAAATTTTGCTCAAAACCAGAAATAAAATCTCATTTCGGCTTTAGATCAAATCGCGATGCTCCAAACTAGGTCTGGTCAGATGAAAAATGCTCCAAAGCCGAAATCAAAATCTCCATCTGCTTTCGAGCATTTCGATTTGACGAGATCTGTATAGTTTGGAGCATCGTAGTTTGACCCAAAACCGAAATTTGAATTCACTTCGGGTTTGGAGCATTTCGAGCATTCCGCGATGCTCGAATCTAGTTCTGCGCATTTTTTTCGGCCTTGGGCTGAATTCGGCTTTAGGCTGAATTCGGCTTTGGGTGCCAACATAAATATATATATATATTAATAGTAGCAGTAGAGACTTGAAGAAAGGCGGGCTACAATGCGAATTTTCGCCTTCGTTATAAGTCATCAATTCTGCTTCTTACTTTTACGTAAATATAATATGCATATATATATATATATATATATATATAAAATATATATTACGATTTTTAGGGTTTGGCACTACCTATATAAATGTAATCACTTAACCATGTAGACCTTGAATATCTGCAGTGAAAAGAACTGTGCTGTACAGTACTACTATATATTATTGGGTATAGGTCATACAGGATTAATGTAAAGAATGCGGAATGACTTTTACATTATTACTTGGCGTGGGCACATACTATAGTACTGTACGTACAGATTTTCTGAGGAAAGTGACGTCACCCCACCTGTTACTTATAGTAAAGACCGCATGTCTCATCGAAGTTTAGAAATCTACTTTAATATGTTAAAAGGAAATTATTCTACTAAATTATATGACATTTTATGGGACGGGACGACCGGCAGTTGTAAAACAAGGTAATTGGCGTAATTACATTTAATGATAAGAGTTATTTTCCTTATCATCGTAAATTGAAAGCACTCGCTATCTCGTTAAATGCAAATATATATTTATGTTACTTTCCTTATTTTGCATCTCGCGGTCTCATTTTATTGCATACTATATGATTTATTATATATTTCAGCCACCAATTGGGTTATTTTGCTTAGTTTGTCTCCTCCCAATCATGTAATATTTAACCCAATCAACAATTATTATTATATTATACTGCCATGTGTATAAATATAGAGAATATTATATATTTATAAACATTTCATATTTATAAACACACGCACTGCATGACTGCACGCACATAACTATAACATGTTATTATAATAACATTGCAAATTGTTTACAAAATAATACATACATGGGAAAACAAACAATTTTAAAAGCAATAATATTATATAATGCACTATTGCTATTGTTTTTCAGACAGAGATTACAGATATTTTAAATAAAAATGATGGATTAATTGAATATAGAATGATGCAACTTTTGTGTTTACAGAAGTTAATTGTTATAGTTGACATTAGTTGTGCACGCTCTTTGGCAATAAACAATTTTTAAAGAAGGAGCATTTTCTGATATATATATATAATATATATTTGGCAATGAGGAAAGACAACATAAAACTGATTATAAACTTACATCTTTTCGTGAGCAGCACAGCGTACAGCACAAGCAACAGTTGGCACCTGACCCATGTTGTTAAAGCACTCATTGTTGTCTTTATAATTTTTTCACACTTAATATTATTCACAAATTTTCTGTAACATTCACTTGGCAAATATATAATATATATGATATGTAATTGAAATTCACACGTTGAGGAGCGCACTGTCAAAGCTAACAAGCCGGGAGCTGCTGTCAGCGAGAGATAGAGCGAGCGATCTCGGACGGACAAAAGTTCGGACAGCTGGACCAGCTGAACGGAGAGAGAATACACACGCAACGTACACCTCGCCGCTCTGGCGATGAATGAACAACCTGCGGGCTACGGGTGGGCCCTGCCTACAACATGAATGAGTATCCGAGCCCGAGCCGAGGTACTGTAGTGCTTACTTGCTTGCCTTGCTGCCCCACCGCTTCATACTAAAGAGGAGGAAATGGAAGCACCTAAAAAACTAACTTCAGCTTTGTATTTTATGCTATAACCATAGGTGTTACCTGTAATACTATAATGACAATTCCATTTCACCCAATAGCTCAATCCTGTCTCATGCTACCTTTTGTTAATATCAATATTGTTACTAAAAGAATATTATTTTTTTAGGAAGAGTCCATGGAAATAATTTAACATTTTTTTATTTTTTTATATTTAATTAAATATAACAATAAGTGCATGGCCCTCAAGTTTTGAAACAGTTAATCAACGCATTAAGTATATCTATAATTCACTATCTATATCTTATATATCTATATATATATAGATATATCTATATCTATAATATCTTCTCATCGAGCTATTTCTACTTCTATATTATGAAAAAATCTTAAATTTTGTAATAGTAAAATAGTATTTGCATTTTAATTTGTTTACATCTTTTATCTGAGACAGTAATAGCGAGACGTACATATATGATCCAAATCAAGGAGAAAGATAGCCAGATATGAGGTATCTCACTATAACCACGATTAGCATCAGTATAATTAACTCAGTGACTTTTGATGAGAAACCTGAATACTTTCTCTGGATATAACTCCTTCGTTTCCTTCGTAAAAGATCCCTTTACTTACCTGTTGAAGTAAGTTGTTAAGTTACCTCCCTCGTTCCCTCGCCCCTTCCCAAATCTACTTCTGATGATCATTATATGTTAAAATTAGAACTTAAAGATTCGAGGGGATTGCGCTGACGTCATGCCCCTGGCAAGTATAGGCAGCGCTGAGGAGGGCTAGAATGCACATAAATATACTATCATATAAACAAATAAAGTGTATAATTATTTTTTTACTTAACGTAACTTAATTACTTAACTTAAAAAAATAAAATCAGGTTTAAATTCTGTAAGAATATAGAAGAGTATAACACGATAGAACTCGTAAAACAAATCTCGCCACCAAAAAACTATTAAAAGTATTTTATTTTATTTTAATTTTTTTTTTTTTTTTCATTACTCCTATGTCTTTTAATTGTAACACAATCTTGCCCTCCACTTTCTCTTTTACCCTGTCTCCTTCAGGTAGCGAATAACGTTATACTTCCCCTCACGAGTCTCACGTAAACATAAATAGCAATCAACTCTTAGCAAAATGCTCACATGGAAGACGCGCGGTGCTAAAAGTAAGGAGAAGAGAGAGGGGGAGACGATGTCTGTATATATCATACACACCTTCATAAAGGTAAAATAAAAAAATGAATAAATAAAATAAAGAAGCGTGAAAGCTGAAATATTAATTTGTATGTTTGTGCATCATACACAACATTTTATTAAAATGGGCTGATTGAAATTGCAATGTCATATTGGGGGAGCAAGGGAAAAAATTCGGGATCGAGGGGCTCGTTGGAATTCAATTAATTTAATCAAACGAGTAGAAGTCCATTTATGTTAAATGTTATCCATATATGTTAAATATGTTTTTTGTTTTTTTTTGGAAGCCCCCACAGCCCTTTTTCTAACTCTGAGGAGAGGTACAATGAATGAAGAAGATAGGTACAGTACAACTGTCTTTTAATTGAAATCTTTGTTTTCTTATTTTGCTCGGTAAATGCCCCCTACTCCCCCCCCCCCCTCATCATGGCCTCATCTCTGCTCTCATCCCCCTTCAGCCAGAGTCGGACTGTGAAGAGAGTCCGAGAAGGCCGAGAAGCCATCAGTCAGGTACATATGTAGACATTATATATGGAGGCAGTAGTGGCCACCTAAAAAAATGGGACCTGAGGCCACTTTTTATATGCCCTATGGGTTAAAAATTGGAGTGGCCAGTCATGCAGGTATCCGTGACCCAGTCCGAGCCTGCCCCTCGCCCACCCTTCCCACATGCTGTTGCCGAAATGTTAGTAAAATGGTTCTCGCTTCATAACAAAAAACAGAAATTTTGCTGATGTAAAATATAATTATATAGAACGAGAAAAGGGATGTATTAAATTACAACATTGCAAAAAAAAAAACATTTTTACTTTATCATAATTTTAAAGTTTGAATAAATATACAACATTTTAGGGTTGTTTGTTATTTCTGCACCTAATAGCTTTAATAGAGTAATAGACTTTTATTGCATCAAAACAAATGAAGAAAGATAAATTTAAGTTAAGTCATTTTAAATTATGTACAGCCACAAGAGAAATAAATAAATAAATAAATAAATAAATAAATAAATAAATAAATAAATAAATAAATAAATAAATAAATAAATAAATAAATAAATAAATAAAAATATTTCATTTCTGTATTTTTGTCATCTCTGGCATATATTATGATGTGTATAACTGTATATTTATATCGCCTTTTTATAGAAATAAATAATATTAAAGCGTGCCTGATTTTTTTTTCTCGCTTTTAGAGTGCAAACACATTTTTTTAAGTGACACAATAGGTGGGAAGTGATGCTGGCCTGCATGGCATTCCTTTAACTTAACAGGAACATTGAACATTTTTTTTTTTTATCAAAAAGTAGAGAGAAATAAATGCTATCGTGTTAAGAGTGGGCGAGTTTGTTTGGGTGTGGCTTGCGTAAAAATGTTCTAATGGCTTGAACGACCTTAAAATAGTATTGATGCTGGTGGTTAGTTTAGTGGTCACTCTTCCTTCGGCTCACTCCCCAGTGGGTTCCCACGACCCCTCTTCCACTCCAGCAGAGATGATATGACCTCGCCACCACCCACTTGTCTCCAAAGCTTGCCACAGTCGCCGCCTTGCAGTCGCAAACAGACATCTTGCCTGAAGCTTCGTCGCCTGTACTCAGCTTGTCTGCTGCTGCTTAAATGGCCTTCACTGCAATATTGTAGTGCAGTTCGCAACCTATATAGATATATTATAGCTTTGGGCACAGCCCACAGGCAGTTAACAAAAATCCTGAATCCTATAAATTGAATTAAGTCGGTGCCGTCCGTGATCCTTTATAATGTATATAACACGTTTATTAAGTTTAAATTGTTTTAGCACGATATGTTTAATATTTAATTATTATACTTTAAAATCAAAAATAATATTAGTATAAATCTTTTTCATGCATGTTATGACAAATAAGTGAACAGGTCATCAGGATATTATTTAGGCAATATATACTATATGTGTTACCACCAAAAACCGAATTCGGGCAAAAGACGAAAAAAATGAGCAAAACTAATTTTGCTTAAATTAAAGTGAGCAAGACCCGACGAATAAGACTTTTACATCGGGTTTTGCGCATTGAGCTTTGACCAAAACCCGAAATGAGATTTTATTTCGACTTTTGAGCAAAATTTGAGCAAAACTAGTTCCGCGCATTTCTCACAGATAAATTTATTTTAATTAAAATTATATATATTATAGCATTAAAGCCTTCAGTTTTAATAGCTATATATTATATATATGTGTAAATACTGTAATCGCTTCCATACTGTCTATAGGTTAATTTGTATTCTTTCCTAGTTCCTAGTATAAGTTGACAAAAATTACTATATTATCTATGTTGATTAAAATATTTAAATGAACGGCAATAATCGTGGCTGATATTTTGTGATATTAGCACATGAATACAAGTAAGTAAATTGTGCGGCTACATACATTGAGCACATGTCACATAATATATACTAATGTGTAAATTAATTATTATTATTATTATTAACTATATTGTGTTCTTTACAACCAGATACCTAACAATTAGTCTGTTTATGAATAAATATAATAAATGAATAAAATAAAAATATGGCAATGAACACTACTTAATAATAGCAAACATATTATAATTATACTTAAGTAATAAAACTAATAAAGAGCGCTAGCTATTTTTAAAAAAAAAATGCTTTGGATTGGATCCATGTGAATTTCTCTCACTCTCCTCGATCTCTTTACGGAGCTTGCTCCTAATAAAATACACGAATCGTCCCACAACGTCCCATCCTGTCTCAGTTTTCAACTTCCGCACCCTTCAAGATTTCCGTCATTCCCCACATATTTTCTGTTGCTTTCCCCAGCCTTCGCCTAATAATAGGACATAAATTTAAAGATCCTTTCTATAAGCAGTTAAGTTATATAATTTAAAGGGCTTTGTATGGTTTGTTTATTTTCATCCCCTCTCTTTTTTTATAATGATTTTTAAAAACAAAAACAATAATAGTACATATATTATTCATGCATCATGTGTACAAATTTTATTAATTTTCAGAAACTGCTGAAAGTGCAAATTATAACTTGTGATGTAGTTACTTATAGTAACTATGTATCTTACTCTTAACTGTTTTTTGTTTTTAAATTCACGAAAGTTTCTATCAAATACTGCTAAATTAACTTCAATTCATATATAACGAAAACCTCGGTGCGAAAGCACAATAAATTCATTGTTTTCATGACATTGATACAGTGATAATTTTATGGGCGTATTCAGTAAAAAGCAAAAATAATTCATGCATTCCTAAGTGCAGAAATAAACTTATACAGTACATAACTTTAATTGCTTGAACTTAAACAATAACAATATAAAGGAAATTTACCTTTTCTTGAATGTTAAATACATAAATAAATTGTTTATTGAGATGTTTATGTTAAAATATTGTCATTTCAAATGAATAATTAGTTGCTTCTTTCTTTAAACCTCTTGTATAATTAATACACATGACTGCAATGTGCACAGAACTGAGGCACAGAAGGGTTAAATCATCGGGGCGGGACGACGACGGTAAGTTATGTTATTATATAAAATTATATTATGGAGGCATGCAGTATACTAACTATATCTACAATATAAGTTTGCAGCTGCTGTCATTGCTGATAGCTTCACAGGGTTCAGGCTAAACAGCAGCAGGTCAGACCGTTACTAAATGCAAGCTTTCAACATCTGTAATTAAACTTCAAATTACAATATTTACTATATTAGTAAAGTGTTAAAATAACCAATTATCTTGTCATAATGTATAGACTTTTAATTGATTTTAAAAGTTGTGTGTTAAATATAATATATTATGGTGCTAAAAATATTGTTTGGGTATATATATATATATGTTTAAATTAATTAAATTTAGGCTAATTTTAATTAGAATTAAGTATGTTACATATTTTATGTAATAATTGACGTGATCCATGCTGTACAGCCTATGATCGAAATAAAAATTTGAATTTGAATTTGAATTTTCTTCTATCATATTTATATTTATTTTATTATTTCACCATACCCTGTAGTACTCTTTTATTTATTTTTTATTTTTTTTCTAAATAAGTAGTGCAATGTTATAAAATTAATCAATTGTATACTTAAAAACAACAAGAATAAAAATATATGACCGGAACTTATTGTGAGCATAAAAAATATTGTTTAATTATTTTACTAAATTGTTTATTGAAGATATATGTGTATAATCTATATAATAATTATAATATAAAATTTGCTTTACTGAATTCTTTATTTTAATGTGGATCATATTTATTTAATTTCATTCCTTATGAAAGAAAGTTCAACAACATGCATGAAAAGAATTTCTTAAGAGGGCGCTTTCGTTCGATCCTAGACCAAAACTGGAGGGGAGAGTTTTCTCACTGAGGGGTGGGTCAAGGCGACTCGAAGCAAGCTGAGGTGGCTTGCTGCTGCTAGCTTGACGTTTGTCGCGCGCTCGGAGCACATGTGCACACCATGTGCGGGAAAACCACAAACATCAATCAACTGTCAAATTTATACATTTTTTAAAAAAAAATCATTTGATTCAAACGATATTACAACAATCAGTTGCAGGAGAAAAAATTAGCCTACAGACGTCTTTTTTTTTTCTCTCTACGACATTTTTTGCCCAAATTAAAAATAAAAAAAAAACTGAATTGACACAATTGAAGACCTTTCTATTCACTTCAGCAATGTAGTTTTAGTTAGATTGCAAGCAATTTATGTGACGAATATAAAATAAATGTATGCATACGTGTATTTATGTACGTTTTATTCATACATATATATTATGTGGTTATGTAGTATATGAAATATAATACACCAATAAAGATATTTATTAATAATAAAAATAGAAATATAACTAATGTGTCAAAATTGATTTTTAAATGCAGCCAGATTATAATTTTGAAAAATATAAATACAATAACGATATTTTGGCAACTTTTTAGTCTGAATCTTTATATAATCTTTATATATATGTTGGCACCAAAACCCGAATTCGGGCAAAGCCCGAAAAAAATGCGCACATCTAGGTGTGCCCCTAGCGATTTGAGCAAAGCCCGAAATTAACAAATATTTCGGGCTTTGTTCATTTCAATTCGATCATTTCTAGAAGTGCTCAAATCGAAAGAAGCAAACCCCGACGAGAAGTTTTATTTCGGGGTTTTCTCATTTAAATTTGATTGATCATTTCTAGAAGTGTTCAAATCGGAAAATGTAACCCCCCCCCCCCCCCCGACGAGAAGTTTTATTTCGGGCTTTGCCCGCTCTGCTCACTGTTTTGATCATTTTTAGAAGTGCTCAAAGCAAAGTGAAAAATAATAATTGGAAATTGTGCCGTTTTATAGCAATAAATAATAAAACAATAAAATAATGTAAATTTAATAATATTTTAATTATATATCTTTTTTAATTAATTGATAAAAATTCAAATTTAACATTAATAGCGTGTCTAGTATTTTCTTTTTAAAACATATATTTCTTTCTGTATTATTCAAGTCATATGTTGAAAAAATACGATTTTGTCACACTGAAAGACACTTTTAATTTTTTTATTGTTATCATTTTTTATAATTAAAGGTCATGATTACAATTATACTCAAGCAATGAATTCCAGATTGCAGATGAACTATTTCTAAGTTCAGACGACGTTCCACATTGCACATAACAAAGAAAAGAATCTCTCAGATCAGCAGCATCAGCATTAGCAAATTCAAAGCGCTCAAGGTTTTGTGTTTTGCAACTGCAAGAAAGGTTGTCAATATAAACCATGTTGTGCAAGGGAAAAAATTAACTGAAATTTAAAATGCCATGATAGTAATCCCTGCAAAAATAAGTCAATTTCAGGAAATAATAAGATCAGGTAATATTCAGGCATAATAATTATTTATTTTCCATGCTTATTTTATTATTATTATTATTTTAATTTGTAGGTTTGGTACTATCTTGAGTAGCTCGAGTAGCTCTTTAAAATTGCTTCTCAGCAAGTTCTATAAATTAAGTTAAAACGATTTTATAATATATCAGCTGTAAAAAAAAATTAAATAAATAAATTAACTAACATACAATAATTATACAAAAAGTGTGAAAAAAATTGCAAATTCGTATTTTTCAGTATGACTTGAATAATACAGAAAGAAATGTTTTTAAAGAAATAATATGCACGCTATGCTAATGTTAAATTTGTCTTTTGTCAATTACTTAAAAAAAGTGATGTAATTAAATATTATTACATTTAAAATATTTTACTGCTTTATTATTTATTACAAATTTTTACTATAATACGGCACGATTTCCAATTATTATTTTTCACTTTGCTTATTTGAGCACTTCTAGAAATGATTAAAACAGTGAGCAAAGCCCGAAATAAAATTTCTCGTCGGGGTTTGCATTTTTCGAGTTGAACACTTCTAGAAATGAGCAAATTTAATGAGCAAACCCCGAAATAAAACTTCTCGTCGGGGTTTGCTTTTTCCGATTTGAACACTTCTAGAAATGATCAAATTAATTGAAATGAGCAAAGCCCGAAATGTTTGTTAATTTTGGGCTTTGCTCAAATCGCTAGGGGCACACCTAAATGTGCGCATTTTTTTCGGGTTTTGCTCGAATTCGGACTTTGATGCCAACATATATTATTATATAATTATATACAAGGATACACCCCTTATATAAGAGCTTACAGCTCGCGGCGGGGTAATGGGTAGGGATAAGGTAGGGAACTGATGGTGGCCACGGCCTGTTACGCGTCCCAACATTCGCTGAAGTGAGACTGAGGGAACCGTGGAAAACCTCAGTCAGGACGGATACCTCTTCTTTTTTTTTATCAATGGACCAAAACGATGTCTAAAGCCTGGGGAACCACACAAAAACACAATGATATATGTTACGATAAAAAATGCCACTTTGAAGCACATGTAAGTGTTTATTATAATTTTTTGAATATTCTCTGGAAATTGAGAGACTATAATATAATTATAATATAAAATTCATAAATGTCGCATGATTATCTGTACACTCTGATATAATATAATATATAATACTATATTATATATATTATATATTATATATATATACATATATAATATTATATATAATATAATATATAGACTATTTCAACTAAAATCAATAATGGATCCAAAAAAATTAGCATATACTATGTATAATGAAATGTTATATATCGCTCGTTTAATTTTTTTTTTCCTGCACCCCGTCATTATAGTTAAACCGATTGATTATTATTTTTGAAAAATTTACGAAGATTTTATAAAAAAAAAAAATCGGGAATAATTTTTTTACTATTTTCTTATGTTGTTGGTTATAGATAATCTGTCATAAAATTCTTAATTATATATGAATATATATAGTCGTATAATATTTAACATTACATTTATTGTACAATTATTGTTCGAGTGCATTATAAGTGTCTTGTCAACGTGTGTATGGATAGAATATACAAATGCTCTCCCCGGCACATGTTGACTTTTTTTTTTTTTTTTTCGTTTTGAGGGTGACGGTCGAGTAATATATCACGCCGGCGGAGAGGGGTGTGGGAGGAAGCTTCTCCAACCGCCCACTTCTTTAGTTCTTTGCCGACTAGCTGAATGCAACAAAATTGTTAACGAAAATATTGAATTTTTATCATCTTCATTACGCAATATTATGATAGAAGCTCTCAATATTAAACATATTTTATTTTTTTTATTAAAGAGACCAAACTTCTGCGTAAAATCTTACAATTCAAATCTATATACGATAGTTACTTTGCTGGGAAAAAAATCCCAAAGTACCTTATAATCGCCCACTTTGATCGCAGTAAAATTAAATTAATCAAAGTGCCACACAAAAACAAAAAATACAATTTTTAGAGCAACGTTTTTTGTGTATTGTGAGAAAATTTTAACTTTGTCGCACTAATAGTTTTTCGCAAAATATCCGTACAAAGAAAACATTTTTTTGAACGTCAAAACTCAACGAAAGCGCCCTCTTAAAGG